>OX421913.1:20628303-21828303 GCA_949128165.1 Lathronympha strigana | reverse complement strand
AAAAAATTTAACTAGAAAGTTTGAGCTTCTAATTTAAACATGAAAATTAAGTATATATTTTCCCATATTTTAATGTTAATAGATTTCAGGAACAGGGCTTAATTTAGCATCCGGTGCATTGGTCTTGCGAGGAGAACTCACGTGTATTTTACTACATTGAATGATAACAAAATGGCAGCCACTTCAATTAAAATCGTAACTACCCGTTAGCCAAGTTATGTAATATTGTCATTATCAAACACAAAATCGGTTTCTTAGCGTCTTCAGAAGTATTAGAAACTTCGCATTACGTAAACCCCTTCCTATATGATCCAGACTACCACGGCAAGTTACATAACATACTTACAAAACAGTTATGTACGTGATATAACATCTCGGTGCAATAGTTGTAACACCAATTAAATGTTTTCTACAGCATAACCCATATTACGTTCACCAACACCCCTGACCATCGGTAGACCGTATTGCCCTGGTAATAGGGAAGACAAATGGTCAGTTCAGTTGACGATGGTACATAAACAGCGGTTTCATCGTATTACTCATGGTAGATTAACCATGACTAATTAGGCCAATTATGTTACCGCTACTTTACTAGTCGGCAGCGGGCAGATGTAAGGTGAATGTGTTTATGGTTATACACGGTGCCCGTGAGCATTGCGAGATTTTAACAGCGTATTCCTGAGGCTAAAAAAAACAAAAAATGTCTTATTAAGTGCATTGGATTAGGGCTAGTTTCTGAGATAATTGCAATTTTTATTTAAACATAATTTTACCGCCACTCGGTAAATAACGCGTTTTGGAATGTGATAATGCTACTATGTGGTCTAGTCTAGACATGATTTTTGACAGACTTCAAAGTGACACTGTGATGTCTTTGCAAAACTCGGCTCTACAAAAAAAAAACATTTTTTTTGTATTTTAAGTGGGCCTTTTCTAAATGAAATTTGCTTATGTATCAAATTATGTATCAAAGCATATAAAACAAGAAAAAAAAGTTTTTTTTTTTGGTCGAAATGACCAAAAATCATATGACATTTTTTGTTTCTTTTAGTCTCAGGAATACGCTGTTAAAATCTTTCGCAATGCTCACGGGCACCGTGTATATTTGATTTATCAGGAATATTGATACATAAATTTACGTAAGTAGCAGTAAGTTACAATTAGGGTTTCTGATTTCTCGGCCCATTTGTGTTCTCGAGTTTCGAGAAATCTCGAGCCCAATTTCTCGAGTCTCGAGTCTTTTTTTGGAGGATAGTAATTTTAATGTTTTTCGGATACCACCGTAAGTATTCATTGTTAAAATATTGTTACCCTTTTAAAGGCAAACCTCTTAAAATAAACCAACCTTTAACGACACCTTTTTATATGTTTTCCTTATATATAACTTTTTAAAGTTTATAACTATGAATTGGCGACGAGGTTTAAATTAAGCATTTTATCCTGTCTTAACCGCTAAAGAGTTAAGACAGTTATCCTTTAAAGCACTCGTTGTCACTGGGCAGAACGTGATCTCCCAGTCGATGGGCTAACAAAACGGAGTACCTATTCCATGTAGTCCTTACTCATGACATAGCCGATGTCCAGCACAGCCAAAAAACATTGCAGTCTGCCTCCATCGAATTAATATAATTAATAACCTCTCATTCTCGCCATGGAAAGCGATACTTCTCTAGGTTCTTACGCGTAGCTATTCAAATCAAAAGGTTCCTAATTTCAATAGTGAGGAAGCTTTCCCGTATCACCAGCTTGGGATCCTGTAAATTATTACGATTTAACACGAGGATCAAGTTAAGTACAGGACTGGAAGATTGTTAAGTCGATTGTCTCAGAATAAATAAAATATAAAAGGAAGAAATACGGAATGAGTTTCAGTGTAGCTTCTTTCAGCATCAACAGAATCTTCTGTAATGCTTTAGTAACATGTTTTTCAGTGGGCGATTTCTGAACTTTAAACAGATATCATATCATATTTGTTATAAAAATATACAATATTCTGTAGATATTGCACGTTGTTTGCAGTTTCAGATTCCAATTTGTGATAGAATTAACATCGTCACCGCTGACTTCACCCCAGTCTTGGATTGTTGACATTTTGGGGTAGTTCAACTATAATAAGTATAATTTTTGTAAGAAAAATTGATAACTAAAGCTGGAAAAGTCGTTTTGATATAGAACCACGAGCTGAGCATTTAGGCTGTCACGTCCGAAATTAACTTTGATGTTCGGTCCATCAGAAGACTTGATACTTGTTGACTTTCGGTAATTTTTATCTCATCTAAAATGTAGCTAAAAAGTGTTGCTAGTTGTCTTGAATTCAATAAACCGTTATTAGAAGCCCTTGTCACGACTTTAACACAGAACCAACTTACCCTACTGGCAACTGTAATGAAGAAGTATTACTTATAAATACACCCCGTTATCTAACGCTCACTTTCGGGGCAAGGGATGGGGCAGTTTCGATAATCTGAATTAATAAAATTATGAAGTTGACTATAAAAACTTAAACTGCTCATTATTATTAACAAAACGAGACCTGATAGTGTACTAAATAATTCAAATTTACCCCCAACATTAAACTGCTTGTACTAAATTACCTAGTAAGTCGTCTCTGCACTGTTCAATAATTGTCGTCCTCCTATCTGATCAAATAGATACAGAACATCTCCTGACATCAAATATAACTCATTACTTGCATCTAAAATGAATCATTTATCTCAAGATTATTATATATATATATAAATATAATATTTTTATTTTATGGGACAATCTTACACAAATCGACCTAGTCCCACGGTAAGCTCAATAAGGCTTGTATTGTGGGTACTAGGCGACGATATATATAATAGACATATACATATAACTACTTAAATACATAGAAAACATCCATAACTCAGGAACAAATATTCGTGATAAACACACAAATAAATGCCCTGACCAGGATTCGAACCCGGGACCTCCTGCTTCGTAGGCACTACCAAGGGTAGGGTCACTACCAACTAGGCTAGGAGGCCGTTAAATATATATATATAAAAAAAGAATTTTATTTTGACTGATTAATAAATATGAATCGACTAAGCAACATCACTATTTTAGCTTGCCCCCAAAGTGAGCGTTAGATAACGGGGTGTACTTATAAAAACTAAATAATAAAAGTTCTGTGTTTATTATTCTCAAGTTAATTTTCTTAAGTCTATTTGTACGGGGCGAAAAGGCGCGTGCCCGCCGCGCATGACTCGAGAATTCTCGAGTCATGGACATTTTTTTCTCGTCTCGAATGAAACCAAAATTCTCGAGTTGTCTCGAGTTCGAGAAATCTCGAGCAGAAACCCTAGTTACAATAGGTAGGTAAGGTACCGCATATACATGAAAGTATAAAGGCGGACTTAATGCTCTATCACCTAACGAAAATTTGAGTAAATATGCGAAGTGCTTTTTCATTGGTTTATTTTTAACAGTGTATCTTTGGTAGTTTCGGAAACTTATGAAAATGTTCTATGTCATTAGGAATACCAAACTAAATTTGTAACAGGGATGTAGTTAATGGGTGGTAACAGGGTTTTATCGCAACAAATTTTTCTTTCTATTTCAAGCTTCAAATCAAACGAGATCTGATTTGTTAGTTTACAGTATAATGTATGGTACTGACTTGTCTCCGGCACGAACAGTTGACCCTTGTGGTTGACCTTGGGGCGCAGGTAGACGCTGGCGCAGGCGGCCAGGCGGCCGGCCAGCACGGCCAGCCCCGCCACGATGTTAGTTTACAGTATAATGTATGGTACTGACTTGTCTCCGGCACGAACAGTTGACCCTTGTGGTTGACCTTGGGGCGCAGGTAGACGCTGGCGCAGGCGGCCAGGCGGCCGGCCAGCACGGCCAGCCCCGCCACGATGTTAGTTTACAGTATAATGTATGGTACTGACTTGTCTCCGGCACGAACAGTTGACCCTTGTGGTTGACCTTGGGGCGCAGGTAGACGCTGGCGCAGGCGGCCAGGCGGCCGGCCAGCACGGCCAGCCCCGCCACGATGTTAGTTTACAGTATAATGTATGGTACTGACTTGTCTCCGGCACGAACAGTTGACCCTTGTGGTTGACCTTGGGGCGCAGGTAGACGCTGGCGCAGGCGGCCAGGCGGCCGGCCAGCACGGCCAGCCCCGCCACGATGTTAGTTTACAGTATAATGTATGGTACTGACTTGTCTCCGGCACGAACAGTTGACCCTTGTGGTTGACCTTGGGGCGCAGGTAGACGCTGGCGCAGGCGGCCGGCCAGCACGGCCAGCCCCGCCACGATGTTAGTTTACAGTATAATGTATGGTACTGACTTGTCTCCGGCACGAACAGTTGACCCTTGTGGTTGACCTTGGGGCGCAGGTAGACGCTGGCGCAGGCGGCCAGGCGGCCGGCCAGCACGGCCAGCCCCGCCACGATGTTAGTTTACAGTATAATGTATGGTACTGACTTGTCTCCGGCACGAACAGTTGACCCTTGTGGTTGACCTTGGGGCGCAGGTAGACGCTGGCGCAGGCGGCCAGGCGGCCGGCCAGCACGGCCAGCCCCGCCACGATGTTAGTTTACAGTATAATGTATGGTACTGACTTGTCTCCGGCACGAACAGTTGACCCTTGTGGTTGACCTTGGGGCGCAGGTAGACGCTGGCGCAGGCGGCCAGGCGGCCGGCCAGCACGGCCAGCCCCGCCACGATGTTAGTTTACAGTATAATGTATGGTACTGACTTGTCTCCGGCACGAACAGTTGACCCTTGTGGTTGACCTTGGGGCGCAGGTAGACGCTGGCGCAGGCGGCCAGGCGGCCGGCCAGCACGGCCAGCCCCGCCACGATGTTAGTTTACAGTATAATGTATGGTACTGACTTGTCTCCGGCACGAACAGTTGACCCTTGTGGTTGACCTTGGGGCGCAGGTAGACGCTGGCGCAGGCGGCCAGGCGGCCGGCCAGCACGGCCAGCCCCGCCACGATGTTAGTTTACAGTATAATGTATGGTACTGACTTGTCTCCGGCACGAACAGTTGACCCTTGTGGTTGACCTTGGGGCGCAGGTAGACGCTGGCGCAGGCGGCCAGGCGGCCGGCCAGCACGGCCAGCCCCGCCACGATGTTAGTTTACAGTATAATGTATGGTACTGACTTGTCTCCGGCACGAACAGTTGACCCTTGTGGTTGACCTTGGGGCGCAGGTAGACGCTGGCGCAGGCGGCCAGGCGGCCGGCCAGCGCGGCGTGCGCGCGCAGCACGGCCAGCCCCGCCACGATGGCGTTGGCAGTCGCGATGGCCGGGATGATGTTGCCCGCCATCGCTGCAAGATACAATACAATACAATACTAGTTTATGCAACACTGATATAATAAGACTTGTTCAAACTTGTGGGTCGCCCTTACAACACAAAACGAAAAGTTTTGTAATAATAGAGCTGAGAGTTTTAACCCTTTGACCACTTTCATATTTGAATGAAGTGATCAGTCAGACGCCAAGCACGTTACGACAGGGATGAGAATTATTCGAATAAAAAATTACCTAATTGATCATTCGAATGACGAATAATCCACCAATTTTTTATTCGCGAATGATTTATTCGCGGATGATTTATTCGCGAATAACTTATCGGCGAATAAATATTTCGACCGGTTTTTAACTTGACGAATGATTTACTTATTATATTACTCCTATAAATTTACTAACAATATTTAAGGTTTGTTGGCTATTCTATTAAATTAAAAAAAAGAATCATATATTAAAAATGACAAATATTTACTAAAGTTCACGATCGTCTCAGAGTTTAGTGATCTATTCGATATGATCATTATAATGTGGCTATATGAGCCCCGTTAATTTTGTAATGTACCTAGTAAAAAGCTGCACGTGTTTAATGTTTCGTATATTGAGCTTAGGTGGTGAAATAGGAATCTTAATGCAGCAAAATATGTATAAAAATGCATAATTTGAGAGCTATTTTAAACAAAAGTTGATAAGGTATTAAAACAATTATTCCTGGCAATTCATTCGGCGAATAAATTATTCGACGAATAATCTTATTCGGATACGAATAATCATCCGAAAATTCATCTGTCATCCGCGAAGGATTCTGTTATTCGTCATTCATTATTCGAATAAATTTTGCCCATCACTGTGTTACGATAACCAAAAATGACGAATCTCGTAGTGCTGTGCATAACGATTATAAATAAACTTTATTCATGATCGAAGTACACCTTAACTGAGACAACTTTAGGCGTTCTTGGCGTTCAAGGGTTAAGAACCTATTCTGAGCTGTTGTATTATACGCTAGTTTTTCTACGACAACTACAATAGCGAAAAAAGCTAAATCTCGAAAGGTGGCAGAATGTGGAAATGTCCTATGCCCACTACAGAAAACAAAAACAACAAACAACTCATATATCGTATGAAAATCCATAGGAGCATCGTTTAGCAGTGTTCTTATGGAATACCATAGACAACGTTATATCTGTCAGTCATCTAATTGACAAACTGAGAAGTGCTAGAGTAGAAAAATAAGTCCATGGCGCTCTTGTCGTCCTTGTCCCACACCAGCTGGTCGCCGGCCGCCCGCGCCGGTCTTGGCTGCAGTTCTATATTGTTACAACTTACACTTGATCTCGAAGCGGCTCTTGGTGGGTATGTTGAAGACGTGCGCGCGCACGTTGGCGCAGGCCGCGACGAAGTCCATGGCGCTCTTGTCGTCCTTGTCCCACACCAGCTGGTCGCCGGCCGCCCGCGCCGGTCTTGGCTGCAGTTCTATATTGTTACAACTTACACTTGATCTCGAAGCGGCTCTTGGTGGGTATGTTGAAGACGTGCGCGCGCACGTTGGCGCAGGCCGCGACGAAGTCCATGGCGCTCTTGTCGTCCTTGTCCCACACCAGCTGGTCGCCGGCCGCCCGCGCCGGTCTTGGCTGCAGTTCTATATTGTTACAACTTACACTTGATCTCGAAGCGGCTCTTGGTGGGTATGTTGAAGACGTGCGCGCGCACGTTGGCGCAGGCCGCGACGAAGTCCATGGCGCTCTTGTCGTCCTTGTCCCACACCAGCTGGTCGCCGGCCGCCCGCGCCGGTCTTGGCTGCAGTTCTATATTGTTACAACTTACACTTGATCTCGAAGCGGCTCTTGGTGGGTATGTTGAAGACGTGCGCGCGCACGTTGGCGCAGGCCGCGACGAAGTCCATGGCGCTCTTGTCGTCCTTGTCCCACACCAGCTGGTCGCCGGCCGCCCGCGCCGGTCTTGGCTGCAGTTCTATATTGTTACAACTTACACTTGATCTCGAAGCGGCTCTTGGTGGGTATGTTGAAGACGTGCGCGCGCACGTTGGCGCAGGCCGCGACGAAGTCCATGGCGCTCTTGTCGTCCTTGTCCCACACCAGCTGGTCGCCGGCCGCCCGCGCCGCCAGCGCCGCGCAGCTCGACGCGAACACCTGCGCATTCAACCTTCATCACCACACCACAGCCACAGCACAGTGTAAGGACTCTATACAGTGGACAAGGTTCATACAACCTAATCGTTCGGCGTCTTGGCTTGTCCGAAACTTAGGGCTGTCACAAATCTTTCGTGACATGTTTTAATTTTTTTATCTTGCGACATCCGCTTTTGAGATTAGTTTCTTTTTTGTTGTTATTTCTCGGAAAATCAAATTGTAACAAAATAAAGATTGTACAATGGATTGGATTTTGTAAGATTAACTCCGATTTGGATAAAAATCTATATCTGACGCTCCGGTGGGGTCAATAACATGAATCTGGTGTCAAAATTGGAACATAGTGTAAAAACCGACGCCATCTTGGATTTTGTAAGATTAACTCCGATTTGGTTAAAAATCGATATCTGACTAGCCGGCGGGGTCCTTAACATAAATCCAGAGTGAAACCTGTAAAATATTGTAAAAACCGACGCCATCTTGGATTTTGTGAGATTAACTCCGATTTGGATAAAAATTGATATCTGACGATCCGGCGGGGTAATTAACATGAATCTAGAGTCGAAATTGTAAAATGTTGTAGAAACCGACGCCATCTTGGATTTTGTAAGATCAACTCCGATTTTGATAAAAATCGATATATGACGATCCGGCAGGGTCCATTACATGAATCCACGGTCAAAATTCTTTAATAATGTCAACACCGACGCCATATTGGATTTTATAAGAATAACTCTGATTTGGATAAAAATCGATATCTGACGATCCGGCGGGGTCCATAACATGAGTTCATAGTCAAAATTGTAAAATATGGTAAGAACCGACACCCTTATGGATTTTGTGAGATCAACTCCGAGATGTATAAAAATTGATATCTGACGATGATCCAAATCCAAGATGGCGTCGGTTTTTACAATATTTTACAATTTTGACTCTGGATTCGTGTTAAGGACCCCGCCGGATCGTCAGATATCGATTTTTATCCTAATCGGAGTTAAATTTACAAAATCCAATATGGCGTCGGTGTTGACATTATTTAACAATTTTGACTGTGGATTCATGTTACGGACCCCGCCGGATCGTCAGATATCGATTTTTAACCAAATCGGAGTTGATCTGACAAAATCCAAGATGGCGTCGGTTTTACAATATTTTACTATTTTGACCCTAGATTCATGTTAATGACCCCACCGGATCCTCAGATATCGAATTTTATCTACATCGGAGTTAATCTCACAAAATCCAAGATGGCGTCGGTTTTTACAATATTTTACAGTTTTCACTCTGGATTCATGTTAAGGACCCCGCCGGATCGTCAGATATCGATTTTTATCAAAATCGGAGTTGATCTTACATAATCCAAGATGGCGTCGGTTTTTACAATATTTTACAATTTTGACTCTGGATTCGTGTTAAGGACCCCGCCGGATCGTCAGATATCGATTTTTATCCAAATCGGAGTATCTTACGAAATCCAAGATGGCGTCGGTTTTTACAATATTTTAGAATTTTGACACTGGATTCATTTTAGGGACCCCGCCGGATCATCAGATATCGATTTTTATCCAATTCGGAGTAAACTTTAAAAAATCCAAAATGGCGTCAGTTTTACAATATTTCAACATTAACAATAAACTAGGCGACTAGTAGCTGGCTGCGAAGAGACAAATACTGATTTCCCGAGAAATTACAACTAACAAATCACGTTCTAAAATGGCGTAGGTACCTCCCTATGTTATTAACTCACCTATCAAAATACTATAACTTGACAGCCCCGAAAATAGACCTCACAATCTGTATGGAGTTTGTGAGGAAATCCCTCTCCGCCCGCACACCCCCCATCGTTGACCCGAAAATCGCCGGAGCTGACTCACTGTATAGAGTCCTTACACTGTGGCCACAGCGTAAGGATGTACTCCATACAGTGGGTTAAATCCGCCGATCTCTGGGTCATCTTTGGGGGGCGCGTGGGGAAGGAGGCGGGGAGGAGACGCCGCCGAATTTCTATGAAAATTCGGCGGTCTATTTGAAGGGGAAAAATGGAAATTAGTTTGACAATCAGACTGTAATATCTTTCGCGTAGTTTTTGTCAACCCTGAGCCTCAGCACGAGCACCGAGCCGAGCCGCTGGCCGTGTATGAAGTTACCTCACTGTATGGAATACATGCCTACGCTGTGACCAAAGCCCGGATGACAAGAGTAATTATGTGCTGACGTCTCGATAGTGCGAAGCCACACGTTTTTTAAGTCGATAAAATGCACGATTTAAAGTTGACACGAAAGTTGATATTTATTGTGAATAACTTTGCCTTGAGGATGTAAACGTAATCTTGACAAGTGCTTCAACTTTTCAACGATATTCAAGCTGGTTTTCCAGGCTTAAATTTTGGTTTTGTAACTATTTTATGGTACTAATACGTAGTACCATAAAATAGTTACAAAAACCAAAATTTAATAATAACTATGGTTACTCCGTGAACATGACGCTTGCAACAATGTCGAAATATCGAGTGCTCAATAAAACAAACATACATGGTAATTATCCCGTTTCAAATATTATTTATAATGCAAATGACCATGTTAGCTTAAAATCTTATAATAATTATGGTATGTAATAAGTTAACTGTAATACCTAATATATAATTAGCTTACCTAGTTACCTGATGTAATATTGTGTAACAATCTGACATGGAAGATATTAAGTTTGATCAATAAATTTCTGATTCAAAACTTTCCTTTTTTAAAGGGTCGGCAACGCGCCCCAGGAGTTGCAGGCGTCCGTAGGCTACGGTGACCGCTTACCATCAGGCGGGCTGTATGCTTATTTGTCACCGTCGTAGTATTAAAAAGTGGTAGTTTACCTGTGCACACTCATGTACGGACCACACCCGCTGGTCGGGCAAGCCGGAGTGCTGCGCCGGCTGGTCGTCTTTGCCCGGCAGCGAGCCCCACGTCAGCGGTACAGGCGGCCTGAAGGGAGACATACAGAATCTGATTACATACATAAACAGACTCCTAAACTATAACATTATAAAGGCATAATATTGTCTTCGGTCACCACGATTGTTATTCATTGAAATTAAACACTTTAGAACGGATTAATCGCGTTCATCTTATCATTCATTCATTAGCACGCATCTTAACCCTGTGAAAACGAGTGCTGTAAAGGGCTCGAAACGTAGGGTCATGGTGTTAATAAACGCGCTTAATTCCTTCTAAAGTGTTTTATTTCAATTATAAAGGCAATAAAGGTACTACAGACGTATCTCAATAATAAGAGAAAAGAGAAGTATCTCTGTAATAATTATATTACAAATATGGACGAATAAAATTAATTAAGCGCACGGTTGTTTTACGCGATAGAAACCATACATATACAATACAATGTATATATATTTATTTTTCTGCCAAATAAATTGTTTGTAATGTATTAAACTATGTAAAAATTACCTAATTATAAACAAAAGTCCATGATGCGTTCCACATTGCCGAAGACCGAAACAAGTGGAAAGCGGTTGTTCACAGATTGATTCATGGAGGTCACGACCCACATCAATGAGGAACACGACACAAGGTCCCTAGTTGAGCGTTATCCTTTATAATTCGCGCAATCTGCAATAATTTACGAATGAATTTACCTGCGCTTCTTCCAAAGGTTCTCCATAGACAACAGGTATCTGATGTCATCTCCGAAGAGTTTGGAGAAGAGTTTCTCCGGGTCGTAGTTGGTCTCTGCGGCCCAGGCGCGGGTGCTCTTGCGCTCCACGTTCCCGGCCGCCGTGCCTGACGACGAGAGGGCTGAGGAGCCCGCGTCACCTGAATAAGGGATGTACTTCAGTTCACACGCGATTGATACCTACGAGGGGTGGCTTTTAAGTTCTGTCGTTTGCAAACCTCCCGTGATTATTAAAAAACAACTAATATCATCATAAAATATTTGAATTTAGAATTCGAAAACAAAAGAATGACTCGAGATCGGGCGAACCGTTTTAGAATAGCGTCGATTCAAAGTTTACAAGTCAGTTGTAAGAACTTAAACTCGTAGATGCAAACACGATAATTAAAAGAACAAATAGGTGGGTTTAGAGCTTCGAGCAACCCGGCCTCCCAAACGTTGAAAGGAAGCCTTCAAAGCAACATCTTACCATACAAATTTTTCACTTTTTGTGGGTGGAAGCTAGGGTGGGCCGTATAAACTTTTTTCCGAATTTCGCAACGCAAGACCCCTCAAAAGTTGCAGAAAAAATAGCTGATTGCAGTAAAAATAATACAAAAAATCCCATATACTATATTCAGCTCTCTACCGACGTTTGTTTTTTTTTAAGTATTTTTTTCGATACAAATTTTGTTTCATATATTTCATAGAAAAAAAGTTTTTTTTAGAACATATTTATGACTTTTTTACGGTGTTATATGGTGTTGTTACGAATGAATAACATTCCAGCAGGATTACACCTGTTCACAACATTTCAACACTACATGTTCTAACGTGATTTTTGCCTTTAAATCGCTAGTTACGACGTGTCACTTGCTCTAATTCTTTAAACCTATAAGTAGGTACTATAAGGTGTATTTCGATAGGACTTCATGTACGAAAAGTATATTTTTGAACTTGATTTGTGATTTTTATTGTTACAATACTCTATTTTTAATTTAAAAATGAGCGACGACCCTGTATTTGGATTTGCTGGGGCACGACGGAGTGAAACTATTTGCCCTATGTTTGGCACGTTCACTGAGCTAAATAATAAACAACTTCCTACAGTAAGTGAAGTTATTAAGTGCATATTACTGAAAAGACACGAATTAAAGGTGAAACATAATGGGAAACAACCGTCCCACACCTACATTTTCCAATTAGTATGTGAAGAAATTCAACTTATTTGGAAAAATGCTTCTCTACGACGGTGTCTCAAGACCGTGTTAGGCAATTACTGAAACACCACTTTGACAAATACCTTACATTAATAAGGTATCCTAATTCCAAAAAGAATGAATCATTCGAACTAAAATGGGATGATTTTAAGTCTTATTGTCTGATAACATTATTTGACATAAGTTCTTGAAAATGTAAAGAAAAATGTTGTTGCCCAAAAGAACGAAAAGTGCCCATGAAAGAAATTCCATTTTTAGTGGATCAAAGAGTTGAGAGAAAAATGATTATTGGCAATACATGTAAGATAGAGACACAGAAAATTCAAAATAGAATGTTAAGATAGGAAAAACAAACTCAAAGTTCAACCGACAATAATGTACCTTCGCCAAAGCCAATGATTAGTCGAGTTCAGCGAAAGGACATAAGGTGTTCCTTATGTCCTTTCGCTGAACTCGACTAAATCAAATAAAAAACCAAATACCGAGTCTCATAATGATACTGCAACTGTGCCCGCTGATCTACAGAAGAATTAAAACCAGGTCTCACTTCCAACTGTTGCGACCTTATGCGATCGGTACCGCTTGTCGTCACGAACAGCTGCAGCCCTCACCACAGCTGTTTTAGTAGACGTTGGACTAGTTACGAGCGAAAACAGGAATTTAATAATTGATAAAAATAAAATTCATAGGGAAATAAGCAAATCTAGATTGGAGACACAAGAAGAATCGAGCAGTATTACACCAGAAAGTATTTACTTTGATGGAAGGAAGGATAAAACTTTAACAAAAGGGTCACGCACTCATCGTAAAGAAATACTTGAAGTACGTATATCTATTTTATCTAAACTGGCTGCACAATACTTGGGTCATACCACACCAGAGAAGGAGACAGGATTAGGCAATTGCAATTTGATTCAAAAAAGGACTTCCGGGGTGTCCACACTACCGAAATTGCTGCTGATTTTATTGTGTTTAATTGCATTAATTTTGTACTTTTTTCTTGAAAAAATATTGTTTTTCTTATATAACACACTTTTATTTATCTTCTAGCATCAAAAAGTACCCTTTTTTGTATCATTGGTTATAGCAGTAACCGACTCAAAATTAGTGAAAAAATCAGTAAAATTAGATTTTTCAAGTGCTGGTAGAGGGCTCAAGACAAAAAAATTCTTGAAAACAGATTATATCATTACGATCAGCATAACAAGCCGCAACTTTTGACAGGTCTTGCGAAATGAAATTCGAAAAAAAAATTTTTTTCATACATAAACGGCCCACACTAGTGGAAGCCTTCTCACACATTACATACAAAAACCAATCTGTAATTATGACACTAATATGTAGAAAATGATACAACTACACTCACAAATCTTTTATACTTTGATCTATTATGTTCATTTTGGACTGTGTACTTTGGCAGGCGGTACTTACGATGACCTGTGTCGCTTGAAGGTCCAAAAAGACCAATATTCAGTATAAAAATTTACCCGACCCACCTACGAAATAAAATTAAATTTATTGCTTCTTGCTAGCGCTTCCGGCAACTAGGCACTCGTTTTACGAAAGCGACTGACCTTCCAATCCAGAGGGTACACTAGGCCTTATTGGGATTAGTCCGGTTTCCTCACGTTTTCCTTCACCGAAAAGCGATTGGTAGATAGGTATAAAATGCTACTTCGTACATAAGTTCCGAAAAACTCATTGATACAAGCTGGCAGGATTTGAACCCGAGACTTTCGGATTGAATACCGCTGGTCCACTATTTAAAAAATTTAATATTGATAATGGAATTTATGTCAACTCCAACAGGGATATTTCATGGATTTGGGTAAAATAATCTCTTCAACAGAGCCTTGAGGCATCTAGCTCTAAAAGTTACAAACCTGCCGCTTCGGGGTCTGCAGTATCAGGGCTCACATCCTGGTCGGGATCCTCCTCCCCAAACAGCTGGTTGAAGAGATGCTTGGCCCACACAATGCAGTGGATGGGCTCCGATGGGGTGTTGCGGATGGTGCAGCCTGGGAAACTCTTCTGCGGAGCCTTTGGTTGGCATTCATAGCATTGGGTCAGACCCTTTTTGATGAGCTCCACCTTGAATACAGAATTTAATACTGAGAAACGGAAGGGAAAATTATTGTTGCAAAGTTTTGAACAAAATAAGTACTTAAATAATATCTTCAGAATGAAATAGAAGTCTGACAGTTTGAGATTTAAGATTGGATATTTTAATTAAATATTTTTTAGAATCATCATAATGCTGAGATTCCGCCATTGGTGGAAAAAACTTCAACTAGCTTTCGGATAACAAGAAACATTCTCATAATTTTTTTTTATTTCAACTAAGTTTTCTTCTTTTTTCTCCTCAGGACCACAATCCTACCCAAAGAACTAATAGGTTCAATGAAATTTAAATAGTTTTGCAATTGAAACAGCATGTCTACCAGGAACATCGAAAATTGGCATTGATGGAAAACCTCTTTTTCACTCTGATATGTAAGTGTGACAGAGATGGAGATACAAATCTGCAATCGTTCGATTTTCGTGGTATAAGCCCAGAGCTACATTTCTTTTGTTTCATTAAATTTTAAAACAAAAGAAACTCCACCTTATTCCATAGATTAAGTTGATTGCTTACCTGTCCAGCATACCCAGCAGTCCCTGTCTCAATAAGCGGCACATTAGCAGCAAGGCACATGCGGTTGACGTGGTTACGGGCCACGCGGTTGTCCAGAGCGTTCATCACAATGTTGAACTGCTTGAAGTAGCTGACGCCATAGTCATTGCTAAAATATATATTTCAAAAAAGTTAGTTGAGCTTTGTGCTAGGAATTTAAGACTACGACAGGATTAGGACTTAAGTCACAAGTTATTTTACAGGTTTAATATGATGACCCTGTGAAAACGAGTGCTGTAAAGGGCTCTAAACGTAGGTTCATGGTGTTAATAAACACGATTAATCCATTCTAAAGTGTTTAATTTCAATGAATAGCAATCGCGGTAACAGAAGACAGTATTATAAACTATGTGACTTTTTTTATTAATCCTTCCTAATCCACACCCGCGAATTACAGGGCTATCATCTATTTTGATCCCCAATAAGTATGTTCTTCCCTAACCTCCCAAATCTCCTCCCTAATTAGAGCCTGCAAATTATGGGGCATGGTAACAGTTTCAATTTTCAACTGACGTGTGAGTAGAGTTAAATCTAGCCTGAATCAAAATGATTATCAATTATTCTAATGCTTTACTGACCTTTTTTTTATCTTTAATTTAAAGGAGCCTTTGTCAAATCATGAAAGATCTAGAGTATAAGAAATAGAACATGATATTTTCACATGGAAACAAAAATCCTTCATAATTTCAGCTTTTACAAACATCCTGGGCACCAAGTTAATTTAATTACACAAACATTTTAATTTGAACCACACGACTTAAAAGGTACCAAACTCGGTGTCACTGTTTATTGTTATTTATACGGCCTTTTAAGGTTATGAATGTAATGTATACATAACACTACTTCGGTTCTAACCTGATGACGCTGTCGTGGTGTGCGATGATGTTCACATTGGGGTTGAAGCTGAGTGCGCTGTCTTTTGCCACCTGCGCCTTCGATTTACCAACGTGTTCTTTATGAAAGAGAAACTGCCTATTCAAGTTGCTTACGTCGATGGTGTCAAGATCGATCTAAAATTAAGAAAGTAATCATTAATCATCCTTTTAAATCTACACAATCAAGTCAAATTATTCAATACATACAATTTCAATGTAAGGGAAGCCGGTCAACACGAGATTCTTCAAAATCTCGCATCCTATACCGCCGGCGCCCACTACCAAAATCTTTGAATTTGCGATCTGCCCTGTCAGGTTCTCGTCAAAAACACCCGCCACTCGCGCAACCATTTTACTTATACTTTTATATTCAGTGATATTAATGTAAAAAACAACTATTTTCAGAACACTTTCAATAAAACTTAACGCGGAATAGCAGTGGCGAATTCATTGAATGAAAACTGTCAAAATTGGCGTCAAGGCGTCATTTCGTTGGGTATGCGTTCAGAAATTGTACAAAAAAACGAGCCGTTATTTCTTTAATAACGTTATTAAATTAAAATACGTTTAAACTGAACTTTGAAACTGTTCATTCCTGCAGTTTACCGGCTTTGTGTTCTTAATCCGTGGTTTACCGCAGCTTGGCAAGCAATAACATTTTAAAAACGGGATTTTGACATTATTTGTCACGAAATATTTGACAAATATTGTCAAAACATGTCGGTCTAACCAAAAATTTAGCATATTTAATATGCTTTAAAATGTTCGTTAATTTATATTGTAAGTATTAATTATTAGTATTGAGCCCTGCATTAATATCATAAACAAAACTGAATAAGTTCTTATGATATCGATTAGGCACTCTGATACTAAAGATAACAAAAGGGCTCTGAACCAGATAGAATCAGACCAATTAACTATGGCGCTTCCATTACATACTCGTAGCCACAGGCCCCATGTCGGTGCAAGCTTGGCGTAACTTCTAATTATTAACTATTGTAGAAATAGGACGATATTCCTAGGTACTATATGCGATTCCTTATATACCATTCCAAGGCACGTGGGACCAATGCGGTTGTGGTTAGCGGAACAATGATGCAGAACTGCATGTTGCTTGGATGTGTGAGCAAGACATCGCTATGCACTTGAATAAGTCCCACTAGCAAACAGGGACGGCGTGTGAATCCGGATTAAATGTTAAGATCGTCTAAAGTAACAAGGTTGTGTTTAGGATTACGTACCCTTAAGAAAGACAGACTGATAAATCCTGAATTTTTCAGAAAAAAAAGTATAAAAGGAAAAAATGGGGCCAAAAAAAGGCGGTAAGGATCCGAAAGCGGCCGCGGCAGCTGCCAAGGCCATGATGGCGGGCGCACCGGTGAAGCCGAAGAAGATCCCGCCGCCTCCCGCTTGCTTCACGCCCGAAGACATCGCGAGATACAAGGAGGTGTTTAAGGCCCACGATGAAGACAACTCAGAGAAGGTATCTTAATCAATTCAGTTTAAAAAGCGCGTATGTCTGTGGTATTGTAGCTTCGAAATGAATGAACTGGCCTACCTTCTACAACAAGTATTTTTTTCCCCTCTGATTCTTAGCTCCTTGCAAAACCAAGCAAGGTGGATTTGCCAATGTCGTAGTTTTAGGACTTTCACTTGTGGGGAGAATGTTCGGTGAAAGTGATTTTATTTTTGTGGAAGGATGAGATTGGGTTACCTAAAAACAAAAAGTGTTACAGGTGTATTCGGGTAATTCCGAACGTTGGAAAATGTCGGATAATTCCGAAAATGAACTCTAATACGATGGAAATAAAGATCAGAATTATCCAATATTCGGAATTACCCGATTGAGAAATACGTACACATGTATGGTTAGTAGTACTTAGTAGGCCTGCTGATTGGAGTTCGGATTTTCTTAAACGAAAATCTTGAAAATCCTACTTCATCAAGCTTAACATTTTGATACTATCGTGTATATACCTACCTACGAAGTTGCAATGTATATCAAATCCAACATCGGTCAGTTCTGTAAATACCATAATAGTCATATTCGACATTACAAAATGCATTCTAGATCATTTAAAACAGCGTAAACAAGAGGGTAGATCCCGGCGGCGTGAGGGTATAACACAATTAAAAACTCGCAGTACATCAGTTACGCCTTGTGGCGCTCATAACAGTGCCGAAATATCAGGATCTCACACAAACAAACAAATATAGCAAATACTAGTAATAATATCTCACGTCATTAAACTTGAAAAACGGTTAAAAACTAACGTATTTTGTCACAATGGGGGTGATAGGTATCAACTGCACCGGGCAGTCATCGTCGGCCAGACAGAGCGGTGTTGTCACCTCCGCGGCTCAGACAGCACTTCCTGAGACCGGTATAGATAACAGGTCACGTGCGCCGATTTAGACGTGATAGGGCAATCCGGCGTCTTCGTTGCAGGAGTCTGCATTGTCGGATCATCTGACGGGGTCAACGATAAGCACACGGAGCTAACAAGCGGGTTAAATTTTATAATTATAATATGTATAAATGGTTTGTCGGAGTATAATAGGCTTCCATAATTATACTTTTTTTTTCTTTGTGCCATACCTAACACAAGTTGCAAAATCAATTAGTAAACTTTAGTACTATTACTTATTCTGTGTTAGTACTATAAACCACAACCTTAAATTGAAGACATCTCGAGTTCTGTCCATGAAATCAAAATTGTTCCAAACTTAATAATCTCGTTTCCAACTTCGCTCCGAGAACAAAATTAGGTATACATCTCCTAGCTCGTGTGCTTTATATGAAGATAATTAACCTAAAATCATTATCTGGAAGAGTATTAACACACTGAAAATATGCAAATGTTAAAATTTAATTCGTAGGCACGTCTCACTGTAACTGTAAGAGCAGCGATGAGATTTTTGGGTATTTTGTTATGCTACCTAAATATTTAAAAAACAGGTTTTTCCTGGTAAAAAAATGACCCTACTGCTGTCCTGTTACTTTATCTAATTTTACACAGAGTTCTTTGGGTTTAGCGTGTGACGCGGTTTTAGTAATTTTTGTAACAAGTTAAAATAAAGGGCGGAGAACGGCTAAAATAATCCGCTTACTGCAGTATAAGAAAGTTTTTGACGAGAATATGGTTATCAAAGCTTCTTTATGCGACTACTGGTGTCTTTGCACTATCGTCAAGTACCTAGATGGAGATCATTTTAGGTACAGTCAAGTGTAAAACTGTGGTTGCACACATCTTACTCAAAAATATGTCATAAATAAATATTGTGGGAATTACAAAAGGCTACACTAATGACCAAATAGAAAAACGACGTTTGTTTATAATAAAAAGTATTGTTTAGACTTCGTCACGTAGGCCGCGTAGATCGTGAATTTACCCCTATGTGCGCGTCCATAACTTTATTCGGCGCTCAGTTTTTAAGGGATGGGGGACTTGTTGTAAAGCCACAAGCGACAGGAGTTCCCATTTAGCATTCGGATGCCCTATCTTGGCTTTTGGCGCCCCTCAGGATAGTATAGAGCGACTGTGGTACATTTGCTACTTCAGGAACCTGTCGATACTATAATATTTTTACCTAAATATACATTTTATTTCAGATACCACTTAAACTCATCCCCATAATGTTAAGAAAGCTCGGCTTCAACCCAAAGGGCGAGGAAGTGAAGGAGCTATTCCGACTCTTCTTGGAAGACGACCTGGTCGACACCGTGGAGCTCCACGAGTGGTACTTCATGATAGAGGCTAAGGCGAAGTGGGGGGATGACTTTGAGCTCGCTGTCACTAAAGCCATGGCCACACTGGGGCAGGATGAAGAGGAAACCGGTGAGTACCACCAATGAAGCTTATACGGGCCTACGCTAACTGACGCGGATTACCCGGAACGGACGCCCTTCTAATAAGAAATTGTATGAACAGCGCTAAGTGAACGGAGCGGGTGCGCCATACTAAATCCACCCTCCGCGTGCACCCGCTCCGTGCACCCGCGCCAGCTAGCGTAGGCCCTACAGGCTGTTACACCAGCCACTATAAACTTCAGATGACCCATATAATATGTCATACTAAAATTAACTGTGGGACCAACCCCAAAGTCGCGAAAAAATATTCGAGTTTTTCATATATTTTGGTTGTGCTATCTTGACATTTTGTATACGTTCCACTGCTGGGAATAGCCCTGCTCTCATGCACCAGAGAAATTGGGGTATAGTCTTCACGCTGAAGTTAATTGAAGAATTCACATACACCTTATTTTCGCGGTAGGAGGCTTTCTCACGATGTTTTTCTTACCCAAAAACCGAGCAACATAACGAGTAAATATAAGTTCCAAAAAACCAATTCGAACCAGGGTTTAAGTCCGTGACCTAAAAATCGGACGTCTTGCAGCTCCATAGCTGTACAGTGGTAGGAAAATCAGCTCGTACTCAAAGAATATTTTAACGCTCAGCCACTGCACATATGTTTTGATTGCGTCTGGCAATCATCATCGGGCAGTGTTCTCAAGCATCGCAGACAACTGACCGTTTTTGCGATTCACAGGTCTATGCGACCTGGAGCTCCTTAAACAAGAGCTGTTCACCTGGGGGGAGCCTCTGGTGGAGGAAGAGTTCATCGACTGGGTGAAGTTGGCGATGAAAGACAAGACCTACAACGTGCTCACCGGCCAGATCAATTACGTCAAGTTTATTGAGAACATGAACGCTAAGGTAAGTTTTACCCATTCAGTCACGACACGTTGTCGTTAGGTCTCTGCGCGCCATGTTTTCTACAAAGCGGGGAAAACATGTTATAGGCTACGCCGTAGCGCTACGGTCAATCCTTAGCGGTGATTCTGAATACAAGCTACGAGGTATGTCGTAGCGCTGTGTTAGCGAAACTTGGAACTTTCGATGCGCGGGAGTGTTTTATTTAGTGCTCCCGAGTGCTCCGCTCGCTACACCCGTAGCATTATTTTCTTTAAGCACTTGAAATTTTCGACTACACTAATATAACAACCAGTTGTTAACTGGACTGAAAGGGAGGCGAGGGGTTAGACTCGTAGGTATACACTGCGACTATTACTTTGATCTTTGATTCAGAATGTATCCGTCATATAATACATAAGTGTAACGTAAAATTGTCCTTTGTTACCGCGATTGTTATTCATTGAAATTAAACACTTTAGAATGGATCAATCACGTTTAAGACCCTACGTTTCTAGCCCCACTCTTTTTCACAGAGATGACTGAGAGACTTCCCTCAGTCATCATCTTAACCCTGTCATGGTCTTAATAAACGCGATTAATCCGTTCCAAAGTGTTTAATCTCAAAATATTACGTAGATAAGTACAAAAAAAAAATACTCAGGGGAAATCATTCGTAGCCAGGGTCATTATCGGCTAGACTAGACATAACTAACTATAACATAAACACATTATTTACCAGGACGAGAGAGCTACAAAAGAACCGATTAACTTCTTCAAGCTAGACCAGAAGACCCTGGCCGCCCTCGCGTTAAAGAAGGCTCAAGAAGAGAAGGAGGAACAGGAAAAGAAGGAGGCCGAGAGAAAAGCGAGGGAAGAAGCCAAGAGGCAGAAGATGATAGAAGCCGGTTTAATTCCAGCCGATTAAGCAGTGTTTTGTTTGATCATGGTAGATTTAGATGCAGAGTAGGGACGCCCGGCCAGATTCAAGCGGGCTGTCAAACACTTCTCGCATTCTTTCAGCCCATTTCCCTGGAGTTTGAGCTGCAGGTTTCTGTCCCGCCCATACCACATTCATCTTCAAATCTTCTCATTTTTCTGCAGAATTAAAGGACATCTTTAAGTTCGACATCCTGAAGTTCGGTTTCCTCCAGTGTGTCTTTGCCGAATATTTTTTCCGTGCTGCCGCATACATGGCACGTTTTGCGCAAATCAGAATTTGATCATGGTAAGACATTCATGTGTGTGTTTTTTAGATTTTTTGGTAATCGCAAAACCATTGTTTACATGTTGGTGTATAAAGAAAAACATGTTAATTTGTTAATAAAGACGGTAGGGTACTGTACCTATATTTTAATTGCTAAGTTTATTTACTAAGCGACATTTGCGCCACCCAAAGTTAGCCGCTAACCCGGAGTTAAGTGTTTATAAAGTATGGGGTTTACAGGTCAACTCCAGGTTAATTGACTAACCCTGGTTGGTGCGAGTGGCCTTCAGTGTTATAAACTGCATTTTAGATGAGACACGAGATGTAAAGAGCACCTATACTTGTGGAGGAACCTGGTCTTAAAATGAAGGATCACGATTCTCAGAGTTTTGCATTCCGAAAAACAGTTGAAGAGGCAGATTTCATCAGTTTGTTAGGAGGGCCTTCGCCCGGCGCCTTGTGCTGTAGATAGGTCCTTTGTTTCGACTGCGCGATAGTTTTAAATAGCAATACCGCAACTAAGTGCGTTATAGTGAAGCGTCGTATATGGCGCTCTATGACACAGGACATACGGGCAGCGGCGCGGTGCGGCACTGTCGAATCGAATCTATGAATAATAATGAGGTCTGTATAGTGTGTAGACAGAGCGTATGATTTCATACAGCCAGTATTTCTAACTAATATAGGAGATAGATGAGATAGCGTTGGTGACCTAGCGGTTAGGCGGCTCAATCCGAATGTCGCCAGGTTTAAATCCTGCCGGCTAATCCTGAGGAAACCGGAATAATCTCGATAAGGCCTAGTTAACCCTTTGGGTTGGAACATCAGTAATCACTAATCGTGGAGAATCGGGGAGTTGTCGGTACATCAAAGAAATTCGTGCCGGATCAATCGACTAGCTAACAATCGACGCGCTGTAGACTTCGAGTTAGTCGAGTATGGAGATATATTGAAGGAGATTTTTTTAATTTTTTTAATTGTACCAAAATTAGCCATGTATTTGATCGCGGAGATGATGGCCACTTATTTGATCGCCCATCAAGGGCCAATGTACGCGTACTCACGATTATGACGAGAGTAACCCATGATCGCAGCGATGATGGCCACTTTTTTAATCGCCCATCATGGCCCGTGTGGAGCGGCCATAACGCACGCACCGCACCGTATGTTTCCCGCTGTCGCGAACCACACCGGCATAAAAGGCGGTTTAATACCAAATGCTTTCATTAAAATTGCTTTTAACTTTATTGTACTCTAGAGTGGGACGCTCGCATTTATTTTTATAAATGCGATATTGCCCGAAGGTGAAAACAATTCGGACCGAGTTTAATTGAACTGGCTTTATCACTTACGGCAATTACGCCGTTTAATGCCCTATCCGCCATGTTTTTGGGCAATAATACCGTTTTTAGCATTGACGAAATGAAGCGTTATACGAGTGTCGAAATTGCGCCTTAATTCCAGCGTAAGTGGACACGGGGTCGCGTGCAAACACCGACAACTAACTGACAAATAATAGACCTTATGTTCTTTAAAATAAGGTTGACGAAAGGTCAGTAAGTTGTGTGGACGGTGGTGCGTTTTGTAGGTTATGTGGGATCTAATTGGGGTAGGCGCGGGATTTCGTTCGGAAATTGTCGGACACTATTTTCCGGTCGACTTGTCGGGTCGTCTGTTTGCTGGCGGTTTCATCGTCCGTGTATAGTGATGTGGCGATGGTCGGAATGTTCCCAGCTCAAGGATACCTACAGCCGGCACTTCACGAGAGTTGCGGGTTCGCGTATTTGCTGTGTTTGGCCGAATAAACCATCGAGGGTGGCTTATTTGCCTATATTCGCATAGTTGCTCGAATAACCCGAACACCCTAAATGGCAAACTCGCCAGTCGGCACTTCACTGGGTATTTGCGTTTTGCCTTTCGCTCGCACGAGTTAAATTTTACTTCGGTGCGAGCGAGAGGCCACACATACAGCCTGTAGTGCTGGCAGCCGATCCGTCCTCTTGTCGGCATTTGATCACGCGAATAAGCAAATCACCGCAAACGCACCGTTTACACATCGCTCCCGCAGTGTTATACGTACCGCAGAAGTTATTTTAAAATTAGTTAATTGATGATTAAGTTATCTTAAAACGAAAATTAAACGTTTCGACGCTAAAACTGCTGTTCTACTCTTCCTCCTTTTAGTCGGTGACTCTTGTCAGAGGTGTTTCATAATAACGTAGCAACTGTGGAAGTATATAGCCTTCACGAAGTGCCTCTGCTTGTGTCTTCAGCGTTACGGGAACTATGAATAATGGTTGTAGCCGCCGTGATATCTCGACGACTAGTTTTAAATAAAACTCCGATGTTTCGTAGACTTGATATAATTCCGTAGGATGCTGGTTTACAAAGAATAGTGTTGCCAACGGTTAAATGCAGAAGTGGTTTATATAGAAGTTGAAGAAAGATTGATTTGACTGATTTTTGAAATATAAAGTACAACGTATGCTAACTTACTTCTAATTGGTCGCGTGTGGTGCGCTGCTATTGGAACTTAGAGGAAGCTTCCGAATACTAGCCGAGCCCGAAGGAGCGCTTAGCTACTGCAAATTGTACAAAACAGTTGCGTTCGCAACAATGGTGGTTCATATCGCAGCTTTTGTCAAGTTTGTCCAACGCGTAGGAAGCTGGCCTCGGATACGATCGCGGTCCATTTGTCCTTGAGTCGTTCTATAGAAATTCAGTGACATAAGATATTTTCAGGAATGCTCCCACGGGAATCTTCTGTGGCCCATCACTAGCCATGTTTGATGAGTTCCGGGCCCGCTAATGTGGCCGGCGGTATTTTCGGAAGGCGTAAACAGAACTTACGCCCACGTTTGGATTGTTCTTTATCGACTTTGGCTAGAACACCTTTGTTTAATAGCTTAGCTGGCTTATTTTGTGAGCCTCAATTGGTTCGTCGCTTACAATGGGCCTCATAAGAAGGCTCAAAGTCACCCAAAGGGCAATGGAGAGGGCTATGCTAGGAGTCTCTGCGAGGTATCATAAATGAGACCATCCGCAGCAGAACCAATGTAACCGATATAGCTCTCCGAATCGCTAAACTTAAGTGGGAGTGGGTGGGGCACATTGCACGTAGAACCGATGGCCGTTGGGGCGGAAAGGTTCTCGAGTGACCGCGTACCGGAAGGCGCCGCCCCCCACAAGTTGGACTGATGACCTGGTGAAGATCGCAGGAGTCCGCTGGATGCAGGTGGCGCAGGACCGGTCATTGTGGAATTCTTTGGGGGAGGCCTATGTCCAGCAGTGGACGTCTTTCGGCTGAAATGATGATGATGATGAATTGATTTCCACCCGAAAATAAACATACAGACACATATTATAAATATGTCTCTTCTCCCTAGCGTTTCGCCGGTTTATACCACGGCATATGGAGCCTGGGGTCCGCTTTGAGAACTAATCAGTAGTAAAAACATTGTTTTACGAAAGCGACTGCCATCTGACCTCCCAACCCAGAGGGTAAACTAGGCCTTATTGGGATTAGTCCGGTTTCCTCACGATGTTTTCCTTCATCGAAATGCGATTGGTAAATATCCAATGATATTTGTTACGAAAACTAATTGGTACGAGCCGGCAGGATTTGAACTCGATACCTTCGGATTGAAAGTCTTACGTCATACCGCCCTCCCAAATCCCAAAAAAAATATGAAGATTGCTAAAATCTATCTAAATATAATCTACATATTTATATTTGTTTCCCAGATAAAAATATGTAGATTATATTTGGGTGTCAGCGGGAAACATAAGGTACATATCTAATCACCTTTGAAAGACCAGGGGCATTACCATGACGTCTTAACGCCATTTAGTTTAGGTTCCCATCTGGGGAAGTACCTCCACCTTACAGAAAACCGCAGTTAAATAACACTAGACCCTACTCATAGTGTTGTGTTTCTGTTGGCGAGTAAGGTCGCCAGAGCTCCAAGAGGATTCGCTGTGTTGACAGCTGAGGACCCACGGAGCAAAGCCCTTGGCCCGTTTAGCTGTCAACGCAGCGAATCCTCCTTTTTTTTAAAGGGTCGGCAACGCGCATGTAACACCCCTGGTGTTGCAGGCGTCCATAGGCTATGGTGACCGCTTACCATCAGGCGGGCCGTATGCTTGTTTGTCACCGTCGTAGTATTAAAAAAAAGGTTCTTAACTATGCTCAGTTGTATGGCGGCGATTCAGTTTAGGTAGTCAACTGAATCGCCGCCATACAAGGCGTCATGGTAAGCCTCAGGTGGAGTTAAATAAAAACATCTGTGCTGTGCTGACAGTTACCGACCGTGGATAATTTTTAAAACTGTCCTACTCTGAAAATTTATATTTTTTCCTATGCTGCGCGCTGTCGTTTCCAATTTCCACAAAACTTTCCGCGAAAACTAACCGATTTTCTTGTGTCGGTAACGACACCTATTATCCACGGGCTGTCCACACAATTCACACGCGCCAATATTACTTATATAATATTTCTAATCGTAGGCAATCGTTTTTTCACATCACCTATTTATAAAAGAGTTTTTTCTGTTCAAGCTAGGAGGGATCAAAGTGGCACTTTTCTGTTCAAGGACTACACATTGCTACGTTTTCGGGCATTAACTAGTGGCATCGTGGTGTTGATATGATGCTGTTTTCGGCTTTGTTTATTTCCTCTTAGTTGGTGTGAATAAGCAGTATGTGTCACACGGTATCAAAATTATTTACGTCTTGGGCGTTCGCTTGAATCCCTCATTACGCTCAGGATTCTACAATAGAATCCCTCACTACGTTGGGGATTCTATTGTAGAATGCATCGCTTCATTCGGAATTCAATGTACGCCCTCGCCGGAAACATATCATTTTGATCCCTAATAACACAAACTACTATTTTGCGTAGTGTTCAAAACGGCTTGAATTCGCTTTTCCTATGTCAGATAAATATGTATTTTTAAGAACAAATACGGTCGGCTTCATAAATATATGTGCATCTGTATTCAATTTTGACCCTTTTTCGTGTCATACTTCCTGGCGGTGACATGATATCTTTAGGAATTCAAAGCCACATTAAAAATTTGTACATAATTTGTACGTATTCGTACGGTATTTAAAAAAAATTGTACTACACGTACTTACGAGAAAACAACGATCAATCTGTCACCGCTGGGAGGGATCCTTCCTGGCGGGCGCTATCTGTTTCACTATGTTCCAGTCAACTTTTCAACTTTCTGCTGATACAGAAAATTTGTACGTAATTTGTACGAATTTGTACGTTAATAAACAATAATTTTTAAGAAAAAAAAACCGACTTCATTTGGTTCCCGGTAAAAGTGAAATTTTGAATTTGTTTGAGTTAGCCAGTTTACTTCACAAATATCCAATACACCGCACGTGTACGATTGCAAATTGAGGAGCTTTCTTAATGTCCCAGGGCTTCCATCATTACATGTGAAGTATAATCAAACGGAACTCCCTTGTATAATAAAACAAACAAAATAACAATGTGTTAAATTGGATGACAGACTGTAAATTATCGAGCAGTTTCAATATGCCATCCCTGATTATCAACATCAGGTCCACTCCAGCAAAATGATGGCCACAGTAAGAAAATGCCTAAGCTAATTATGAACACCCTCTAATCACAATGAACGTGCCGTTCAAATTTGAGGAGTTCTCTGAATTCTTCAAGAACTCCATCATCAGAATAGAAATCAAATCAAAAAGATGAATGACACAACTAGGATAACAAGTAGAGCTAGGTTTATCGACCAGTTCCACTTTGCCATCCCTGGTCTTCATCATCAGGTCCACTTCATCAAAATGTTGGCTCCCCCAAAACAATGTTTTAGTTACTTAAGGAAACCCTCAAATCTGAATGCATGTGCCGTTAAAATTTGAGGAGTTCTCTCAATCCCTCATGAATTCCATCATCAAAATAGAACTATAATCAAATAGGACTATCTTGAAGGTATTTCTTTACAAAGAAAAGATGAATTTCTCAAATCGGATGATAGAGCTGGAAATTACCAAGCAGTTCCACTTTGTCAGCCCTGGTCTTCATCATCAGGTCCACTCCACCAAATTGATGATGTTCGTAAAGAAATGCTCGAGTGTCTTAAGAAACTACCCAAATCATCATGCATGTGCCTTTCAAATTTGAGGAGTTCCCTCAGTTCCTCATGGATCCCATCATCAGAAATTGATTTTGAAAAAAACGGGATAAACCTGGAACCATCTATTTTCAGACAAAAAAATATTTTTTTAAATCGGATGATAGTCCTGGGAATTACCAAGCAGTTCCACTTTGCCATCCCTGGTCTCCATTATCAGATCCACTCCACCAAATTGATGATTTTCGTAAAGAAATGATCGAGTTTCTTAAGAAATCACCCAAATCAGCATGCATGTGCCTTTCAAATTTGAGGAGTTCCCTCAGTTCCTCATGGATCCCATCATCAGAAATCGATTTTGAAAAAAACGGGATAAACCTGGAACCATTTATTTTCAGACAAAAAAATATTTTTTTAAATCGGATGATAGTCCTGGGAATTACCAAGCAGTTCCACTTTGCCATCCCTGGTCTCCATTATCAGATCCACTCCACCAAATTGATGATTTTCGTAAAGAAATGATCGAGTTTCTTAAGAAATCACCCAAATCAGCATGCATGTGCCTTTCAAATTTGAGGAGTTCCCTCAGTTCCTCATGGATCCCATCATCAGAAATCGATTTTGAAAAAAACGGGACCAATCTGGAACCATCTACTTTCAGAAAACAAAAAAAATTTTTCAATCGGTTCAGTGATGACGGAGTTCTGAGGTAACATACATTAAAAAAAAAAAAAAAAAAAAAAAAAATTCAGACGAATTGAGAACCTCCTCCTTTAGAAATATTGAAGTCGGTTGAAAAAAATAGTACTAAACGCATTTATGAGAAAACAAAGATCATTCTGTCACCGCTAGGAAGTATCCTTCCTGGCGGGCGCTATCAATTTCTTTATGTTAGGGTCAAATTTTCAACTCGCTTCTTATACAGAAAATTTGTACGTAATTTGTACGAATTTGTACGCAAATGTAAAAAGTAATACAAGAACGTATCATAATGAGAAACCAAATATTAAGTAAATCCCCACCCACGTTTTGTGGGTGGGAATTTACACCCACCCACACTTAGACAGCTAATTTCGGAGTAAAAGCGAGATGGCGCTATCAAATTGGTTTCGATAAATTGTGTTGTGTCAAGTGGGCAGTCTTTATCTATATACTTACTTGCTTTAATATTTGGTTTCTTATTATGCTCTCATAAGTTCTTGTATTACTTTTTACATTGCGTACAAATTCGTACAAATTACGTACAAATTTTCTGTATAAGAAGCGAGTTGAAAATTTGACCCTAACATAAAGAAATTGATAGCGCCCGCCAGGAAGGATACTTCCTAGCGGTGACAGATTGATCTTTGTTTTCTCGTAAATGCGTGTAGTACTATTTTTGTTTATTAACGTACAAATTCGTACAAATTACGTACAAATTTTCTGTATCAGCAGAAAGTTGAAAAGTTGACTGGAACATAGTGAAACAGATAGCGCCCGCCAGGAAGGATCCCTCCCAGCGGTGACAGATTGATCGTTGTTTTCTCGTAAGTACGTGTAGTACAATTTTTTTTAAATACCGTACGATTACGTACAAATTACGTACAAATTTTTAATGTGGCTTTGAATTCCTAAAGATATCATGTCACCGCCAGGAAGTATGACACCCTTTTTCACCTGTAATAAGTTCCGAAGTGTAAATATATTTATAGACGTCACTGTACCTAATCGGTGACCACACACTTCACAAAATGAACAGTAACCACCAAAGTTGCTGTTTATTTTGTTTCAAACAACCTCGAAGCCTATTAGCATCCAAAATGTCTACTCAGGGTGCGTAGCCAAGATGCCAATCGCTCACGCTCAGTCGCTAACGAAACGCAACTGTCATTGTCACACTAATAAGGAAGAGTGATAGAGAGAGGTAGCTACGATACGTTATTAAGCGTGAGCGATTGGCATCTTGGCTACGCACGCTGTACTCATAAAATTTTATCACCGTAGCCACCTAAGTAAATAGCGCCGACTACACCCTCATATAATATAATCTGATATGCCTATTCGAGGTACAATACAGAGGTCATCGGATATATTGGAGCAGGTGGGTCTAGGTGCTGGGAAATATATAAAGACGATTTAGGCAGTAATTTAAAATACTTATATCGGGTTACTCACGTGAATAAAGTCGAAAATGGCTTGACATGTTTCGGAACAGTCCGTGTCCGTTATTAGTCATGCGTCCGGCCGCGACGGCTGCTCTACGCACACACTTGACTCATGAATGAAGAACACGGACTGTTCCGAAACTTATCGAGCTATTATCGACTTTATTGACGTGAGTAACCCGATATAAGTATTTTTATATATCTGATACTCACGGTAGTTTTCTAGGCTGTATTTTGTTCAAATTCGAAAGTGCTTGTTGCTAGAAGAATTGCTTGTATTTTTTGGCACCTCTGCTGCTCATCATCATCATTTCAGCCGAAAGACGTATACTGCTGGGAATAGGCCTTCCCCAAAGATCGCCATGCCGACCGGTCCTATGCCACTTGCCTCCAGTGGGATCCCGCGAACCCGCGATACGCGAATGGGTAAAGAAATTAATACTTGTCCCACCAAAAACAAAAAGGTGTAAATTGAAGCCAAGCCATATGAGAATATCGTTATTTGACGACTCCGCCGACAAAAGATCTGATATCTAAATGGGTGCCAAGTTCTGTAGAAGTTAAAGAATGTGAGGTTAAAGATTTGACTTGGCTGGTTTTTACCGGCAATAAATAACGGTTAAAACATCGGGAATACACACCAATACTACTTAACTTTATTTGGTCCATGGCGAGCCCTTGGTTGACTTTGTTAACACCGCAAAAGTACATAGAACTTTCATCAAAAATTCAACATCGATTGTAGACTTGAGCCATGACCTTCAGCTTTGAAGACCTGACGAAGAAGAAATACGTCTCAGTAAATATCATGTAGTTTAAAATAGGACGAAAATACTTAGATAATCCCATACATATTCATATAACGTTAGCATAATCCCTATAATACAGTCTCGTAAGCAATGGGACGGATAAAGACGACATCATCTAGAATAGCCCGAAGAAAGACTATCAGTCACACCAAAATACGTCTTATTTATAGAAGATAACGATGAAATTGCCTTAGGGAGTTCAGGTTGAAGATTTACACGTGAAGACAGAGATGGGAATAATTAGTGCGTGAAATTGTGTCCACATTTTTAACGGGCGCGTGAACGTTTACGAGTGTAATGAGATTCGGCAGAGGCCTTTGGAATAAGAATTGGGTTTTTCTTTGACTGTTAATCACGTCTTTATTGAAAATATAGAGGAAAATGTACGCACAGATTAAATAATGTTTTTCATCAACTTTAGCAGTACACAGGAGTGCTATAACAATATCTCGCGGCCGAGAAACAATTGTCATTGTCTAATCCCAACAATTAGATGACAGGTGTATAGGGCTATTTGTGCTACTCGACAACAATGCCAACCCGCATCAGTTGTGTGGAAAATTTACGAAGTTCTGTCTTTTTTTATACTACGACGGTGACAAACAAGTATACGGCCCGCCTGATGGTAAGCGGGCACCGTAGCATATCGACGCCTGTAACTCCAGGGGTGTTACTTGCACGTTGCCGACCCTTTAAAAAAAGGAGGATTCGCTGTGTTGACAGCTAAAGGGGCAAGCTTTTGGTCCGTGGGTCCCCAGCTGCCAACACAGTGAATCCTCTTGGAGCTCTGGCAACCTTACTCACCAACAGAAACACAACACTATGATACTGTCTGTGATACTTTAGTTATTATTGGTTGATTTTGTGTATCTTAAACATCGTTAAGTAAATATTGAATACCGTCATCAGGTCGTAACATTATCTAGAATATGTGTACAATTAATAGCCAAAACATGTGCCGATGTTTACATCTCCCACAAAAAATCTAGAGGCTAATTGCTGTATAAGTTATACAAAGAATCTGTAATGGATTTACTTAATTTACTGGCATATTTCGTCTGGGTAAAAAAGTTGCTATTTCTGAAAGGCAAGCAACTACATTGTATTCCAAACTAGTAAGAACAATTTAATCGAGGTTGAGCATAACAAATCAATATTTAAAAATCAGAATACTGTTAATAGATTCAATATTGATGTCTAAACTCTGTCTTTTAATTCAAGACCAACAACGAAGTAATACACTCCGATTTTGTGTACATAGGTATATGTAATATCATATTTACCCAAATACATACAAGATTAAGGAGAGTGAGTTAGATTGAAACCAAATGTATTCTTTAATTTATTCCCAGTGTTGCAAATTAATATTTTTTTTAATGCACACATAATTGACAGCATTGAATTTTTTCATAGTGGCTAAAAGTGAATGACCATCTGTAGACTCGGACTTGCTGATTTGAAAAATAAATGGATTTCTTCATTCGCCATTTTCGAGAAAATTTGAAATAACTTGTTGATATTACAAGACTGCACATAAATATTCCCTAAATACAAATACACAATTACAAGAGCAAAATAAGTAACTACGGTTAGTTTTTTAAATCGAGAATAAAGAATATAAATAGATAGGCCTATACGAAAATTTCCTAAGAAGAAAGGAAAAGTGAAAATATTCGCGACCTCGGGTGGGACTCGAACCCGCGACTCTGCGTACGAGGGATATGGTGGAGAAATTCGGGGTCACTCGGTAGCTCAGTTGCCAGAGCGATGGGTGTGTATCCCAGAGTCGCGGGTTCGAATCCCACCCGAGGTCATTATTTTACTACTTTTCCTTTCTTTCTAAGGCTGCGTTTTACCAAATTTGTATTCCGAGAATAACGCTTACTCTTAGATAGTAACGTCACTCAAACGTCAAATTACTATGGGATTTTGACATTAGTATCCAGGAGTAAGCGTTACTCTTAGTTAAAAAGTTTGGTCAAATCCAGCCTAAGAGATTTAGTATCGTTCGCAGACAATACAAAAGTTAACAACAAAGTCAACAAACGAATTATAAAGCGATCTAATGCAGGCCAATCCAACTCAAAACTGTACAACTTTACACCACAGCCGGCACTGCCAGCAGTTCGCTTTCAGTCACACCTGAACTTAAACGACTGCAATTTCGCTCTAAACGGGTTGAATTAAGGTTTAAACTGAATATTAAATCAATTGAACTAGTTTAAGGTAACCCCGGGTTCCGTTTAAGCTTCCGGCGTTGTTCACAGGTTGTTTTATTCCATTTGAATAACTAGTTTTCAACATTTCACATTTTAGTTAGTGAATTGCGAGGTTTATGAAATAAACCACAGTATTATTATGTTAGTACTCGAATGATGGACATAAGAATATTTATCAAGAATTTAAACGCATGTTGTTAATAATCAATATGGGGCTTAATCGTGTGTAAACTTTGTGAATTATCTTTGACGCTTATTTTATTGGTATTGTGTGAAAATCCTGAAGTTATAATACTCAAAATCAGCAGGCCGCTGACAATGACGTCTGACGTCTCATGTTGATATGGTCGCGTTCAGGGAAGGCGTAACTTTTTTCTGTGTTTTTGTGATTCGTTTACTTCTTGTGTTCATGTATCTAGTTGTAGTTTTTTTTATTTTTAGTATTTAAATTTTTCTTTTGTTTCTATGTTGTAATTATTTTTGTGTTTTTTTTTAGTGTAATTTTTGTTAGATAAGTCGTTGCAGCATTGTGTGTTATCTGTCGTGGCATCACCATTTGGGCCCTACGGAAGACCAGCGCCGGTTTATTAGCTGGCAATATGCTGAGTTGGGTCCATTTTGTGATGCACACACATCCTTATCCTTGTTTGTCTTTTTCTTTTGTTTCTTATGTTGTTTCCTGTGATGTCACAAATAAATGTTTTTCATTCATTCATTCATTCATTTTCATTCATTCATTCATTTTCATTCATTCATTCATTCAAAATCAATTTAAAGGACAATTTTATGATTGAAAGAAAATTGGAAAAATTCACCGCCACGAGCGGGGTTCGAACCCACGACCTCTCTGAACACCGGTCAGATCGCTCTGCCAATTGAGCTATCGACTCCCGATCGACCCCGGCGTATGTTTCCACTACTTCTTTCATTTGGTTATACGCCTTAGGGAAACACGTAGCGACATTTACCGAAAGTCAAACTTGTACGCGGGGAATTTTTCCATTTTTGTTTCAAGTATAAAATTGTATTTCGTTCACAGCGGTCTCTGCTAGTTAAATACAAAAATTAATTCAATTTAAAGGACTTGGCACGGCGTCTCATAGAAGCTACGGGTGACAGGAAGGCTGGCTCGTATCGTACCTTGCGCAACGCATCAAATCAGACTTGCCATCCAGCGCGGCAATGCCGCCAGCCTTCTTGGCACCCTGCCGAGTTGGAACCAGTTTTTTATTTATAGTTTTAATTCTAGTATTAATTGTTTTTATGTACTGTTTGTTTTTATGCATAAAAATGAATGAATTTCATACATTAAAACGTATTACGTATAATATTTGTTCTCAAATGACCCACATGGTTGAATTTGCTAGATAACACATAAAACGTAGAACAGCGATATTTTTTTATTCAACTCTTTGTTTCGGTTGCATCTGCCTATTCCTCAGACCAATGATTCTATAGACTAGACAACCAAGTAATAATACCACTACCGAAAGAGATGACATTATGCTAATTTAAATAAGAGTGACAAAGAAAAAGATACATATTTTTTGTCTTTGTCATAGTTTCACTTTTTCACCACTGCCACAATCGAGTTTGTGGCAAACAAAGAAGTAGTTGATATGTCAAACTCATTAGTGCGCATATCAAATTATCCTGATTTTATCACAAATATCCTTTCTCCTGTGAAACATAATGAAAATCGGAGTGTTTAGTGTTTGAATTTCAAGTACACAATGGTAAATTGTTCTATATTGGGCTGTAAAAGCCGCAGTGAGCAAGGAAATGAGAACATAACCTTTCACACGTAAGTATCATGTTTTTCAATTTTCTCTTAACTTAATATGTAATGATAGCATTGTACAATTAATTTACATTATGGACCTTGTAAATTTAAACGATTTCAACGGAGATAATACGATAATTAACAAAAATTTAATCAACATTATATGTAGAAATATCCGACCAAATTCAGTAGATCATGTATTGTGAGCTGTCAGCCATCTTAAAACGGGTTTTCAAATTGGCTGCATAGCAATCCTGTTAGGGATACCAGATCAAAACAGGCATAATTAAGGGGAAAAATGTGACTTAGTTTAGGGAAATTGATCCAATTCACAAAAGCTTAAAATTGAAATGTGACTTTTGTTTGAGTCACAAATGTCTTTTATTTATAAAAATGCAATATTTAAACAAGAAATTAATGAAGATAGCTCTGTCAGGGCCCATGTGCTACTGAATAGTATGTAAGACCAATGTATACCATGGATGCAATAAACTATGACTATGACTAAAACTATGAAGATGCCTGTTCCAGCACCGGAATGTTTAACAGTAATAGGTATTTTGATATTATAAATGTTTGTACAATTAGATGATAAATTTATGTGTAAACAAATAATGTTATTCGACACGTGTATGTAAACTGTCTATTTTCTAGGTTTCCGCAAGACGAGGCTATACGCAATTCTTGGTTAGCGGCTACTGGACGACAAAATTGGCAGCCAACTAAGTACAGTCGTATTTCGAAAGCCGTATTTACGTTAACAACGCTACTGTGTTATTTTTATATAAAAATAAATGATTAGCAACATTTTTGTTTTAATTTTCATCTTATATAGACACCCTCTTTTCGAATTTTAAGATAACCTATAATTTACGTAGCCATCAAGGTACAAAATTGGAATTTCAGAAATATAAGGGTAATTTCTGTCAACATGGCAACACTTATTTTTGATCTACTTTATCTCTGTCCCTTACGGGTGTACGCTACTGTCTAGTCTATAGAATCATTGGTCTGAGGCCTATTCTGATTCTGACACGAAATAACTAAACAGACATTTGAATAAATGTTATATTTAGAAAAACTAACGCGGAGCTAAAACTCTGTTTAATTTTACATAACAATATTCTAAAATTCTATTTAGTATCAGCTTAATTTAAATATCAATTTATCTACTTCTCGCAGACTGCCAGTATAAATTATTTCCGCAGCCTCGTATCTCTCTGAAATTTGCATTGAATTATAAGTCTTATTCCAAGCCAGCTAAAGTTCGAATTAGTTTAAAATTAAATTCTTCTGGAATAGTTCGAGGGCTATTTTATTTTCAAGCACTTTTAAACTTATTTGACAAGAACGCTTTGCAATATAATCATGTTATAAAAATGCAAGCTCTTAGCAAGGTTTTCCTTTTGCTTTGAATGAAAATTATGCTGTATTTCTCTAGGAAATATCAGCAAAAGGGTTTTAAATTACTATGTATTTGAAACCTGCTTTATGCTATTTTAATATAAACACGGAAAAATACCGGAGTGAAGTATAAAAAAAACTCATGTTATAAATTTAGTATAAAATAATTTGCTTCTAAGAACTTCTTTAGCTGTTAGAGATCAAATGATGTAGGTAAAATACCTACTACCGAAAACTGTGTTGAATTTTTGTAACATAATCTAAGGGGAGATGAGATCTGTTAGAAATGCTGAAGCGTTAAATTTCTATCATTGTGGAACATCAGGTTCCAGTAATTTATTGAATCAGGTATTACTTTGCGGAATCCCAGGTTATATACGACAACAATGTTACTTTGCTATTTCGCCAAACGTGCTAGTCAATTAGCGTATTTTAAATTACCTAATTGCGTATTTTTTGCATGCAACTAATATTTGCACCCTCCCGCCGCAAAAGTGAATACTCAAATAAATATAACAAACCACCACCAATAATACAAAACTCGACACGTGTTTCCCCTCTTCACGAGGTATCTCATCTATCTCAGGAGATGCTGGAGATGTCCGTTTGGCGTCTGACAAGTGAAAACCACTTTCACCTGTTTCAATTACATATTTCATCGTCGTCGGTCTTCGAAGTCTGTGTATAAATGACTTTCTATATGAGTTAGTGAGAATGAGTATGAGTATGAGTATAAAATAAAACTTTTTTCGGTAGGTACACTTATATTGCCGATTATACTTTACGAGTCCGAATTGACTCGTCAGAGTGCATCACTGAAGGAAATTAATTGACTGATACTGGAAGATCCAGTTAAAAGTGAAGGATATTTATTAAAATGAGTACTGACACTACATCATTCCGATAAACTCGAATTTTATATTCCCGATTTTGAAAATCCCAACCTATCAAAACTCTGATCTACAAAATTCCGACTCATGAATATTTAAAATTCCGAATAACATAATACCGAGTCAGTATTAGATTCGGGATTATTTTAATCGTAATTTTAAATATTCGTGCTGTCATATATTGGAATTTTACTGATCGGAGTTTTGATTGGTCGGGATAGTAAAATTCGAGATTTTGATATGTATACAGGATTGATAAAAATTCGGGATTATAAAAATCGGGATTATGAAAATTGAAAAATAATATTTCGTAACTTATATTCGGGTGTTCCCATATAGGTATGTAGATTGTGTTAAATGTTTGCAGTAGCACTTTGCTGCAGTACAACCAGACACAAACTTAGTTCACAAGATACTGAAGATAAACAAACAGTAGTTGAACTCAGGCCCGCCTGCTAACCTGACCTAGCCTAAACTGCTACATACTACAATATTCTTAGTTAACTAGTTTAACACATACAACGTACTTATCTAGCTGCACACTGTTTGTTTATCCTTGCTTCTACGACAGATTAAATTCAAAATATTGTGCAGAACAGCGGTATGGGCGGAAAAGGAGAAATTTAATGGAAGAGATATTCTGGCAGGCTTCCAAGCGAGAGTGCATGTCGTATACGGGGTGAAAATAATCGTGTTTTGAGGAATATATTTAGAGGCAGATTAGATAAGCGTATATTTGTTTTTAATATCGTAGAGTAGTTGAGAACACAGTACCTAGTCATGACCAATAATATCGAGCTCATTGTACAAGGAAGGCTTTACAAATATGACACGCTCAGGGTTCTACAATTAAGATTTTATCATAAATTGCGCGCAACCATTTTCCTCCAAAGTACCTATGTTTATTAATTAACCTTTTTCACGCCAATGATGTATACATTGGCCCCGCAGGTTCATCTCCAAAGACGGATTAGAGATGACTCATACTAGAACGAGTCGGGACGGAACTATCTGTCAGTTTCTATAGAATGATATAGAATACGTCACGTGACATCCGAGGGCTCTGAGCTATCACGTGATACTTTCTATAGAAATTGACAGATCGTCCCGTCCCGTCCCGTCCCGTCCCGTCCCGTCCTAGTGTGAGCCATTCTTAAATCGGTCGCAGTCCACAGAGCAACAAAGACCTTAAGGAACACTCATAAAGTTTAACCTCAGTTTTGTCACTTTGATGACGTGGCGTCGAAAGAGTTAATAATTGTTTCCTACTGCTGGTCGAAGTCCTCTCTGGTTTTCGCCATCCCTCCCGCGTGGTTGTAATAACACCCTGTATAGAAGCAGTTTGCGATCCAGATACATTATACAGGATAGCGAAGTCGGCTGGTGCGGCCGCGGGCCGGGCGATATGAAGATACTTTATAGACCGTAAACTCTAGCCTATACCGTATGGGGTGAGTTGGGAATTCGAAGTTCAAACTTCGTTAAAAGTTGATACATTTTAATATATGTGGGGCGTTAATTAATACACTTGAATGGGTCAGTTTAAAAAAATTAAATGACTGTCTAATGGGACAGTGAAAAAGTGTGCACATTACATTGCCAGAGAGGGCTGTCTGACGAAAGTATGGTCATCCTGGTCTGCGATTTGTCTACGGAACCCTAGTAACCGTGATGGATGGGTCCGAAGGTCCGAACCTAATGGGAGTTACCGTATTGTCACTCACCAGGCGGCGTCACTCATGCGTGGGTCCTGTGTCAATATGAGAGAATTGCCAAAGTGACGTTTGAAATGTTCCCGCAGGACCCAAGTTCCACCATCGCCCCTAGCGGAAAATCGACTCGAGGTTATTTTCATTGGAAGGTAAAAGTTATATAAGTTAAATTTTGTAGCGAGATCCATACTTCTACAGGCAGGCAGTTGGAGAAACTATAACCGCCATGTTTTCCCATTTGCCTACGGAACCCCGAAACCGTGATGGATGGGTCCGACAGGATGGGAAGGCAATATCAAGCCCGGCTGCCCACATCTGTTGCACGTTACATTGCGCATGACAAGCCTGGTTTGGAGAACAACTACCCGTTTGATTGCCTTTTGTTTTTCCGAAGCTCGAAACGATTTGAATTGGAATTGTTGCGAATATAGCCCGAGACACGACTGTAATGAGAAAAGCCGGCTATTTTCGTTCGGGCAATCTGTCGGGGCTTCATAGTGAAAGATAATAGGTAGTTGTAGTGTATGCGTCTGAGCGAGTAGCTAAATAGCATACATATACATACGCTGTCTCGTGTGTCACGGTGTTGGCGGGAAAGCCTAGAAAAAGTCACTGTCACTGTCTATGATAAGATGGCCGCGGGCACAGAGGGCAAGTGAAGTGATTACCTATACGTGAGCATTGTCGAGCCAGTGTGAAGTGTTCCAGGGGTAAAATATCATACGTACATAGTATTAAAACATACACTATAGTAGTGATTGGCAGTTCCGGTGGGTATGCCCGAAGGTAACATTATTTTGCTCAATTCAACTGTCTTCATTATCATTACTCCATCATATTTTGATAACAAGTACACCGGTTTTATTATATTTTCCAAACGACAAATTACTGCGAGTTTCCCAGTTTGCAAATCATTCATGCGTAAAATCGCTCTGATTTTTATCCGTCAAGCGCAATCTTTACTCTTTGCTTCCGCCATAATCATCGCTCTATTGATATCAAATTCTCATTTGCACACAATCGATCAAGATGGAGTCCCATTTCTTTTATTCGGTTTCAAACTCTCCCGTTTCGAGGTGTCTGCTCGTGAAATGTGGATAATACATTCGTAATACGCTGAGCCATTATGGCCGGTATACAAAACCGGCTGTTGCGAACGCTTTGAAAGTCATGGACTCAGCAGAACCGCAATTCATCATATCAGCCATAAGACGTCCACTTTGGACCTCCATATGTACCGGTTGGAAGCGACCTGCATCCAGCGTCTTCCGGCGACCTGTCCATCTTGAACCGCAATTATTGTGATCAATCTTTAAACAAATTTAACATGGGAAGAAGTTATTTTGCTTGACAGCAGACTGATGAAAAGCTAGCAGCTTCCTCGCTCAACGCATCAGCCTAGCAATCCAGGGAGTAAATGCTCGCGCCCTCGGTACCTTGAGAAAGACGCTAAGCAAGTCTACGTGGTCAACTTTTTTGTAAGTTGTCCCTCCACTTTTTTATTGGAAATATTTTTGGATGATTTATACTCAGAATCGCAAGCTTTTCGATTCTAATAGGAGAAATAAAGTTTCCCAAGATTTTTTCCTCATTCCGTTACTGGAATGTTACTGGAATTCAATGGAAAGTTTGAAAAATGTGTGGAAACTTTTGGACAATTTTTTTTCCTCGTCACATAAAAAATTGCCACGTTTAATAAAAAGTGGAGAGATAACTTTAGGTATATAAAATGACTCCCGTTAAATTCAGGCAGCTTAAAAAAGTCTACCAGCGAACTTGTGTTCGCGTCCAAACTGTCCAAAGTAGTCTCATATAAACTGTTTACCAAATATCACAGATGTCGTTGTACGTGACGTGGCGATTCCTAAATCGCGGTTGGGGAATTATTTTAATAGATTGGCTTTATTTGTGACTTTTGTTTGTTTTCTGAATGTATTAGGAGTACATACAACTCGGACACTATACAGTGTCTCCATAACCATACTAAATTGTCAATTTTCTTGACAATCTTCATCCTACTCCTTCTTCCTGAGGTTCTTTTACGTTATGACTAGGCAACTAAACTAATTGACGCCTTCCCCAGCCTAGTAACGGCCTCCCTAGCCTAGTTGATAGTGACCCTGCTTACGAAGCTGGAGGTACCGGGTTCGAACCCTGGTCAGGGCATTTTTTTTGTGTTTATCACGAATATTTGTTCCTGAGTTATGGACTCTTGCCTATGTATGTATATCGTCGTTTAGACTCACAGTACAAACTTTGCTTAGTTTGGGATTAGGTCGATCTGTTTGAGATTGTTCACAAAAATATTTATTAGTTTACAAAAAATGTTAATCCTCCCGAGAAGATGAACTCAATACCCTTTGGTTATAACATCCAAAGGGTTATTGTGGGTTATAGAATGTATTCCGCACGGAGAAGAGGCATTCCAAACGGATGAATTTGTTGAGTTGTATGGACGCTGGCTCTGGCGTTGGCATCTCCATGGGCATGTTACAAAAGGTGCGATTATATGCTGTTTCTATAAATTTATGTTCTCACTGGAGAGTTTAAAAACATTACTCATGAAGAATACTTTACTATTTAGTGTGGAATCAAAAACGAAGCTATTTCAATAGCTATATACAATATTGATAGGTTCTATTCTTTGTATTTTTTTACATTGAGATGTGCACTAGTGTATATATTAAACTAGCGACCCGCCCCGGCTTCGCACGGGTTATTATTATATGATAAAAGTAAGTATTTTTGACATGCTGAAATGAAGTTGGCCTATTTAGACAATCTACTCTATACATTTTTTTAAACGAATCACCAGCATATTTTCTTACAGCATGTAGTTTGTAATTCCAAAAATTTTATACTTATTAATATTTAAAAAAAAAGAACCTCCGAGTTATCACGTATTTCACTCTATAGAAATTGACAGATCGTCATCTTTTACTTTAACTTTGGAGCGTTGGTGGTTCGGCGGTAAGAACGTGCGACTTTCAATCCGAAAGTCGCGGGTTCACACCCCGGCTCGTACCAATGACTTTTATGGAACTTATGTACGAAATATCATTTGATATTTACCTAACCTATAAATTTTAATTTTCATCCAATTTTCCTCTTATTCCCGATTTAAGTCACGGCACCTGGGGCCCGCTTTGGCAACTAATCCCAAGATTTGGCGTAGGCTCAGTTTCACGAAAGCGACTGTCAGATTAGTCCGGTTTCGTCACGATGTTTCCCTTCCCCGAAAAGCGTTTGATAAATATAAATAATAAATATAGTAAATAAATAATACGGGATCATTTTACACAAATCGACCTAGTCCCACGGTAAGCTTAATAAGTCTTGGGATGTGGTTACTAAGTAGACGCTGATATAATAGATAGATGCAAATAAATTCTTAAATACATAGAAAACATCCATAAGTCAGGAACAAATATTCGTGATAAACACACAAATAAATGCCCTGACCAGGATTCGAACCCGGGACCTAATTCGTAGGTAGGGTCACTACCAACTAGGCTAGGAGGCCGTTAAATATCAAATGCTTCATACTTTAGTTCCGAAAAACTAATTGGTATGAGACGGCAGGATTTCATAATTTAATTTATTTATTTATTTATATTCACAATGTAAATTTTACAAAAAATCATAAAGCATTAGTCCCCGCACTAGGCGACGCCTGTTTCGCGGGAAACCACACATTTTTACTCAAAGGAAAAAGATGAATAAATAACATATAACATTATGTGTGTATGTATGTATATATGTATGAAGTGTGAATGTGTGTTTCATGGTGTATGTGTAATGTGTGTATGAGTGAGCTCTACTTAAGTATTATAAATTGAACGCTTTCATTCAATTCCATCCAATTCTCCTGTCTCTCAGATTTCTTTAACAGAAATCGCTGAAAGTGATACCCCAAGTTTTGTCAAAGGCCGAATAAATAAAAAATAATAGTGTTCTCCAGGGTTATTCCTAAAGAAGTGATTTCTTATTGGCCTGCCAGAATCCGAAATTTCCTAAGTATATGCAATCCTATCTTATTTCCGCCAATCCTACAGCTCACTCGACTTACTTGTAGTGCTGCCTTCTAGATAATCTTTACAGATTATTTTCAACTAGAACCGAGGGTCACCATACTATACAATTGTAAAGCACGAATCAAATCATTTATTTAATGTAGTAAATGTTATGATTCATATATGTTGTGTTTCTAAGTATGTTATAAATGTATCAGCATCAGTTGCCTCACGAAATAATAATAAGAATATGGAAAAGTTACTGACATTGACAAGGGCAAAAGTCAGTAATAAGTAGCAATCAAGGCGAGGCTTATTACGGAAATGTTATTTTTGATATAAGTCGCTACGGAGAATTGCCGGGCATATAGTTATTTATTTATATATTGCACAATTAAATTAATGTGCAAATGGCGGACTCCGATCCGGCAGAATATGCCCGAACCTATATGACCAGCAAATGATAGTGGGTTGACACTTTTATTATAAGACCAGGGTGCGTAGCCAAGATGCCAATCGCTCACGCTCAGTCGCTAACGAAACGCAACTGTCACTGTCACACTAAAGAGTGATAGAGAGAGGTAGCTACGATACGTTATTAATCGTGAGTAATTGGCATCTTGGCTACGCACGCAGGGTTACTGTGAACAGAAAAAGCTTTTGTCAAAAATCTAATTTTTGATACAAGCTTTTAACGCTTTGGTACTATAACATTGGATTGTCATCCAACATTCATAAGCATTTATTGAATCAGGCGTTACTTTGCGGAATTCCATATTAATACCGAAAATAAGTTTATTATTAATTATAAGCCTTTGCCAAGCTGAATTTGACTAACCTCCCGCTACTCGAATAAGCTGATGCTTATGTAGGTTGGATGACAATACTTTGTTATGGTACTGTAAAGGTTTTACCTTTACTGCCGCCTTGGTTTGTTGGAAGGACTGGCTTTATGAGTATTTCAAATTGAGAACTCTAGCCAGTGCTGTCACACCAAGGGGGTGATTGTTCATGAGGGATTCCGTGCGTAGCAGCCTACACGTTAGGTTATATATTCGATAATATGAAATAAAATGATTATTAATTATCCATAAAACGTGTATTGCTCCTCAACACTAGGCCGAACCCTTTACAGTACCAAAGTACAGTCAGCAATAAAAGCTTGTATCAAAAATTAAATTTTTGTAAGTACTTATTTAGAATGCTTTTGCGGGGTTGGTTCGCGTACCAGAGCCATGTCCTCACGTGACCCGAGGTCGAATAATGAAGGGTTTCAATTAAATTGGACAGTTTTATTTCGGACGTCCCCCAGGACAACATTTGAGTTAATGAGAGGCCGAGATAGGCTGTGCTGACTAATGGGACCTATTAATGTAATGCACCTATCCAGTATAGTTGTATATATATAGGTACAGGGTGGTATGTATATACTTTTATACCACGTCGGTGGCAATCAAGCATACGGTCCGCCTGAAGGAAAGCGGACATCGTCGCATATGGACGCCTGCAACTACAGGGGTGTCACATGCGCGTTGCTGATCCAATTGGACTCCTTGTTTGAAGAATCCCATACTGTAATCCTTCGGGAAAACCTCGGAAAATCCTGAAAGGAAATTCCTTTGAAACCGCACAGTGCCCGACCATTTAGGTTGCAATGTGTGTGGATGAGCGCCCTCTCGATGGCGAGCGGTGCAACGTGGGTAATTATTCGGTTATGGTATACATACATATTTGGTTAGGCCCAGGTTATCCACTAACCTTTTTTTTTTTGTCGCAGAGGAAATGCATTACGCATCCCCCCGGGACCTGGGGATGGCCCATTAGTGGGAGGTATGTGGGACTCTCTCCTCCAGCAACCCCTCCGCTAGTCGGAGGGAGGGGAGGAGCCTACCCACTAAAACCTCTGCGGCGTTGCCACCACTTGTCGTTGCATGGGGACGCCGTGGGAATGTCATATCATCCGCGACGACCCCCGACTGTACCGGCTCGTCTTGAGCCGGGGCTCCTGCTGAGAAATGACGGTTTCACAGAAGGAGGCAACCGCATCCCAGGATCTCTCGCTTTGCAGCATGGCCGCCACGACACTGCCAAGCGAGATATCACCCAACCCCAAATCCGCCACCATTTCAGCCCTCTGCACGGCCCAGCGGGGACACTCCTTCAGTGTGTGCTGGGCCGTGTCGTCCGCCTCCCCGCATTCGTGGCAGACAGGACTCACCTCTCTGCCAATTCGGTGCAGGTAGTGACCGAAACAGCCATGTCCAGTCATCACCTGCACCAATCTGTAGGTCAGCCTTCCATATCTCCTGTCCGCCCACGCGTCAAACGAGCCGAGGAGGGCCCCCACCGTCCGGACCCCGTAGGGGCTGTCCTCGAGGTTGATCCTCCACTCTTCCCTTACTCTCCTCTTTGCCTCCTCTTCGGCCGCTCTCACCTCTTCAGGAGCAGGGTACACTCCAGTTACCCTGCTTTCCACCCTCTTTTTGTGCGCCTCAGCCAGCCTTCCAGCTTCCAGTTCCCACGGTGGGGTGCCGGCCAAGGCGCACGCAGCCATCCATCCCACCGTGCGGTAGGCCCTGCATGCCCGTTGGGAAATCAGCCTTTGAGGCCTCCGCAGCAGCGCCTTATTTGACGCCCCTAGCCTATCTATCCATATCGGGGCGCCATAAAGGGCCATGCTTTTGGCCACTCCAGCGTACAGGTTCCTACACGCAGTGGAGGGCCCCCCTACATTGGGCAGGAGTCGACCCAGGGCTGCCGCCGCCGCCACGATCCTTGGGGTTATCCACTAACCCTGAGTTAAGAGCCCACATGCTCGAGCAAAAGAGAGCGGGATAAATCTAATTGCAAGAGCAAGCGAAAAATTAGAAGGCGATAGTAGGCGCGACAAAACAAACCCAGTAATCTGATAATTCTCGTTTACAAGTAATCTACAAAATTAAATTTATTTTTGAATTATTTGTAGATAATATTAACCATTAATTTATTGTAAGCTGATAGCTTAGTTACCTATTATACCGAACCAAGTGAAGCGTAATTATGTTTAATGTATAAGTACGTATTAGGGCTGAATTATATAGTAATTGAATTGCAATTAACTAACAATTCAGTACAATTAAGCTGTTAATGGAATTAATTTAGCGCAAGATAGCATAAGACAGACGGGTGAAAGAAATTTATCTTTACAATATTCTAGTACTTATAAACGCAATATCACTAGTAAAATATACTTGTTACACTTTTTTCTTTGTGTAGTGATTAATCCATAGGTACTAATATTATGAATGGGGAAGTGTGTGTGTCTATTTGTTCGTCCGTCTTTCACGCCAAAACGGAGTGACGAATTGACGTGATTTTTTAAGTGGAGATAGTTTAAGGGCTGGAGATTACATAGGCTACTTTTTGGCTCTTTCTAACGCGAGCAAAGCCGCGGGCAAAAACTAGTAAGATATAAATATCGGTTGAACTAAAATATCTTGTAAACAGGGTGATTCCATAACTCGGGGTAAGAAAGGCCCTCAAATATCGATTAACGGGGCTAATCACCAGTGCTAATTAATTAAGCAGCCCCGACGACGTCCGTTAGGGGTTCTTTGTGCCCCCAAAGGTGATTATTACGAACCTAAAACGAGCTCGTGTCAGGACTGAGCTGGGGCCGGCGGCCGTCGTCGCAAGATGACAACCGTTTGGAAGCTGGAGAAAGCGGTAAGCGAAAATAAAACTGGCGAAGTGCGAGTAGGACTCGCTCACTGAGAGTTCCGTACAAGATGTTCAACATGAGGCACTAGCTCAGAAGTCTCAGTGTGCGGCAATTATATGGATGGACAACAAAGTGATCCTGTAAAGGTTCCGTTTTTCTTTTGAGGTTCGGAACCCTAAAAACATCGGAGTATAACATATAACAATAATTTCTATCTTCTCTATTCCTAGGAATTAATTTCATTGTATATTACATATTCATCGAGTCGGGACTGTCGGAAGTTTCGTAGAAAAAAATGCGATTGTAGTTTGGTTTTACGAATTCTTAATTTAAATACTAAATATCACGAGTATGAAATGTGTATGTGTGTATTATACTTTGTTTTTTTAGGATTAGAAAAATCGTGCGATTGTGTTTATGCGATTATTATAAAAACGATGGAAAAGCTGTCACATCGGCTACTTATATTCTTCATAATAACATTAAAGGATGACTCACACTAGAACGGGACGGGAAGAGGCGGGACGGGAAAATCTGTCAATTTCCATAGAAAGCATCACGTGACATCCGAGGGCTCCGAGCTATCACGTGATTCTTTTTATAGAAATTGACAGATTTTCCCGTCCCGCCCCGTCCCGTCCCGTGCTAGTGTGAGTCATCCTTACCCCGGCTTGGTCTAGAGTGAGTCATCCTTTACATATTTTTACCGAGACCTGTGCGAGTTTTATACCAACATTTTCATTTTAAAATGTTCAGTATTGTATTTCTTATATATAGGTATATATATATATATACCTGTCAGGATGTAACTAGACATAAACATAACAATACCAACCTGTATTTAGTGCATAGAGAAAACATAGATTAAAGTGAAGTATGCAATAAAACATATTCTTGAAGTTATGTTTCAAGTTTCCCGTTGTTTGTTTCAAAGTAATATTAATATCTACTGCATTTTCACAGCACTGATCATAAAATGGTCTAAAGTTAACGCATAAAGGACATGCCATAAAGTATTTACATACGTTGAATTATTCTATAAGGTGCCATTTTATTGTCCTTATATTATAATAATTCTCATTATATACCGCCATTAAAATAATTCGCATTATATATTAAGACATTCTCTTTTTCACATGTAATCTTTACTAGTTTGTGTTATTTTTGTTGTTCTGAGGTGCGATAAAGAGTTATTGTATAGTATTCTATTGTATATACCTTTACCGGTTACATACGACCCACGCGAGGTGAGCAGATAAATAAAATAAAAACATCCGTACTGTAAAGGGTTCGGCCTAGTGGTGAGGAGCAATACACGTTTTATGGATAGTTAAATATCAAACCTTACGTGAAGGCTGCTACGCACAGAATGAACAACAGACAGCACTGGTTAGAGTTCTCAATTTGAAATACTCATAAAGCCAGTCCTTTTAACAAACCAAGGCGGCTGTAAAGGTAAAACCTTTACAGTACACAAGTTTCGAAAACGTGTATAGTAACACTTGTCATTTAAACCTAAAATCAGGTAACGTATTTAATAATTACTAACCGTCTGAGGTCGGATTTAAATGTTTTACATGTTATTTTATGTGCCCAAACCTTCCGTTTTGGTTAAGTAATTCTGTATCCAGGTACTTTGGGAACCCATTATCTTTTTAATAAATAATGCCGGTGTAAAAACATTCTGCGTACTGAGATTTGAGGATCGAGTAATCGCTTTGTGCGAAGAACATGGTGGGTGGTGGGGGTAAGTAACGTGAACGACCATTACGCACAATCCTTACTTCTACTTATATTATATATAAATGCGAAAGTAACTGTCTGTCTGTTACTTCTTCACGCTGATTGACTCGCATTATAACGGGACGGGACGATCTGGCAATGTCTATACAAATAATCACGTGATAGCAGGTCGGATGGGATCATGTGACGTTTTCTATAGAAACTGACATATCGTCCCGTCCCGCCCCGTCCCGTCTCGTAGTGTGAGTTATCCTTAATACCGCAGAACGGATTAATACGAAATTTGGTTTGGGGATACTTAGTCTTCTGGAAAAAGACATAGGAAAGTTTTTTTAATTTGAATTATCTACTCGGTCAAAGTCAAAGCCGACAATATGAAACTCCAAGGGATCTTTTTCATGAAATAGGAGGTAAACGAGCAAGCTAAACTAAGGAGAAAACTAAAAAAAATTGTTAAATCAAGTCTTACTAGAAAAATATCTGAATGTCAGAAATATACTCTTAGAAACTCGTAGGCTTAGGGTTAGGGTTCGTAAGGTTAAGTTTAGCTGTAAGAATATGGCTCGCCCTAGCAGGGTCTAAACACAGGGTTGTACTCCATTAAATATTGTTAACATCCCTAATACCATGGTAGACATGAAATAAATGATATGAGATGATATGAACGTATCGCATAGTAAGCGACTATCTCCGCCAATGAACATTTGCAACACACGGGGGTAACATGTGCGATGCCGGCCCTTGAGATACGAGTACGCTCTTTTCTTAAAGGTAAATAGCGCTGGCGGCAATTCATTCCAGAGTTTAGCTGTTCTTGGCTCTCGTCAATAGAAACTGTCATGTCACGGGGCTGGAGGGAATGGCAGTTTTCAAAAAAAGTGTGCTCCTTTAAGCAGGCGGTGCCACAATCATGCACATAAAGAATAACCAACAGTTTAAAAGTAAACACTTGGTCGATTATTAGGAATAGCGAACAGAAGTATCTTGATTACCGTATCCAAGATGATTTGCCGACAACGCCTATCTTACAGTAAATAGCGAATGCTACGGGAACGACATGACATATTTTTTTTTACATTAGTAAATTTCAATCTGTGTTTTCATTAAAATGATTTCAATTTGAATAAATCGTGCTCCACGCAGGTGCTGTTTAAGGGTGCAAAAATAAGTCTAACTGACAACAATAAAATAAGTATCTTTAGGTAGAATATCAAGTAACAAACGGGCTGACGTGGGGACAGCTAACGCCAATCCCTTTAAGATCCACAGGAAACTCGACTCCGCAAACATAATATTCCACCAAGGGTTACGTGAGACATTTATTAGCTTTTTGGAGACGAAACACACATAAACCGGCGTTTTACCTGCAAATTAAAGTATACTCTGTAAACTACACCATAAGGTTTAATTTCAGAACAGTACAACTCGAAAATTTCGGTTAACTAATCTTCTTTGTTTCTAGTTTAATTTAAGATGAATTTATATGGCGTTGTAAGTAGATTTAAGTGTCTTCAATACCGCAGTTCTGTTAGTTGGAATTAGTCTAATAGTTTAGGGTTTCGGATTTAAAGTGTTGGATACGGAATGGTGAAGTGAGATAAGGTATTTAAATATTCATTGGGTAGACGAGGAATTTTACTCTGATGAGGCGTTAAGGAATTACTAAGTTGATTAGAGTAACTTAATTTAATTTATTTAAAAAATGCCCATGAATATAGGTAAGTATATTAATATGTGTATTTCTCACGAGAGTTTACTATTTAAAATTATAATCGAAATACTATTAATTCAACAGCCAATACCAAACAATATTAAAATAAATGTACTAAGTAATATGGCAAAATATGTATAGTCTCTATAGTTCATAATAAATTAAGTTTGGAGATAAGGTTTGGAGGTAAAGTAAAAGGTTCCCAACGTCAAAATAAATTACGAATAAGATTTGGAGATGTAAAGGGAGCTTAAGCAGTTAAGTACCTACGTCACGTTTTAGTAAACATTTATTATTTATTATTACAGTAATAATTAGCACTAACAGTTCAACCTTACGTACTAATTTATAACAATTTGTATGGTAATGAAATAAATTTACATAATAGGTGAGCACAGGTGATACATTTACAATATAAATGTCATTAAAAATAATTACATTAAAAATATAACCAAAATTACAATTTAAATCGAACTTGGCGTTACAATGGATTACAAGTATCGACTGGATGCTGTCAAAAAAAATATATAAATATATATTGTTGTCTCTATAATCTCTGATTATTTTCTTTATCAGTATCTTCTTTTTGCTAGCGTTTTCCCGGCTTAGGCACTTGGCGTTACAATGAATTCCAAGTATCGACTGGATGCTGTCAAAAAAAAATATATATATATATATATATATTGTTGTCTCTATAATCTCTGATTATTTTCTTTATCAGTATCTTCTTTTTGCTAGCGTTTTCCCGGCTTATGTTTGGGGGAGGCATAGGCCTCCCCCAAACACATAGGAGACATAGATCTGGACATAGGTCCAGCAGTGGACGTCTTTCATCTGAAATTATGATGATGATGATGATGATGTTTTTAATTTATATTTGTGTTTTTCTAATTACGTGTTTAAATAAACACTGGTTCTCAATTTTCACAAAGTAATCTCTAACTTTTGGTGTTTATAATCATCTTTCCGTCTACTGTGTTTAAATTATTGAAGCTTCAAATAATGAAAATCGACGACAGTTCACAAACTTGGAGTTTCGAGTAGGTTTCAACAGTTTAATATTAAATAGGCTTTCAGGGAAGACAGATTTTACGATAAAGGCCAGACAAGTCTTAATTTGTTGAGAAACATCTGTCCTTGACTTGGCTTAGTAGACACATCGATTTCACTGATAAAATCTGCCCTTAACGTTGGAGTTTAAATAGACCGAGAACTTTTTAGGGTTGTATATATTTCCCCAAAGTAAAAGTTTAAATTGTAAATACAACAATGGTTGTCATTCTACCGGCTATTGCTGTCAAATGCGGATAAACTGTTTGAAATTATCATAAAACTGTAGACAGACAGTCGTTTTGTCTAGCAAATAGCACTCTATCCACTTGGCACTTCGAGCAATAGGCTTCCAACACATTGGAAGGGGGACTTGTGGCTTTATCGTCTGATAAAGCCACATGTTACCGTATAAATTATTCTGTCACCTTTTTCGGGGGGAAACGTGCACACAGACAAACTTCTCACACACTACATACAAAAGACAATCTGTAATGACGACACTAACACAGAAAATGATACAACTACACTAACAAATCTTGCACACTTCGATATATTTTAGTGTAAGGACTAGTGACAACACAGAGCCGCGTATGACCATTTGGGCATGTACTTCGGCAAAAGTGAAACGGTACGTATGCCCACTGTTGTTTGAAGACTTGGCATTACAGCCCTGCAGGGTAGCTAGTACCTTTAACGCATAATTAAAAATAAAATAATTAAACAAATATTGACCATTACAATTGCGAAATCAGCCCACGTCATCAATTAATACGTAATTCCATCAAACCAGAATGCGAATAATTGCCAAAGAAAATCGCTTAAACGAATATTGACTTTTAAAATTAAAATCTGCAAACCCGGGATTCATTTTGTTTGAGTATGATCAATCAAGGCGAGGGGCATTTTTATTAATAAAATATATTAGAATTCGTGACATTTTATTGTACGATTTTTGTCAGAAAAGAACTAGTAGCGAATATTTGAACTAAGTGTGTGTAATATGATAAATCACAGGTTAACCTAACTTAACACTCACGCAAATGTTTCGGAAATCATAGCATATCCAACGCTTTATTCAAATTGCTGCTCAACAGAGCTCATGTTCGAACTGTACTAGTTTTAAGACCATATTGTACAACATGAAACGCAATAAATCATTGAATTGAATTGGTCGTAACAATTCCAAAATATGTCGCGCGTAGTGAATAAAATACGTAACTGTTATTCGTAATTTGTTATAATATTAATATGCCTCATAGTTTAAATTTGAAAAGTCGTATGTTAACGATACGAAAGCTGGTGCGGAATGTCTATTAAATCAATGAGAGTTAATGCATTTTCCGCGACAGCGTACTAGAAGTACTGCGACCTATACCCCCTTATTTAACTCTTAAAAAAACAGTCGTTTTAGTTAAATTTCGTTTCTCCTTTTATAACAAACGCAAATGTCAATATGTCAGATAAGGACAAATAATCATCTGCGTTTATGAATAACGCCATTATTGTATTTATTATACGAAAAATTTAATAAAAAAAAGCATAACAAATAAATTGCTTCGTTAATAACAAGAACTAGCGGAAAAATGTATTTTGACTAAAATATTAAATCTTTTGTAGTATTTACCAATATTCAGGATTACAGGTATTACCAGACATATGTCTACTTACTGCTGACAATGCAAAAGGTAATGAAATTTTAGTAGCATTTTATTACAATGGCCTGATGTCTTTTGTAGTCCTGGAGCCACAAAGGATTCAAATTGAAAATTCCTAAGTCCTAACTCCACGGATGCGTGGAAGAAGCCAGGATGACTGTGTCAGTATGTGTAGGCTTACGATAAATTCGGAACTGATGCTTATTATTGACTCTAGTGATAGTTACATCCAGGAAATTGAGTGCACTGTCTTGCTCTAGTTCTTTCTTGAACTTGATTTTTAGATTCTTGTTATTAATAGCCTGAGTGTGCTAGAACAGTTAGAGATAATTAGGTACAACAATAGGGGTGTGATTATTAACGAACAGTTGAATGTCGCGTCATCACCGTTATTACGAATATTTGCATCTCACTTTTGGGAGAAGGGGGGGGGGGGGTTGGCCAGGATTTCTTTGACTGACTTTATATGACACCTTGCATATACTATCGCGTTCAGAATTGCATTGGCAGTTTAAGAATAAATTCATTCATAAATTGCCAATGCACTTTTGAACTGTCCATAAACATTAACTTCTTACAAAATGTCACCTCCCCTAATTCATACTTTTTTTTTAAATTCATACTTATAAGCCAGTGGGCCTAAGATGATTATCCACGACTGTCATAGGATAATGCTATAACTGCTATAAGTTGATAAACTGCGGATAGCGCGACGGTGACAGCTGCCAAATGCAAAGACATTTGACAGAACTGTTTAAAATTATCAGAAATTGTCAGAACGTGCCGACAAACTATCGTCTTACCCAGCAATTATCAGGATATCAGCTTGGCATCTTAGCCCCGCATGAAAGATACGATTTTGACAGATATTAAATGATAATAGCCTGATTTTTACAAATTACGTTCGAATGGGATATTTATAGATGATATATGCCAAAATCCTACAAACTTTTCTTCCGGAAGAAATTTTTTTTAAATTAACGGTAGCAAATAGTTTTATTGTGTGTGAACATGACGACATATTTGTCTTCTATCTGTTAAAAGAGACACAGAATAAAACTTATTCACGTAAAACCGTTAAATCTACAAAATGTACGGCGCGGGTGATAGATGTGTTATTTCGCTAAAAACAAATGTTAATAGATAGAAACTGGTGCTGACCCATTTAAACGTCTTAAAAAACATATATACATATAAATCTTACTATTAGCATGTAACGATATTTTGTTGGATTTTGTTGCCTACGATATATCCGTTACGCTAAAAAATTGAGCTATTATCGATTATTTTCCCAATATTCAAAATTTCCGTACAAGCTGTCAGTTCAATGACTGGATTATTAATGCTACGAGTTTTAACAAGTGTTACAAATTAGGTTTGTTAAAAATTAGAATATTTATTACTTATTACTACGCGTGTTCGAAATGCTATGTAAATTACATAAAAACTTTTTCCCGTACTGCACGTCTACCACGAACATCGAAAATTGGCATCGACGGGAAAACCTCTTTGTCACTCCATGCAAGAGTGACAGAGATGGAGATGCCAATCTATTATCGTTCGATTTCCGTGGTAGGCGTGCTGCCTTTATCATCAAATACAACCTACGCACATCGATACGCCTCCAATTATAAGTTGTATAAAAACTCATTTGCAAGCAAATCTGAGTTAATGGGTGTCCTAAATAATTTGCATTTTAATCTAAACTTTTGATGGATCGCCATTGGATAGAAATATGAAATTAATGTGGAACTACGGTGGAGGCTGTGGCAACTACGCCTATGATTATAATAATACATTATAAACCGTCCCGAATATTAACATCCAAGATTAATTACTTGGGACAGTGCGAATTTTGGTGGCTGTTATTTGAATCCCTAAAGAAACAGTACTTAGTAAATAAAATTTTCGAAAGTATGAAAACAAAGTTTTAATTAAGGATGACTTACACTAGCACGGGTCAGAGGATCATTGACAACTGACAACCGTCAGGCCTTATACCACGAAAATCGAACGATTGCGGATTTGTATCTCCATCTCTGTCATACATATTGGAGTGACAAAGAGGTTTTCCCGTCAATGCGCGTACCCGCCACATAAACTGTAGAAGCATTACGAGCACTCGCTTCATAATGGGTCGTTAATCTCTTTCAGAACGTCCGTTAGTCCGAGAGTCACCATAATAAAGTTTAATGGAGATTTTGATGGAGACCTGTACTACATTTTTCCTGAGCTTGGAAAAGCAAACAAAGGTACAGTCAGTAAGAGGATATCGCATATATATTTAGGTAAAAACACCTTCTGAGGTCTTCTGCGGACTACTCGAAAATTAAGGTCTATAAAGTTTGATTTTCTTATTCAATCCTTACATTTCATGTGCATAGTCTTCTTCTTTTAGTGATGATTTTCATCAAACAGGTCAGTGCCAAAATCTCCTATGTGATGAAAATTATTACAAAATGCCCACAACTTACTTGTCCACTGGAAACAACACTACAGTTCAGCTGCATACTCAAATTTTCTCTCCTGTTGGCAATATTTACAGCTTGTCGGTGTGTAGGTGTGCTAAATTTTAGATTGTATATCAACAGCAAGACCTTGATTACTGACCTAAAATCTCTTTTCTACTTCGCTAATTATGAAATCCCCTGTAGGTTCCCGACAACTTTATTTCTACATATTTTAAAGTATCTCAAAGAAATAGCAATAAATTCCTAACTTAACTATCTTTTGTCTATAATAAACTTGTCTGCACACGTTTAAGTATTGTACGTGCCGATAGATTTAGTGCCCCGAGCTAGTGCAATAACCTAGGGTTTAAACGTTCCGTCAAAGTATTAATGAAGGACTGTTAGTACAGCAGAGCTTGTTCAGATCGTTCACATCATAGACAGAGGTCCTAGAACTCCTAGTCATTTGTTATGTTGGATTAGGATCCATTAGACAGTTATCGATGAGTAGGTAGTAGTATCTCCTTTGCCACATGGAAGAGTTTTTCAATCATGCTTTGCTTTATTTCTTTACGCAGGATAATTTCTGTAACATTTAATTTATTTGCAACTGTGGTAGCAGTTCTTTTTAAATATTATTCTTAGCCTTCTACGGTTATTTCAGCAAAACTTACGCTGTCTCCTGTCACTCCATACATTAAGTCACAGCTGATGTATGTAAGGATCCACCCAGCGTGAACTTAACATAACCAACATAACCAAAGATAACCAAAGTGGTTGGAAAGAACTGAATGCAAAAAGCCCAGGATAGAAAAAGATGGCGTACTCATGAGGCGACCTATACCCAACAGTGGGTGAAATAAGGTTGAAAAAGAAGAAGAAGAAGAACTAACATGCCAGTCCGTCAGAGAATTTCCCATGAATTTTCGAATGATTTTTAAAGAGTTGTAATGTGATAATCCAAAAGAGGAAAACAGAAGTGTCTAGCACGTATGTTAATGGCAATCTCGTACATTACATCATTTTTTGTTTCCATCGACCCGGAGGAGATTGTTCGAGTATGAACCCAAAGGTTTGATTCCATCGGTAGTACGTGCTTTCATTTGATTAGGTGAATCAGCAGTTAGGTGTGCGGTCATGTATAATATGTTTGAAAACAGGAAATTGCAGATAGAGTAATATTGTTGGAATGAGCCGCAGAAAGCAATTAAAAGACCCACATGCCTTTATAAAACTGCCCAGAAGGCCTCACCGGGCACACAAAACGACATATTCGTTTTACGTTGCGATGGGTACTGACTGTTTTAAACAAGCAAAAGGTTTAAATAACCTTAATCCACCTACTGGTTTTTTGTAAATAGCATTTTTTCCCCTTTTAATTTTTTTTTATTTTTTTTTATTGATTTGTTGATTGGTTAAACATCTGGCATAAAAAAACTAATGTATTGATAAGATTAGTAAAAAAAAGTAAGCCGCTTGTCTTTGGACAGGACTAGTTTGGCAGAGCGAGAAGAAATCCCAAGGCTGGAAGGAGAAAGGCGGCTCAATTAGTCTTGGCAGGAGAACTGAGAATTGCCGCTCAAGATGTAGACAAAATACTTTTCGAACGAATGAGAGAACAGAAAAATATTATCAACCTGGAATTTGATTTTGCCCCAGATGTACGGGCAGTTGCAGCCCCCCTGCTTAGAACGTTTGTACCTATGCAGGGAGGGTCACTTAACTCTGCAGTGTGGAATGAATGATTATGTAATATAAGTATGTAATTTTGTTTTAAGGATGATTGAAATAATCACGTCCGAGCTCGGAGCCCTCGAAGGTCATATGTAACGTTTTCTGTAGAAACTGACAGATCTGCCCGGACCGTTCTAGTCTGAGTCATCCGCCCGACGAAACCCAACGAAGGTTTCTCTCGACGGCGTTTAGTTTTTGCAAAGAAAAGTAAGCCTCTCTTTTCAATCTAAGCACATCAAGTCAGCGTTACTGATAAGTACACTGCAGCCTATAATTTCACACCTCATCCGTTGAAAACAGGTTGTTGTAACTATGTATCGTAGGTTAGTATTAAAAGTCAGGGTAACGGACCTTTCGAACGCCACCTCTCCGTTTACCGCCCACGTAAAATGTGTAAATAAGTGTCATTTAAAGTTCAGTGCGATCGATATCACAAATGTGATTATTTTGCACCTTATTACAATGCATTAAGACTTGAAATGCTTATATATCTCTGATGTTCACTGTATCCACTACTAGGTATTTTAGTAATGGCATTTCAGTTAACGTTCTGCAGCTCCTAAGCATCGGAAACTACGTAGATACCTTGCAGTTCGTCATTCATTACAGTTTGTAATATTGATATATTGTAAGAACTTCCCTGCCGTTCCGTGCCGTCTTACCACAACACAATGCCACACATAATTATGTACTCAGTCTCGGTGGGAATTGTCTCAGGACGTACAATGTATATGGAACATACTATGTTAAAATTAGGTACTTGAATTGGCTGTTTATATCTGGTTTTTTTTTCTCTCAATAAATAAAATAAATAGGTCTATGGTATTTAAAGTACCAGGAAAATTTATATTGAATAAAAATTCAGACGAATTGAGAACCTCCTCCTTTAGAAATATTGAAGTCGGTTGAAAAACGGTTAATATTAACGGATTTTGATCACAATAAGCGTGACATGTTTCGACTGCCGTGATAAAAATACGTGAGTTTGAAATTGCAATTTAATGTCAGTATGACTCACGATAGTATAAATTATATGAGTACAAATGTTGCTTAGCATAGAAGTCTTTAAAAAATATTATGAAAACAGTTCTACGAGCTAACCTTGTAAAAGCGATTAAAATGTCACCGAGCATTGACGGAGATTCTTTATTAAAACTTGGCTGTAACCACATTGTGTACTCTATAAAACCCAGCTGTTAATTCTTGAGAGCAATCCCTACAAAGGTATGTAAATTATGACGAAGTTTTTCTTTCACAAGATTTCTTTTATTTTCCAGTATTGTTTCAATTCCCTTCTGGTTCTGTTTCCTGGACAGAATTGTGGAATTGTGTTGAGTTTTTCAATTGCAAAGGTCTGTACGTGGGTCGCTTTGTTTGCATCTTGTTCATTCTTTATCAAGGGTTTTTCCACAGTTAAGTATTCATAAGAATGTAACCGTACCTTCAAGGATTTTTCATGATTAAGTATTTAGAACTGTGACTTAAAGATAGCTGGATAATTCTTTAATAAAATGGTCCATTTAGACAAGTTAACCGACGAACATGCATGGCCCATAATATCAGAAACTGTAACGAAACCTACAAAAAAAAATGAATGTACTACTGCTTACAGAGTGAAGGACAAAGTTCACGAAAGAAATCATATCAAATGTTTGTGTATATCGTGTAAAACCTAAAAAAAATTTTTTGTTATATTTTGTTTATTTTATACTTTTTTTATTTGTGGCATGTCTGTTTCACTATTTTCTTTTGATATGGTTTCTTGTGGAACAAATTACAAAAGTAGTAAAAAAATTTACTACTTTTGTAATTTGTTTTGAAATAATATGTTCCGCCGAGTTTTTCTCAGCATTATCAGTCTATTTATTTATTCTATGTCAATGGGTAGAGCATCGATATCAAATAATCTGATCTCTCAGAGTTCCCTTTCAGCCGTAAAAGTAAACAATAAAATCTGTACAAAGGAAAATTCCCGCATGATTTGACGCCTTCAGAACCCTTTACGAAATATTGGCGATAAAATACCTTTACATGGATGTATGGCGAATAGATGTATTTCACCTTATATCGTAAATATGGAAATATACATGCATGCCATGTCCAGTCAAGATCACAATACCACAGTGAAAATTAAAAGGAAAGTCGCTAGTGATCGCAAAGCTTCGAAGTAGCACGTATTTAAATAACTAAAAATAAATAATAAATATTATAGGACATTCTTACACACATTGGCTAAGTCCCGTAGTAAGCTCAAGAAGGCTTGTGTTACGGGTACTCAGACAACGATCAAATATCTGTGTTCATCACACAAATAAATGCCCTTACCGGGATTCAAACCCAGGACCATCGGCTTAGCAGGCAGGGTCACTATTATTATAATATTAAACTTCAACGCTAATTAGAAGCCTATAATTATATTTGAGAGTGGCAACTCTGATTGCAGATGACGTAGCGGTTCATAATTGGTTGACACCCAACAACAAATCCCCTCCTCCACTTTTCGTTTCCAGTTTTATCCCCACCAGGTCGTAGCCGTGGCGATGGCGCGGCTGGTACCTCATTGGCGTTCTGTTTGTCGGAACGTAAGGTTCAGTACGAAAAGTTCTAGCCTAGTCTAGGATTTTTCGTAAGTTTTAATTAACGGTTTTACCGTTCGATTGCTATTATAATTTTAATTTACAGAAAGGTTGACACCCGATCGATTCACGCAGCGCAGCAACCGTAAGTAAAAATGTTGTAATGTGTTTAAAATTGCTTTCAGTGAATCGGTTCGTCCTAAGACGGAACCAGGCCAGTAAAAAAGGTGATATCAAACTTTTACGTTCCTCCAAACAAGGAGGTATAAAGAATACGTCCAATAATTATAAAATTTCCGAAAATAGTACATAGAACTGCCGGAATACGCAGATCTTTATAAAGGCGCTCACAGTACGACGCCGCTGCTACCTAGCAAAATAATTTGTTATAGGTACTAATAATCGGACGTTACATATAGTGGGTTTAAATTACCTGGCCTGGTAATTTTCCGTATATTTTTGTACAAATAACTGTAAACAAGTGATTATTTTATTTGTACCTAGTGCATACCTACCCTCAACATTTTCATTTCTACGTTGAGATCAAATGTAACGTAAAATTGGTTACAGAATGGGACCCACTGAATGAGTGCCCACCTTAGAGATCAAGGCTTGCTATTTTCCCTTCGCTGCATTCCTATCTGTAATTTAGCAAAAAGATTGTAAGAAATTAGCATTTTATGCGTAATATGTAATATATCGTATTGTTCTTATGTTACGATTTATTTGAAATCGTAGTTGTTTTTAAACCTAACCTTGTACAGGCAAAGCCTCCTTGGTCTGGTTGCTTACAGCAGAATCTCTTGTCTTCTGGTTTTTAAGGACCTAATATGATAATATGATAAAAATATTTTGGGAGTCCTAGCCTATAAGCTGCTGCGCAAGCTCAGCCACATCAGCAAGCTCAGGCCATGCCTAGTTATGCTAATATATACGTAATGAAACCGCTTGTATCTGATTAAATATGATGGCACTAGCATTACTAGCAAGCGCCAAACAAATAAAATTAACCCACTTCATATGCCAAAATTATCCTTACCTCCACCTGCGCAAGGTGTATGAGATGAATTATTCTCTGCTGCGCAAGCAGTCAAAGAGTTACTTACCTACATTAAGGTAAAATTATTGCTATCGGGCAAGCATGTAGGTATATATATTTTTTTTGTGCATAATATCTAACATAGTTTAAAATTTATTTATTTATTTATTATTATTAAATATATCTCCTGCCTGCGCAAGGCATACGAGATAAAATGTTGTTCATGTGTAAAATACAACTCAGAGATCGGAAACGGTATATAAGTAACTACAACTATTGATTATTGTTTCTGTGTCTACATATTTCGATTCGAACTTAATTGTATGCTGAAATACCAGTATCCGACCTCTGTGTGTGTAGGTACTACACAAATAACATTTCAATCTACATTTGGTGCATGAAAGCACTCAGTTTCGGAAAGCGGCTGATGTCAACACTTGTAGTTCGAGTGACAAATTATTGTATAATATACTCGAAATAAAAACAGTATTCACTGCTGCGCAAGCAGATTTTAGTTGAACGAATGTTTTTATATAAGTTGTATAACTTAAACTATGCTGCAATTACTACCTGCCTATATTTCTTATCGTCTGCGCAAAACGGGTAGCTCTATCCAGAAATATGTTATGCACAGCTTGCAGTTGTTACAAGGATTCCTATTCTTTTTGACGCTGTTAGTGTTAGTTTTCTGGATTTTTGTCTTGCGAACACACCCTTTATCCTGTTACACAACTAGGGTTTGCAATTCGAATATTTGAATTATTCGCCATAAATATTATTCGAATTCGACCACACTCATTATTCAAATAAAACGAATATTTCGAATAGTGCAGATTCTATTCAGAAATTATTATTTTTTACGAATATTTAAGAATTAAACTACTTGAAATCATTATTTTGAGTTATTTTTCCAAATTATTCGTTTTATTCGAAAAATTCGAATATTCGAATATTGCAAATCGAAGTATTCGTATTATTCGAATACTAAAATTGGACGAATAATGCAAACCCTTATACACAACTGGATTAATTTGGTTCTAAAATGCCAAAAATTACGGGATTCTAAATTCTAATAGTAAAGATTGGCAGACCCGTTATATATCTAGAAATAATGTTTCGGTACAAATACCTAACTATACTAAGGCCCTTAGCCAAAGCGTAAAAATGTAAAATCCTGCTAGCAAGTAGATTAAGGTCACACTAAGTTTTGCTGGTGATGCCTACGCAAGGCATATACGCTATTTAAGTGTTTATAGCTACGCTTATGCTGCAAATGGTATTTCCTGGAAAATGGGAAGTATCAGTGCATTGTTTTGACCAAATTATTATTACTTTTTTCGTTTTAATGGAAAAGTGTTATTTAATATATAAAAGAATTAAATTAAATGTAATTAAAAAATATTACAAATTACCTACCAATTTCGGCCCCTACAGAACCATCTCCAAGGATGGGTATATCTATACGAGGCACGGGGAACTCCATATTGAGCCATATAGGTACACAATATACAACACTTTGATAACTCATCAGAATTCTTTATAATACCCTCAGGGGTGGATTTTAAAAAGGTGATCTTTTATACGCCTACTATTCTTATCACCAATTCCTCGTAGGAGGGCCTATTCTCATGAGCTTGGACTCGTAACGTGCAGCTCCGAAACTATATATCATTGTGACTCAGCTTGAAGCTACCACTAAGGAAAGCCAGTCTAGGTCTACGTAGTTATAAATAAAATACTTAAGCATTGATTGGATTCCTCACTCTAATCCAAAAAGACTGTCCAGGAATGGCGTTAGATGCCCTTACTATTACCTTGGACTGGGTAATAGATGATTGCCTTAATTAATAGCTAAGCTCTGGCGATAGTAACCGAGAATTTCATATATGTAGTTATAATATATCTAACCTATTAACAATCTCGCCCAGCGAAGTCTTACATAAATCAACACAATAAAAATCGTGTCCAAGCAGTAGGACAATTTAGAGGTAAATTTGTGCTTGAAATGAGGCCTGAAATGTAATGCAATGCGCGTACATAATTTAATGGCAAAAGTCTGCGTTAGCGCATTATAACATTGATATATAATATGAGCTCAAAGTGATCAGAGGTACCAACGTGTACAGAAAGGAGGGAGACTAAGCGCTTTGCCGGTCGCTGGCGCGGTTCAACTGTTGTTAGGTCGCAGTTCAACCTAACACTCCTCCTCGCTTCGCTCGTCGTCGTACCTAACGGTGGCTCTGGTAACATGGTTTAAATTATTCGAATATTTAATTTAATAGTTGTCATTTTGATACATAACCCATTGAAATTTTTCCTGGTCCTGCTCTGGAATTTCCCCTACTCTTGGGGTCAAATATCTCGACCATATTTTATTTAAGAGAAAAGCTTTTCCTGCAAAACAAATGACACATTACATTCTCGTGTTGAATGATAAACGAAGGAGAACTAATGCCCAGGTTATGAACCTGGGCATTAGTTCTCCGTTGTGGGTTATAAATTGTATCCAAGATATTTAGAACCCCTTTTAACTTACCCAAACTACATGAAAAAGGCGTTAAGCCTTTTACCTTTTAGCTCGCCCATGGCTCTTGAATGAAACTGAAAAAGGTTGCACGAACCCAAGATGCACCTACGTACCAAGAGGATCCTCTATTATAATTACTATTAAAAACTAGATATTTACCATGTATATATGTTGTTGTGAGCTCGATATTTTGGCACTCCCGAATTTGGCTACAAGCGCCATGTTCACAGTGTAACTGATTTACTTGAGGATCGTATATCGCTCAAGCTTTTTAGTCCCAGTAATCCAAGTAAAGTGGGATACGATATCCTTGTAAAAGAGCCTACAACTCACAAGTAACCTGGCTCCATACTAATTTCTTTACGAATCCTAGTTTATGTGAATATCTTGGTGACTAGCCAGAATGACTTTATATATAGGTACATAAGCCTTAAGAGCAGCGTTCCTGCAACGTAGGAGGCTGTCACTCACAGCGTTGTTTACATGAGAAAATCTAAAATTTTCAAAAACTATGTTGACCATGTTAAACGCGATATAGACTTGATACAAGTAAAATAAAATAAGTGTGTAAGAGTGCTACAAAGAATTCCATAACACTGTCATGGCTGCATTACCTAGAAAATGGTTTTGAGTTACTTACCAAACTTGATATTGGTAAATGATGTCATTAAAACATCTCGTGTAAGGCTTATGCACCTTAATTAGCAATGTCTTATTTTATGTCATACATAGATTTTACGGAGTACAGAGCTTATCTGTATCGTGACTAATAAAGAATTTGTACTTGTTTTCCATATTTTACTAACAGGTAATTAATCTCAAGTCAAGCATCGTTAATATGATATCATAAATAGCTGCGCATTTTTGTACATAATATTATAATTTTATTATTTTACTTGTATTATTGTCTCGTTATATTCTAACGACTTTATTTTTTCCAAAGACTGAGGCAGTAGAAACAGGTTGGTGACAACCCTATCATGGTTAATTGATAACTGTGTTTGTTTTATGAATACTTTACTTGCGTACTATATGTAGATATTATGTATTTACTCGTATATAATGTTGTGCACATTACTAGCAAATATAGGAAAAATATTTTGCTAAAGTGTACCTACCTAAAGTGAGAAGAATTTGAGAAAATCGTATGTTTGAAAACGATGATTACCTACTGATGGGTAATAAAATATTCTTATCTTAAATATTTTTAACTTGTTTTATCATCTCTAAGTTCAAAGCAGCAATGAAAATTGATCTTCAATGATTGTGTATGGTTTTGAATTGCCTGACTATTTCAATCCATGGATTGGCGGAATCACTTATGTTTTGGGCTTATCTAAATAAATAAAACATAATTGTTATTAAAAATATTTTAATAAACACCTTGTATTCATGAAGACATTGTGTTATATTTAACAATCAGCCTTCCTCTCCTTATCAATATGGATAGAAAAATAACTTTGTCACTGCACTGAAAAGGTCAATGGTCACATCCATCCACTATTTTCCACATTCATCCATGTATGGACATTGGTTTGTTGCACTTGTTCGCGAATTGTTCACACCAATTTCACTTAACACTCAATGAGCACTGAACAACTTTATCACATTGGCGTTTCTACCCACCAGGTGGACACAGACACGTCTCAAATATAATTATAGGCTTCTAATTAGCGTTGAAGTTTAATAGCAGCGTTTTACCTTACAATAAAACGCATATTAAACGTAATACCTAATTAGAAGCCTATAGTTTTTAAACCCACCTGTGGTTTACTCAGTTGCAATATGACCTACATACTTTTTCTGAGGGTATTTTTGACTTACTATTTTTGTTCGCCACCTTGTGAACGATGATAAAGAACTTACACATACTGTTGGTTTCTAATTTATTTTGCTTTGTCAAAATTTCTGTTTGGTAAGTGGTATATTGCAACTTCGTATTAATAAATTAATAATTTGAGATCCAATGAGGTACCAGCCGCGCCATCGCCACGGCTACGACCTGGTGGGGATAAAACTGGAAACGAAAAGTGGAGGAGGGGATTTGTTGTTGGGTGTCAACCAATTATGAACCGCTACGTCATCTGCAATCAGAGTTGCCACTCTCAAATATAATTATAGGCTTCTAATTAGGTATTACGTTTAATATGCGTTTTATTGTAAGGTAAAACGCTGCTATTAGTAGGATTTAAAAGATGTAGCCTATGTGTCATTCTGATGCATAAGGTATATTATTGTAAAGTTTCATTAAAATCCATTCAGTAGTTTTTACGTAAAAGAGTAACACATATCCATACAAAGTTTCGCATTTATAATATTAGTAGGATTTATTATGCACGTGTCATCAGCCACATCCAGTGTTTAGCTACAGTAATGTAACCGCCATTCAATGGTCCGTACCATTTTTCCCGTAAAAGCCGTTTCTGTCCATTTGGTCGTCTAGGCAGCCGTTTATCCGAGAGATGTCACCGAATCATTATAGTGAATGTACCGAAATTTTTTGGTTTTAATGCTTTTTGTGGTGAAAAGGATTTTCGGGAAGTATCTGCAATGAGGATTACCGCGACTCAATTCGTCGCTAGGAGCGCTAGTGGAACGTGGGTCCTGCAGGAATATTTCAAACGTCTCTGCGACAATTGTCTCATATTGACACAGGACCCACGCATGAGTGGCGCCGCCTGGTGAGCGAGTTTTATAGTTTTGCCGTCTGTACTAAGGAAATCATTTTGTCACGAGGCTGATTCGAGCTTTAATGTGACTGTAATCGTTGAGTTTTCTGTTCACGTTTCACGTTTCTAAACAGGTATTTTACAACCAGGTATTTTTTTTTCAAATAAATAATTTAAAATATATAACCACGAAACTTAGACAATTTATAATACCACTCAGTAAAGCTGATAAATATTGTAGTGAAATACTGTTAATTCTGTATTTTTACTTTGTGTGATCTAGATAAAATAAAAAAACCGAATTAACAGTATTTCACTACATACAATTACTAAATCACATCAAAAGTTACACCGAGTCTGACGAAAATCTATTTTTTTCTCTCTCAAGTTCATTCTTGACTTTTTGTTTCTATTACTGATGATTATGACATAAGCGCTCTGTCGGGTGTCCCATAAGCAAGTAAAGTAGGTTGATAAGTAGGAAATACCTAGGTGGTACGATTTAACCGGCGGTACTATATAGCCGACTAAAAATATATATTTAAGTGTTTTCATTGACATAAACATACCCTCATTCATTCACTTTTTTGTAATCAGTACTTCATGTGTAGGTAACAAATAATTCACCCCAACTCTCATGAAACGCAATTGGATATTGTTTTCATATTGTTAGTTCTTAACACATTGAGACATAATAAACATTTATTTTCGAAATAAATACAGTAAGTGTAACTTACCTAACTATCTACCTCTACCTACCTTAAATCTAATGTAGGTCCTTGAGGCATTTTACCTAGAATGCTGGCGGCATTTCCTCGTTGCGTGCTGGGAGTTCGCTAGGGGAGTTCTCTGTGGGTGGTCGCTTTCCACTACAAAGCGGAAAAACGATGGAATCGGCTACGAGCGTAGCGCGTAGCACTGGCTAGCAGTCAATGTGTTCTGGGAGTTCGATGCAAACACGTACATAGAACCCCTGGTAGCACCCAGCTACGGCTCGTAACACTCCTTGCCTACGCCGTAGCTTATAAATTGTATTCTGTTGAGGCCAAACGATCGCGTGCGGCGCATTCTTCATTCAAAACAAACTTTTTTATTTGGTCTCTCTATAATAGTATGAGAGCTAGCGACCAAATCGGTCATGTGGCTTCAGCTGTATTGAAACTCCGTTAGCTACTTCCCTAAACAATCTTTTCCTATAATCTTCGTGCTGGCAGGCCGCGGGCGGTGGGTGCGGGTGTAGTGGGGTGGGGAAAAAAAGAAAAAAAAATCACCTTTCGCGTTTTGTACACATTATTATATACATAGAACGGGTCATATATGCTAACTTCTGGAACGAATCATTGGATAGAGTTGCATAAACCTAAAATACTCTCGACTGAACGTCACTATTACCCCCGGATTGTGAGAGGCGAGATCAAAAAACATCGCAGAAATTTCAATAATGAATACGGTTTCAATTTATCACCTACTTGGGGACCAGTGATTCAGAAGTCCACGAGATCGATCTTCGGATCGATGCGCGGATGTTGTGAGTTTTGTGTGTCGTGCCGATAACATTTAGTAGGTAAAAAGGTATACCTAAGTTTTACAACCTACCCACGCGTTTAGAGTGACTATCCGCCGGGCGAACATTTCTAAGATCGCCGTTGACCATGACACATGAAACTCTGTCGAATCGTAAAAATTAAAGTAAATTAACTACATACAAATTTTGGTCTCTCTAAATAACTTTACGAACGCACGGAATTCAATACAATTGTCAATGTTTCTGGTATTCCCGATCTGTTGTTTTATTGGAATACTGGATGGAACCAGTGAAAAGTAACCGGCGTAAGTAATGTTAAGTACTTAGGTGCAATTTAAATGCGACCGCCGTTCCACAGAAATTGCAATATTCTACGGCGATAAATATTGAGGCAACTGGAGCATTTTAAATGGAACATTGCTGTTTAATAATGTGTTTAATTGCAACAATTTTTTAAACACTACTCGAATGATTCGGCGTTTGTATGTAGTATATTTTTATGTTTGTTAGACGATAACTCGAGCACCGTTGATCGGATCGTCTTGAAGCTCCAAGAGGATTCACTGTGTTGACAGCTGGCGACCCACTGAGCAAAGCTTGCCCCTTTAGCTGTCGACACAGCGAATCCTCCTTTTTTTTAAAGGGTCGGCAACGCGCATATAGCACCCCTGGAGTTGCAGGCATCCATAGGCTACTTTCACCGCTTACCACCAGGCGGGCCGTATGCTTGTTTGTCACCGTCGTAGTATTAAAAAAAAAAAATTGGCAATATGAAATGTGGTTATATGAAAGATATTTTGAATATGAGCTAAATTGGTACTAAAGACATGAATCCCACCTGTCCGATAGGGTATGAAAAATGACGACCGCATTTGCACTGCGAGTTGTGTCAAGGCTATATCATAATGGTAACAAAACCGATTCAAGTTTTAAAGTTAGAATCTACCTCTAGATATAAGATTTGGTCGACATAAGTACTTGGATATTAGCATACATAACCGTGCACACGGAAAATCTACTTCAAGAATATTAGATTTTATTTCGAAGCAAGGATGTTGCAAACCGGAGATGAAATCTGCTTTTACATTTGACAGCTGAATGAGAATTGTACATTTACTGTCCATTGCTGAGCGTTGACAGGATAATAGCTTCGGTTTGAGTTAGTTTCCGTTTCTAAACCAAACCTGCGGGAAGTATAAGCCGGACAAGGTAATATGATGTAATATCACAGCCTATATACATTTAATTTAAACTTTCGTGAGTCATACTGATAATAAGAATCAGAATGGTTTATTTGAATATATTGATATTAAATTGCAACGGTTAACACTCATGTATTTTTATCACAATAGGCGTGACGTGTTTCGACTGTATCGGACAGCCATCGTCGGACAGACAGAATGGTGTTGTCACCTTCGCATATCTGATCAGTGATGCCCGAGCCGCGAAGGTCTGTCCGACGTGACTGCCCAATACAGTAGAAAAATGTCACGCCTATTGTGATAAAAATACGTTAGTGCAATTTAGTGCCTATATACATTTTTATAGGCACTAAATTATTAAATATTTTTAACAATTAGTATTTTTTTATAATTAGTAAAAATAATAAGTTTAAATTAAATAAGTAAGCCTATGTCGTTAGTGTCACATACATAGGTAGGTACCTAAAAGCGTTGACAACACAAAAGTCGGTTTGACATGGCAACACAAACCACACTAAGCTCTTTTTTACATTCTCATTTTCATTATTTCCACGGGCCCACAATCTTCAACACAACAAGCATGTTTAAGGAAGCCCACTGTGGGCAGCCCACATAGTCAATACTTAATAATTGGAAACATGGGGTGTTCCCTGTGGATACGAGATCTGAGGTCGGAACTGCACATCCGTCGTCTTTGATCAGGAACTAGCCAAGTCGAAATTGCACGGTAAATATACGAGCTTCGATTAGGGTGACCAGGCGCCAATTTTACCACGGTGACTAGTGTGACAATTATCATACTTTCACCGTGGTGTTGCTTGCTTGCTCAACATGTCATTTGTTAAAAAAAACATCAAATTTACCAATAAAAACTTATACTTTTGTGAAGAGCTATTGACAACTGTAACAAAAAACACGACGTCTTACGTCAAAAACTACCAAAAATTCTTTAAAACACTAATATATCTCGTGACAGTTGTCATAAAGTTTACTTTATGACAATTGTCATTGTGTTTTCTTCATCCTAATTAGACTTAAATAAAATTTTGACCTAATCTGTGTGATTTCGCTTTACAGTTCAATAATTCTTTTCACCGCTTAAGCGATTTTACTTGCTTTCGATTCGATTGCCATTTTGACTGCCTCTGATCTGCATGGATATTGTAGTTCTCATTGTACGTATATTGTGCCAAGCATCCTTACAAACATGCAAGAACGTGACAGCTACGATGACGGACGAAGTAAGTCCACAAGTCACAGCAAAAACACTAAGCAAAAGGTAGAAAAAAATCCATACATTATTTACATTTCGCTAAGGGTTTCTGCCAAATTATTGGTTAGACTCCTAGGGAGCGTCAGTGACAATCAGTTTTTGATAACAACACACAAACGCCAACATCAACAATTCAAACTGCTGTGCAGTTGGGTGAAAACGTTTGAACTTTCCTTCAAGTCAGGTTTTTTGGAATGACTAAAAAAAACAAATATTACGTGACTTTTCAGCCGCATCTGTCATTCTAGATTTTTTTTACTTTACGGTTGCCGTTTCCTTCCAGTCACTTCTTCTTCCTAGCGTTTTCCCGGCTCATGCTACTACTCAAGCTTGGGGTCCATTTGGCAACCTAATACCAAGAATTATTCCTGTAGTAACCCTAACTCGGACTGTCTCAACAGCTGTGGTAGCCGTATCCGGAGTGATCCGCCGCAGGCCAGCGAGCACGCTTCAACAATTTAACATGCATCTAATTAATTAAGCTTCGACTCCTGACATTTGCAGTATAACAATTTCAAATACATTTCTGCACTATAGCAAATTAAAAGTTGCTCTCCTAGCTTAATTATATATGTATACTTAGTATAACTCTGAACTTGTTACGGTGAACTACAGGGTGTAACAAAAATGTTGGTGATCCATTTAAAGGCGTAATAAAGGACTAAGGCTGGATTTGACCAAACTTTTTAACCTAGAGTAACGCTTACTCTTGGATACTAATGTCAAAATCCCATAGTAATTTGACGTTTCTATCTGAGAGTAAGCGTTATTCTCAGAATAAAAATGTGGTAAAACGCAGCCTAAGTAGGAAAGAATAGGAAAAAAGTTATTTTTGAAACCTTTCGCTTAACTACGTGTGGACTCTTTTATTATTTATTTATTTTATTTATTATTTAATGATTTATTTTAAAGTTTTGACGTCAGAAAACAGCGATCAGGGGCCTTACCATTACGTCTGAATGCGATTCAGTTTAGGTTATTAACTGTGTTCAGGGGCCTTACCATGACGTCTTAATGCGATTCAGTTTAGGTTCTGTTTAGGCTCAGTTTAGGTCGTCAACTGAATGCGTCGCGAGGACCCAGAAAAAACGAAGTGTAACTTTTGATCGGTGTTTTCTATTCAATACGAGTATCAAAACAACAACAAATTTTATTCTTCGAATAAGCTTTATTTGTCGTGTAAGGCGCGGCCTTTCCCACTATGTAGTAACAATAATCATGCGTCGTGGCCTGTATATTTAAATGGCGATGTTCATACATAGGACGGTAAAATTAAGGATGACTCACACTAGAACGGGACGGGACGGGGCGGGACGGAAAAATCTGTCAATTTCTATAGAAAGCGTCACGTGATATCCGAGGGCTCCGGGCTATCACGTGATTATTTCTATAGAAACTGACATATTTTCCCGTCCCGTCCCGTGCTAGTGTAAGTCATCCTTTACTGTCGTTACCAGGTAGCATAACGCACCCGATCTAAGGATGAAAATAATCAGAGTCGCACAAAACGTCGAAAGTTCTTTGACACGAGTTATAGTATTAAAAAGCAGGGCAAAGAATAGGAAAACCATCCAGTAAATTAAATACGTATTACGTATCCGTTTCACATGTCTCTTCAATCCAGAATCCACTTCGTCACAGGCCGTCAATAAAGGAAAGGACTTACGGAATTAAAAAATAAACGGAGTGATATTTTTGATCGGCGTCTGTTTAAATTGTTTAATATCGAAACAAAATCAAATCTATAACATGTAGACACTGACCTGCCCAAGGATAGATCCTGGCCGGACGGACCTATTTGCCTACGGGTTAATAAGTTAGTTATACTGGGCTTTTTTCGCAACTCTACTATTGTGCCTTTTTTGCATGATTACGTAGCCCTACTCTAACTACCTCCTCCACCTACATCTTCTTTAGGTTGCTAAATGTTTCCTTAAGTGTTTCTGGAGTACCTAAATACTTACTCCTGTGAACTTTTTTCCTGTCCGCATTCTAGGAGAATATGATTTGTTGTTTCCTCTTTTGTCTTGCCAAACGGGTGCAAATATAAGTAAAAATTAATTATCTACAGATATGTCCGAGAAGGCTCGCTTATCAGAGATTTCAGAATTAGAGTCTGGGCACTAGCTAGATACCTACCTCTCAGTTAACTACGGAAACCTTCTGGACCCTAATAGTTTCCGTATAGCTGCTGGCTTGCGATTCAGGGCTAATGTAGTCGTCCCACATCGTTGCCTCTGTAGTGGCACAGCAGTAGAATGGTACCATGGCCTCGCTTGCTCGAAGATCGAGGGTCGCCGGTCCTACCACTCCAGCCTAACGACATCATCCATCGGGCTCTGATCAGCATACCAGTCACATTAGAGCTATGTGGCCTTGAACATGACGAGGGCAAGAGACCCGACGAGATGACTCATGTACCTTGGCAACAGGAACGACCTTTAGTTTGGGATTCCACGTGTGTGCCACCTGGGCACGACTCGTTGAGGAATGCTGATGCTGCATTCGCTGCTGAGGCTGCAAAACGCCGCAAATATGCAGCTCTAGATGATATCTACATATTTGCGCTATTTGGTGTAAGACCCTTGGCCCCTGGGGAACGGAAGAAACGAAACTTTTTAGAAAATTAAGTTTCTTGCTCATCCGATCCTCCGCTGATCATAGGGCTGGCTCGTTCGTTGCCCAGCGAATTAGCATTGTCATTCAGCGAGGCAACGCAGCTTTTTGGGCGCCTTGCTATGCGGCAACGATGTACGGGATAGTTTTGCATATAGTTTAAGCTCCCATAGATTTTAAAATACGTTTAGAAATACTCAGTTATGTAGTAGGAATATTTATTAAGTTTTTTAAAAATATTAATAACACTTATGATTCTTCGAATATGCTTCATTTATCCTATAAAGCTGCGTTCCTACAATATCATAATGACTGAGAGACCTAATCGTGCGTCATAACTTTGATATTTAAACCTCCAGTCAGACACCTCACTGGAGTATGTAGGTGGTTGAAATAGGATACTAAGATTACGGTCGTTACGACATAGTAAGGAACTCCGGACATACCCGATCCGAGGTCGAAATAACATAATTTAAATTCCGCAAAACATCTGAAGTTCTTTGACAAGAAAACTATATAAAGCAGGGAAAATTGAAGTGTAGTAAAACCTCCCAGTAGATTGGATACGTAATCGTATACGTTTCACGTGTCACTTCAATCTGGGACCCACTCCGACACAGGCCGCCAATAAAGGAAAGGACTTGTTGTTTGTCGCCGATCAAAATGTGCCCGGCGTTTGGTACTGAATAGTTTGGGGAGAGTTTGACCAAAGAATCCATTTGTTGTTTTAGTTTTGTTTATTTCCCAAGTTCCTGAAGAAAATCTTGCTAAGGAGCTCATTCAGCGTTCAAAGCGTTTGTGGTAAAATATGGCTTTAAAATCAGAATATTAACAAGGGCAGTATTTAACCATAACCGAACAACAATATAATGTGTGGATGGTGGAGGTGCACGGGTCATTTATGATGAAAAAGTTTTTTCAGACTTTGTATAGTTTTATGGAAAATTGTTTTATGAAAAATAATAAAACAATTTTCCATAAAACTATACGTCACTCAGTAATCTTTACGTATAACCCTGTAGTAATCTTACATTAGAAATGAACCAGCCAAGTGCTCGTCGGAAGAAAAATATTTAGAAAACTCGTCAAAGTCTGCAAAACTAATGCAAGAGCATTACTTGCCTCGCTAGCCTACCTCTTCCAAACGTTTATCATAATTATCGGGGAATCTCATAGTCATCAGAAGACCATACATCTAGATTCGTAAGATGATTAATTGAGTCTACTTTGTAGGTTTTCGTATTGTATTACGACTGTAAATAAACCAAACGACGATCACAGACAATTAACTGAGCCTAAAGAATGACTCACACTAGAACGGGACGAGACGGGACGGGGCGGGACGGGAAAATCTGTCAATTTCCATAGACAGCGTCACGTGACATCCGAGGGCTCCGAGCTATCAAGTAATTCTTTCTATAGAAATTGACAGATTTTCCCGTCCCGGCCCGTCCCGTCCCGTGCTAGTGTGAGTCATCCTTAATTGCCTTTATCATATTGTAATATATGTATTAAAGAATGAGGGTAGAATTGATTCGCGCCACTTATATTAAGGTATAACCTCATATCATCGCTCTCTTGCAATAAATGGTTGTTACCAAGCGTGTTTCGTGCTTTCTCTCCGTTCTAGAAGTTGGCTAGCCGTGCACTCTAAAATACTTCACATATAACTCGGGATTAGGTTGACAAAGTGGACTGCAGGTTATTTGAAGAAGAAGCGAAGAGGGGAAACCAAATATCAACAGTATTTTAATTAAAGTTATTACAATGTTTCTAACTAAAGGAATTATGTAAATTAGTAGTTTATGCAACTATGATATAATGAGGGTTCGCAAAACTTGAGGGCCGCCTAATAATAGACCCGAGAGTTTAAGAACCAATTATGAGCTGTTGTATACCCTAATTGTTCTACGACAGCTAAAATAGCGTAAAAAGCAAAATCTAGAAACGTGGCAGAATAGGGAAGATATTGTGCCCACTATAGAAAAAAAAAACAACAACAGTGCTCATAATATTGTATGAAAATCCATAGGAGCAGTGTTCTTATGAAATACCATAGACAACGTTATAATGTATACTTTTTAAATATCGCTGTCAGTCATCTAATTGACAGATAGAAGTGCTGGAGTAGAAAAAAACTATCGTGAGACATATCCATATAATAAAACTATAAAACGGATAACACTCCCGAAGACACTAAGGGCCACTTGCACCACCCGGGGTTAGCCACATAACCCGGAGTTACGCGTTTTTTTGTATGGGATTTGACAGCTTAACTCCGGGTTTTCGGCTTACCCTGGATGGTGCAAGTGGGCCTAATGTTTGCAATTGTTTTCAATCGTGCAGATTTTGTTAAATTAAAAGTCGGCTCCGTCTACGGTTTTTGAAATATGGTTAATATTGTTTTAACAGCATAAATAGATTCCTTTAAAAACATGGATTAGGTGTTGTTAGTTCATTAAGCAATCGATGAAGGTTTTCGGCAAAAAGTGTACCATTTCGAAATTGAAAATGGGTCCTAATTTTCCATACAGTTTCTTAACGGCCCCTACAAAATATATGAAAAAATGCGTTACGAACCTCACCAAAAAAAGGAACACCATTTTTCTTTTTATTAATCAATAGCAGTCGTGATACTGTTTATAAAAAACCCAAAAATTCTTATATAAAAAAAGGAAATAGTACACTTTCATGTGAAAATACCCCGATATACCTATAAACATTATATCTGAACAGGGTGCGTAGCCAAGATGCCAATCGCTCACGCTCAGTCGCTAACGAAACGCAATTGTCACTTTCACACTAATAAGGAAGAGTGATAGAGAGAGGTAGCTACGATACGTTATTAAGCGTGAACGATTGGCATGTTGGCTACGCACACTGTATCTAAAGTGTACAACTCACTTAAAAAACGAAGAGCTGCATTCGATCTTATTATGACAAGGGAACCCATACACTGGCATGAAATCAGATTGGAATCCTAATTTATAAATCTAAATAGACCCTAAGTGGTGTTTCTGTTTGCATAACCTAACTTTGTTAAACTTTTAATGTAACACAAACATGGCAGTCTCAGGAGAACCGAACTGGGGGTGGGTGAGAGGCAAACCGTGTACTAGCTGTTTCGAGAAATATCAAATTTCTTCGTAAATGCATTCGCCTGACCTTGACTTAGGGGCCGTATTCAGAAACGAAAATAAAAGATATGACGGTGAAGGTCACAGATTTAATAACAGATATTTATCTTTCATAGAAGAAGCGAATACAGACCGTTTAGAAAACTAAGCAAAAACAAACAATAGGCACTCGGCCTTCCTCTCTCCCGCACAAACGATTCGAAATGTTATAAAATACTAGCGGCGACGCTGGCGCGCTCTGGTTGTGTGCGCAGTCCCTTGATAATATGTGTCGTTACAGACCCAAGACAAAAGACAGTCAATTCGAGTTCGCGCGGAGTCCCGTAGTTCGGTATTAGGTACTTAGGTACTAGTTTTCCCAGAAATACATAGACGCGCGCGTTTGCATTTTATTTAATTACCGAACACGGAATACTTTTAGTTTTCTGTCTTTAATTTGAAAAGCTGTGTGTATACGTGGAACCAAAAGGATTTTAACCACGCATTCTTAGGGTTAAAATAACCAATAAATATATTATAGGGATACATCTGCTCTTTCTCGTCTGACCTATACAGAAACTAAAGCAGGAGAATTCTATGTCCATCAGGGCTTCAGTGTACTAAAACGATGAGACGAAAGATCTAAATTAACGCGATTTACATAATAGTATAATACCTTGTTACGTGTTGGTCTTTCTAGAATAAGGCCATAGGGTGCCTGGAGAGCACTAAGACAAATGGAAATACATTGTACGTTCGATGGAACAAAGGTGTAAGTGTCTACTATGGTTATAGACTGATGGGTCTTTGTCGTACTAAAGTTTTGCAAAATTCGGTCTATACTTCAGACTGGGTTCTGAATAACTGATAAGGATAAGTTTTCAAGGCTTTAGGAGTATTGTGTTATAAAAGGGAATTCTGAGATTAACTTTAGTCTCCGAGTAATTCGTACTTGTTATTCATGGTCGCAGCTCGACATAATTTTATTGACGGCTTTTTAAAACGTAATAAATATAAGAGCATGGGCAAAGAGTACCTTTTTGTACGATTCGGGGTCGAAACTCTTGGTCCATGGGGTCCCAGCGCACGCAAGTTTTTCGTAGAAATCGCGAAACGTGTGGTTGATGTTACTGGTGACCGAAGACCTGGTGGCTTCCTCGCACAACGTATCAGCATTGCGATTCAACGAGGAAATGCCGCCAGCATCCTAGGTACAATGCCTCAAGGACCTATTTTAGATTTAAGTAGTTAGGTAAGTTACACTTACTGTATATATTTTGAAAATAAATGTTATCGATATTTTTGACAAATAGATAATCATATTTAAGGCCGTATAGATGTAGTGCATAATGACTTTCCTTCAGGTTACCCTCATCTGGCAGAATATATATTGGCAGAAATACGCATCGCATAACACGTATCGCAGCAAAACTTTTAGAAGAAAATACTTTCGCAGAAATATATACTTGCCATATTAATTTGTCAGAATGCAGAAAGTGGGTTAGGTTAGAAAAAAAATATGCAAAAAGATTAATTCTGCAAATCAATAGTATGCGAAATGCAGGATGCGGAAGGTGATTCTGCCAAACGTTACCTCTGCCATAAATCTGCGAATCGAATTTATGACAAATAAAATTCTACAAGACAATAGTGAACCCTTTCCTTCCTGTTTTCTCGGAAGCTTACTTCAATCGACTTCGATATTTTTAGTAATGACACTGTCTGTATACACGTTGGCGCGGGTGGGAGCACGCATCCTTTGTGCGGAACCCTCGGTGGGCGAGTCCAACTCGCACCTGACCGGTTTTGGATACCTACTTTGGAATGATTCTTTTGGATTTAGATTCTGAGATAGATGGGGTTTATTATTTTAGAGAAGAGACAACTCCTCAATTTTGAGATGTAGACGTGATTTTTATGTTTTCTTATAACTCGTGCATTTGGGTCAATCCACGGCGTGAGTAACGAGAATCACCATTTTATTGCATGTTCCCTTTATTCATGATGCAAATGCAAGTGATAATTTATATCTAAATAATTGTTACTGTCCCTAGATAGGTATTGAATATAATAACGAGATATTCTATATAGATATATAATATTTTGTATCTATAATTCCAATTAACACGCAATGAAGTCGTGACTCACGTTACTTTTCGACTTGACCCATTAAGTTACTTTCGGAAATCCCCTTTAAAGGCGGTTTTTTTAAACCAAAAAACGAACTACCTCTGTTAAATGGCGTACCGTAACAAACTGTTTCAAGAACCTAAAAACATAGATACCACAACAAAAGCAATTACCAACTTAGAAAACACTCAGCCGCTCGGTCCACAGTGACAGAACTAACAAAACTCCGAAATTAATTAATGGCAGTTTGCCTACCGGCTCAACCTTTGATCCGTGAGGGGTGGTCTTTAACCGGTTTAGTAAGTTCGACCACATTATTGCTATTATGAACGCCGGCGCAATCTATGAACTTTGACCAAAGCCGGCCATATGGGCGATTGTCCATTAGCCTGCACGGCAAAAACAAACCTTTGGCTATACCTAAAATTCTACATTTAGGTACAGCCAAACTTTGAGAAAATTATTTGCATTACGTACGATGACACGATTAATTTTATATATGAATAAAATACGAGTACTGGTGATTACCCACCAACATCGCAAAAACTGTCAAGACGGAAGGTTCCGCCAGGGCCGAGAATATCGGCCCCTTTTGGCCGAGAGCCGAGACCGACATCGACACCGATATAAATAAATAATAAATAAATAAATATTATGGGACAATGTTACACAAATCGACCTAGTCCAACGGTAAGCTCATAATATATAAGGCTTGTGTTATGGGTACTAAACGACGATATATATAATAGATACATATATCGAGGGTTGCCTGGTGAAACCCAATAAGTATGAAAAACCTAGTTTTGAGAAAAATGAAGTTAAAGATTTATGGTCATCAAACACTAATTTGGTAAGTAAATTCGTAGTTTTATAAGTTCTCCGTGTAAAGTAATTTTATCTACTTTAAGCTAATTTGTGTTTTAGCTATATAACTAATTTAGTTTTCCTGTAAGAAAACGTTTTTTACCAAGGGGTGTCGACTTATTGGGTTTTCGCAAAAATTAAAAAGCTGTTAATGTTACTTATAGGTTTTATTACCTACTTATAAAACTTATAAAAAAGTTAATCTACCCTAGTCATCCGTATAGGTGTTTTATACGGAATGATTTTTGGGTCATGGAGCAACATTTAACAAAGTACTGGGGAGGGCCACACTGAGCAACTTTCACAACTCTCTGTGGACAACCACGAATTCGGGAAAAAAAGGTCTCCTAATGAAGAGCTAATTGATATTTAGTTACTCCTAAGTATTAGTTGATCGATATTTAACAATCAAAGATTTCTTTTTCACGATTTCATGGTTGTCGTAGTGAAAGTTGGGTAGTGTGTTCTTCCCCGATACCTACCCTGTTCACTCTTGCTCCATGACCCAAAAATCACCCAGTATGTACGTAATCTTCAAAATACTTACAAAAGTCTGCCTTACTATTATCATCGATGACAATATTGTGCATTTGGGCGGCAATATTAATTTACGATTCATCAAGATTGAAGGAGTCATTGTCTGAAATTGAATAAATTAAAGAATGTGTACCAAAAACGCAATAACTTAAAATCATATAAGTACGGGCAGTCACGGGATTATAAACTCGGGTAAGTACACATAAAGGCATACATGTAACTACATAATTATAATCTAGTCTAACATAGTTTAAGACACTTTGTTATTAACAATTTATGGACCTACGATGTCTGAAATAAATAAATTTGAATTTGAATTTGAATAATGATTGATCTTATAACACCATAGGGGAAAGTGGGTAGGCTTCGTACACTTTTTGCTCTGGGCCTTGTAAAATAAAAACTAACAGTTATTTAAAAATTAAATTAATGCTATTGCATGGTCCAGTTATCTGTTTATAATAACAGTGCATTTCTGATTTGATCCAAAACAATTTGGCCAATATAACGATTTTCCTAAAACGTGGGAATTGTACGAATTTATCCCACACGTAAGGAGGCATTCGTTTCTACCTGGGATTCGTCATTTTATGAGTTCCTGTTATAATCAATGTTTAGGCATATCTTACCCATAATAACTGTATTTTGATTAGGTATATTCTTGATTTTAGTTCCATGGGGTGCATTTGTACATTAAAAAATCACATACAATCGGAGTTTACGAAAGCACCCCAATAGACTCAAACGCGAAAAAATTCAAATAAACAAATATACGTCAAATAAATCCCAAAACTATTGTTTACATAAGAACCTGAAGCGTGTATTTACAAACAAGGTTGAAATACACGCAAATACAGAGCAAATTCTCCTTCAAGTGCAAGGTATGTAAAGACCTCTCTAAATTGCTCATTTGATAGATGTTCCGCATACTTATACTTGGGTACATTATTTATTTATGTATGTACCTATATGTAGGTATATTTATATGTGTATGTTTATACAATTATTAAAGCAATGTATTATTATTGATATTATGTGTTTCCTATCTCTTCTCGATGTTTACGATCCTGCACCAAATACAAGTTTCTGTTTTATCCAATGGTTGACTGGTAGAGAATGCCCCAAGGCATTAAGTCCACCATTTGTACTTTTTTGTAATTGGGCAATAAAGCTTAAATAAATAAATAAGTATTTTTTTCAATTCCATTAATACTTATTAAAGACAGATGCATTCAAACAAGACAAAAAATTACTTTAGAGTTGCCTCTTCCAGTTGGAATGCAAAAAAATAATTAATATTATTTAATAATTTAACTAAACGTATTAATTTAAAGTACTTTTTGTTATTTCGTACCGTAAGCATCACTCAAAGTCGCGTAGTTTGATTAATAGATTGTGCTAAAACCCGATAAGTTCGCTCTTAAACGAAACAACAACAATTATCTACATATTAACGGTTACAATCTTACAATAGCTTACATTTATTGTTGGGTATTTAAGGACAGTACTGTAAACGCGATGTATACCTATCGTTCAGGCGATTATGTCATTTGTTTGTTTTGTTATTTTGTACCGTAAGCATCACTCAAAGTCGCGTAGTTTGATTAATAGATAGTGCTAAAACCCGATAAGTTCGCTCTAAACGAAACAACAACAATTATCGACATATTAACGGTTACAATCTTACAATAGCTTAGATTTATCGTTAGGTATTTAAGGACAGTAGGTACTATAAACGCGACGTATACCTACCTATCGTTCAGGCGATTAAGTCATAACATAATTAAGTACCAATCTTATTTTATACGACAATTCTAAATGTATTTCTAGGTTAGAAAATAAAATTTTACCTGTTTCTAGCATAGCTGCTGCACTAATTTTCTGCCTCGGTCACCCATCACAAAACTTTTAACACATACACAGCCATCATTAACACAATACGTCACAACTTTTAACAGCTATTTCCAATTAAATTTGCAACGACGCAGCGGCGGAGCGCTTGCGATCCTGCCGCTACTTGTCGAGGCAGCGCATGACCTTGCGGTCGTCAAACATATTTATTGGGTTCTTCCCGGGATTTTTTTTTAAGAAATTTGTTAAAGGCCCGTGCGAGAATTCGATAACTAGACTTAACATAATATTTCATCAAAAAAATGTTTTAGATAAGTACTATACATTTGTTTATTGGGTTTTACTTTGAAGTAGTTTGTACATTTAACAAATAATATCGTAAAAGTAAAACCCGATAAATGGTTTTAACGTATTTTAATTCTTACTTAAATCCTTTTTAGGTTCGAATCGTACTGAGGTAATACCCGATAAGTAATAGTATCTGGTTTTACGATGTGTGTTTAGTTTAATTTAGTATAAATATCTCTGCACTAAATACCTATAAGTGTGTATTGTGTGGTTCTTGCACTAAGTAATAATAAAAACTGAAGCCTTAAATGCACTTGTAGTATTTAGTTTTAAATTAAAACTTGAAATCAAGTACTTATCGGGTTATCAACTCGGCATATTTCCGTAATACATGTCAAATCTGCTTATCCGATATTACCATTAGATTGAGCGATACCGAATCCATCTCAAACTGTTTTTACTTTAAAATCTCACTTTTTGTCACTTATTGGGTTTCACCAGGCAACCCTCGATATATTCTTAAATACATAGAAAACATCCATAACTCAGAACAAATATTCTTGATAAACACACAAATAAATGCCCTGACCAGGATTTCAACCCGGGACCTCCTGCTTTGTAGGCAGGGTCACTACCAATTAGGCTAGGAGGCCGTTCAGAGATCTCGGTCGGACCTTAGTCTACGGACACTTGAAACGCCAGTTATTCAGTGATTGTCGAAATTCGCACTCGCCAGTGTCGTGAAACAGGGGCCTGGTTCTTTTGATCCCATTTGCCGGCAAGCGAGGATAATCATAATCTCACAAATTCAATATTGCCGCTAAAAGATTATATGCACTGTGACGCTTTCGTTAATTGAAGGCTTGGGCTTAAAATAAGTTACTTAAACAAGTTATATGCGGGTAAAGAGAATTCATTAGTATCAATTTCCTTTTGGTGTAACTTGTGTAAAGATTACTCTCCCTGCCATTTTGATTGACATTTACATTGGAGGAGGACTCACACCAATCCGATCCGGGACGATCTGTCAGTTTCTATAGAAAAAATCACGTATCACGTGATTCTTCGGAGCCCTCATTCGGAGCCCTCGGAGGTCACGAAACTGACAAATCGTCCCGGATCGGATTGGAGTGAGTCATCCTTTATAGGGCTTTGAAATGTAAAAACTTCTTGAATTTGGCAAAAGCATTGCGATACAACGAGGAAATGCCGCCAGCATCCGTGCATCCTAGGTACAATGCCCTTAAGGATCTATTTTCCATTTAGGGTTGGTAGAAGTAGGTAGCTAGGTAAGTTACCTACACTTACTGGATATATTTTGAAAATAAATGTTTTATTTACACTTTAAAAAACGAGAAGATTTTATCTATTTACATTACTAGAATATATTTTAACATATTAAAGTTTGTTCTCAATTTGAATTTTAGGCCTAATAATTTAACTTATGGGCTCGGTTAGGTTACCAACAAAAAATAAAATACTGAATTAAACTGTCACGATGTTCACACATTATAAATAAACCAAACGGGGCTTGATCTTGGGCTTGATAAATAATAAAAAAATTCACCTTCCAAACCGATATTGAGCGGGTGTTAGAGTCAAACCAAATGTCTTCCAAGCGGGATCACCCAAATATTCCGAAATATTATTTTCCGACTTTTACAATCCGGGATTTTTTATAAATCCCATAAATACCGAATTTTAAAATTCCGACCTATGAAACCACCGATCATCAAAATTACAACGCATGAAAGCACGAATATTTTAAAATTCCGATTAACATAACCCCGAATCTAAATATTAATACTGATTCGGTATTATGATATTCGGAATTAAAAAAAAAAACGTTTTTTTTTCAATTCAAATTTTTTAATATTCGTGCTTTCTTGAGTTGGAATTTTGATGATCTGTGTTTTGGGCCGGGATTTTTAAAATCGGGATTTTAAAATTCGAGATAAAAGAATTCGGCATATAGTTTCAGTTTTTCGGAATTATTTAGTGTACTCCTTCTAAACAAATGAACTGACAAACTTTAAAGTGTTATTTTAAACGTCAAACTTCTATGAAGTTATGACGTTTACTTAACGATTTCACAGTAAGTATGTGCTATCAAAATCTATGAAACTTACCATAGTCGGACTCTAGTAGGAAGGCAACTGGCATCTTATAATGAATATAAATAGAAAGAGATGTCATATACTCGTACTACAGAAAAAGTCACCAAGGCCCCCGGTGAGCAGGGCTGGGACGGTGGGCCTTGCTCACTGTTTCTGTAGTATATGATATCTCTTTCTATTTATAATTTATATATAGTAGTGTGACTACCCCAGTTACCCTTGACCCTTCTATTAAGAAAACAACATTAACGCTTCTCGCTGCTACTGGACACCGTAACATAAAAACTTTCTCTTTTGAATGTATTTCGGCACAAGAGACACTCAATATCCTTAAATCTATTAAGACGAAGGCCGTCGGTGAGGATAATCTTAGTGTAGACATGCTTATGCTCGTAGCGGACCTCATTTCCCCAATCCTCTCTAGTATCATAAATTTCTCATTTTCCTCTTGTTCATTTCCGGCATCCTGGAAATATGCCAATGTCATTCCTCTACCTAAAACCCCCAATCCTACTTGTTTTTCTCAATATCGGCCTATCTCTATTCTTCCTATTTTATCAAAAATTATTGAACATTACGTTAACCGTCGCCTTCTATCACATCTCAATAGAAACTCCTTAATTAACTCTTTCCAATCTGGATTCCGCCCCGGGCATAGCACAGTCACTGCTTTGGTTAAAGTCACCGACGACATTCGCTTCAATATCGAGTGCAGAAAGGTTCCTGTTCTTGTTCTCCTGGACTTTAGCAGTGCCTTCAATACTGTGGACTTCGAAATTCTTTTAGGTATTCTCAGCACCCTTAACGTCTCTCAATCCGCTTTGTCGTGGTTCCGTAGCTACCTTTTTGGCAGACGCCAGCGTGTCAGGGTGGGTGACAAGGCGTCCGACTGGTGTGAGCTTTCCGCTGGCGTCCCGCAAGGAGGCGTGCTTTCTCCACTTCTTTTCTCTGAATGCGGGTGAATGCGGATCTGGAGTGCATTCGTGACTGGGCCGGTAAATTTGGATTAAAGGTTAACGCTAAGAAATCGCAAGCGATTGTTATTGGAAGTCCCTATTTTACAAGCAGGCTCTCTGAAATGGTGATACCTGACATTCTTTTTGATGGAACTCCAATCCCCCTCTCCTCTACTGTCCGGAATTTAGGTGTCACCATGGATGAAACGCTGTCTTGGTCTCCTCATATTGCGGAGGTGAGCAAAAAGATTTTCGGATCCCTCCACTCGCTCAGACGCCTGCAGAATTTTCTACCTCTGCATACCAAAATGACTCTGGCCCAATCTCTATTACTTCCTATCCTTGATTATGGTGATATTGCATTTTTAGACCTTAGTGAAGAACTCCTCGATAAAGTTGAACGTCTGCAAAATGTTTGTATCAGGTACATATTTGGCCTCCGTAAGTACGACCACATTTCTAAATTTCGATCCCAACTCGGCTGGCTACCGATCAACATACTCTTTACCCCTACTTCTCCACCTTACTTAATTGAGCGATTTAACTATCTAGCGGAGGGTAGTGATCACCGCTTACGCTCAAGTACTAATTTAAAATTGGCTATTCCTGGTAACAAGACGCTTACTTACGCAAAATCTTTCACAGTACGCGCTGTTAAGCTGTGGAATGAGTTACCCTTGTCCATCAGACAATCTCAGTCTGTGGCATCATTTAAAGATAATCTGAAAAGACTGTGGCTCTCCAACCAAGTTTCAAATAATTGAGAACTGGCATAGTAATATTTGTTCATTTGTGCTATATATATATATATAGTTTAGTTTAGTTTAGTTTATTTATTTATCTCACAATATTTATGTATGTATTTAGTAGATATATATTATGTATAAATGTAGATATATACTATTATTATTGTTATATATAAATATATACGTAATTTATTATAACTTGTTGTATTTTACGTACTTAAGTACTTCCTTGTTGTTTTGTACATTATTGTATTTGTTGTTTGTCTATCTAGAACTCGAAGATTCTCCTCTCAATTACTCAAAGGTTAGCTGGAAGAGATCCCTTATAGGGATAAGCTTGCCTTTGTACCTTTGTTCTTATCAAAATGTTTATTTTTACTATATTTGTGTACAATAAAGTGCTTACAAACAAACAAACAAACAAACTACCTAAAAAAAACATGAATCAAAAACTTTATTACATTTAATAAATGATTTGATTCGTGCTTTACAATTTTAATTTTAATTTACCCGAATGAAATATATTTTTCACCTCAGCAGCTCGAAAAGGCTTACTTTGATATGCGAAACCAGTGAGCAAAATGCGATTTTGCTGCGAGCGTGAGGAAAATAAACGTCAGATTGACAATGTTCAGTCAAGACATGCAACTTTTTTATTAAATGGCATCCTGGCCCATTCAGCCAGATGAGGCCAATTTTCTAACAATGAGAACTACCACGAGTGAATTTGCCGCTAGGGGCGCTAGTGGAACGTGGGTCCTATGTAAAGAGGTTATATGTCATTTTCAGTACATTTCTCATTAGTTTTTAATTTAAGTCGTGCTTATTTCGAAAATATGCACTTTTAGAGGAATCATTACATAGAAATATATTAAATACTAAAAAAATATTACTTTGGCTATAAAATAAGCTTTAAATTGAAAGTGTAAAATAACACAGCCCTAATTTAACGTAAATTTAGAGGTTATATAAAATAGTTAGAATTGAATGTACCTCTTTTAACATGGACATTAATGAAAAATAATCAATTCTAATATCGGTTTCGGGCAATACTAACTCATACTAATGGCGCTCGACAAGGACCCACGCAGGAGTGGCGCCGCCTGGTGAGCAAAAATACGGTAGTCCTCATTAGATTATATCGTTCATACAATCACATCAAAGCCAATTTGATTGACCTATCTGTACGAACATGTCTAGACGGTGCGTTTTGTCGGGCCCGTCCCGTCGTACCCTACTATGTAATACAGGAATAGGCAATGTGAGATGAAGGAAGTGCACGAAGGACGATGGCAGTGACGGCTTGCGATAAATCGCCCCGTGTAATATCATGTTTAAACAGAGCCAGAACCACGTTCAAAAACTCGTACGTTTTCATTTTTAAATATCTCTCACTTTAAAATTTTATGATTTTTATTTTATATTTATAAGTATAATATTAACCATTTGTTGATTCACGTTTCCTCACGTGTAAATCTGTAGTAAAATAATTTCTACAATTTACCATTTACGTTGTTGTGAACGATATCTAGTATCCGAACGCGATTAAAAATAATAAAGTGTTTCGGCTGTCATCCTCAATTTGAAAATTTCCTCAATAGCTTCTCTTTTGAATTGCTTTAAAGATAAAAGTTATCTGAACTGAAAACATAAGTGATACTAGTAGTGATAGTGATAAAGCTACGACAACACCCGAAGAATTGAAAGAAGCGGTCAAAAACGCCGAATTAAGTTTCCTCCCGGCCAAATCGCGGGTAAAGGTAATACTTTGTTGGTTGTTAATAAGGACGCAAATGCCATAAAGATTCATTTGAAATCTAACCTCATGTTTTTAAATTTAGTAAGAGGTAATATTTTGTATTCTTAAATTAATAAAGTAGTATTCTAAAATTAATAAAGCCTTCCTGTCCGTTCATTTTGGTTTTAATTTATTTTTCTTCCTGCTGAGGTGAAAAGTTGTATGTTCAACTCGAGACCAAAGTTATTTGCATCTCGTGCCTTTGAGTCCTTCACTACGCTCAAGATTCTAAATTAGAATCACTCGCTACGCTCGTGATTCTATTATAGAATCTTTCGCTTGCTCAGGACTCAAAATTGGCACTCAGAACAAATACGAACTTTGCTCTCTTGTTGTACAAATAACTATTCATGCCGAGATGATGGTTACGAATATATTACACCGCTCAAGGCTAATCGTTTTTCAAATTTCTCTTATAATATAATTTAATTGGCAGACGATTACGTTTGAATCTAATAACCTGGAGCATAAAATATGAGAAGGTTATTATCATTTTGTCGCCTTTCTTCATATGGGGGTGAAAACGAGGTTGAAACTTGTAATGATTTCAATGCAGACAATGTCACGGACGAAGCTGAAGGTATAACACAATTCTAAACTAAATTGATACCAATTACTTACGAAATAGCGTTTCAACGCTTTGAAATAGCCATTTATTGGATCACGTAGACGTCGGCACCAAATTTAACTGTTCTTGACACAGACCACACATCGCAGAACACTCAGCAAATGGTAGTATGCGTGTGTTTTGACCTGGGGCCTTACTGCAACGTTCTAACGCGATTCAGTTTAGGACCTAAACTGAGTCGCTGCCATACAACTGGGGACTTACCATGACGACATGACGCGATTCAGTTTAGGTTATTAACTGTGTTCAGGGGCCTTACCATGACGTCTTAATGCGATTCAGTTTAGGTTCTGCTTGGGCTCAGTTGTATGGACGCGACTCAGTTTAGGTCGTCAACTGAATCGCGTTAAGACGTCATTGTAAGGACCCTGGTATATGGCAGCTACTCATTTTAGGTTCTACACTGTGCTTAGTTGTATCAGTGATTCAGTTAAGAACCTAAACTGAATCGCGTTAAGACGTCATGGTAACGCCCACTGAAGAGGGTTGTTAACATTATAAGTTTAATGTGTACGTAGGTACCTAATGTGTGTATGTGTACCCAAGGGGAGGAACTGATTTCAGTATGATTTTTTGAAACCGAATGTCTTTATCTGCCGCTATGGTTCTTAGATATGTGAATATTAACTCACTATGTCTTCAAAACCGTCATATCTTATTTTCAGGTCAATTATTTGTTTCTCCTCCAGCTTTTTATTGATGGTATCTAATGCAATATTATAAGTATGACACTAATGTCTGGATGCGACCTTGATGCGTGCCATTCTATGCCATCAATCAAAATTTTAATTCGCCTGTTTTGAATAGTAAATACAAATGCAACCTAACCTAGTGCTAAATGGGCGGATTTTTATTTTGTTGTCTTTTTTTACGCGTCGGATTTTTATGAAATTTGGTAGGTAGGAAGAGTTCCTTATTCTCTTCAGGATAGACCCAATTTCCCAGTATGTCCCACAATTTTTTCCACAGAGATACGAAATCGTATGGGTTTTTCTTAATTCAGTGTGAAATTTAGTAAATTTTTTTGTTTGACGCGAAAAAAAAACGACAACAAAATAAAAATATGCCCAAATAGTGGATTGTGTTACAAAGGATTAAAATGATATGTTTCCGGCGAGGGCGTACATTGAATTCCGAATGAAGCGATGGATTCTAAAGTAGAATCCTGAGCGTAATGAGGGATTCAAGCGTTAACGCCCAAGACGAAAATAATTTTGATACCGTGTGACACATACTGCTTTTCACACCAACTTAGAGGAAATAAACAAAGCCGAAAACAGCATTATATCAAAACCACGATGCCAACGTAAAAATGTGTAGTCTTTGAACAGAAAAGTGCTACTTCGATCCCTCCCAGCAGGGAAGAAAAGTGCCACTTTGATCCCTCCCAGCAGTGAAGAAAAGTGCCACATTGATCCCTTCTAGCTTGAACAGAAAAAACCCTTTTATGAATAGGTGGTGTGAAAAGGTTTTTTCATAATCTACTCTCGTAATGTTACATAAAAACAACGTATCAAAAAGTGACAAACACTTGCGTCATCCAATTTAATGTACAGTATGGTCTGTGATTTCTGAAATTAGTAAGCCAAGTCAGACCCCCTCTAGATAATCTATTTTCTGCTCCATTCAGATGAATGTAGCTATGTGAATGTACTGAATAGATATCCAGCGTGTATGTGAAACCACAGCGAAACTGGACCCACTATTGAGAGTTGGTAAAAGCCATTAATTTTTGAATGTTCAGCATTGAGACCCAATTGTCGTGTTGACATCATTTGGTAAAGCTTTATTTGGAAGCAAATACATAAGAAAAAAAAAACTTGGTAGCGATTCTTGAAAATAAGTTAAGCAGGAGTTTCCGGGAAAAAAATTGTTTGAATAAACCAGCCAAGTGGGAGTTGGACTCGCGCACGAAGGGTTGCGTAGCAAAAAAACGAGTTCGTAATTATTGTACCGCCCGTGATACATATAATGTTTTTCATCACATTTGCGAGGAAAAAATAAACTTACTAGTCAGATAAATAAACAATAATTATTAGCGATAGTGTAGTGGCACAGTCCACAGTACCTACTCTGCGGCGGCTACGTGCGGCGTGGGGCGCGCCTCGCGAGGCCCTCCGGGAGCTCCGGGCGGGCGATAAAATGTATGAACATCCATTACGGCCATGGGCGTAATACAGCTTATTAAGTCTAAGTATGCTGCATACAATATCACCATTTACGAGCAAGTTTGATGAGATAGTATTTTATACAATTGTGATATAATGAAGAGTTTTTCAGTCGAGTACCGTGTTTAGGCCACGAAGCTTGCTGAGTGGCCTAAGTAAGGTACGAGATTGAAAAACTTAATTATGTTACGATTGTATACAATACTTTTTCTACGAGTCATCATCGTCATCATCTATGGAGGAACAATTTCATCATTCAATTTCATTGACTTAACACGGATGTAACACAAAAATATGTAATTGCGCACGCCGGCAGGCCGGCGCGTGGGGCGCGGTCGGCGCAGGCGCGGGGGGCGCGGTCGGCAAAGGCGCAGGCGGCATCGCAAATAAGTATAGAATTTGTATGAAGTTATTATTATAGTTGCCTACAGCGTATCGAAATGAATATTATAGTTGAGTTGGACTGTCTAATATCGAAAAGTATGAGCTTATAGTTTTGTCTATGTACTCGAAATTGAACGATTAAAGTAGGCAAGTAGAAAAATTTCATTATTTATTTTTAAAGTGAATACATTAGTAAATATTCTGGGAATATTTAAAACGCCTACATGTTGCTACTTGCTGTTATCAAAGTTGAGCACAAACAAACACGTTTGTTGTATGGGAGCCCCCTTAAATATATATTTTGTAAAGTACAGTATGCTAATGCGTTTACGAGTAGGGCGCTGCAGTGAATGTGCCCCCCTTCCTGCATATAAAGTTTGTATTTATATATGTAGCTCACTAAATTTTCTGTACAATTACCAGCTGTCTACGTTCTTGGCATAGAGCCTTGACGAACAGCGTAAGCTTAATAATAGGGTCCGAACATCACCCCGCGGATACGAAACCCTAAGAACTGTCACTTGGAAGAAGCAAGCAATTTGTAATATCGCCAATAATTCTATCGAGCAAAAGGTCCGTGTTTGAGCGCGATCGTCACGTACTGCCGCGGGGAGTGATTCCGATTCTGGACGCGGGTAAGTCTAACACGTGAGCGACCAGTTTAAATTTCTTCTGCTGGGATAAGATAGTCGTTTTTTGTCTGTCACTGTGGTTGGTTTGGTCCAATAAGTAAGTATAAGTGCGTGGGTGGACTTCCGATTGAACTGCAAGGTGGCGAAGACGTCTCAAGAATGTTATTTGTTTTTTGAACATTTTTGTTGTTTAATGTGTAATACGGCGGCGTATTATGCTGTGAACTGATGAAGAAGTGTGCAGCTAATGAAGAATTCATCTTGAAACACGCTAACCATTCTTCTGGTCAACAATCGGCAGTTCCTGGCGTTTCCTGTAAAGAAAGCTGCCATCTTTACATGAAGCAACCGTACAACGATGCTGATATATTATAATGAATTTGTTATAATTTTTACTTGACGTTGGCAATGTGCCCTGTTAGCAGAAAGCCAAATAAATACGATAAAAAAGTGCGTGGGCCTCATAACAAGAGCAAAACAATATAATATCGTAGTCTCCCCATAGTATCCTCCCCAAACTGTGCCTATACCACGAAAATCGAACGATTGCGAATTTGTATCTCCATCTCATGCATGCTGAATGTTTGTTCAGCGACTTTTAAAAATAACGTGTTTTAGATTTTTATTACAATTTAAGGTTTGTTTGAAGACGCAGTGTACTGCGAATTTTGTCGTTTTTGTACAGTCGGTGCCCTCACATAAGTATCCAAGCGCGCTACGCGGTTACATATATGGGGTGGATACTTATGTGAGGGCACCGACTGTACTATGACAAAAGATGTCAATGATGCTGATTGAAAATTTACAAGTGAAAACCTGTAGAGTACATATTTTTTAAAGTTATTGAACTAAAGTTGTTAGGTTAGGTTAGGTTATATATTTATTGGCAACATAAAATACCTCCAAGAAAATAAACAAATTAAAAATAACTTAAATAAAATAACTAAGAAGAAAATTAAACTAAAAAACTAATAGCCCCGGCCCCAGGGGCATGGTCCCAAGAATGCTGGCAGCGTTCCCTCGCTGTATCGCAATACTTATGCGTTGGGCGAGGTAGCTGCCAGCCTTCTTATCCCCGGAGACGTCGACCAGACGTTTGGCCAAGTCTTTATACAGGCTTTGGGCCGCTGGACCCCACGGATCAAGGGTCTCAACACCAAAAGGAACCAAAGGTTTGAAATTTCGGTTAATAACTGGTTATTAACCGGTTTTCCCATACAATTAAAAACCGGTTTGCACGCCGTACCTGTTGTGGGGCCCACGCGGTATAAGTGCGTTTTTGCCTTCAAGTAACACAGGGAATTGGGCTTGCACTGAAGCAGGGGTTTCCCCTCTGCGGCGGTACAAACCCAAATGGGCATACGGCGGGTCTGGATTGTGACTACTCGCACAAAAAAAATCGAAGTGTGCAAGATTTGTTAGTGTAGTTGTATCATTTTCTATGTTGGTGTTATCATTACAGATTGTCTTTTGTATGTAGTTCGTGAGAAGTGCGTCTGTGTTTCCCCCCGCAAAAGGTGACAGAATAGTTTGTATGGTAAGATGTCACTTTGCCGTCTCTCTTCCAACATGTTAGAAATAGAAAAGCACAGATAACGAGTTATATCCATAAGTATGTAAATGATGACTCACACTAGGACGGGATGGGATGGGGCGGGACAGGACGATCTATAGAATGCACCAGCACGTGATAGCTCGGAGCTCTTGGATGTCACGGGACGGTTTTCTATGAAAACTGACATGTGGGGTTGACCCTCGACGGGTTCTAGTGTGTCATCCGGTTTTGACGGCCGGTTGGCGTAGTTGGTAGTGACCCTGCCTGCTATGCCGATGATTCTGGGTTCGAATCCCGGTAAGGGCATTTATTTATGTGATGAACACAGATATTTGTTCCTGAGTCATGGATGTCTTCTTTATATTTGTATATTATATATTTCGTTCTGAGTACCCGTAACACAAGCCTTCTTGAGCTTACTGCGGGACTTAGTCAATTTGTGTTAGAATGTCCTGTAATATTTATTTATGTATCCTGAAGTTGTTACACTTGTTACCAATCTCGGAGTTACAGTAATACTGAGTGACCGGAGCCTTTGACTCGTCGTTTATTAAAAAGCAGTGGGAATACCACGAGGGTCCGGTTTAGGTTTTATTCAAGAGCCGCCGCGGGCGTTAGATGTAATACTAAAGTTTTGGGCGAAGCGGCATGAAAGTAAACCCCAGGGGACCTCTGGAAATCAAAAGTAGAAAGAACACCATTGCTTGCTTGCCTTGCAAATGTTGACTTGGTGCTGTTTTAGTTTAGTTTATGTAAGTTTTATACATCCTTCGGTTGTTTATTTTAGATGAATCTGAGTTCTGTGTGATTTTAGTTTAGTATTGTTGTTTTATTTTCTTGAACCCGCTTTGAATGAGAGGCAACAAAAACGCTATAGGTAGATATTTATATAGTAATAGTTCATTATTGTACAAGGGGGCAAAACTGTTTCTCAACTCGAAACCGCGACGCGCTTATGTTGGACCTGAGCAAGTGAAAGATTTCTAAATTAGGCCACGAGCTTAGCGAGTGTATAACAACATTTTTCCGCCGGGTGTAATACAACATTTTTCACCTCACGAGGAAATCGAAAACTACATACGATTACAAGAGAGATTACCGAGATTTGCTACCATAAGTGTCAATAGCGTCCATTGTCGAAAATAGTTTCATTAAATTTGTTATATTTTTAAACACAATGCGAGTTATTTAAATAAAAACCCTACGTAGGAAATATAAGATCAATTCAAATAGTATTTCTGATAAGATTGAACATATTTTTTTGATATTTTACTCTATTCATTCACAATTATGTCCTGAGAAATTTAAGTGAGTAAATACGTATTTTCCTAGCTATAAAATAAAGTTGTTATGGTCTAAAAACTTTAAATTGGTTATAATAGTTTCTTTAATGTCAAACAAAGGAGCTCGTCAATACCAGTAACTTTTGAGAAAGCGAACCTCATGGTTCTTGAGCCCTGGGATAAGCCAGTAAAACGCTAGGAAGAAGCGTAAATAATTGAAATAATTGCCGTATGTATACATTTATTTAATCTATTTGCTAAAGGCGAGGTATTTATTTTATTTTCGTGTCTACTTGCTTAGAAAGCCTTTATAGAATAACATCAACGGGCTCCTGCCAGACTTGCCTGGAGGCGTGAGTTTAACGTTCATACGCAGAAATATCCTTTTTGGAACTCCTTAAATTGGCAACTCATTATAAAGTATTAAAACATTTATTTCGAAATATATACAGTAAGTGTTACTTACCTAGCTTCTGTCTACCTACCTTAAATCTAAAATTGGTCCTTGAGGCATTGTACCTAGGATGCTGGCGGCATTTCCTCGTTGTATCGCAATGCTGATACGTTGTGCGAGGAAGTCACCAGCTCTTCGGTCACCAGTTACATCAACCAGACGTTTCGCGATTTCTACGAATAATTAACGGCCGCCGAATACACGCCTGTGATACCAGTAATAATGTTGCTGACAATTGTCACACCTGTCGCCGTGGCGAAATCGGGGTCAGATCATTCTACAGATATGTGACAGATTTTCTGGCTCTACTTAAAAATAATTGTTATATGGCCACCAAAGTATTGATACGGCGATTACAGTTTAGGCAATGATAAACTGAGAAAGCTTTATTTATAGCGTTGTAAAGACCACAACGTTCCCGCAATGCAGTTTGTAGCTAATATAGCAGGCTAGGCAATATCAACATTTGTGCTTTGTTTGCTTAGCCTCCGCACACTGCAGATCATAAACATTGCTAGCACACGCGGCGCTGATTTTACACTTTTATGGGTTTTCATCACACTTGCTCGTAAATTGTGATATTGTATGCAAGTATATTTAGACCTAATTAACTGTATTATGCCCATGGGCTTGATGGATTTTCTTAGTAAGTACTTTTCACAACACAAACTGACTGTTCATAAGTCATTTTTAATTAGGTTTTTTTAATAACCTTCATTGAAATTAAACGCTTTACCACACGTTTCGAGCCCTTCTCAGCACTCATCATCTTAACCCTGTGAAAACGAGTGTAAAGGGCTCGAAAAGAAAGGTCATGGTGTTAATAAACGCGATTAATCCGTTCTAAAGTGTTAAATTTCAATGAAAAACAATCGCTCTAACACAATATTCAAAACCTTCATATTTACACCGCATACATAAGGCTTTTAGTTTCCGGAAAAACCCTGATTACTCCGGCATAAATAACACAAAAGGCAGATTTAACTTTTTACCAACGCTGCTAAAAGCCTTGCTATTTTCATTACCAAAATGAAAAACGCCTGTTTTCAGAATACAAGCGCAATTATTTATAAATGGTGAAAATTCAAGTGATAATTTATCTCTTTATAAGTGTTACTTTCCCTAGATATAATTATATTTAATCATACATTTGCATCGATAATTCAAATAGAAAAAACATTCATTCATTTCATTCATTCATTCATTATTTAAACACGCAGTGAAGTGCTGACTTATGTGGATTGACCTTATTGTTCGAATCCTGGTCAGGGCATTTATTTGTGTGTTTATCACGAATATTTGTTCCTGAGTTAGGGATGTTTTCTACTTATTTAATTATTTATATGTACCTATCTATTATATATATTGTCGCCTAGTACACACATCACAAGCCTTATTGAGCTTACCGTGGGACTAGGTCGATTTGTGTAAGATTTAAACAAAAATATTAGTGATAAACACACAAATAAATGCCCTGACCAGGATTCGAACCCGGGACCTCCTGCTTCGTAGGTAGGGTCACCACCGACTAGGCTAGGCGCCCGTTATACATCCGCCTAATGTGTGTAGCTGTTGGTATCTGCATGTATAAGAACCGAAGTGTACATAAACATGAACTTTGTTTGAAACTCCGAGGTAAAATACGCCCTAGAGACTGGAAATACGGAGATTACACAAAAACAGGGAATACTGTTTATTTTTTGTGTAATCTCTCTACTGTAACGTTTATTTTTGTGTCTCCACTTAAAACAGAGAAAGCGTTAGTTAAAACCTGGATAACAGGAAATTCTGTATAGCTTCAATCAAAATTTTCGCAATTAAAATTATTATAAACTGAACAGTTGTTCATTCAAGACCAAATCCTAACCTCACTTTCTCTAACTTTGTATTTATGAATGTCTTTATCAAAGAAGCCATGATGAGATAATTTGGTTTTTAATATGTTTAATCAAATAATAGAGTTATCACTTCTAATTTATACACACGAGTAGGTATTAAAAAAAGTTACATTAAATTGGAGTTTAGATTAAGAGTTACATCTAAAACTTTTATAATGACTTATTTCGATTGTTTTATTTGGTAATTATGACTTTATTGATTATTTTATTATATGTAGGGAAACCTGGGGCAATATAGGCCCCTTAAGGATATATCGTAATTATAAGAGATTGGAGTAAACTACGACATTGCTTAAGTAGTCATTTATTGCAATATTAACAGCAAATATTTAGCTCAGTCTCTCATTTTTTTGGACCATAGACATTTTTTTGGACCATACTCATTGTTAATGAGTAGGGTCTAGTGTTATTAAACTGCGGTTTTCTGTAAGGTGAAGGTACTTCCCCAGATGGGCTCTGCTCCAGATTTGAACGATAAATTCATCCGCTTGAATCTCAATCGGATCGTAGAATCTCAGCGTAGATGTATGTTTCCCACTTTTTCCTAACTTTAGTGTGTGTAGGTAATGGAAGCTTCTTCCCAAGTGGTTAAACTAACTGCTAAGTAGCGTTCAGTGTGTAGCGGGCACACGCTAACACGTTATTTAAACTTTTATGTTACAAGTTTCATACGTAGTCATAATGGGAGCATTATTCGGATTATAAAATCTTCTTTTGGTATGATTATAAAACGATTGGTTACGGTTGTTAGTGCGCATAAAAATCAAGCGCTAAGTGTCACAAGACGGAATGCGAGTTAGGTCAAGGCCGGATCATAACAATAACAAAACTGGTTCAAATTTTAAATCTAGAATTGACCTCCAGTATGCTTTAAGTAAAATTATACAACGTGTGATATCGATTATTCAACCTATTGAAAATTTCGGACACCAGGCAAGTACTAACGGTTAAAACTCGCGTATTAATATCACAATATTCACAATAGGCGTGACATGTTTTGAGTGCATCGGACAGTCATAGTTGGACAGAGTGATGTTGTTACCTCCACGGCTCAGCAGCACAGCGCGCGCTGATGTAGACGGGATCAGGTAATCCGGCGTCATCGTTGCAGGAGTATGCGTTTTCGTATCATCTGACAGGATCAACGACAAGCATACCGAACTAATCGTGTCCACTAAATCGTCACCACATACAATTCTATTTACTTTAGGAAGCACTGGTTTCCAAGTAGGTGGCATAGTCCAGCTACCGTTGTCGTTTTTTTAATACAATTGTAAAGCACGAATTATTCACGTTTCATGTTTTTTTTTTTTGTGATCTTTGATTCTCACCTATAAACACTCGACGACGCACGGTTCGGATCATCATACTTTTTTTTTTCTGTTTGTTCACCATCTTTTTTGTTTGATGTAATTCGCCTCGAAACCGCTGTGATGTTCCAAGTTAATAATTTAATTCGATTTGATATGTATTTTTGGTTATAAAAATTTATAAATTGTATTAAATTTGTAAAACTGACTAGATACCCTAAGCCATAGCGCCGGAAAAACGTGTGTTCCTGCTGCGCGCAGATTTAAAATGGCCGAGCTGGCGTGGGACATAGGATTACAAGAGAGTGGACGGATGGGAATGAACGAACGGAAAATGAACTAGTGAACGAATGAAGGGATCATATTGACTTACTTATTATTTTGTTACTGGTTAATTTAATTTCTGTTGACATTGTATTATTTCAATTTAAATTTTATATCTTTTTATTTGACATATTTATTAGAATTAAGTGATACTTGTTTTGTATTTTTGTATCGTGTATTCTATTTGACGTTGAAAAGTGCTGAGTTTTGGCCTATTTCAATAAATCCTTTTGAGTTTGAGTTTTGAGTTTGTGATTTTTGTGATTTCTTTTTATGTTTTTTTTTTGTGATTATGATCGGGTAGCCCAGTGGTTAGGGCATCTGCCGCGAAAGCAGGAGGTCACTGGTTCGATCCCAGCCCTACTCATCGGGGGCCTTGGTCACTTTTCCTGTAGTATATAACATCTCTTTCAATTTAAAGGTTTTTTAATATTAGTGCCAATATGAGTCACGAAAGTTAAAATTGTATACATTTTGTAGTTGCTGTTTTCCGACAATTATAGACCTTTTTTAATATAGTTAGTAACTTAGCGTTTATTTGTGATCCCGAAAAAGCTCTTTCAATCGAATAAGTTAATTTTCTCTGAAACTTAATAAAAGTAAAGTTTATTAGTTATATCGAACACGTACGAGATGCTGAAGTAGGGCTTGCCTAACAGGCAAGTGGCGTGCAACGGGGAACTCGTTAGTAGGATAAACTTTTACGTGAGGATTTGAAACTCAGGTTTATTTCTCTTTTTTTTTGAGGTTTCCTCCTTAACTTGAGATGCCTGATAAATAGGTGGCGTTGACAGCCCTGAGCGTCGCACCTATCAGGTTACCAGGTTTTATCGGGTTTGGACGAACGGTTGGGGTAGTTGGTAGTGACCCTTCCTGCTATGCCGATGGTCTTGGGTTCAAATCCTGGTAAGGGCATTTATTTGTGTGAACACAGATATATGTTCCTTAATCATGGATGTTTTCTATGTATTTGTATATTATGTCTGAGTACCCGTAACACAAGCCTTATTGAGCTTACTGCGGGTCTTAGTCAATTTGTGTAAGAATGTCCCGTACAACAATACAATACAATAACTCTTTATTGCACCTCAAAACAACAAAAATAACACAAACTGGTATAGATTACACATGAAAAAGAGGCAAACAACAGGCGGTCTTATCGCTAAAGAGCGATCTCTTCCAGACAACCTTTGGTCCCGTAATTTTTATTTATTTTATTTAAACATACATGGGCCTTGCCATGACGTCTTAATGCGATTCAGTTTAGGTTCAGTTTAGGGTCAGTTGTATGGAAGCGACTCAGTTTAGGTCGTCAACTGAATTGCGTTAAGATGTCATGGTAAGGTCCCAGGTCATACGCAAAATTATGTTAGTCTTTCCTGTAGACTTCCTGAAAGGTAAGGCCTATAAAGGTTTTATGTCTCTAATATATCTCCATCAATAGAAATATTTATCTGTATGATACAATGTTACGCCCTCGTGCACGGTACTCAACATATGTTAATGGAATCCTAAGATCTCCGAAATATGTCGCGCGTAGTGACTAAAAATAGTGTTTTCTGTAATTTATTATAATATTAATATGGCTTACGATAGTTTTAGTTCGATAAGTATTTTGTCTTGTTATTTGAAGATGACAAATTTAGCCAAGATTAATATAGACATCTTATCTTTCTCGTAATACTTGGCATTTATGATAATCTTCATAATCATGACGCTTATGCCGACTTGACTTTCATGTGTCACCACGACTCGTCGTTACAGGAGACAAGTTAAAATAAAGACTATGACTATATCTATATAAAGATATCGTTAAATATTTTTTAAATTGAACTTTGAAGTCCATCAATGACAATTTTAAACTTGTAAATCAAGTTTTTTCACACTAAAACGGGACGGGACGGGGCGGGACGGGAAAATCTGTCAATTTCTATAGAAAGCGTCACGTGACATCCGAGGGCTCTGAGTAACCACGTGATTATTTCTATAGAAATTGACAGATTTTCCCGTCCCACCCCGTCCCGTCCCGTGCTAGTGTGAGTCATCTTTTATTGTTACTTTTTCTGTTATATTTTAATTGTAAATGTAGGTAAGTAAGTAAAAAGGTAGGTAAAAATTCATAAATGTAGGTAATTCATTAATTTATTATTTTGCCACTACACATATTGTAGCTATTAGAACGATGCAAAAATGATCAGCTTTTTGCTGTTAGGGGTCAAAACGTAGGGACATGGAGTTAATATACGCGATTAACACGTTATATAGTGTTAATTTAAATTCTGTAATTTAATGTGTTAATTTCAATGAATAACGATTGCTGAATCAGAAGAAAATATTATGAAAATATTTCAAGATTTATTAAAAACATCATCCTCCTTTTAAAAGGTCTGTAACGCGCATGTAACACCCCTGGAGTTGCAGGCGTCCATAGGTTACGGTAACCACTTCCCATCAGGCAGGCCGTACGCTTGTTTGTCACCGTCGTAGTATAAAAAAAAATGAAAGGAAGATTCGGTCTGACTTCCCTACGAATACGCGCCGCTACTAGAATCCGAACCGAAAACTATTTGAAGTTAAAAGGTTCTCAAATATTAAAAAGATAGTAGTTTATTGGTACTAAAACTTAACTTTAAGACCGAGTCGTGGGTCAGCAGCTGTCGATGAGATAGGTGCTTTAGGAAATAAAGTAGGTACGTGCTCTTATACCTGGGCTGGCAATAAAACGATTTACTTTCCTTGGTTTAGAACATCCATGAATACTTCGCAAGACACTTATCGATTTCCTTTCCCTTGAGATTAAACTTACAGTATGACAAAATGACGAAAAAGAGGAAATTCGCAACGAGTGGCGATAAATTAAAACACGACTGTAGGGAGTGTTTTAAATCGACATCAGTTGCGAATTACCTCTTCGCACGTGTATTGTACGATGTTTTACAGTACATATGGCCCTTTGAATATTCGACCATTATCGCATTAGGGCGGTAAAGTGTACTGTAAAAGTAGATATTTAAGCCTGAGTTTTACCAGGCAACATTGTATATTATGCATCTTCTGTTGCACAAGTGAGAGCAGTAACTTTCCTGTTTGACAGATGTTTATTTATTAAAAAAAATTAACTACTCCACCCTGTTTCCTCTACATGATGAAGTATGTATAATGAAAAAAAACACGATGTATATTATATTTTTCATGCATGTTCCCGATTGGATAAACGAGAATAGTATTTAAACGAGAGAAGGTAACGCTATATGGAAATTGCAACTACGGAATATTTACGATCTGAACCTGCAACGAGTTACCAAAGTTTTGGTAATATTTCAAGCGACATATGCGTATTTAAAGTATAACTAGTAAGTACACGAGACCTATACAAATACAAATACAAAATTATTTATCCTACCTAGCCCTTAAAACTATTACACTCAAACATAAATAAAACTCATCAAATAAAACTTAAGCGCTAACTAAAATCTAACCTATCTAACACAAAAAAAAAAAAAAATATACAAACAAAAGTCAGCCATCCTACTCATCAAAAAACCCCAGCGTCACACGAGGCATTGTGCCTAAGACACTTGCCGCATTGCCCCGCTGTATAGCCAAACTAAGCCTCTGCGCGAAATATGCCCCCGCCCGAAGGTCGCCAGACACACCGACGAGCTTCTGCGATATCTCTTTCACTAGCTGTTTGGTGTCTGACGACCAAGGTCCAAAAGTCTCAACGGCAAGCGCCGCAAATACGTAATTATCCCGCAAAAACGCATATTTGCGGCACTTCCTACCTAGAATCGGCCAAGAGCATGTCGGGCCATGCACAGGCTTAAGTACCGTAGTTTTTCCTTCAACAAAAATCTGTCTTTTGAGACTTAGAGTCTTTGTTCCTTTAAGAAGCTAATGCATTAAGTACTGTTTTGATTTAAAGTAATTCACCATATTGCCGTTCTTCTACTATCTTAAACAAGGTTTTTGTAGTTAATTACCATACAATTTATATGTGCTTTAAAGATTTTTTTATTGAGAAATCTCACTTAACAAATCATTCGAAAAACTGTTTTATAAAAAAAAACAATTTTTTCGCGTAAATACAAAATATTCAAGTTTTGAGTCTTTCAATACCTAAAATTAAGATCGACTTAAAAAACTTATATTACTATTGTGCCTCCATAGATAAGTTAAAATCTTTTTATTTCTTTAAGTGAATTGAACTTTGACACCGCTGTAATATTATTTGAAGAGCGTCATAAAACAGCAGGAAATGCAATAAACGATATTAAATTGAAGTGTCTTGAAAGTATCGAATCAATTAATATATGTTCTAGATATACAATACAATACTTCATTATTGAATTCCTCGTGGAAATAACACATAGATAGTAGAGGCAGACAACAGGCGGTCTTATCGCTAGCGAGCGATTACATCCAGAGTCCTTAGGATAGCGGAAAACTATTGCTGAAAAATGGTAAACGTAGGGGGTGCAAAAAACACAACTAAAAGTGCAAAGAACTTTTCAAACATACCCTCATTATTGACTTTTGCTATTACGCACTCATTTAATTATGAAATAACTTATAATCACCGCTCCGCTATTCCGAAAATCTGGAACGATGCCAGAATTCCAAGCTACATAGTCTCTGTTAAATTTAATTCAGTGAAATATCCCGCTGGGACGTGTTGCTAAACTTTACATGCAATTCCAATTTATTAGCTGTGTCATCATTATGACAAACTTGATACGACTAACAACAGGGGCCTTAGGGCCTTACCATGACGTCTTTCACGTGATTCAGTTTAGGTTCAGTTGTACAGAAGCGACTCAGTTAAGGTCGTCAACTGAATCGCGTTAAGACGTCATGGTAAGGGCCCTGGCCTATGGAGCTCTCCAGGAAAACTAAAATGGCCTTACAGCATAGTTGGTAGTGACCCAGCCTACAAAGCAGGAGGTCCTGGGTTCGATTCCTGACCAGGACATTTATTTGTGTTTATAACGAATATTTGTTGCTGAGTTATGGATGGTTTTCTATGTTTAAGTATTTATATATATCTATGTATTATTATATATATCGTCGTCTAGTACCCACAATACAAGCCTTATTCAGCTTACCGTGGGACTAGGTTTGTGTAAGATTGTCCCACAATATTTATTTATTATTTTAACTCAAATCATTCGTCTTTCGTCTTGTATCGGTACCGACTCACGGGCTGGCTTTATATCCCGAGCCTGCACATTGCACGCCGCGCCGCCAATATGACATAATATTTCTAATCGTAGGTAGGATAGCGTTTGTGCGGGGGTAGAGAAGGTGTACCACGCGTTCGCTTTTTCTACGAGCGATATATATCTTATAAATTTACTTAAACGGGGCTTAATCGTGTACAACTTTGAAAACGAACCTCCGACGTTTCAAGGGCGACATTGCACAGAGCCCTAGGGCGCAAAATGTTCAAGTTGATAATCAAGACCAAGTGCGGGTAGTTCGTAAAACCCGCGCAGCTAGATGTTGATGTCAACCTCAGCCAGTCTGTCTCTGGGACCACGGGGCAATGTCACCCTAGAAACGTCGGAGGTTTGGTTTCAAAGTTCTCAAAGCATGGCCCGACATGCTCTTCTTTAGGTTTTTTTTATCAAGTTTATTTTCAAATGTAGAACGCTTGATTGATAAATTTCAAGGACGACAGCGTATTTTAACCCAGCGTACATACTGGGTTAAAATACGCTGTCGTCCTTAGATTCATATTAAAGCATTAGTTCAGAATGACTCTTCCATGGTTGAACATAATTAATCTACGACTCCCGAGGTCCCGAGGGCTGATTGACTCCACGAATTTTAACGAAATCGGTAATAAAGTAAATTCAACTTTCCGACGTGGGGGCGGTCATTTATTCTGCCGAGGAGTAATTACCGACAATGTTGCTCGTTTTTTGCAATTGACTGAAAAAAAGAACATATTTTGTATGTTTTGTGGATTTTCAATGGCTAAAGTGCTCCATTAAACAAAATCTAAAATACCTAAAACTGTTGCCCGTTTTTCACAATTAAAGTACTTTGTAGTACATCATTTCTAAGAAAGAAAGGAAAATTGGAAAAATTCGTGGACTCCGTCGAGACTCGAACTCGCGACTCTCATCCCATCACGCCTCACGCCCATCGCTCTGCCAACTGAGCTACCGAGAGACACCCGGTGGCCCCGCATTTCTCCACCATATACCTCGTATGCGGCAATTATTTTTATTACAGCTTAAAATTACCTACACGTAGGAGTACTGTTTATTTTTCACACCACTTATTCATTAAAAAGGGTTTTATTTAATCTAGGAGGGATCAAAGTGGCACTTTTCTGTTCAAGCTAGGAGGGATCAAAGTGGCACTTTTCTGTTCAAGGTCTACACATTTTTACGTTTTCGGGCATTAACTAGTGGCATCGTGATGTTGGTATGATGCTATTTTCGATTTTGTTTATTTAGGTGATGTGAAAAGCAGTATGTGTCACACGGTGTGACTCACACCGTGATGATACCTACCGTGTGACTCACACGGTAGGTATCAAAATTATTTTCGTCTTAGGTGTTCGCTTGAATTCCTTATTACGCTCAGGATTCTACTTTAGAATCCATCGTTTCATTCGGAATTCAATGTACGCCCTCGCCGGAAAAACATAATTTTGATCCCTTGAAATACAATCTACGTAGACACAGACAACCTGCGTTGCTAGAACATCCTGGGTTCGAACATTGCTTAATGCATTTACTCGTATTTTTGAGTTTTGTGCCTACCATGAGTTCTACATAACCGAAGTCGATGTTCCGGTATTGTTGCAAGCGCCATGTTCACTGGGGTGTCCCGAATTTTTTACCATGTCTTTAATGCAAGTCCACTCAGAATTTGCAAAATTAAGCGCAGATTACAAAAACAGTTTTACATGGAACACAGTTACATAAAAAACAAAGTTTCAATTTACATAAAAATCTTAACTTATGAACTATTTAACATCATGCATGTACCATTAACTACAAACGAAATGTCAAATGATACCCAGCATTGGGATCACACGAGCACCAATAAGCATTAGTGATCTTATCAGAACCATAATAAAACAAGTAGAGATTTTATGATTCGAATACAGCTGCAGCTCGCGTTTCGAGACGATAATTTATTCACGTTGACAAATGCTCTGTATGCAGCGGGGCGGTGAGAGTTTAGCTCTTCCGTAGACAACCATACATAGACTCCTCTTTAAGCAAGTGAAAAGTTATTCTTTCTTGCAACAAAACAGAAAGGTCGAATCTATAGCGGAAATTTTGTCCTATTTAGAATACATAATGCTATCCTGCGTTCACTTCCATGTTTCCGATCTTGAATAAGCCACTGAGTAGTATCATTTGTGTTAGGCAGTGCGCCAGAAAAACCGGCCAAGTGCGAGTCAGACTCGCCCACCGAGAGTTCCGCTGAACTCTCAGTGTGCGGCAATTATACGGTTTTCGGATTTTTTCCTGTACTTGTGCTAAAAGTTCTTCTTTTTTGTAAAATTTTTTGATTCTAGGTCAACGGGAAGTACCCTAAACATTTTAATTCCTAAGCTATTTCAGATATATCTCTTTTTGTGGCGAAAGAGGGCAAAGCTGTTAGACACATGTAGTAAATTAAAATTAGCTCCCGCCTGCGCCAATACTACGAAAATCAAACGATGGAATATTTGTATCTGCCTCTCTGTCACACTTGCATATTGGACAATCCATCAGATCTGGTGATCCATCAGGTAGTTTGTCCACCGGGCATCCGCCAGACAAATTTCCCATACATTTATCGGTAGATTTAGCAGATAAACCCGAACGTATCTTCTTCTTCTTCGTCGTTACATTCTTGGCAGAGTGGTCGTGGCTGTCATGTCTTCTGTGGCAAGCTTAACCACCCGGCGCCATTCCTCTCTCACTGCCGCGCGCCTGATGTTCTCGTTCAGAGGGCACTTTGTGGCCGATTTGATTTGGTCAGTCCACCTCATTGGAGATCTACCGCGCGATCTGGTACCGTCTACTCTGCCCTGAACCACCAGGCGCTCAATGGATAAAGCTCCTCGTCTTGATACGTGTCCGAAAAAGGTGAGAATTCGAGACTTCACTATAGAGGACAAGCGCTGCTTTATGTTGAGCTCTTGAAGAATGGACTGGTTGGTGCGAAGCTCTGTCCATGATATGCCAAGCATTCTTCTCCAGCGCATCTCTCTTGCGCTTCTCGACTTCTCTCAGCGTCCAAGTCTCTGCGGCATATAGAAAAACGGGAAATACCAAGGACCTGACCAATCGCACTTTCGTGGCCGTGGCCCGAACGTATATAAATAATAAATAAATAAATAAATAAATAAATATTATGGGACAATCTTACACAAATCGACCTAGTCCCACGGTAAGCTCTAAGCTTGTGTTGTGGGTACTAGGCGACGATATATATAATAGATAGATACATATGAATACTTAAATACATAGAAAACATCCATAACTCAGGAACAAATATTCGTGATAAACACACAAATAAATGCCCTGACCAGGATTCGAACCCGGGACCTCCTGCTTCGTAGGCAGGGTCACTACCAACTAGGCTAGGAGGCCGTTATATACCTAGGTTTTATATACCATTTCATTTATTGGCATGCCCGAACGTGTATGGCCAGCAATTTAGCCCAGGAAGATATGGTTTTGACAGACATTAAATTATAATAGCCTGATTTACTCAAATTACGTTCGAATGATATATTTATAGATAAAATATGCAAAAATTCTACAAACTTTTCTTCCGGAAGCAGGTAAATAATAATAATAATAAAATATGGTAATAAATACTTTTCTTGTTTGTAAACATGACGACATATTTGTCTTCTATCTGTTAAAAGCGATACCGAAGAAATCTTAATCACATAAAACCGTTAAATCTACAAAATGCACGGCACGGGTGATAAATGTTTTTTACCTAGAAACAAATGTTAATAGGTAGAAACAGGTCCTGAACCATTTTAAACGACTAAAAAAGCATATATACATAAAACAAAAACTGTCGTAACATGTGTGTACATATGTGTGACGATTAGAATGTATCAAACCTTGTTGGATTTTGTTGCCTACATAATACTAGACTCACGATATATCAGTTACGCTGAAAAAAACAGCTATTATAAATTTTTTCCCAAATAATCAAATTTTCCATACAAGCTGTCAGTTCAATGACTGTATTAATAGTCAGGAGCGCTAGTGAAGAACTATCACTAGTGTTATACCCAGTCTAGTAAAGTGATCTGTGAACCGCAATACCACGACTAATGGATGCTGTAACACAAGACGAGATTACTACAGACTTGTTTTCGGTTCTAACGACGTAGGACAGGTGTTCCAAGTAGGGCGTGCTGCGGGACATGGCCCATGTGTGGCGGGAAATGTCTTAATGATAAAAAACGGAAGTGTTAATATACTTTTATATGTGCTGAATGTAACATATAGTTTTTCTCAAACATGATCGGAAATGTATGCATTTATGTCACAAAATGAAGTTTTTTGCTTATGACTCCCCACATTTCCTTGACCTTAGGCCGTGAAGTAGTAATGTAAAAGTATGGCGTAAGTATGAACGAAACATTATTGTCCGCTGCTCTAACTTTTTAAATTTGCATACGAACACTAAACTGACAGAGGAAAAATTACATACAGCTAACGACCACCAGATAGATACTCGCGACATTTAAAAAAAACAGAGTATAATATAATAGGTTATAATATAATAATATAATAATATAATATAATAGGTTATAGGTAGGGTTATAATAGGTATATTTACGTGCGGTTAAACACGGTGCTTTAATAGTTCATTTCAATGGCATGTTTAAAAATAAAATAAAAAAGGCGGCAAATTAAACTATATTTTCAGTTAACTATTTACCTGAATTTTAATATTTCCCCACATTATTTGAGAACAACACTATACAAGCCTCGGCCGGAAGAGAGATGATTGCAGGACTCACTCGTATCCACTCTAATCCGAACTTGTCCAGCAATCTCTTACTTCACGGCCTCTGCAGTAATGTACTATTACACTGAAAAGTATTTTAAGACAGAAAAATATACAAGGAACTAAATGAGATTTTATAAAGGCAAGACAAAAATAAGGATTGAATATGTTGCCCTGCTTACAACTTATCTTCTTCTTGATGGTTTTCTGGTAGAAAATGTTTTGTTTAATAAAGATTAAATACCTACCTGTGTAAATTAATAATAAACATTTGACTTGGCCGCCTAAAACCATCGTCGGAAGACATATATTGGACAAATATGCGTAGAATTGATCAGAGAATAGAGTTAATAATCAAAGTTAGGCAATGTAAACCGGTAATTTTTTTTAAAAGAATTACCGGTTAACCGGTAAATTACCGGTTAAAGTAAATTATTTTTTGTACTGTCAAGTGTAAAAATGTGGGTGGATACATCTTACTCAAAAATATGTCCCATAGCATTTTATTCCAGTGTAATAAGAGCGTAGTACCATATTTATGAGACGATTATGTCGATACCTATTTTTGCACTTGACGGTAGTAATATACTAAAATAAAATATTTTTCATTATCATTTTCTTTATCCTCCATAAACATGCCCTCCGGTCTTCCTGAACACATACTTTGTTACAAAAACAAAATAAACCGGCATTTTGGGCGGCTAAAATATTTATAAATGGTTGTTTCGAAATTGTTTTCTCGTACAAACTCACAGAGGTTGTGTTAACCGTAGCGTTAACCGTTGATTTGTGACAATATGTTGCCCAGTTTTTTCCAGAAAATTCCTCTAAAAATTTAAAAAATTTAGCCGCAAACTATTATGCAACAGTGATATAGTAAGGGTTCTTAAAATTCAAGGGTAAGGCTACAAAACGAGACGTAGTCAAGTCCCGAGAATTTTAAGCGTTGCTGCATGGCACAGCGGTATGGTGTGTGACTTCCAATCCGAAGAAAGCGGGATCTTATCCTGCCCGCTCGTATCGATTACTTTTTCGGAACATATGTTCGTAATATCATTTGATATTTACCTACCAATCGCTTTTTGGTGAAGAAAACATTGTGGGAAACCGGACTTATTCAAATAAGACCTAGTGTACCCTCTGGGTTAGGAGATCATATGGCAGTCGCATTCGGATAGCAAATTACTGTACAATTCAAAATTGCGACTCTTATGGTGAACATAACAAAAACACGTTTATAAAATTCCACTACCATCCATCGTCTCGTAATACTTCAAACAGATGCTACGTATGCCCACCTACTTGCAGACCAATCCCCAATCCCCGAATGTTTCAATTCGATTCCTTTTAGTTATTAAATGACTATTTTTTAGGAAATGCAGTTGATTCAAAATAATTGTTAACTTATTAGAATGTAAAATAAACTTAAACTTAACTAAATATTTACAACTGACATAATTTAAATATGCGGACATAATTTATAACTTGTGTAGAAAATGTTGATGACATTGTTTTAAGTACTCTTTTTTTGTAATTGCATGGTAATTTAGATTTTCCAACACAAAATATATGAAATAAATAAATGAAATGAATTCGTTTTCAGATGGCCATGACAAAAGCGCGGAAGTTTTAGAACTTTAATATGATGAGATTTCTGCCGTGCAGTACCTACGCGTTAAAGGAACTGCAAGAAGGTTATGGCTTCCAGGCCTAAGATCACTAGTATTTTATGGCGGCTGTACACGTTTGCAGATAGCTATACCGGGTGCGGTGTACAATAGAAGCAATAAATTTAATCGTAGGTTCCACTCCTCAAACTGAACAACTTTTATTCAACAACTTTTAAAAATTGTAACATTTGTAGGCATTTACTTTTTCATATAAATTAAATAGTATTTTCAATGTACGTTAACATTAGTCTAATTGACGTCTCTTGTCGTAGTACAAATAGGTCAAACTTTGCAGTACATTGCGTCTTCTAAAACACTATAAAGTGTAATGAAAATCTAAATCCACAATATTCTTAAAAGTCGCTGAACAAATGTTGTTCAGTATGAGGAGTACAACCTACGATTAAAATTAGGCCACACCCGATATACAACCTCTCAAATAGTCTGTGTGTGTTTTTGAGCACGCTCTTAGCTCTCGGGCGACTGAAGTCGGAAGTAGTGGATATTCTGTTTGCGAACTCACTGAAGCCTGATCTGTGCCCTACGGTTAGATACATTAACATACAATATATACAGTCATATAGAGAATTCTGTTCAATATATTATTAGAAAAAACGCAGAAATATATTGAAAGAGTATAAAACTTAATTGAGGTCACCGAGATCCGAACTTTGCGGATGGGTTACTATGATGCTGGCTGCGTTCCCACTTTGAATGGCTATACCTATCCGTGGTGCGAGGAACGAGCCAGCTTTACGGTCCCCAGTGAAGAGAGGTCTTAAGATGGTTGTAAAAATGTATATGAAAAGACGTAATATGTAAAAAAGCAACTGGATTGAATGTCGAGAGAGTGTGCGTGCTTTACTTGGTATTTTACAGACTTACCACATTTTAAAATTCCAAAGTACTTGTAAAATTATTTATTTAAGCTTTCACGATTTTCACACGTTAAACTACGAGTAATACGGAGTGTATCTTTGGGACCATGGGGCAATGTCGCCATTGAAACGTCGGAGGTTTGTTTTCAAAGTTTGTACACGATTAAGCCCCGTTTTAGTAAATTTATAAACGTTTTTCAGTTTGGGGAGTACTACCCGCGATCAAATTCTTCTCCCCTGTTATGGGCCCTCCCTCCCATCCCTTTGCTATCCGTGAGAGGGATTGCGCTAGTCTCCACGCTAGCCCATATCAGGTTGGAGACTTCACATACATCTTTGAATGTCTTCGCGGGTGTATGCAGGTTTACGCACGATAATTCTCTTTACCGAACAGCAACTGGTAAATATCAAATGATATTTAATCGTATACCATGCCTTACCGCTCGGTAACCAGTGCTTCCATCACCTATACTGTAATTTAAAAACAAATTACGAAAAGTACCCAAATCCCGGAGGACGTATCCCATGGAATGTTTATGAGCCGCAGCCAATTTTCCAGCCTGTAACAAATGCCGCGTACCCTCAGTTACCTTATGGTGCCATTCACAACACATGTTGCCTCGAATCCAGATAGCCCAGATAACCAGCGGGCCTAAGATGGTTATCCACGAATGTCATAAGATAATGCCATAAGTTGATAAACTGACAAGTTGCACGGATAGCGAGACGGTGACAGCTGCCAAATGCAAAGACATTTGAGAGAACTGTTTAAAATTATTAGAAATTTTCAGAACGTGCCGACAAACTATCGTCTTATCTAGCAATTATCAGGATATCAGCTTGGCATCTTAGCCCCGCTGGAGAGACTGACGTAGAATGACGGGCAAAGTTGAAGGCAAGATACCGAACACAAGAGAAAGAGACCGCAATGACCTGCAATTAAATCTGCGGAAGCAAAGCATTTGGCGAAGGATATACCTATGGAGGAATCTGGTCTTCTATGGCATGATGTCAGGATCCTCAATGAGGAAACGACCTATGATGATATTAGCTTCGAACACACGCCCTTGTTAACAACGAAAATAATATTACTTTGCTATTCCGCCAAACGTGCTAGTCTATTAGTGCCAACCCGTTATACCTACTTGCGTATTCTTTTGCATGCAATTAATGTTCCCACCCTCCCGCCGCAAAAAATAAATAATAATAAATAATAATAATAATAAATAAATATTATGGGACAATCTTACACAAATCGACCTAGTCCCACGGTAAGCTCAATAAGGCTTGTGTTGTGGGTACTAGGCGACGATATATATAATAGATAGATACATATAAATACTTAAATACATAGAAAACATCCATAACTCAGGAACAAATATTCGTGATAAACACACAAATAAATGCCCTGACCAGGATTCGAACCCGGGACCTCCTGCTTCGTAGGCAGGGTCACTACCAACTAGGCTAGGAGGCCGTTGAATAAATACGCAAATAGATACAACACACCACCACCAATAACACAAAACTCGACACGTGTTTCGCCTCTCTACGAGGCATCTTCAGGAGACACAGGAGATCTTGTCGTACTGGCGTCCGACAAGTGAATTCACTTGTCGGACGCCAGAATACGCAAGTAGGTATAACGGGTTGGCACTAATAGACTAGCACGTTTGGCGGAATAGCAAAGTAATATTATTTTCGTTGTTAATATGGAATTCCGCAAAGTAACGCCTGATTCAATAAATTACACGCCCTTGTATCAACACTTATTATTTTATTTTGCGATTACCCCGATATGGCCTTTTTATTTTTGGCTTAACTCAAATTACGGCACTGGAAAGCGGGAGACAATTTTATTTATTTAGAAAACGTTCCGCCACGTAGTGTTTTCTTTTTACATTAAAAAAAGTCTGTACTCGCTTCCCCCGCCACAAAAAAGGAAATATCATAATTATAACCTTTCCTCCTACTATCCAAAAGGTCCCCACGACACTCCATTTACTACAAATTTAGTATCTTAACCCCTTTTATAAAAAAAAAGTAAGCTGGTTTAAAGCGATGTTCCAAATAGGTAAACTTTGCCAAGAGCAACTTTATAATATATCAGGCTATCGGCAACCGTGAAATGACATCGCGAACGCCATTAAGGAATGCCTTCAAACCGTTACGCGATGAACTCTGGCTTTTTTTGGACATATTTAATCTATGTTACTAAGTTGTGCCGTTATAACGTTGGATGACTATAGATGAAGGTAATTAAAACGATAAAAAACACCCCTGGCTGGCTGAAACCAGCGCGTTGTAGCTTAGAGCCATTTGAAGTGCCGTTTAAGAAAAAAAACAACGAACAAGACAAAACAAATATTGCACAAATAAATATTGCGCGCTGAAAGTAAACGCTGACTCTCAAAGCGAGCTAATTATACAAAAGAACAAGTAATTATTCCCCGCGGGTCGCTAACGAAGCGTATTTACGTAACTATTTCCAAGTGTTCTACGATTACTGAATAACATTGTTAGGTAAAAAAAGGTTTCTCAGAAAGAACTCAGAAAGAAAGGAAAAGTGAAAATAACCTCAGGTGGGACTCGAACCCGCAACTCTGAGATACCAGCTCATCGGTTTTCCAGCTGAGTTACCGAGATCACACGCGTGGCCCCGAATTTCTATATCGAGGTATCATCATCGCTCTGTAGCCCGGGCAGTAGAATACGGCTGCGGTGTCTCCTGCCTGTCGTAAAAGACCAAAATGAGTCCTTGGGGTCGTAGACGGACAATCAGGTACTGCTACCATCCAAAACAAAAGGTAGGCGGGTACCCACAGAGGCGTTTCTTTAATAGGTACTATGACGGTGACAAACAAGCAGACGGCCTGATAGTAAGCGGTCACCCGTAGCCTAGGCACGCCTGCAACACCAGGGGTGTTACATGCGCGTTGCCAACCCTATAAAAAAGGAGGATTCGCTGTGTTGAGTGTGAGGATTTGTATCTCCATCTCATATTTGTCTATTTGTTTATAGTTACAATCAGCACTAAACTTAAACTTAAACTACTTAAACTGTAACTGGTACTGTTAAACTTTACGTGCTAATTGTCATGGTGTTATTACTTACTTTGGAGTGACAAAGAGGTTTTCCCGTTAATGCTTATTTCGATGTTCGTGGTAGGCATGCAGAGCTCCTGTATTAAGCTGTGTGATATTTTAGTAGTGAATGTATAGTTTATACTGAACAGTTTTATTTTGGGGTAAGGACAACAACGCGAAAAGAAAATTGCTGTTTCATACATTCCGGCTGTTGTGAAGCCATCAATTTGTATGGAAAAGCCAGTATTTTTTGCTATTTTGGCATTGGTATGATAAATTTTGTTCTTATCTCAGAATTTTTTCAGTGACTAAAAAATCATTCCGGAATATATCGACGACTACGGCTCTCCTTACCTCATTTATACTTAATTCAATATCGCAGGAAAACTTCGTTTCTCTCGCTCCATTGTTCTCCGTGCTATTTTGAGCCTTCCTAGTACTTCATTGCCCATTGTACTTCATCCCATCAAATCCAAATTGGCCTCCAAATTAATAGGGAAAATATGATATCATATTTCCTTTTAAGCCCTTGTTTACGAATATTGGTAAATAAGCATTGAATGCGTAATTGGTTTTATACAGAGTTTGTTTACCAAACAAAGGGTTTGCTACGGAAGTGCCACAAAGCTGGGTATCGTGGTTCAATAGACCACATGGGTCACTGCGTAGATTGCGTTAGATAATGCGTAATATGTGGCGTTACTAGTACAGGCTGGCCAAATAAGAGGTATATTTTATTTTTCTAAATTTATTTTACGAAATTTTCGTTGGTATGCCAAGTGAAAAATCTGCAAAAACCTGGTTGGCAAGTGATGTTCGATAAAATTAAATTCGGAGAAAAGGCAGGATACCCAAATGACCTTATTAAGTACCTTATTTTGAAATCCCAATGCGCCACCAGGCCACTGGCAAACACGTCGCCAGATCGTTTTACAACGTAAATCACTGGGTTTGATATATTGAAGTGCACTCAAGCGCATAAATCACAGTTAGTTCAGGGTTCCATTCGAATAAATACAACAATGCTGCTCACAGCTGTGACTGTGATTAACATGAGTTCTGCGTAAACGTAGTTGATAGCGACTGCACGATTCGATAGCGTTTGCATCTTGCTCTTAGAGGGAGGGAAATGCAAATACTACAGAATAGCGACTACAGTTACCTACGTAACTCATGGTAAGTGCACAGTGTGCTACCGTGAGTTGTAGTAGACGTTAACGACTGCGCGATTCTAAAGTAGGTATGTTTGTCTCGCTCCTGCCAGTGTAGTGGTAGGAGCGAGACGGACATACTTACCATGCTGGTGTGCTTTCTATGAATTGTACGTAACCGTATGCGTTAGCGACTGCGCGATTGTGTAGTAGGTATGTTTGTCTCGGTCTTGCCAGTGTAGTGCTAGGTGCGAGACGGATATACTTTACGTCGCATGCAGTCTACGGTCGGGAGCCGTTGGCCTCTTTTGCCACGCTAGAATCATATCGAAATAGTAGAACCAAAATGTTTTACATCTCAAAGTGTGCTACGATTGTGGTTAACCGCCCGAGCACTGGGATCACCCAAATATTCCAAAATATGAATATTAATATCCGAAATTCATAATCCGGGTTTTTACCATCCCGAATTTTTATAAATCCTATTATATCAAAAATCCGAATTTTATAATCTTGACCTATCAAAACTTCGATCGCTAAAATTCCGACTCATGAAAGCACGAATATTTAAAATTCCGATTAACATAATCCCGAATCTAATACTGATTCGGTATTATGTTATTCGGAATTTAAGACCGGTTTTTTCTATTCGGAATTTTAAACATTCGTGCTTTCATGAGTCACAGTTTTGATGATCGGAGTTTATATAGGTCGGGATTATAAAATTCGAGATAAAAAAATTCGGTATATAGTTTTTCGGAATTATGTATTGTACCCGAACGTTACGTCTCGATGTAACGTCTCGTCTAGACATTGATGGAAAGTGACTTTAACTTGCCTTGAGAAAATCAGTGAAACAAGGTGAGAGTCTCATGACGTAATCGAAGACACTTTTATTTAGACTAAAAAAGAAATATATATTATGCCACACCTGGCCATAAAGTGCCTTTTACCGCACGCTACGCGTGATGACAATGATGTACCTAACACGTGAGGTAATAAATAAAGCCCTTGATCGCATATTTACGTCCCTCGCTTGCAGCTCGGGTCGCAAACATCTGCGATCTCGGCCTTTCTTTGTTTTACCGCGCTAGTTAGGTAATGTACTATTTTGGTTTGGTCCGAATGTGATACCTAACTGTCAGTGACGCTTAACCTTGTTTCTTTCCTCTATAAATCCAACAATGTATTTCCAATGGGAACTACCGTATTGTCGCTCACCAGGCGGCGCCACTCATGCGTGGTTCCTGTGTCAATATGAGAGAATTGTCGAAGTGACGTTTGAAATGTTCCCGCAGGACCCATGTTCCACTAGCGCCCCTAGTGAATTGAGTCGCGGTAATCCTCATTCGAATATCATCTGTGTGCTTACCGTGAGTTGCATTCGGTTGCGACTGCGGCATTCGACAGTATGTCCGTCTCGCTCCTGCCAGAGTAGTGGTAGGAGCGAGACGGACATTTTTTCGAATGCGCAACGCAACGCAATCGAATGCAACTCATGGTACGCACACATGGCGATCAATCTTGACTGTGTTCGGCGAGCCGATTAATTGCCTTGAAGCATTACTGTTGGGCGATGCATTGAGCTTAAGCCATGTGTTTGCCTTTATAATTTGACCATAATAGGAATGATGATGAGATTAAACGAACACCTTTACCTGATGAACAAATTATCCGCGGACATTGTAATGGCACCTAAAATAAATATATTGAAAAACATGTTAAAAAGTTTCTCTTGGATGCCTTATAGGCAAATTACCCGGTTAAGCACTCCAAGAGTCTCGAGATAGGTACTTGTGTAGCACTTAATTAAGTCTAACAATATATACGAATAATAATGTTCATAATGTAAGAGTGAACCCTTGACTCCACAGTCAAACTAAATGTTTAGTTTTATGGAGCATATAAATAACACAATATATCGTCGCCCCCATGCTAAACTAACATAACTGTAAAAAAAGAAATTTTTAAGGGGAGCGATTTGAAACAGCAAATTTTTTTATTTCGTTTGTTTTGAAGTAGTATTTGCAGTTGTATTGATATAGTCTACATACAGTAATTTCTCAATGCATGTACTACATAATTAATTTTTCAGATATGCATTATTTTGTTGGAATTAGAATTTACAGCACATTCGCAATGTTGCATCTCCATAGGTAGCAAAAAAAAGGTAAGATATTTCACCATAGTGAACTCACGAAAGTACCACTTTCGCAAATTAAAAATCATTTTACTATATTTGAAACGAGGTAAAGTTACGAAAATGACAGTTTCGTGTGTTTACTATGGTGTGTATGAATGCCTTTCTATTCAGTTGTACTAAAAATTGAGCTGCGAATCTGTACTTATTTTTTATTCCAACAAGAGTATGTTGTAATATAATACCTACAATGTCATTTCATAGCGAAATACTTACAACCATTACGTATTGGTAATGGTCGGAGCTCATATATGTATTGGTAAGGCCGTCACTTCTTGTTCCTAATTAAACAGTTTAAATCGTCTACATTAATCCACTGAAAGTTATTAGAATAACTTTCAGTGTATTACGCCAGTCAGCCATATGAATGGATTACTAACATTCGTAACACACTGGAAGTGATAAAGATGTAGATGTTTTAAACTGCTTAATTTAGGTAACATGCTATTCTTTTGGTGTGGACCTAAAATGGTAATTAGTAGTGCGTTAGTTAAAAAAACAAAAATAAATTTGTGCATTTGTTATTTATTCAGCAACAGGTTTACATTTTCAGCCGAAAGAAAATATGTTCGCATAGTAGTATTAAACAGACACACTAAACTAATATTCGTCGACATCGGGTTCCGGTAAGCATTCAATTACTTCTTCAGAATCTGGAAGACTCTCATAATAAGGGTGATAGTACCTAGGTATCTGATTATCATGACAAAGTTTTATGAGATCCCCTTATTTTGCCTTTGAAATGGGTATTTTTGTTGGAACAGCAGAAACTGGTAATATTGCGGTACTTTTTCCTCTCTTAGCTTTTAATTTTGGTTCTGTGAAATTTGTGTCATTGCAGCATTGTAATCAGTTTTATAAAGATTGACTTGGGATTTTCTTTTCGATATTAAATGCACACTGCATCATTTAAATTAGTTTTTACTTTTTCTTCTCTCTTGAGACCCATTCTCTTCAGTTTCACTATTTTTTAATTTTTCTTCTTTTTTCGTAGCCGTTTCGAAGCCTCTTTTGCAAATTTTACTTAAAGTTCAGAAACTCGTCATGATCATCGTAGCCGATCTCATTACTTGAGTCCATCCATCAGGTGTATAGATTGATAAATTTTTAGCCCTTTGTTCAATTTTGGAGTGAACTGACTCGCACTCCATGTGGCTGTGTCCAAGCTCATAGAAAACATGATCTATTATTTAAATCATTTGGTGCGGTTCCACAACTGCTTTACTTAAAATTCATTGTACAGGTTAAAAATTAAATTAATTGAAATATAGCACAAAAAACAATAACCCCAAATTGATTCAATTTCCTTGGAATTCAAAGTTTATTTGCTAAGTGAAGTGAAAAATAATTCTTATCAAGTTATTGTGTTTAAATTATTTTCTGTTATCGTGTTTGTTAAACATTAGTTTAGCTTACAAATTTGAACTGAGATAGCTACATACTCTTTGAATATTCGCCATATTTTTCTTCTTCAAAAACTTTAAGAATCATCTTCTTGTTTCTCTTCATCTTTAAAACACTCCTGTTTTCACAAAATGTTAAAAGAAGCTCAAATACAACCCAAAACGATAAATTTATTTTATCATCAACTTGCGGAAATGCCTGATTCGCATATTTACTTTAAGTAACTATAAAGGTACGGTATGCTGCAAAATTGCATACACCCACTTTTTGCATACCCACTTTATGAATTAAATCATTCATAAAACGGCTATGCAATTTTAAATCTCACGTACAAACGAATTATTTATAGGTACAAACTCTCGGAAATGCAAAAATTGCAAAATTTAAAAGGCTTATTTATGTGATGTTGTACTGTATAATAGTAGTATTATATAGTAACGAATATACCAGAATCGCAAATATGGAATGGCTACCTTCGTAGCTAAGTTATATTTGCCACGATAGTAGATTAACGGATGGGCAGTTTCGCAATTATGCTAAAGGTTATGAATGTAGATAATCATTAAGTGCCACCATAAACTAACGTATGTGGCAGATTCGCAAATGTACAGTTGTCTACTATGTGGTTGAGTAAGAGTTGCCATCATGGTAAATAAACGAATCTACAGATTCGCAAATATGGTATAATTTATTAACATGGATGAGGAATAGATGACACCATAGTAAACAACCGTATCTGCCATATTCGCAAGTTTGCTTTAGACTACTAGTATAGGTGGCTATTAATCACCTTCAAAGTAAATTAACGAAATTGGCAGATTCGTTAATTATCCTAGGTGTCATAACTTTATGGGCCAAGGAAAAACACCTTATCTACACTTCGCAAGTCTGCCATGGGATAAAAAAAATATTAATTCAGATTCGTATAAATGTAACTTTGAAAGCTAAAAAGATAGAAGTCTTAAAATTGGTGACATTGTGCATTGTCATATTTGATACGGATTTACACTAAAAACTAAATTTTGACAAAATTGCAGATATGTTAGTTTAGCATGGGGGCGACGATATATTATATGTAACCCACGATTGATATAAATAAAAATAATAATAAATACATAAAAAAACGATTCATAACATTTATTTTCAAAATATATACAGTAAGTGTAACTTACCTAACTACCTACCTCTACCGACCTTATATCTAAAATAGGTCCTTGAGGCATTGTACCTAGGATGCTGGCGGCATTTCCTCGTTGTATCGCAATGCTGATTGATACGTTGTGCGAGGAAGCCACCAGCTCTTCGGTCACCAGTAATATCAACCAGACGTTTCGCGATTTTTGTGAAAAACTTGCGTGCGCTGGGACCCCATGGACCAAGAGTTTTGACCCCGAATAGTATAAAAAGGTACTCTCTGCCCAGGCTCTTATATTTACGTTTACTTTTACGAATTTGGGCGGTTTCAGCCGCTTCGCCCGCTTTTACATTAGTTCGTTGGAGGTGGGACGATGCCAGCGTGTCTACTCAGGTAGCATCCCACACTATCATCCGTCCCAAACTCCAAGGAACCAAGGACATCCCATAAAAAAGCTATCATTCTATTTAGTCCGTCAATTTGATTATACAAAGTTATTATACACGTAATTATTCCTTTTTCAACTAAAACTCACGTATTACAACTACCTTAAAATTAAAAAAAACCTAACATAAGAATAAAAAACTACCTTAATAAAAACAAATAAAAATAAAACTACCTACAATAACAGTTTCTGGATAATTATTATTTTTACTTTTATTATTACTTCTTTGTGATTTAATACCTAAGTACATAGCTGCTATCAATGACCCGCAAAACCGCATGATGATGTCCAATCATCGGACCGGTACAATCACGGTAACTTTATCGGGTTTTAAAATTTCGTCCATATACACACAAATACACGCATATAACTATGCATATTTTTGGCATACAAAAATATGGCTAGCATTCTGTTTCCTTTTTCTTACAGAAATCAAGGCAACAGTGCAAACACCTCTTTTCTTTGTTTTTTTTTGTGAACATAATATTTTGAATCATTTGTTTTTAAGGTAACAAATAAATATTTTTCTTCTTTGACGTCGTCCTTCCAACGCGTTGGAATGGAAGCCTGTGTTGCTCGAAGGTATAGATATAGGAGTTCGCCGTTAGCTAGTTGGTGACCTGACATAAAGGCAGGGGCTCACAGCCCGGGCAGTTAGGCGGGGTGTACACTACGCAGTTCTCTTCGCCGCGGCACGAGTGGTCTCTGCACACGTCGAACGAAGACATGCAGGATCTGTAAGCTATATTGAAAACTATAAGTTACGGAAAAAAAACAGGAAAAAAATAAAATACGATACTAAAAGAACAAGGTCTCCAGGCCCCAAGTGTTACAATTCCTAAAATGAATTACTGGCGTTATGACAAATGTGACATTCTTTGTGGGAGGCCTATGTTTAGCAGTGCACTTCTCTTGGCTGATAATGATGATGACCATGATCATCCTTCTTACGGAGAGCTTCCGGAGCCTTCTTCTCCGGGAGTGACGCAGCTCAGGGAGCCTGGGCAGCCTTTGGCAAATTCCAAGATTTAACGTAGGCTTCCAAACCAGAGGGTAAACTTGAAGTTTCCCTGTGGGGTTTCCTCATGATGTTTTTTCTTCACCAAAAAGTGATTGGTAAATATCAAATGATATTTCGTACATGTTCCGAAAAACTAATTTGCTGGCTATATATGTTCGGCGATATCCGCCACATCTGCCAATAAATGTATGGGAAAGTCTGACGGATGCCCGGGGGTATTCCCACTGTGGAGGTCTGATGGATTGCCCGATATATGGTCGGAAATTGCACGCAGGATTTGAACCCTTGACCATCCAATTTAAAGTGACTTCCCTGTCCACTGGGCCAAGTACACACAAACATACTCGGTAGCAGTTTAACTACTTACCGCTGAAGTAAACGGGTGGAGCGAAGTGTAAGCTGTTCGCTATTTTATCGCAGAATAAAACTTGTTCAGAGTAAGTTTGAAAATAATCTACGATTGCTCGAGCTCTTATGATAAACTTGAGTCGTTGGAATGGAAGGAAAATTCAAGAAGTTCAGTTCTGTTATTTTATTAGTACAATATATTGGAAAGTTATAATTTCCTTAAAAATTTAATACAATAAAAAATATGTCTTTCCTACCACGGACGGTGTTCCGGACCTTTGGGAGGCGTACGCAGAGCCGAAGCCAACACGCAGAGGCACTTTCGTCAATTTAATTAAATGTAAGGGGCACACCGAGCGGGTGTTGCACGCAAAGGCAGCACCCGCCAGGGTGTATGGACTATTGAGATTTAATGGAATCAAAAATATAATGGACTTATTAGGTGAAAGTGGTGGACTAAATACTGGAAGAATAAAATCGGACGTCTGCCTAACAAAATGGTAAGCAATGTCATTTCCGGCAGACGGTGACTTGCCCACATAAATGATGACTCACAGTAGTCCGTTCCGATCCGATACGGGACGATCTGTCACTTTCTATAGAAAGTATCACGTGATAGCTCGGAGCCCTCGGACGTCACGTGACTTTTTGTATAGAAACTGACAGATCGTCCCGTATCGGATCGGATCGGAACGGACTACTGTGAGTCATCCTTAAGATGGGCCAGCACAAAAAAGATATGGCTGGGGCTAGAGAGGTGTTTAAACATATAGCCAACTCGCCGCTTAGGTTTTCCCATCTACTCTCGAGAACACAGCTCTCGCGACCACACTCTGGACGGCCGGTTAAGGCAAGCCAGAGGCGGAAGACTTGGTCGGACGACCAGGAGCGCTCAGGTACGTGGGGTCGCTACTCCCCAACAGCTCGCCACAAGCTGCCCTGCGTTGACTGATTGCACCGGTCGAAACCAGTAGGCGATGGGGTCGTCACATCCATACACCGCAATTAAAAATACTATTACGATTGTTATTAATGAAGATAAGAGGAGAAGAAACAAATACAATTAATGTTTTCGCCGTCATTGACTTTATACAGGGTGTTATAAAAGTCTCCAAAGATACTTCAACAGCTGATAAGGTCGATGACTCTGAGTTAGATGCAAGTGAAAAAACCTCGAAAATGAGAAAAATAATTATTTTTCTGTTTTTGGAATCACTTCGTATGGAACAGCTGATTGAAAATGCACCTACACATTTACAGTGAAATCTTTGTTTTCATATTTCGAAATTTTTATACAGGGATTTTTATAAGTTACACTGTGTATGTGTAATACAACCGTCGCAAGCGCCCACTCATGAATAAGGGTCGCGAATCCGTCCAAAACATGTCGAGCTATTTTCGACATCATAGACGTTCCTACACAAGTATTTTATTTATTTATTATTTTAAACTTCATTGCACGTAAAAAAGTACATAAAAGACGGGCATAATGCCTTCGGGCATTCTCTACCAGTCAACCATAGGGCTAAACAGAAATAATTAATAATGCTGGGCTAAACGGAAGTATTTTAATAGGGCTTGTTTTTATTTAGAAAATTTCAGTAACCTCCAAAGAACTCACCCACTTAGTCTTAATGGTCTTTTTGCGATAAGTATTTCAACTTAATTTAATAAAGGCTAAATAAAATAATGAATTTTTCTTTTCTTGAATAAAACAATGTCCCGGCGGCAAAGAAAAACCCTTAAAGGGACCCATAAAACTAAGCCAGTTATCGCTTCCTTATTTTCCTTCCTGGAGCGGCATTCGACCTTTGAAAAATCGAGCTCGATTCTATATTTCTTGTAACTTGAACGTTCTAACAATGAAAACAAACCGCCATAGATTAAGTTTTTTATATTACGTTTTGTATGTTACGATAATACTCGTACGATTGTTTCAGTAGTGAACGGTTTTAGTGGTGTTTGATGAGGTAGTGTGAAAATACAAGGAGAAACAGTGACAAAACATGTGACGCCTTTTGTTTACATTGTTAGTAAATTTCATTGACGGCGATTTTAGTACAATTTTTCTATCGTCGGTCAACAATGCGGGCTGCCTTGCTGTATTGGCATGGGATATAATTAGGACATTGATAATTTTAGCGACAGTGACTGTGACTATAATACCTGTACCTGCGTGTGTACCTCTTTTGTTTCCTGTAACTTCTGTATTGTTTAAAGAGTATTTGTATTGTATCAGCAGGTGAAGTGCGTAGCGAACTGCGCTGCGGCACGGGATATGTTAATAGTTACAGATCAAATCCAGGTCCGATATCGAACACTGGAATGCCACCCCTGCTCCTTTAACCTCCATATTTGTCCCGGCAGTCCGATAATCCGTTTAGGAAGTCCCTTTATTTTACCGTCGCAATAAGTCATTTTGTTGAGCTGGGCTCTTGGTGCCATTGCGTCGCGTGCGAACCGCATCGCCTCAGAAAAAACAGTTTAAGGCCTGGTGATTTGCCTCGAATGTGAACTTCTTATACTTATGCAACCGCTTTTCTCGGTAGTTTTTGATATGAGAATGATCCTGTGTCGGAATTTCGTGTCATATGTCGTGTTGCTTGTGACAAGTGTCAAGAGCTCTTCACAAAAGTATTCGTTTATAATGGTAATAATTATCTATTTATTTATTAAATGACATGTTGGCGGCAAGCAAGCGTACAACCGTACAATAGTAAGCGGCGCCCATAGCCCGTAATACCAACGCCGCGCCAGTGCTGTCTGTCACCTTTTATAACATGCATGGCTAATTTACATACGTCGTCACTTGTTTCCATTATTCCAACTCTCATCTTGTTGTTTGATTTTGGAGTGTATGTAATGTGGTCTGTTATTAGAGAGGTCACCTTTACGCTGGTTTTCTGTATGCCAAGTAACATGTTCCTAGGATAGGAATACGCCCGTAGCAGTTGGTTTTAAATGCTCAGAAATATTGAAATTTGCCCAAACGGTTTTGAAATTTTGTGTACATTCGTTCAGAAAGATTTAGGAAATTAATTACACGTTATACCAGCGTGAGCGAATTTTATTAATGCATTCTCGCAAGCTCATATCTTAGCCTTTTATTTGTTTGAAAAGGAACCTTAAGCAAACGAAATAAGGTTTAAGTTAGGCTATTACTTCAATTTAACGTAGGTTTTTATGAAGATACCTACAGGAGGAATGTTTTGGGACTTATGTAAAGATTTCACGTGATTAGGAAGAAGGCTTTTCAGATTCAGAATTAATTTGGAATTCTAATATGTGGATTGGATTTTGTAATATGGGCACGTTTTTAAACCGTGGTTCTGGAGTATGCACGTATAACGAAAAGTAAGTCTGGTTAATATGGTTTTATGTTAATCTAGCTTTTGCCCGCAGAAAGAAACAAAAAGTAGCCTAGCCTATGTCACTATCCATCCCTTCAACTATGTACACTTAAAAAATCACGTACCTAATTTCGTCGCTCCGTTTTGCCGTGAAAGACGGACAAACAAACAGACACACATACTTTCCCATTTATAATATTAGTATGGATTTCCAAGTACACAGTTAACAAATCTTTTTGGCAATTCATCGTGGCAGTGCGGCCAGTGTCATAGGGACGTTTGAGCCAGCTACGATCCGGGGTGAAACTTTTACCTTTCCTGACGAAGCAGGTCATATATACCCACGTTCGGACAATCTTTCGGCTCTCCAAAATTTACCATACTTACATTGATTGCCAGATACGGCGGTTATGCCTGAACATATATGGACGTCTTATGTTGCGGATAAAAAAAAAAACTAACGTCTAACTCTAAAAAATGTTATAATAAATATTTAGCGTAAATTCAAGACTTTCAATAACTTTTAACGCTTATAAAGTATTTTTGTGAGAGATCAAGGGACGACCACGACATGGTTGGCATCGAAAAATTGTAGCCGTCTTCAAGGCCCGCAAACAAAAAATTCGCTATTTTAGGGCTGCATCTCTTTCGCCCAAATAAGTAAGTGCGAGAGGGAGGTAGACTAGAAATGGACTTTAGTACTTACTGTCAATGCATTGACCCCGAAGACAGCAGCCGCCGCAGCACTGTCCGTGGTCTGCACACTGAAACCAATATTATGAGTACTTATGATTCTTATGAACATTCAGACCGCTTTATAGCTTGCTTCATATTCATACGGCTATTCATACGTGAACTGAATGAGAGCGTGCATCGTAGTGTTAATGTGTAAGAGATGTGCGTATAATGTAAGACATATGAATATGAGACGTGAAATATATGTATAACACTTTAGACTTTCGCGTTTTGTATACATTACTATAAACTTAGAACGGATCTATCTCGAATTTTTGTCCTGCCGTTGACACTTAGCAAAAGGGTAGACCTGTCTTTTTCTAAAAGGGTAGACCTGTTTTTTTCTACCTACCCACGCGTTTAAAGTGACTTTCTGCCGGGAAGGCGAAGTTTTCTAGCAAGATCGCCGTTGACACTTCGCTGATACGTCAGTCAAGCTGAGACACATGAAACTGTTTTGAAAAATCGGTATATTAAGGTAAATTAACTAAATTCGCGTTAGAACCATTCTATGATTCTAATAATATAAAAAATATATATTTTATATATAAGGCATGACACCACAGTTAAAACTGGTCTCCCGCGATACAGGCCTTGCCTAATGCGGGGACCCCTGCAACTTCTGTACACTCACTGTTATGCGCAATCCTCGGTTAAATTAATTATAGTTATTTTATATTGAAATAAAGAAAATGAAATGAAATGAAATACCTTTGTGAGTTGTTGTTATTACAATAAAGTACTTTTTATCTTGATCTGTATCTTTAAGTACGGCAGTTAGTTGATCCAATAGCAATAATTCCATTATTATAACAGCCAAATGACTAAGTCACGTGGTCGGTTTGGTTACATTAAAAAAAAACAAAGGTACAATGGATAACTGACAAGTCTTTTAAATTGAAGTTTTCCAAATCAGACTAGATAAGATGTAAAAAAAAAGAAAGCAGTCTAAAAACTCATGTCTTCGGGCGAGATTAGAACTCACTACTCTGGGATACACGCCCACCCCTCTACTAGCAGAGCTACCGAGACGCACGCACGTGATAGCTGCAAATTTCTCTATTTCACCACTAACAATGCGCTACTCCATACTAATATAAAATTAATTCAGACCGGACGAGTACCAGAAATATAGAAACTTCAGTTTGAAGTCGTTTAAATTGCTCACCCGTTTCCCGCCAATCCTACAATCCTGCGCAACTACCGACGCGATCACACATAACAAAATTAAAGAGCGCATTGTAAGTAACTATATACGAGTATTACTGTGTTTTACACCTAAGTTGGTAATACTCCGGTCACTATACTGATAAAAATAAATTTATTTCTAATGAAGTTATTTAACTAGTGCCGTATGCGCGTACAAAGTAAGAATATGAGTAGCAGAGTTGCGCAGTGACAGAAAAGCAGAGACACGGTGACAGGAAAATTACAACGAAGTAGCTATATTGTCAGCACTGGGCAGGCGAGTATAAGCCTCGGTCCAACCAGTGTATAATGGACTTGAGATTAATTGACTTAAAATAAAAAATATTCGTTTAAAATTCTCAAAAAAATTTTTAGGTATACCAGCCTAACTTTTTATCAAAATCGAAGACATGATCCAAATGTATAAATTTTTGAGAATCTCTCAGAAATGCTTGAGCTGTAGAATGAATTCCCGAGATTTTCGCAAGGACGGCAGTATGAGGTTCTTTAAAAAAGTGGTGTACTTAGAGGTTTTGGGAAGCAACGCGCATCTTCCGGTGTTGCATCCGTTGTAGTATAAAAAAATATTCAGTTTAAAAAAAGTGGCACGAAAAATTGTTCGTAAATTAATCTTCTTTGACATTATTTTTGAGCAGAAATGTCTGCGACGAAAGACGTTATATATTTAACTATTATTTTTAGACATTTGTGCTTAAAAATAATAGTTAAGTATGGGGTAGGACATTGTTAGTGGTGAATTATCGATGTAACTTGAGACTCCAATTGCCGATTAAGATGTACTTTCTTACGGTAGATGTTTCTAAGCGTCCCTCTAAGGCACATACGAGTGATATGGGAGGTATTCGGGTGTGGTCTCTGTAGCTCAGTAATCTTCTCTGCTCCAATATATGAAAGCAATGGAAAGGGAGGTACCAATTTTAGATTTTTTGATAATCGCAGTAGGCCTTCAGAGATCACACTATTATTGGTAGTGAGGCACGCTCGGTGAGTCAACGATAATAAGTGTAGCGTGGCGCATGTGATGCCAGCGCGTGCGCAATGGCCTTGCCCATTGTGGCGTTAGTTCAGCTGCATTACCTGTTCATAACAACCGTGAATAACAAACAATTTTATTGAGTTAAATTTGCTCATCTGGGGCCCATTTCTTCAACGGTATTAGACTATTGTGTTGCCATGGAAACCCATAGGATTTGACAGTTGGCGGCCTAGTGTTAGTCTAATATTATTCGAGATATGGGACCCTGAAGAACTACAAGTAATGTATGAGGTGAAAGAGGGACAAAGGAAAGGGTGTCGTGTTAGGCACTCTGGTTCTCTGTAGACGGTATCTGGATGAACTTATGCTTAATGTTTACGAAGCTGCTGCAATGGCGTGCCAAGGGAGACCGGTCATGTTCTGTCAAAGTACTACATATAAAAATATCTAACGATAATCTGGCCACATCACTGATTGACGCGCTCTATACTCAACACTGTTATGGTTATGGGTAAGGCCTTTGTTACCATAATAGTGTTGAGTGAACTCTTACCAGGCCACCAACGCTCTTCTTCATTAATTCATTCATTTTCCAGTTTCACGATCTAGCTTTATAGATTAGCTGCCAAAATTATCTATTTATCAAAATTATTTAAAACATATATTATTTAGTATATTTTAAATAAAAGTAGCATTAGTAAAAAAAACTGAATTTAATAGAAGTTTCCCTGTATAAGTCAGCACCGCAGCGTCCAATCTTACAACACTGTCTTGAAACAGAAACGCCTTCCAATTTCCATGGAAGCATATTCGAAGGATAAGGCTTCTTATTGATTTAGTTTTGTTTTGATATTAAACAGAAAGCACCTGTCAAAATTGACGCTTATTCAGATAGTTCTTTTCTTTACAACAATTTGTTATCACCTTTTTGGTCTTGATGCATATTTTGTCATCCACTTGATATTAAATTAATGTCAGGTATCGAGAATGTAGGTTTTTGATACATAATTTTTGTCATACTACTCGTACTTCTTCCATCTTCAGTTGTTTTCGAAATATTGCTCTGAAAGGTCATGTTTTTTTAGCATCTATCTACCTATCTATCGCAGTTTCGCGTATTAAAGAAAAACGATTATAACAGGGAAAGTTTCACTCATGCGTGACTTGACACAAAATAAATCAATAACAAATCTTATTTCTTCGGCCTTCTAGCCTAGTTGGTAGTGACCCTGCCTACGAAGCAGGAGGTCCCGGGTTCGAATCCTGGTCAGGGCATTTATTTGTGTGTTTATCACGAATATTTGTTCCTGAGTTATCGATGTTTTATCGACGTCGTCTAGTACCCACAATACAAGCCTTATTGAGCTTACCGTGGGACTAGGTCGATTTGTGTAAGATTTATTTATTTATTATTATTTATATTTATTTAATATTTCCTACATCTCTGGTCAAAATAATTCGTATAACTAGGTACTAGCAATTTGTTACTATCTCTGTTTCTTATTAACCTTTGATTGACTATAGTTATTTTAAACTTATCATTATACATTTGCTCCAAAGCTAAAAATAACTTGACTTTTCCATGTACTGTTAAAATTTTGCATTCCAAGAAGAGTTGATCGACTGTAATCTTTCTTTGTAATTCTGTCAAAATTAATAGAAATTCGTTCAACCATTTTGGTTAAATAACCTTTTTTTAATACTACGACGGTGACAAACAAGCATACGGCCCGCCTGATGGTAAGCGGTCACCGTAGCCTATGGACGCCTGCAACACCAGGGGTGTTACATGCTCGTTATCGACCCTTAAAAAAAAAGGAGGGTTCGCTGTGTTGACTGCCAAACGGGCCAAGGACTTTGCTCCGTTGGTCCTCAGCTGTCAACACAGCGAATCCTCTTGGAGCTCTGGCGACCTTACTCACCAACAGTAACACAAGACTATGAGTACGGCCTCCTAGCCTAGTTGGTAGTGACCCTGCCTACGAAGCAGGAGGTCCCGGGTTCGAATCCTGGTCAGGGCATTTATTTGTGTGTTTATCACGAATATTTGTTTCTGAGTTATGGATGTTTTCTATGTATTTAAGTATTTATATGTATCTATATATTATATATATCGTCGTCTAGTACCCACACCACAAGCCTTATTGAGCTTACCGTGGGACTAGGTCGATTTGTGTAAGATTGTCCCACAATATTTATTTATTTATTTATTTATATTTTATTTTATGAGTAGGGTCTAGTGTTATTTAACTGCGGTTTTCTGTAAGGTGGAGGTACTTCCCCAGATGGGCTCCGCTCCAGATTTGAGCGAGACGACATTCGTTGTGCTGTGCCCTACCACACTAAACGATATGCATCCGCTGTGCCCATACCTCTCTTCGGTTAAAAAACCTATACTTGTATAGGTTTGTTTACATAGACTTTGTTTCTTTTTTTCTTTACAACCCATGTTGTCACAGGGCAAACGTAGGTAATTTAGATTTAATCTGTTTAAAAGTTTTTTTTTAAATATAGTTTGAATGGAAAGTACTAAGCGATGAAGCTTTTACTAAGGGTACGGTCACAGGCATCTTCCCTGTCATATAGTTTGCATATATAGATTATAGACAGATAGGTAAATAGATAAATATACTGCATATTACTTATTCGAAAAACTCGCCGGCTTTCATTAAGACTATGGCGTTAGCCGCGTAAGCTGGGTTTGCCCACTGATGGAGTTTGATATTTTTCATTGTATAGGTACTTTTTAATGTAAATTACCATGTTAGCTTAAAATCATATAGTAAACGTTATAGTTTTCTTTCTGGCGAACTTGCATCGTAAAGCACTCAGCCGTAATGCAATGACACGACCATGGCTCATTGCTCGCTGCTTAATTACCATGTTAGGCGTTTATAGGGTTTGTTCCACCTGCGAACCTGAGATTTGCACCTGGGTCTCGTCGAAAAACGGCCAAGGGCGAGTATGACTCGCGTCTAAAAGGTTTTTACTCTAATATACAAGTGTGACAGAGATGGAGATACAAATCCGCGATCGTTCGATTTTCATGGTACTAGTATTGTGCTCATTACTTAGCGCCACTGCTCCGGGGAGTCCGGAGGCGGTTCGCTAATGTGCGAGCCATGTTATAAGTTCATCAAGCGACAGCCCCGCGGAACTACTTGAATATTACGTCGGTTTTTAATTTAGATTCCGCAGTAGAATCCGGTTATAACGACGTCCAAGGGACCGACGATATTAAGGCGTACTAACCGGAAGTCGCACTAAACAAACTGTAAATTTTAATATTGCTTGTCTAATTCAATAATCAATCATTATAATAATGCATGTAACTCACTGATTAATCGAAAAAGAGAATATATTTTTCTCTTTAGCGAAATAAATTGATCTACCATTGAACTATTTACTCGTACTTTCCGATTCTATTGCAACTTAACCATTGTACAATGCCGAGTTTTTTTTACATCAGACGAAACCCCTACGCGTGTAAGTTTTAAAACATTCACTTTAAAACAAAGGTTGTATCTTGTGTGTATTGTTCGGTTGCTAAGCTCGTCATCGTTGTAACCGAACAATTTCGTGTGGAATCCGGTTGTTAAAAGTGGTCCTTCGATATAAGCAGTTGTAATAAACGGATGCACTTTCATAGTGGCTTATATGAAATCCAACAATATGCCTATATTGACGTCGCTAAAAACGGTAGGTTGTTTTAAGCAGAGTCGTACTAATCGGATTCTACTGTATAATAATATCGGAGCAAACTTGTCAGTACTATACGGAACATTCCTCTTATAAGTCAAGGTCGCAGAACCCCCAGTCCAGTGCTCATTACTTAGCACCACGACTGCTCCGGGGACTCCGGGGGCGGTTGCTAATGAGCGAGCCGTGTCATGAGTTCCTCAAGTCGATTAGCAGCCTGACAGCTGTTTGGATATTACTTGACGCTCCAGTTATTTTAAAAGTATCTTAAACAACATTTTAATATACATGCTTTTTTTTAATTTCCGTACAACTTGACAAATTTGCTTTGTACAATGTACATCCAATAGAACCTGCCTAACATGGTTTTTTGTCGAATAAAAAAAAAATTTTTTCTTCTTTCATACAAAATAAATGAGTATTACATTGTAAAAGGTCCTTTAGAGTGACATGAAAGGAAGTGTCAAGTATGAAAAAGCTGAAACTTTAGACATGACAGCACATGCCAAAACACAGCTTAGCAGTAGATGGATAAGTAACCCTTTACATAGGTTCAGATAATTTTATATAGTAGTAACACTACTATATATAAATTAGAAATTGAAATAGATGTCATATACTAAAGACCAAGATTGGCCTCCGTCGGTGTTGGTCTTTTTCTTTAGTATATGACATCTATTTCAATTGATGAGTATATTTACCTAATAACCGTCTCCTTTTATACTGAATCAAAGCAATTCAAATCACTTAGATTGATTCAGCAGCTCGTTGTTAACTCTCAAAGAAAAGGAATGGTAACGACTCCGCAAAAAAACGGCCAAGTGCGAGTCGATCCCGTATTTATAGGCATCATATAAACACCTCGTTTAAAGATCGAGAATTCTCCCTGCCAATTGGTTGCAATTGGTTGCAAAAGGTCCTTAAAAACGTATTTAAATATTTCACAGCAACCGCCTCAGGTAACTATATTAACACCTTCATAGTTCGATTCCCGACTTGCTGCCCTTGCTGGATCCTGCAGCGCTGAAAAAATTTTGACAACTGGAACGTAACCTCTTAATCCTACATTTAGCACTTCTTCATACCATAAACATACCAAAGGCGTTACAAAATGTTATTCTTAGTACTGAAACCAGAGATTAGCATAGAGGATGAGCGAAAGGCAGTTTTAGTAGGAATTTGCATATAAAGTATCGGCGAAATTAGCCGCTTATGGCAATACCACAGACATACACATGTCTTAGATAGGTTTCAGACGCAATGGCGGCTAATGCTACGCTTTAAGGATTGCGTGATATGGTTGCCTTTAATATATCATGCAAGAAAGTGACCAAGACCCCCAGTGCCAATGGCTGGGCTCGGGTCAGCGACCTCCTGTTTTCGTGGCAGACGCCCTAACCCCTAGGCCTTGTACACTTGGGGAGCCTTTACATACCCAAATTTTATTCGTATTTAATTTTGACGTTGGGGGACCTTTTACATCTCCAAACTTAATTTATTATTAATTATTGAGACTATACGCCTCTTGCCATATTACTGTGTACATTTATTTTAACATGGTTTACCCAAGGTTTTGGCTGTTGTATTATCAGTATTTCGATTATATTTTTACTTCTCACTATATATTGTAAATGTTTGTACATGAAAATGCTTTATTGTAATGCTTATTGACTTGTAAAAGTGCCCTTGAGGCCTACTTGCAGAATAAAGTTTGGCCACCCGACCACGACGACCGAGGCCGTAGTCGGGTGGCCTAGTGGTTAGGGCGTCTGCCACGAATTTCGGGCAGAAAAATGGTCGTGACACCGGTCCACGTGGCGTCATGTAATACATGATGGTCAGCCCAAGCATGTTGATGCCTGGTTTTTTCTAAAATAAAAACGCACGAGGCACCACGTACAGCACGCCTACCACGAACATCGAACATTGGCATTGACGAAAAAACCTCGCAAGTGTGACAGAGGTGGAGATACAAATCCGCAATCGTTCGATTTTCGTAATACTAGCTCCGACCTCCAACCCCCGTTCACCTGAGGAAGTGTGTGGATGAGGGATCCTCTCCCACTTAGGGCTTTAAGTGCCTTACCAGGATGCTGCTTATATCATCTTCAAGGGTACATATATAAGTAAAAGTTCTCTCATTTTCATTGGCACATAAGTCCGTCTCAGCTCATTGGTGCAGGTGGGCTTTGCTTTGCTTTGTAATTATCCTCCTTTTTTGTCTTCTTTGTTTGTACTTTATTTCTCTTATCTTTATTGAAAGTCGCACGCTATTCCGCTTGGCGGCCAATGCCCACACATACGAGTACTAATCCATACTATATATTATATCATGGATACTTCCACAACAATATTATACATGGGAAAGTGTGTCTGTTTGTTTGTCCGTCTTTCACGGCAAAACGGAGCGACGAATTGACGAGATTTTTTAAGTGGAGATAGTTGAAGGGATGAAGAGTGACATAGGCTACTTTTTGTCTCTTTCTAACGCGAGCGAAGCCGCGGGCAAAAGCTAGTAATATATAAAACAATAGAAAAAAAATTAAGTCATTTATATATCTGTGACCGATTCACATAACTGAGACAGGTCCGCAGAATTATTTGAGCGTAATTTTAAATGGCTCGTAACATTTAGCCAGCGGTGATTATAAAAGTGTCGGACGACCCTTTTTGGAAATGTAAGCTATTTACACGATTTATTTCGGGCACGAATGTCCTGGGTTATTCCAATCGCGTGCAGAATTTCCTCGGGGACTATTATGAAAACTTGATTGTATTGTTTTTTTTTCTGTGTCAAACAATGCAATCACGACATATTCACAAATATAGTTTAGTTAAATCATTGTTTGTCCTAATCTGTCAGTTTGACATTTGCCTTTGTTAGAAAGGGAGAAAACATTATTTTACTGAAACGTCTAACGACTATGTTAACTTTTTTATGAATGGGGGGGGGGGGGGTGTAGTCTTCATCTTTTAGTGTTTGTCTATTAAAACTTTACTCAAGCAATTTTTATTTATTATCAGTGAATCGGCATATGAGAACAGTGACTATAGGGCACTTATTAGACTTGATACTTTTGTATTCTCCTTAATCTTATAATAAGTGCAGAAAACATAAACTAGTATTAGATTGAATATTGATAGATAAAATGAACATTAATATAATAGGATACTTTTGAGGGCTTTGTATTTAGTAAGTTTGCATACCTACTGCTCAAATTCAAAACAGTAACTTCAAGATTTATTAAATATTTTCCTATAAGGATCGGATAAAATAATCTTAGACAAATGGGGGGAATTTTAATTAAAAGTTGCTGAAAGAATTTTGTTTATTTTGAGCAGATTAACCTATAAGTACTTAAATTTATTGCTGCTAATTACATTATTATCTTGTATAATTTAATAAGTATCGTTATAAAATAAATCACTCTTCTTTCTTGTACGTACGGAATTTACTAACTTTAAGCTATTATACCATGGTTGGCATAGACCTAGGTTTTTGCATGGCCCATTAAAAAGAAGTCTAGCGTTAAGGATAACCAAAAGGGATGTATTCGTGTGCCTATAATAATCATACTGGCATTTACTTGAAACCATGCCAGCTTTTTCCAGGCAAGCAGGATGATCAAATAATTAGTTTATGCAAGTACTAAGATTATTTATAAATCTTACAGGTCAAAGTTTTAATGCACTTTAAACATTGCCGCTTTTCAGTAATCATCCTCTCCTGCTATTGCTTTGCAGCGTCAAAATGGTTAATAATAAGTCTCACTTTCCCGTTTTATATGTATTTCCCATTTTTATCCTTTAAATTTCAATTATTTAACATGTAAAACTACTAAAAACAAACATTGCTTGTGACACGGCAACAACATCTGTGACAGTTGACAAAACATTGCCATAATATGTAGTTTTTTTGTGTGTGACAGTTCATTCGCTGAGAAAAATTATCGTGGTTTGACTCTATTTTCAGTCTTAATTACATTTCATTAACTTGCGTCCAATTTTAGTTGTCTACGATTTTAAGCTATGGTCATTTGCATTGTATCTACAATCTATAACCGTATACATATATATCACAAACATACATGGTAGATATCCCATTTTAGATTGTAGTTATAATCTGATCAGATCTCGGAGCAGACCAACGGACCAACCCACTACGCCCGGCAGCTGACCGTAACTGATGGAAGCACGCAGAAGCCAAGCTGAAAAAGAGTGACGATCCTCAGCCGCGCAGAGAAGAGAGATAGTTTGCGTACATCTCTTCATCTACCTAGCTCTCAAACTAAGGTCGCATAGTTACAAATCCATGCCTTTCTTGTATGGCCTCCAACCTTTGAATGTTCAAAACTACGGTGCTCAAGAGTCCTGAGACGAGACGTTTTCCTGTCTCAGGACTCTATCTCGAGAACCGTAGCAATAGCTTCGATAGATAAATTTCCGAATATCATCCTTCGGATTCCCACTAATAATAAAAATATCTCCGTAAAAGAAACGCTTGCGCAATGTAGAATTTACTACGCATGTAACAGCGCCATCTTCTGTCAAATTTGGTGAACAATTGAATATCAAGATACACGTAATACTGGCCGTCATGAGGCAAATGCATGCGCTGAATAAGTCAAATGGAATAGCCTGGACAGAAGATAATTTTTGAAACATTTTTGCTTTGTAACAATTTTTGTATCAGAGACAAATGTAATATCGTTCTAAGCAATTCTTATTTACGAGTACGGTAGTACCTGGTGGATTTTATAGCATAAAATTAAATTGATTGTGCAAATAATGAGAAATGATATTGGCATGAACGCCAAATAATCCATAAATAGGAGATCACCGAAATCGGAACAAAAAATAAACTGTTAATTTTCATTTCGAGTATATTACTTCCATTCAGGACTCAGTTAAAATCTCGAAGTTTAGAGATTCTAGAAAATAAGCTTAGCCTATTTAGTGTCTTTCCCATGACGGAACCATGATGTTCTAGTCTTTTGGGAGGCGTACGCGGAACACGTGTTAACTTATAGGTTAACACGTGTATCTGTTTGTCTTGCTGTGGCATTAGAGTTCGTAACCAGAAGAACGAACGTTGTTGTTTGTTGTTACTTTACCTCCGTACACACGAGTGCATGCAATACACTCATGGACAAATTTAGAAAATTTAAGACAACTTTATTTATGGTTTTAGTAGCTTTAACTGTTTAGTTTTAATTAGGGGTACGAGAGTCAAAAACCTTACTTAAATTAAACCTTACTTGGGATACTTAAATTAAAATCACCTTAAAAATTCGTTGTAAGGAGTTTAAAAAAGCACATGATTAATTGGGTCTCCCTCGACTTCCCTAATATCGTTTGTCCTAAAGTTACTTGCCCTAACTGTTTTGTCCTAATGATCATAATCCCTAACGATCATTTGCCATAATCGAACTATTGCCCTAAAAAGCCTTCATATAGAGCCGATTCGCTGCTAGAAAAGTCGATTTGCGATGAGGTTAGAACTGTGACCTCATACAGAGTCGAATCGCTGCTAGAAAAGTAAATTAAAGCGATGTTATACCCTAAATATTATTATACCCTATACAATATTAATTAGTAGTATTAATAATATTAGTTAGTATTAGTTTATGTAATTGTAAATAATGAGGTATTAAAACACTCGTGTGATGTTATTATGAAACTCGGTTGTCGATGACGCCTCGTTTCATAAACCCACGCTCGAGTTTTAACGCCTTTCATTATATACAATCACATAAAAAAGCTTTTAAACCACTGATATTCATGGCCAGCACCTGAGATAATTGCAAATAAATTAAGTTATTTACCTAACCTTTTTACGTTTCTCTGTCGATAAGTGTATAGGTATACCTATAGTTGTAGGTAAGCGTTTATGTTTTCATACCCTGGCCTTGTTAAGTTTAGAGACAACAAAGTTAAATTTGCACACAAACAAGTACCAAAAACAATTAAACGACTTACTTACTTCAAGGCTAACTCAAGATTTTTAACAACTCGACCTAACCTTAAATTACTTGGGAACAAAACAAGACTTGTTAAAACCCCTCTTGATATACGTGGAGTGTTTTCCTGCTTTGTCCTGAATTATTGTTTGTGTAAACAATTAACGATACCTCACGTTTCGAGCGATGTATAATTGAAGATGATTTAAATTGAAAGAGGTAGCGGATGAGCTTGGTGTCCGTTATGGTGATTTAATAATTATTTTTCTTCTTCTTAGCGTTTTCTCGGCTTATGCCATGGCTCAGGGACGACCGCTGGGGTATGCGTGTTCTCAGAACTTCAGAACACACAGCGGGGCTTGGCAAGCGTAATGTAGGCCCTCAAGCTAGGTGAAGCGATCCAGCAGTAGACAGAAATAGGCAGATGATGATGGTGACGCTGAGTGCGGGAAAAAATCGCGCTTAAGCTAGAAATCATCAAACGAAACCACTAAATATTACTAAATATTGTGACCGTGGTCTAAACTTTATACCCCTAAACTATACACTGGTACATATGCTAAAGGATACTGGTGTCCGAGGGCCTTTGTTGGATTGGTGTGCGAATTACTTACGTAACAGAACTTATCACGTGAGGATAGGGGACACCCTTAGCGATGAAATATTGGTGACAGAGGGCACAGCACAAGGTTCCGTGCTTGGTCCACTCCACTACTTAGCTTACGTAAATAACATGGACAACTGTGTCAAAAACTGTAGCATATACAAATTTGCGGATGATACTTGCCTCATAGCTGCAGATAAAGACGTACGCTGAGGGGAAGTTACAAATAGATTTTACCAACATATGTAAATGGTCCCATGATGCAGGTCTGGTTCTAAATGCAAGTAAAACCAAGTTGCTTCATGTACATTCTAGCCAATCAAGATCGCTTAAAGCAGTTAAGATTATAGGTCACGGCCACCAGTGTCTCCACTCTCGGTCGACTGCTGGTCATGATTGCAAGTGTACACCGTTGGAACAAGTTAGTCACCAAAAATATTTAGGTCTTATAATCGACAACCGTTTCAACTGGGGTGACCACATTGACTCAGTGTGCACTAGATTGCGCGCTCTAATGGCTAGATTGTATATCCTGCGAAATAGAATCCCGTATACTGTCAGATTAGATGTTTATCATGCATATCATGCATTATATTTCGTATGGTTTGAGCAGTTACGGCCGTACTTTTAAGTCATACCTTGATAAAATATATAAACTACAGGTTAGGCTGTTAAAGTTAATAGTACCCTATAAAATTAGAAAGGAACTTACGTGTGATAGTGACTTGTTTAATATATGCAAAGTTCTACCGGTTCACGCCAAGTTTAAATACCATTATGTTAATGGAGAAATTCAACAGTTAATCTCTCATCCAATTAATACACGTCAAGTAACAAATCAAATGCTTCAAAAACCTCAATTTAATAATTTTTACGGCAGGCGGACATCAGAGTCCATTATACCAGACCTAATGAACAAGTTACCAAAAGAGTGGAAAGATAAAATAACACCAACGAACGTAGCAAGCGTTCTTAAAACTGAGATGCTTAAACTTTCAATTAAGTAAAGTGATTATTTTGGAGCAGCCTGTTTCATGCGCATGCTTGCCGTTGGATATTTTTTTGCTCGGCCGGTCGGCCGGCGCGCAAACAGATAACAAATGCACTCAGCGAGCTATAAATGTACCTATAGTGAAGTATTATCATTGTTGTTATTTTTTTTTTTATTATTTATTTATTTTTCTCTTTGAAATCATTACTTATTGTAAATCGTATGTGTAAGATGTGTTACAATTGAGATAGGTACCGCCTTATTCATGGAAACTTAACAGACCTGAAGTCGTTAACTTACGCTTTTACCATTTTTAACAAACGCTAAGCTGACACAACAAACAATGAATACGTATAAGTTAACAGAGGTTTGATGAGCGTTTATGAAGAACGGCATTTTTATGTTGCACTGAATTTCGTCTTTGATTAATTAAGAACTGCGGAACGAGGTATTTAGACAAACCGATCTGGTTTACTGTAAATATTATTGCTGAACATAAGGCTCATAGTTTAAGAGTTAGTATTCATCCAGTTCAACTCAATGCAAATTAGTGACTTATCTCTGCGTACATTAACGAATATATTAAATGGACAAAAACCAATGTGTTAATTTGCAAAGTTATTCCTTTCATCGGTTGCAAGAAACTCATTATCTGATATGAAAATCGGGTTGTTTTATCGCTAAAGCCTATTCCTTTCGCCGCAGGTTCACGGCGGTGCGTGTAATCGTGTTCACCGCATCGCAGGAAACACAAATATCTTTCACCAAAAGTCACATCTCTTACAATACCCACAGTACTATACGTCCTTATGAAATACAGTAGACCCCGGCACAAGCATGGCTTGCTAAAAGTCACATCCGTGTACAATTTGATGTGTACTTACGACTTTTTGAAAAAAGGTTTCCTTGTAAGCTTAACGAGTGCGAACTCTGTGGCTTTTCAGCTAACAATGTAATTATTAAAGAAAACACGCCCTTTTTGACACATAACGACGTTTGTACGGCCGATTCAATTCAAAAAAGGACTGTACAAGTTTTAATGGGTAGGCAACGCGCATGTGTCACCGCTGGAGTTGCATGCGTCTATAAGCCACGGTGACCGCTTTCCATCAGGCGAGCCAACTTCCAACTTCCTCTAACCTATTGAAATTAAACACTTTAGAACGGATTAATCCCGTTTATTAACACCATGACCCTACGTTTCGAGAGTTACGAGAGAGTGACGTTACGTTGACTGAGAGATTTTTTTTTCAATTTATAAAGCTCGATCATACCATAAATTTTTTTTGTCACCCAACTTAAAAAATGTGAAGTTTCAGCTTAAGTTTAAAACGGCAACATAAAAGCTTGTAAAAACGCCGACGTATTTACAAAGAACGTGTTTTTAAGCTTACATGGTAATTACATCATAACTACAATCTATATCGGAATATTTACCATGCATGTTTGTTTTAATGAGCACCCAATATTTCGGCACTGCCGCAAGCGCCATGTTCACGGTGTACGTACGCTTACAAACAATCCTGAAACGTCGGTTGCTTGGTAGAACAAACATACATGGTAAATATCTTGTCGTAGATTGTAGTTATAAAGGAAGTCTTGTTTCTCCGAGAGTTGGTAACGAAGTACTAGATAAATGTTTATTTGTACCTCTTTAGGTGGGTTACCAGATCTAACGACGTCGTTCCACGTTTTTTAGCTCTCTGCATTATCATGGGAAATAAAATAATTCAGTCATCATATCAGTCATAAGACGTCCACTGCTGAACATCGGCCTCCCCTTTGGACCTCCATATGTACCGGTTGGAAGCGACCTGCATTCAGCGTCTCCCTGCGACTTTCACAAGGTCATCTGGCTATCTTGTGGGTGGACGTTCTACGCCGCGTTTGCCAAGTCGTGGTCTCCATCCAAGCACTTTTCGACCCCATCGCCGACCTGCTGTAATAATTTGTCCTGCCCATTGCCACTACAGCTTACTAATCCGGAGGGCTAAGTCGGTGACTTAACTTCGTCTACGGATCTCTTCATTTCTGATTCGATCACGTAGAGAAACTCCGAGCTTAGCCCTCTCCATAGCTCGTTGAGCGACTTGGAGTTTTGAAATGAGGCCGATAGTAAAGGACCACATTTCGGCGCCGTAAGTCATCACTGGTAACACACATTGATTGAAAGCTTTCGTCAGCCTGGCCAACCAAGCTGTCAACGGGCTTCTCTCTCCATCTCTCCAGAAAGTCGGCCAGCCTCTGTCCCCTAGGATTCCGTTGCCCATAGCCAAATTTCCCCTAATTGTCTATAACATTGTTCCTTTAAAAAATTATGCTGATAAAATTAGACTATTAAATATATAAAAACATAAAGCCCTGCGATTTAGCTAATCCCGATTAATTTTGATCTAATCCATTGAGATATTTTCTATTTTACATCAATGAGACGAAAATAGGTTATTTATGATACAAGCGCTGAAAGTAAAAAAGCATTGTGCGAGGAAATAAACAATAACTATAAATTGAAAGAAATGAAATTTACTACAGAAAAAGTGACCAAGGTCCCCGGTGGGCAGGGCTGGGATCGAACCAGTGACCTCTGCGAACAGTACACCAGGCCAAATGGCGGCCAGCGCCGACAAAAGGCGGCGACAAAGGGACATAATCATTTGGGCGGTCTGGGTGGGGTGTGCGGAAAGTACTATGAAAATCCATTCCCGCACTTTCACCGAAAATATTTTTTTTAATTATGTATGCATGACATTACTTTGTTACAAAGTGGGGAGCAATGGAGCACCATTTTACGGTAGCTCATTATTGCCTTTTGAATCGTTTCTGAAGGAAAACACTTGAATTGCATTGCCAGGAAATACTATAAACTTCAGTTAATTCCTTCTCTAAGTAGTGAAAACACGAAACAGTACGCTTCGAGTGAGTAAATGGATAATAAAGGATGACACACCAGTCCGATCCGATTCAATCCAATCCGTCACGTGACCTCGAAGGGCTCCGAGTTGTCACGTAACGTTTTGTATAGAAACTGACAGATAGAATAGAAATAGAATAGAATACAAATAATTTATTCGTTGGCACACAAAATAAACAGTACAATTAACAGAAAATTGCCATGATTAAAGAAGTGCCACGAAATGGACTCATCTCAGCATAATGCTGATCAGATCGTCCCGGATCGGATCGGACTGGTGAGCATCCTTAATGTATAAAACTTAATTTTAAAACAACTAAAATATTGTTCCGCACGGTTGCATTAACTCTAAATTGTTTTCACGATGAATGCTTTTATTTAATTAAACCGCATATCTACTCTAATTTAATGCGTTTTCGGTACTCTATGTTGGCGAAAATCCGTGAAGTGCATTCGTTATTGTGCATTTTTGAGAACAAGAGTTGCAATGGAATTTGTTCGCTTCGTGGCTGGAAACAATATACAGACTTTAAAGAATTTGTTGAAAGGATTCTAGTTTATGTTGAAACAATCCAAATTATTTACTAAATATTTTAGAAATTGAAAATGGATGTCATATACTAAGGAAAAAAATAGATCAGTCTGTCAAAGTTAATCACTCTTTCTTCAACTTGCATACAAACCACTTCTGCATCTTATCGTTATCGCCACTATTCTTTGTAAACCAGCATCCTATGAAATTATAAAAGGTCAGAAACATCGGAGTTTTATTTAAAACTATCATATCCGTCGAGACACCACGGCGGGTACATATGATCCGGCTCGAAGGACCTTAAATAGAACTCTTTGAACCTTCGTTCGCAACACTTACCGATGAAAAGAAACTGTCTCGTCCGAATTTTCTTTCTTTCCTGAATGGGATAAACAATCTTCAAACGCACAAGACATATTACAGAAATAATATCTTCTTGAATTGCTTTTTCACAGTTTTATTGCGTATTAACCACAGGATTTTAAAATTTGTATGACAAACCGCGAAAGTTGTTTAAAGATTTTGACGTGACTACTATGCGACCAAGTTAAGTTGTGATGCGTTGACATCGACGAGGAAATTAGAATGATGTATTATGAAATGTATGAATTGCATCAATTGTCAACCTACGAAATGGAAGAAATACCCCTATACATCTCTTTTTGACACATTATTTAATTGGTAAGGAAGTAGGGCGGGTGTATATGTTTTTCGCTTGTTATTATAACGGGAGGCTTGCCAACCCATCTTAGTGCACTTATGACATGTATGTAGATAAAGTAGTGTATGCATCATTAGGCATTAAAACACTCGTGTCTTTAATTATGTACTGTCTCATAAACTAATATTAAATGATTGTAGGTAGGAAATAATCTTGTTACGTTTCCTAAAACCCTACTATCAACTAAATTGTGCTTCATAAGCCAGCGAAATCCTTTATGTAATGGATGTATTTGTCCCCTAGTATTCGCGGAAAATGTTCTAGTGCACATACTGCACTAGAACGGGAACGGGAATTTGGCGCATGCATTTAATTAATCATCTGCAGCAAAATGCAGCTGCATTATCTGTCAAGTCATGTATGGTAATTACTATATAATGCAGTTTTGAATTTAGATAAGAGAGTAGATATTCTGTTTAGTCTAAATTAATCGAAATGGGCTTTGATCCCCTGTCCGGTTCGTTCTTGACCCATCGTAATTCAGCTAGCGTGATGGACACCTTTGCGTTGGGAACCAATCGGGGCCGTTCACTTTAATTAATTTGTTGTAAGATTCTTCATTTTTAGGTTTAGGTTTATGTCACTTTATATGAATTTAGTTTTAGATAATTATGGTTAAGTTTTTATTTATGGTGTATAACTTATTTATCATTTATTAATATAGTTTTATTACTTCCGGAGAAGTGATTTCCGAAATTATTTACTTTATCAAAAAATGTATTTAGCAAACCCCTATTGTTTTTTAAATACCTATCCAACAATATCTCACACTTTAGGGTTGAAACGCAAAAAAGCGCCTAATGAACGCTTATCCAATGACCTTATCATTAGGACAATTAATCAATCTTCCTCGTGCCACGTTACTCGTTATCAATCATGAGGGAATTAATTATTGATTTAGTCGTCTGCGGACATCCTTTAACCTGTGACCTTCGAGTTCTGAGGTTCTATTGGAATTAGCAACTGCTCGGTAATACGTCTGACATTAATTAAGACATTAAACCCTGGCTCTGTAATGAGTTATTCAGAACTTGCGTATGATTAAATGTCATTTTGATATAAATCAGTTGACAATTTTATAATAAAATTGAAAGAAAAATGGAAAAAATCTACATCGAGCGGGATTTGAACCCACGACCTCTCTGAACACCGGTCAGAGATAAAAAACAGTTATTAAATTACAACGGTTAACACTCACGTATTTTTATCACAATAGGCGTGACATGTTTCGACTGCATCGGGCAGTCATCGTCGGACAGACAGAGTAATGTTGCCACCTTCGCGGCTCGGGCATCACTGCCAGTGACAGCCCAGTGATGAGCAGTAATGCCCGAGCCGCGAAGGTGACAACACCATCACTATGTCTGTCCGACGATGACTGCCCGATGCAGTCGAAACATGTCACGCCTATTGTGATAAAAATGCGTGAGTGTTAACCGTTATTTATGTTAATTTATGTTCCTGTTGGGTTTCAAATTTTTATAATTTTAAATAAAGGTAGATTTTTTCTTAATAATAAAGATGAAGGTACTTGCGTGACGCTCCATCCTTTCCAAGTCTCCCGTCCTTTACCAACACGCACAATATCGTATCGCCGTCTCGCGATACGGATTTATATGGGACGCCATATTGGCTGAGCAGTTCCAAAATTGAGAGCAAGCCGTGCACATCGTCTCTGAAGACATTAATTCGAAAAGGCATTTAAAAATGCACATTGTGAGTTTGCGACACATATGTTTAATGCGCGCGCGTTAGTGCCCGTGAAAGAAGTGAAATTTGGTGAGAGGAGAGGACTGTCAACGCCTGGCCAGGACGAAAGTGCATATGTGGTTTTCGCCGTTTCCAGCTGCCCTTGAGCTGACGTAAAGGTTAGTGCGTGTTGCTCCTTTTTTCCTATTTATCCTGCTTTCTTTCAGAGTGACGCGAGTGCCCAATCTTAATTATCATCCTTTGTAATACAGTCCATTATTTTTAATAGTTATCCGAAGCCTTGAAGGTGCTCTCCTCATGATTTCCGCTTTTAATGAGTTGTAGGCTTCCCCATTACTTTGGTCACTTCGACCCGTATATGAACCATTTGTCATTAAATATACCTACCGCTAGCCATACGGTCATTGTGCATAGCAACAGAAATAGTTCGTCATTATTATCGTATTTTATCTCCCGCATCGGCGGCTATTTCTTAATATTTCCGCTCCGCGTTGCTTGTAGGGTAGATCGTTGGTTATTTCCGAATTTATTTAATTTTTTGACAAATATACCTAAACACGTGTTCCATATTTCATTTGTGAATTTTTTATATTATTCGCCATATTGCAAATAGGCGAATCATTGTTAAAACTCATCCGCAACCTGTCGGGATTGCTCGGTTATCTTCGGTCATTCCGATCGCTTCGCACCTATACGATTGCACCGTAACGTCAGTTTTGCGGCGCCGCTCGCACTTGATTTTAGGAACTCAACGCTCATTTATTTATTTTATACCGCACACATTTTATTACCCGCATATAAATATAAATATATTATCTTAAAAACCGCGCTTGCTTAGCTAGATAGCTCTAAATAGTATAGGGTTCTTTAGCGCATTCCGTTTACTAGTTTTATTAAACGACTTATTTGCTTCTAATTAAAATGGGCAAACCCACAAAAGGCAGAAAAGGCAGCGAAACTTTTATTAGCGAGGACTATGACACTAATAAAAATCAACTTGCTTTATATTCAGTTCGCCGCGATGTTATATACAGACGCGTAGAAAATATACTGGAGCTCGCATATAAGGCGGAAACCGATCCGTCTCAATATAGGGCGTTTCACACGAGTGCATTAAATTTAGATAGATTGCGCGATGATTACCAAGCCGTCTTAGAATCGTATAATTTACTGCACTTGCAAATGCACCCCGACTCTGAAGTTGATTACGAGTCTTGGACAACGTTTGAAGAAATGTTTTGTTACATTAAGCAAATTCTAATAGATAACGAAGCCAAGGTTTCTTCTGAACCGGCTTCTTCTTCCAAACCAAAATGCCGCCTGCCTAAATTGGAATTAGTTTCATTTGACGGAGATGTTAAGAACTGGCCTTTGTTTTACCAACAATTTAAAAGTATTATTCATGAAAACGCATCGCTAACTGATAGCGAAAAGGTATACTATTTAGTCGGCAAGTTAACTGGTAACGCCGCGAATGTTTGCTCCGGCTTGCCCACGACCGCAGAAAACTATTCTATCATTTGGAATGCGTTGATACAAAAATATGACGATCCGCGCTCGTTAGCATCGGCTTATCTCAATCAGCTGTTGAGTTTTAAACAGTTAACCGCGACAAATGCAGCCGGTTTGGATTCGTTCATAAACAAATTCAATTCGTCAGTCGAAGCGCTTAAGCAGTTGAATTTGGGTGATTTAACCGATTTTATGTTTTTACATTTAGCTCTGCAAAAGTTAGATGCCGATACAGTGAAACTGTTTGAAATTACCTACCGGAAACAGAAAATTCCTTCATATCAGCAGTTAATTGAATTCGTAAAGGAACAAAACAAAGTTTTAAGCCGCTCCCCGAATGTAACGAATAGTAAACCGGTTGACAATTTTGTCAAACTACGCACCCCGCAAAAACCTAAAACGTTTGTTAGTGCAGCTACGGCCAGTTGTACAAGCGCCAGCGATAAATGTTCGTTGTGTGATAGTAAACACGATCATTTATATTCATGTCAACCTTTTATGAAGATGACGCCGCACGAGAGGTTCAATTTTATTAAATTGAACTCTTTTTGCAACAATTGCTTGAGTGCGAAGCATAAGACTTTAGCTTGCACATCTAAGCGTAATTGTTCGCATTGTTCTTTAAGGCACCATTCGTTGTTACATTTTAACACGAAAGAGAAATCTCTCTGCACAATTAGCGCCATGGTGTCCCCGCCCGCTACTGATAATAATTTAGCAACAAATAACGTTGTTATTCCCGCACCCGCTACCGCTTGTGATTCGACCCGCGCATTATTAGGTGAGAATCGCAACAATCCCGCTCAAGCTAATATAGACTCTGCAACTGCTGCAGTTAAGGTCGAAAATAGCTTACCGTCTTCCGCACCTGTTTGCACTATTGCATGTGCTGACAACAACAGTTGTTTTCAAACAACTGCGATGCTCGCTACCGCTCAAATAAAAGTAGTTGATAAATTTAAACGCACTCATTATCTACGCGCGTTAGTTGATCCTGGTTCAATGTCGGATTACATAACTACCGCGTGTTGCAAGCGCCTTTCTCTTCCCATAGATAAGCAATTGCGCTTTATGGAAGTTTCAGGAATAGGAGAAATGGTTCTCAAAGTAAAGGGCAAGACCGAGCTCACCTTTACGTCCCGCCTAGATGACGCTTGTCAATATGCGATCAAACCGTTGGTCGCCGACCGCTTAACCCCGCAGTTGCCCGACTCACCCTTAAGTAAGGAAGCTATTAATGCTGTGAGTCAATTACCGCTCGCTGATGACAGCTTTTCGGAACCTGGGCCTATAGATGTTATTTTAGGAGTTAATGTTTTTTGTGATGTATTCTTAGGCAGGAAAATCATGAATCCAGATCCTAGAATACCTAGCGCTTTAGAGTCAACCTTGGGGTATCTAATAATGGGTGACGCCGCTATCGCTAAACCACATGTCGCTTCTCGCACACTCTGTGCCTTCACTAGTGATTCGCTTCATAAGCTAGTTGAGAACTTTTGGGCAGTAGAAGAACTACCCGCACGTAAGTTTTTAAGCCCAGAGGATCAAAAATGCGAAGATATTTACGCTTCAACCACTGTCCGTAATGATGACGGCAGCTATTCGGTAGATCTTCCATTCAAAGGCGATCCCAACACTTTAGGTGACTCATTTAATACCGCAAAAAAGCGTTTTTTACTTTTGGAAAAGAAGTTCAATAAAAATCGCGAGCTGAAGTCCGGGTATGACGAAGTTATTCGCGACTACCTAAATAAAGGTATTCTCACGCGCTCCGCACCTAGCGAGTTGGATACTCCAGGGTTTTTTCTACCGCATTCGCCTGTGATTAGGAATGACAAAGTCAGTACGAAAGTGAGACCGGTCCTGGATGGCAGTTCAAAGACTGATACCGGCCTTTCATTGAATGATATTTTGTACACAGGATGTAACCTGCAGGCTAATATTTTTCACATTTTACTAAATGTGCGGATTTACGAAATAGCATTCTTTGCCGACGTAAAACAAATGTATTTATGCATTCACGTGAATGCACCGCACCGTAAGTACCAACGGATTTTATATCGGTTCGCTGATACCGATCCGCCCGAGATCCTGACGTTTACACGAGTAACGTTCGGCCTTCGACCTTCAGCTTTTTTAGCAATTCGCACTTTGCGCCAGTTAGCCGCCGATGAGCGCCACAAATGGCCATCCGCAGCCGCCGTGCTGGAAAGAGACATCTACATGGACGACCTCGCTTCTTCTGCTTCCTCGCTAGGGGAAGCTGTAAAGACAGCAAAGGAGTTAATCGCTCTCTTTAAAGCTGGTGGTTTCGACCTACTTAAATGGACGTCGAATTCGCACGAATTGCTAGAGCACATACCAGATTCGCACCGCCAATCTGAATCTATTTCCTTCGATGACGGAAATACATTTAAGATTTTAGGTTTAAAATGGTTACCCGCTCAAGATTGCTTTGTTTTTGACATATCGAATCCGCCGTCGGTATGTACCAAACGTGCTATTCTCTCGGCGACTGCGCGTTTATACGATGTCCTAGGGCTGGTCGGTCCTGTTATTCTATACGCTAAGTTGGTAATAAAGCAACTTTGGCTTATTTCCCTCGATTGGGATGAAGTGCCTCCCTCTCATATTGTCAAGCTTTGGCAAGAGTACTTAGCCGAGCTACCGCTGATATCACGAATTAAGTTTCCGCGACATTTAGGTATTAAAACCGGGTCTCAAGTTACGCTGGTCGGTTTCTCCGACGCGAGCGAATCTGCTTATGGTTGCGTGATATATTCACACGTCGTGAATGGTAACGAACCACCAGTTGTGACGTTGCTTTGCTCGAAATCAAGGGTTTCGTCAGCTAGGCCTACGATTACTCTTGCTCGTTTGGAACTTTGCGGGATATTACTTCTATCTCGACTTCTAAAAGAAGTTCACGACACAATGTCGAGTAGGCATAAAATAAATGGTATATATGCTTTTTCTGACTCAGAGGTCGCCTTATGTTGGTCGGTTGCCTCACCACATAGGTTTGACACATATGTCGCTAATCGAATTTCTCAAATTCAGGCTAACATTTCACCTGAGAACTTATACCACATTGCCGGTACACAAAACCCAAGCGACTGCGTCTCACGGGGTCTTACTCCCTCTCAACTTCTCGAGCACGAGCTCTGGTTTAAGGGGCCGACTTGGTTATCAGAACCTATAGAACATTGGCCTATACGAAAGTTCGTTCCGAATAAGCCGCAGTTGCCGGAACAAAAAACCGTGGCTCACGTCGCTACCGTAGTCTCTAAAATGGATCATCCTATATTAACGCTTGCACTACGTTGTTCCACTTGGAATAAGCTTCTTCGAGCCACCGTTTATGTTCTTCGTTTTACAAAGAAGTTACCGCGCAATGACGTAATTACCGCTAATGATTTAAATACCGCTGAGCTAGCTATTCTGCGAGCCGTACAAGAGGCATACTTTTCAGAAGATATCAAATCTTTATCAAAAGGACATAAATGTTCTTTAAAATTGCAAAAACTGTTTCCGTTCCTTGCGGACGGAATCTTGCGCGTCGGAGGTCGCTTATCGAACTCGACGCTGGATTATACCTCTAAGCATCCTATAATATTGCCAAGAAAGGGTCACGTCGTTGAGCTAATAATTGATAACTATCATCACGCAAACTCGCATGCTGGGCCACAATTGTTGGTTAGCTTATTAAAAACCAGATTTTGGATTCTTTCCGCACGTCGCATTGTTAGACAACGCACGCAAAAATGCAATAGTTGTTTTAAACTTAATCCGAGACCTACTTTCCCGCCGATGGCTGACTTGCCTAAGTGTCGCTTAGAGGAATGCAAAGCTTTCATGCATACAGGATTAGACTACGCGGGCCCTCTGTATGTCACTCCTTATAGGAAACGTGGCGTTCGCAGCGTCAAGGCTTACATATGCCTTTTTATTTGCCTCGTGACAAAAGCCGTCCATATAGAATTGGTCTCTAATTTAACCTCTGCAGGGTTTATAGATGCTTTCAAGCGTTTTATATCGCGCCGAGGTCCCTGCACCTTTCTTTATTCCGATAACGGTACCAATTTCGTATCAGCTAAAGCTTATTTTAAGGAGCTTTACGATTTTTTAGTGTCGGACGAATATTATCGAACCTTTAATGACGAATTAGCGAAATATCGCATTGTATGGAAAATGAATCCGCCAACCGCTAGTCATTTCGGGGGTATATGGGAAGCTAACATAAAAAGCACCAAATCACTGTTGTTCAGAGTAATCGGAAAACAGGTTTTAACTTTTGAAGAGATGACAACAGTCTTAACTCAAATAGAATCTGTACTTAACAGCCGTCCCATGTACGCCTTAAGCTCAGACCCTTCCGAGCCACTTGCGCTCACACCTTCTCATTTTTTGACCGTCTCACCGTTAGAATTTTTGCCAGCCGCTGACCTGACGGACGAACGTCCAAATTTGCTGTCCCGTTTTTCGCTAATGGATTCGCTCGTGCAGTCGTATTGGAAACGATTCAGAACTGAATATTTACACAATTTGCAACAACGTGAAAAATGGAACACGCCCGCTAATCCGATAAAAGTAGGTACCGTGGTAATACTAAGCGTTGACAATGCGCCACCTTTGCAATGGCCGTTAGGAATAATAGCCAACGTTTTCCCTAATAGTCGAGACGGAGTTATACGAGTAGCAGAAGTCAAGACTAAAACTGGTACTTACAGGCGTCCGGTTATCCGGTTATGCCCCTTACCGACTCAATAAGAGTCTAAATTAGTTATAAACCCTTATCTTTTAGCTTATAATTAGCACACGTCTAGCGCCGACGTCTAGAAAATAAGATAGTTGTACTTTACTATATTTCCTTTATTTCACGTATTCACGCGAATATCGTATCATTACGTATTTACAAATTTCTTGTACTTATGTATTTAACATTAAAACCCGTTCAGGTGTTAGGTTAATTGTTTATATAACTTATTAGAAATAACTTAGCACAATGACCATACGCGTACGTTTTATTCAGCGTTCGAGCATCTTGGCTCATTCCTTTCTTTCTTTTTTTGAAGGGTTCCTTCAAGGCCGGGGGGATGTTGGGTTTCAAATTTTTATAATTTTAAATAAAGGTAGATTTTTTCTTAATAATAAAGATGAAGGTACTTGCGTGACGCTCCATCCTTTCCAAGTCTCCCGTCCTTTACCAACACGCACAATATCGTATCGCCGTCTCGCGATACGGATTTATATGGGACGCCATATTGGCTGAGCAGTTCCAAAATTGAGAGCAAGCCGTGCACATCGTCTCTGAAGACATTAATTCGAAAAGGCATTTAAAAATGCACATTGTGAGTTTGCGACACATATGTTTAATGCGCGCGCGTTAGTGCCCGTGAAAGAAGTGAAATTTGGTGAGAGGAGAGGACTGTCAACGCCTGGCCAGGACGAAAGTGCATATGTGGTTTTCGCCGTTTCCAGCTGCCCTTGAGCTGACGTAAAGGTTAGTGCGTGTTGCTCCTTTTTTCCTATTTATCCTGCTTTCTTTCAGAGTGACGCGAGTGCCCAATCTTAATTATCATCCTTTGTAATACAGTCCATTATTTTTAATAGTTATCCGAAGCCTTGAAGGTGCTCTCCTCATGATTTCCGCTTTTAATGAGTTGTAGGCTTCCCCAAGATGCAATTTCACCGAGATCGGGACCACTTTTCGCGTTGCCTTGAAGTCTGAAGCAGGACCTTTTATGGAAATATCCCGCGACTATCCATGAACGCACGTAATCAATATTCAGAATCCTCGCTTATTGGAAAAGTAGACCCGGCATACAAATATACTGAGAATAGGGTTGAGTGGAGTCCTAGATTGGTACAAGTTACAGGAATTCTGAAAAAGGGTGTTATAAAAGAAAGTTAGTCCTTGGAGTTTGGGGCGGATGCTAGTATGGGATGCTACCTGTGTAAACACGCTGGCACCGTCCCATCTCCAACGAAATAATGTAAAAGCGGGCGAAGCGGCTGAAAGCGCCGAAATTTTAAAACGTAATAAATGTGTCTGGGCAGAGAGTACCTTTTTATACCATTCGGAGTAGAAACTCTTGGTCCCAGCGCCCGCGAGTATTTCGTAGAAATCGCAAAACGTCTGGTTGAGGTTACTGGTGACCGAAGAGCTGGTGGCCTCCTTTCATAACGTATCAGCCTTGCGATACAACGAGGAAATGCCGCCAGCATCCTAGGTATAATGCCTCAAGGACCTATTTTAGATTTAAGGTAGGTAAAGGTAGGTAGTCTTAACTTATTAAATAATATTTAAAACGGGTCACTCACGTAATTTAGTCGATTTTCGCTCGACATGTTTCGTTCTTTACGAAGAACGTCATCAGGAGCGCCCACTCGCGACAGAGGCAAGTCGTACACTGCGGGCTAATGCCCTATCTGCTCTGGTACTTGCAGCTGGCGGTGGGAGCGGCGCGGGGGGCGACACGGCGGACGATCTACCCTCGTTCTCATTATCATCGCTTTTGCCAACCGGGTTGCAAACAACACTCACTACGTCACTCGCTAAGGGCACGTTCACACAGTCCACTGACGCGGTACCCAAAACCGTTTTCCAACTGGGAGGCACTGACCAACCACAATCACGGTTGAAGTTCGGATGACGACTTATTTCAATAGCCTCCCGTATTTTCCGCTGAACTACGAATTTTTCTCTAGCCAACACGGTTACCCTATCAAACCTAATGTAGTGCGTCGAATCCGAGTCCAATACGTGTTCCGTTACCGCAGAACCACGGCCATCTCGGTTTTTCATACTACGTATGTGTTCTGTGAGTCTCGTAGAAATATTCCGGCCGGTCTCTCCAATATAATTCTTTCCACAAGAACACGGAATCATATATACCCCAGGACCATTTAAGGGCTCCTTGTCCTTCGGCGAACGCAACCATTGTCTCAGCTGAGTGTTTGTGAGTGTGTGAGTGGGCGCTCCTGATGACGTTCTTCGTAAAGAACGAAACATGTCGAGCGAAAATCGACTAAATTACGTGAGTGACCCGTTTTAAATATTATTTAATATGTTCGAGTCTCACGAGAGTTTTATAGTTAAAATAGTCTTAACTTATCTAGAAGTTGAACTTCCTGTATATATTTTGAAAATAAATGTTCGTTAATTTAAAGAAAGTGTTTGTATTCTAAATTTGATATTACTTTGAGCTGCATCCCGACTTGAAGATCAAACTCACCTGTATGACGTAATCCGCTCGAGTGACGAACCAATTTTTTTTATGTGACAGCTTAAGTAAGTAAGGATGACGTCATGTTAACGACCATGACGTCTTAACGCGATTCAGTTTAGGTCCTTAACTGTGCACAGTTGTATGGCAGCGACTCAGTTTAGATCCTAAAGTGAATCGCGCTAAGACGTCATGGTAAGGCCCCTGTGCACAGTTAAGGACCTAAACTGAATCGCGTTAAGACGTCATGGTCGTTAACATGACGTCATCCTTACTTACTTAAGCTGTCACAAAAAAAATTGGTTCGTCACTCGAGCGGATTACGTCATACAGGTGAGTTTGATCTTCAAGTCGGGATGCAGCTCAAAGTAAGGTTAGGTTTCCTGAGAATATACCAAATCCTAATGAAAAAATCAGGTTGATAATTTATAGCTCTTATGACTTGCGCCGTAAAAATCTATGTCGACTCGATTATCAAGCTCCCGCAGATATTACTTACATATGACGCCACCCAAATCACACGCGTTTGTATTGTAAGTAATCTCACACATATACGGTATCATAAAGATATGATATCCAGACATCTCGAAATTTTCCGCACGCAATTTGGATGGGTTCTGAAGTTTGGGGAATTCAATTTAGAACAGAAAGTAGTTCTGAATGTTTTTTCTATTTTTTTATACTACAACGGTGACAAACAAGCATACGGCCCGCCTGATGGTAAGCGTTGACTGTAGCCTATGGACGCCTGCAACTCCAGGGGTGTTAATTGCGCGTTGCCGACCCTTTAAAAAAAAAGGAGGATTCGCTGTGATGACAGCTAAGGGGGCAAACTTTGCTCCGTGGGTGGGTGCCGCTTTTATGGAGATCATCACTATAAGTTTATGCACTTGCCACGCATAGGTAACATTTAAACTTAAGTAACTAGAAAAAAAGTTGTAGGCAATTGCAGGTTTAGTGTGGTAGGGCACAGCACAACGAATGTCGTCTCGCTCAAATCTGGAGCAGAGCCCATCTGGGGAAGTACCTTGACCTTACAGAAAACCGCAGTTTAATAACACTAGACCATAGTGTTGTGTTTCTGTTTGTGAGTAAGGTCGCCAGAGCTCCAAGAGGATTCACTGCGTTGACAGCTGGCCTTTAGCCGGCAACACAGCGAATCCTCCTGTTTTTTTATAGGGTCGGCAACGAGCATGTAACACCCCTAGAGTTGCAGGCATCCATAGGCTACGGTGACCGCTTACCATCAGGCGGGCCGTATGTTTGTTCGTCACCCTCGTAGTATATAAAAAAAAACAATGTAACATGCTTGATTTAAATTAAAATTAAAATTAAATTAAATAATTATTTATTTCGGGCAGGACCCATAGATATTTTAGTACTGTACATTATTTCTTATTCACTAATGTTAGTAGACAAATTTAAGACAGTGAGTTATACATTGTGATATTTTGTTGCTCAACTTTCGTTTTTATATCGTGACTGTCGCCTGCACAACTATCTTTCAAAGAATCAAAGCAATTTATTCATTTATTCTGGCTGCAGCGGGAAACGAACGATGGATCTTTGATAATTGAATTGTAGAATTGTATCATTATTAAGTTCGGACGTCGCCCTGACGTTGTAGCCTTATTGATATTTACGATAACGTAGCACTTTTTTACGGTTACCACAAAGTAGTTAGCTGAAGAATGTCGCGTTATTATGGCATAACCATACAGGGGTTGTCTCGTTCTGGATTGTTCCTGGTTCAACAGATCTCTTTGGCAATTCAGCGTGGAAACGCGGTCAGTGTCATGGGGACGTTTGAGCCAGCTGCCATCCAGGGTGAATCTTCTATCTATTTTTAATTATGTCGTTTATAGGTGAAAAATCCTGTAGCTGTGATCTGTATTCTCCTGAAGAATCATATGTAGCGGATTTTTAAAACTGTTCTTTTTCTCAATAAATTACTTTCTCCTCCTCGCGTCAAGTTCCACATTACTGAAGGTTGTGATTCCCCGGATGGAGACAGATTTTTCTTTAATGATCCTCCTCCATCTGTGCCTGACTTTGGTTTCATGGAGGGCATCATGCTGCTTGGTGTATCACAGAGCTTTGGACTCCCGTCCTTCTTCCATCGACCTAAGACCCATCAGTTATTCGAGGTTATGTCTTGGGTTTGGTGTGATGTGGCCAGAGAACTGGATCCTTCGTAGGCAGGTGGTGAAAATTCTACCATATGGTTAGCTCCAAAATGCCTTCTATCTAATAATCAAATAACTACTAATATTATATTGCACACAACGACGGGTTTATTTCATGCGATCGCCGTAACTCCTATAAAATAATCTTTCAAATATCTTTTCAAATATTAAGCTTACAAACACAACGTATCAGCATTGCGATACAACGAGGAAATACCGCCAGCATCCTAGGTACAATGCCTCAAGGACCTACTTTAGATTTAAGGTAGGTAGAGGTAGGTAGTTAGGTAAGTTACACTTACTGTATATATTTCGAGAATAAATGTTTTTAAGCTTACAAATAGATAGATAATCAAGGCTAACTAAAGATTTTTCATTAAAAGTCGTTTTAACCATTCCAATCCCAATAAACCCAATTTTTTGCGAAATCTGTCTCATTCCAATGCACTTAAGTTAAATATTTAATTTAGCAAGACAGGACGGAGTTTTTCCAATGATTTGTATAACTTACTGAACGAAGGGCATAGGTCTCGAAGGGAGCAAGAAAACACAGAGTTTAATAATAAACTCACAAATGTAATCTCACTGAACTTTTCTTCCACACACAAATATTTATCTCTCTAAACAACAAATAATCTTCAGATACCTCTTAAAACTAGGGTAAACAAACGTTGGCGTGATCTAGAAATTTTGACACATGTTGTTTTGTCAATTTTCGTCCCCGTGCTATATGATACCTAGTTATACATAGATGTGCATTTTACCCACAGTTAGTTACAATAAATCATGTTTAGAGTCCAGACGCGTTTGCTTTAAAATTCACCTGCAATCAAAATTGAACCTTATTCCGTTAAGAACATGGTCCTTCGAACCGGATGCTTGAAGAGTGACACGTAAAAATAATTGGTTCAATAGAAAAAATGGTGTAATTTCGATGAAATAACGTTAAATACATATGGAAATGTGTTAAATTCATTAGACAATTATGTAACAAGAGTGAATTAAGGCAAAAGAACTTTAAGGATTAAGACTATTCGGTGTTATTACAAAAACAGTTTACGTATTTATTAGGTGTGATAAATGGACAAATGACAAGGTGTATCGTGGATTTAGAAGTTTGTGTAACTTAACTACGAATAACAGTATTGTTCAAGTGTATTACAAAAGTGAGCCGCTGGGATTTTTAAGTAAATTTGTTGGACATTACCGTGTGGCGCTCGCTTACCCTACGCATAAAAATATAACAAAGGAGTGGAACTTTCCAGAAGTTACATACGTTTTGTGTTGTGTTTTAACTATATCTAGTGACTTTGCATTACTTTATTGCCATAAACTATTGCTGCAATGGATAAAATTGAACAAAATATAGTTATTCAAGCCGATAGGTTAGAAAAGGTGAAAAGGGCGTATAGTAACTACAGGAAATCGCCTAAGGAAAGACTTTCGGTTGGTTATGTGAAGGGAAGAATGGATACACTGGAAATATACTGGAAGGAGTTTAAGGCCGTACATGAAACGTTAATTATATCGGTTTCTATGGAGCTGCGTCCAACATTAAACTATTTTGCCGACAATATGTTTGAGGATTTTGAAGAAGCGTACTACGCGTACAAGGGTGAAATGATGTCTACGTTGGAAAGTATACAACCGATAAAATTTGAGTCTAAACAAACACCTACAACTACGCCTAATACATCGAATGGTGGTGAAGTTAAATTGCCTCGAATTTCACTCCCTACATTTAACGGGAACTATACTGAATGGCAATCATTCCATGATTTATTTCTGGCATTAGTGCATAGCAACGAATCCTTACAAGATGTTCAAAAGCTACATTACCTGAAGGGCAGTTTAGCCGGAGAAGCCGAGGCATTGTTGCGTCAATTTTCAGTAACTGCAGAAAATTACCCAGAAGCTTGGTCAGTGTTGAAAAAACGTTATGCCAATAAGAGATATATAGCAAATTGTGTTTTTAAGAAATTCTTTACACAAAAAGCGATAACGCAGGAGTCGGCCACAGCTTTACGACAGTTATTGGATACTTCAGTGGAATGTATGAGTGCACTTAAACATCTAGGATTACCTACGAATCATTGGGACGCAATTATTAACTACTCCATTGTATCAAAATTGGACGCGAGTACCCATAAAGAATGGGAAGAGTTAATAAGCAGAGATGAGACGGATGACTTACCTAGTTTTGATAAATTGAAATCGTTCCTGGAAAATAGGTTTCGTACTCTCGAGATGGTGGAACCTGCAAGCAAAGGCTACAAACCTGTGAAAGCTAAGATGTTTCATGTTACTGCGCCGAGCGAAGTGAAATGTGCGTTATGTAATGAAGAGCATTATATTTATAATTGTAAACAGTTTTCCAAGAAGTCGATAGATGACAGGTACAGTTTCGTGCAGAAAAATAATCTCTGCTATAATTGCTTAATTCCAAACCACAATGTTTTTAAGTGTCAACAAAAAACAACTTGCCAGATCTGTAAGAGAAAGCATCATTCGTTATTACACCGGGACAAGAAAGAAGCAGGCGGAGAAGCTCGAACGTCTGGAGAAACAAGTAACAACAACAAAGAAAAAACACAAACCGTAGTAGTGGCACATACGTCGACTGTATTACAAGTAAAACAACCTGGGCGAGGCACCTTGTTGGCGACAGCACTGGTGTATGTCACAGCGGAGTCGGGGCAGTCCTACGTGCTTCGAGCTCTCGTGGACCCAGGATCAGAGGAGTCCTTCGCGACCGCAGGGGCGGTCCAGTTGCTGGGTTTGAAGAAAACTAAAGTCAGCGGAGTGATCTCTGGAGTTGAGGAGCATGAGTCGCGTATCAAACACATGGTAACATTACATATTCAGTCAAGGTACGATATTTCCTTTTCTATGGATGTAGATGCTTATGTATTGAAGTCAATTACACGTCAGTTACCATCTAGGGTAATTAAAGGTTTTAATTGGCCTGAGGTTAATAAAGTAAATTTAGCTGACCCCACCTTTATCGCGCCAGGGAAGATTGATATTCTTCTTGGTGCGAGAGTTTACTGCGAAATCATAGACACAGGTTTAATGAGAGGTCCTGGGAAGTTTATTGCCCAAAAAACACACCTGGGTTGGATTTTGTTAGGGGGTACTAAGGTTACTAACACATCATCTACTATTTCACAGCACATCTCTAGCCTACATATTACAAGACAAATAGAAGAAGACAACAACCTTCTGAAGAGGTTTTGGGAAGTGGAGTCGGAGCTATACACAAAGCAAAGTATGTGGACGAAAGAAGAAGAGAGGTGCGAGGAAATATATCAACAAACAACAACGAGGCATGAAACAGGAAGGTACGTGGTACAGCTTCCTTTAAAGACAACTTTCGAAGACACTGTAAAGTCGTGCGGAAACACAAAGCGTCAGGCTATAACCAGACTAGAGCAACTGGAAAGGAGGTTCGCACGAAGTGAGCAGCTAAAAACCGAATACACCAAAGTTATACACGAGTACTTACAGTTAGGCCATATGAAGAAGGTAGGTACAGAAGAAGCTGAAGCTGATGCAATCTATCTTGGACACCATGCTGTAATTAGAGAGGACAAGGAGACATCAAAGGTTCGTGTCGTCTTTGACGCGTCAGCAAAGGGGTCAAACGGATGCTCCTTAAACAGCAGCATGATGGTAGGTCCTACAATCCAACCAGACCTTCGCAGTCTGATATTTAGATGGAGATCTCACAAAATTTGTGTTGTTGGCGACATCGTGAAGATGTATCGTCAGGTAAGAATGGATGACAAACACACAGATTTACAACGCATAGTGTGGCGGAATGATACATCTGACAAGATTGAGAGCTATAAGCTACTTACCGTTACATTTGGAACAGCAGCTGCACCCCATCTGGCTGTTCGCACCCTCCAGCGCTTGGCTGATGATGAGAAAGATAACTATCCTCGAGGAGCCGCGGTAGTAAGAAACTCATTTTACATGGATGACCTTATGACAGGTCACGAGGATCTCGACGAAATGAAGGTCACCTGTAAAGAAATTGATAGTTTGCTAAAGGCCGGTGGTTTCCAAATGCAAAAGTGGTCTAGTAACTCGGAAGAACTGCTGAAGGACTTGGCTGAAGGCACGAAGACTCAGGAACCTGTAACAGAAAAGAAAGAGATTAAATTAGATAAAATCATAAAAATATTGGGACTTACATGGAATCGTAAAGATGATACATTTCACGTTTCAGTCAACTTACCAGCAAGCAGGGTACCTGTAACGAAGAGAGTAATTTTGTCGGATGTAGCTAGCCTATTTGATCCGTTTGGATGGCTCTCGCCAGTGGTGATAACGGCCAAAATCATGATTCAAAAATTATGGCTTTGTCCTTATGAATGGGATGATGAATTATCCACAGAGCTGGTTGACGAATGGATGAGCTTCAGAGAAGAACTTCACGAGCTGCAACCTATTGAGATCCCGCGTTGGATTAAAATGTCGTCTCGTTGCAAAGAAGTGGATCTGCACGGGTTCTCGGATGCCTCGACTCTTGCTCTAGGAGCGGTTGTCTATGTAAGAGTAGTAGACGAGCACGATGTTGTTCATGTCACGATGTTGGCCTCAAAGACGAAAGTAGCGCCACTGAAACAATTGACGGTCCCGAGGCTAGAACTTTGTGCTGCGGTGTTATTAGCAAAGCTGTTGCATGACATTTCAGGACTATTAAGCATACCTATGCACAGAATCTACGCGTGGACAGACTCGATGGTGGTTCTTTCATGGCTACAATCACAACCCAGTCGCTGGCAACTCTTTGTTGGGAACAGAGTGTCAGCAATCATCCAGCTTATTGACAATGATAGATGGAGGCACGTCGTGTCGGAAGACAACCCTGCTGACCTTGCGTCAAGGGGTATCAAGGCAAGTGAACTGGTAAATAATGAACTTTGGTGGAGTGGACCCACATGGTTAAAGGAGAACAGCACTGAAATGCTAAGGGCCACTACAATTCCAAGAACAGAACTGGAATGCAAGAAGTCATTTCACACGTCCATACAAGATACTCCCATTTGGGAGAGGTTTTCGTCATTGGTCAGAATGAAACGAGTACTAGCTCACTGTAAGAGATTTTTAGACTACAAAAACAAAACACATGATATCTTGAGCGCTGATGAATTGAATGAAGTTGAAACCAGCTGCGTAAGGTATTATCAGAGACTAGTATACAGCCAAGAAATTGAAGACCTGAAAAAGAAAGGTAAAGTTAGAAACAAAGGGTCATTAATCAAACTTACCCCCTCATGCCAGGACATTTTCTCGTTGGCCAAGCATTGATCAACATTCCAGATAAAAATTATGAAACTAAAAGTTTACATTTGTTGACTCGTTGGCAGTTAGTACAAAAACAAATGCAAGGTTTTTGGAAAAAATGGCATTGTGAATATTTAATTACACTGCAACAAAAACAGAAGTGGTACGATGTGGTACAGTCACCCTGTATAGGAGATGTTGTTATTATAAAAGAACAAGACTTACCACCAGCCAAATGGCTGTTAGGAAGGATCACGGCATTGCACGCCGCCGGACCTGACGGCTTAGTACGTGTCGTGACAGTTCAGTGCAAGGGCGATCATATTCTTAAAAGGCCGTTGTCCAAACTTATTTTGTTAACCAAATTTATAGATTAGTGAGTCGTTTAGGGTAACTTAACAAGCCATGGTGGGCGGTTAAATTTATTGTGTATTTAATAAATTTTACTTACAGTAATTCTGGCCGACTGTAGCTTGTAAACACCTACTCAATACATAAGCACAAAGTTTACGTACGAATCCTTATCGATAGAAAAATAGAATCCTCATTAAACATTCGTACCTACTACATACTTAATGTACTTCGTAATTTAGTAATTTGTGTTTATTAAGTTTAAGATAATCGTGTATTGATAAGTAGATACATAATCACGATGTTATATTTAAGTATCAATTCACTCCGAGTGTATTTTCAAATTCTTGGGATTGGATCACCGAGCGGATCCCATGTATTATTCAATGATAATTTCAGTATCACGTAGAAACTGTATCTTCTACAAATAGTTTGATTAAATGTTAAGGTGCATAAAAGTTAAAATTGGTAAGATACTTTACCTACGTGTTTCTATTGTTTACTTAAAGTATTTAGGTATAAGAACTCAACTTGTTCTTTATAATTATTGATGTTAAAGGGTTTGATCCAAAATTGGTCTAGTGTTAAGAGTTGTAATGCTTAATGAATCTCAACCATAAAAACAAATTTTACGATATAGGTACTTACTCTAACCCAATCATAGAACCTTCTTTTATAGGAAGTCGGTTAAAACCAAACAAAATTATACAGTCCATTGAAGTCTATGCAAATATTCAACATTTTGTTATTATGGTTGATGTGTAATATTAGTACATATTTAGAAAGTTAAGCATAAGTAAGTTGTTAAAAGATATACCCTCCGCGGGCATGCGATTGTTACCTACGCGACGCAGGCTGGACCTACCTAGTTGTTTACGGGCAATAATGGAATGTTATTCATGATCAGTATTATCTCGCATTAGTTTGCGCCGGCGTCGCTCAACTTTGTATTTTAGTAATTTGTTGTGATACAAGTGAAATGTTTCCAAATCACTCGTTTATATTTATTTAGTGTTGGACTTAAAACATATGGCAGTGATAAGTGTGCTTGTGATATGTATTTGGATGCATCAATTCAAGCAACGGCTCCCGTAAGTTTTAGGTTATGTATTTCGCTTAGGTTATGTTAAAAACTGTTGTTTTTGGCGGGCGGTATGTTTTGTCAATTTTCGTCCCCGTGCTATATGATACCTAGTTATACATAGATGTGCATTTTACCCACAGTTAGTTACAATAAATCATGTTTAGAGTCCAGACGCGTTTGCTTTAAAATTCACCTGCAATCAAAATTGAACCTTATTCCGTTAAGAACACATGTAATAACGACATTTCCATGAAATTGGGTAAACTTAAATAGTAGGCGTTTTATACATAGGTAGTTCTTATTCTGTTTGAATAAGGTTCAAATTTGGTTAAGTTGTTGACAATGAGACATAAACTAGAGTAAAGGCGCCGTAAACCGTCCATAATGGGTGTTCTAGGACACCCACATGGAGCCGGTGTAATGAATGTATTGTGAGCGTTGGTTTAAAGTTATCTAGTTTGTGTAAAAGTGCGCGGCTGAGAAAAACTTTGTGAAATAAGTGTACTTAGTGAAATTGTGCAGTGATTTAATGGAAGTATATTTGTAACTAACAAAGGATTTAGAAATTAAACATTTTTTTTTATGCTATAGGTGGCAAACGAGCAAACGAATCGCCTGATGGTAAGCGATTAACGTCGTCCATGGACACCCGCAACACCAGAGGTGTCGCAAGTGCGTTGCCGGCCTTTAAGGTGGGAGTACGCTCTTTTCTTGAAGGTTTGAAGGTCGTATCGGTCCGGAAACACCACTGGCGACAGTTCGTTCCAGAGTTTAGCTGTGCGAGGCAGGAAGTTTCGGGAAAAGCGCACAGTTGAGGACTGCCAACCAACCTGCCAACCATTTTTCTAAATTTCTTGTAAATTGTTACTTTCGTTTGTTTGTTTTTGAAATAAATAATGATACCACCATTTAATGTACCATTAAATGTTAAGATTTCTATATGTCAATGTAAATTAAGTACTATTTATAAAATATCATATAATCCCCTCAACGGTTAAAGGCCTCTTTCATTTTACATTCATTAGATTCCAAAAATAAGCAAACTTAATTTACGATTTTACATGAATCGATTAATTGATTACATTAAATCTCGTAATCGATTTCTGCACAGTCGAGGTTGCGGTCGGAATACGGTCTATTCTCTTTTAAAATACTATTACATTTTTATAAACCATTTTTATTCAAGTCACGTTCACACTCGACTGTTTAAGTGATAATTATGTGGCTATTCATTGGAATGCGAGACGAGTCCCAGCTCAAAACTACTACGGATTACGCTGTATTACTTAACTTTCTTTAGTGTTCTCTTGATAGACATCTTTAAGACCTGATACGTGACCTAGATCGATATGGTTATATTATATTAAATTTGTTTACAAACAACAACAGACTAATTTTAATACTCGTAATGCTACTCAAAAGAGAGTATAGAAGTTAGTTTTAATTTATATGATTATATAAAAATTGGGTCATTATTAACCTAAGATGCTAGTGGAAAATTATATGTTTTTAAATTCAAATACGGGTCAAACATAAAACGATGTTCGGAATCTCTCCGGTGGGCTTTTCAAAAGTTAGGGGCTATCAAGTTTGATTTTCTTATTGAGCCCTTATCCACATTAAAAAGTGCTCTCTTTCTATTGCATTGTACGATAAAAATCATAACTGCCACAGCCACAGAAAATATTGTCTCTACAGTTCAGCTGAACGCAGGCGCTATATGTTTTTACTTTCTAAATGCATTATTTCCTTAAGTTTTACCAAATGCAATAAATGTTCGGTTTTAAATGGATGCATTGTGTGATTTCTATTCTGATATTTATAATCATTACTATTTAAAACGAGACATTTACCATGCATATTTGTTTTTGTGAGCTCCCGATATTTCTGCACTATTACCAGCGCCATGTTCACGGCGTAACAGCGTGTGGCGCTTTCGCTAATGTCAAAATCGATGCAAACTAATTTGGGTCTGACTGTTACTGGAAATTAGCGTTATTGCCGTATCAAAGTTTCATTTCTTAAAAGCTTGTTATACAAGAAGCGGAAGTCTGCTTAAGGCCGTTCCTGGTCTCAATGACCTTCGAATTGTACCTCTAAATTTTCGAGTAGTTTTAATGGCTATTACATTAACCCGAATGGCCTTAAGAAAATTAGCTTCTCATATCTATCTAAATATTTACTATCTTCGAGATATACAGCGTCAAACTTTGGCAATTTTTGTCCAAAAAACAGTTTTTTGTACATAACTTTTGTACCAATAAGTTTAAATTTATAATCTCTCTTAGGTTATTAGAGACTTCTAATAGGAAAAGTTATATGCAGCGTTTACATATACAACAGCATAAACTTCTTAAACATATCAAAAATGTGCTTTTATAGACCATGTTTGGAAAAAAAAATAAAAAAAATACTACCTATACATTTTTTCAAAATCCGGCGTTTATAAGTCAAGATAAAAGATTGATGAACCGTTGACAGATTGTTTGATAATTGTACTTATAGCATTCGTGCCGGAATATCGCATCAAAACTTGTAAAAAAATATCGATTTCCGCGTGCATCTTATTTATTTTATTAGAGACTTCGACTTCCGCAGTTTATGCTATCAAAATCGATGAAAACTTGGCTAAATCGGACTCTAGCCGTATTTATATTTATGGTTTGCGTTTATGCAAAATGACAGTTATGAATAGATAACTGGCTGGAAACAATTACTTACTCATAATTGGGCTTCTAACCCTTTTCAAATTTTAATTGACTGATGAGATTATCAATTTGGCCAAGACAATGGGGCTGAATTAAAATGGAGTGAGAGGGGTTAATTTGACTGTTGGATATTGTAAAGGTAAATTTGTTCACTCAAAGGAACTTTCGCCATTTTTAGGGTAGAAGAAAAAACGAAACCTTTCTAGGATCACTTTGTTGTCCTTTCTGACAAAAAAGGGATCCTATAAGGGTTCCGTTTTTTCCCTTTGAGGTACGGAATCCTAAAAAGATAGCTGGTAGTGGTTGGCTGAGGGTTACGAATGATCGAACTGTGTGGCGCAACTTTGGGGAGGCCTACGTTCACCAGTGGACTGCAATAGACTGATTGATTGATTGTATTCCCATCTCTTTTGCTCGAATACACATTTTCGTAAAGCATTATTAAAATCTAAAGTAATTGAAGAAAATAATATATGTAATTATAACTATTGTAAATGAATAAATATGAATTAGGTAGGTATACACAGGTACTTGTAGAAAAAGTATTGTTTACAATAATGGTATATCGAGAAAATGTTTCTTATCACACAATTTTTTTGTGAAATGTTTTATTCAAATCGGGGATATCTTTCCTCTGAGCTCGTAAGTTGCCCTTCGCTTTAGGGATTTATAAAATTTAAATTGCATTGAATCGGTTTTCAGTTAAATACCTGGTTTCGCATTATTTTAAAGACAAAAGAGGTTTTATGAGATTTAGCTACGAGACATTGGTAAAACAATAGATACTGATAGTAATGAACTCTGGCAAAGCATTGACAAACTTAGACAAAGGTTTTATATTTAATAAATGAGTGCAAACAATCACAATGGAAGTAACATTTGATAAGTATTTTTGTAGTTACAAAATTAATTCCCTAAAATATAACCATTTTAATATTATCTTCTGTTATCTCGATTATTGTTCATTGAAACTTAGATCACATAAGTAACTTTTTTGATTGACAGAGAGAATCCTGTTTTTTTAACCATATGATAAACTCGAACTCGAGCTGTAAAGAACTCGAAACGTAGGGTCATCGAATAACAAGGCTCTACGTTTCAAGCTCTTAATAAAGGCGAAAAATCCGTTTTAAGGTGCTCCATTTCAATACAACCATTTTATTCGTGAAATACAGCAGTAATAGTAGATAAGCAAACAATTCACATGACCAAACATGTTGATAACGGCGTATCGATATCAAATATCCAACAGAAATGACATTTGAAACAGCTGCATGGCTACTGTGAGCACACTGGGGAGCAAAGAAACAGGACCACAGATTAATTTAAATTATACATTCCGATCCACGTATAAAAATACTTATGGTTACTTACGTCGTTCAAGTCGAAAATATCTCGACTACAAGCTTCGCGGCTCGGGCATCACTGCCCGAGACCTGCGTAGGTAACGGGTCGCGCGCGACGTAGCAGGCTGATTCGAGCAATCCGGCGCCGTAGTTGCGGGAGCCTGAATTGTCGGGCAGCGGGGGACTCAAGGCGGCGGGCATCACCTGGAGCGAAGCAAAAGTGGCGGCACTGGACAGAGGGGCGTGGAGAAAGATCTGCAAGGCCCTATGTACCCCCCGGGTACCCTAGGACCTAAGTAAGTAAGTAAGTAAGATGCCCGAGCCGCGATGGTGACTACACCACTCTGTCTGTCCAACGATGATTGCCCGATGCAGCCGAAACATGTGCCTATTATGATAAAAATATGCGAGTGTTAACCGTTGCAATTTATTATCCTACTAATACTATAAACGCGAAAGTTTGTAAATAAATATGGGTGTTTGTTACCCTTTTACGTAAGAACTACTGAATGGATGTTAATGAAATGAAAAAACGATATTGCGCAGACGAAGTCGCGGGCACCAGCCAGCTTATAATGATGGTTCTGCCAATTCTACGGCTCAGACTGAAGTCTAGTGCTATCCTCTAGATAATCTTTCCAGGTTATTTTCAAGTAGAACCGGCGGTGGCGCCACCTCCTGGTTCCCTGGCCTGGCTTCCTGGAGGCCGGGTTCGACTTCGACCCCAGCCTTGGCATTTGGGGCGTTGTTAACTTTTTTGTAGTATATGACACCTCTTTCAATTTATATCTCGACATGTTTATGATCAATCCGTGATCCTTAGTCGTGAGTTTGGTTTTTTTCGCGAACTCTCGAAATGTCATGTCGAGATATTTTTGATTTTAATGAGGTCAGTAACCTTATAAATAATTTAATAAACACATGACCGACTCACTGGAGTTCTCTTCTTAAAACTTGGACCCTTGCTCTGTTATTATGACAACTTGCCAAATGCCTATAAAAATAATATAAATATAATAAAATAACTATCTCTAAAACTGATTCAAGTATACCGGGTGTATCCTGTAACAGCAGCAATAAATTTAATCGAAGGCAGTGCTCCTCAAACCTAACAACTTTTTTCAACGACTTTTAAAATTATGTATTCTGAAGGTTTTCATTTTTTTATACAGACTAAATTGTATTTTAATGTACGTTAACATCAGCCTGATCAGCCTAATTGGCGTCTCTTGTCATAGTTCAAAACTATCAAAATTCGCAGTACATTGCTTCTTCTAAAAAACTTTAAAGTGTAATAAAAATCAAAATACGTTATTTTTAGTCGCTGAACAAACGTTGTTCAGCGTTGTTCAGTACTACCTACGATTAATGTTATTGCCCCTATTACAGGAAACATCGGGTATGTTTTGTGTGTAATATTCTTTGCTCCCCAGTGTACAGCGTGCAGTCTCGGCACATCCGGTGTGCGGTAGCGTAATCTCACTTCCGGCGGCTGCATGTGTGTTTCATGTCACAACTGATCCGAATATTACGCTATTAGCTAAACATATATATTTGAGCTAACATGGTAACATTAGAAATGGGATATTCACCATGTATGTCTGTTTTAACACTTACAATTTTAATTCATCATCATTTTCACTCATAAGGCAACATAAGGACCGTAACGTTAATTATGGAAACAGATAAAACTTGGTGTAACTGTTTACATCATATGAAGTATTAACAACGATGGACTTCAAGTTTTATTTAAATAAATAAATAAATATTACAGGACATTCTTACACAAATTGACTAAGTCCCGCAGTAAGCTCAATAAGGCTTAATTGTGTTACGGGTACTCAGACAACGATATATATAATATACAAATACATAAATACATAGGAAACATCCATGACTCAGGAACAAATATCTGTGTTCATCACACAAATAAATGCCCTCACCGGGATTCGAACCCAGGACCATCGGCTTAGCAGGCAGGGTCACTACCAACTACGCCAACCGGTTTTGTTTTGCTGTTTAGTTTTCAAGTACCCTGATAAAAGTATGGTATATAATAATAAGCTAATTAAAATACATACAGCTAAATTATTTTAAATAAAATCGATATATTAACTAGTTTTACTCTGAAAATTTCACCCATAATAATATCTAAATAAGTCTTACCCATCATCATCAATGGTGTTCTGGACCTTTGGGAGGCGTACGCGGAGCCGAAGCCAACACGCAGAGCCCCTTTCGAAAATTTAATGAAATGTAAGGGGTACACCGAGCGGATGTTGCACCTGCCCGAGTCATGGGACGCACGCAGAGGCAGCACCCGCTAGGGTATTTGGACTATTGAGATGTAATGGAATCCAAAATATAGTGGTACCTATTTAGACTATTAGGTGAAAGTGGTGGGCTAAATCCTGGGTTATAGAGTAAAAAATCGGACGTCTGCCTAACAAAATGGTAAGATATTTTATTTTCCGCAGACGGTGACTCGCCCTATATATAATAAGTTATGCCTGATTTTGATTTAAATTTAAACACATACACCTACCTACCTACCTATTTTGATACCTAGGTAACAAAATATTTAGCATATTCTCGCAACTGTATAATTGTAATGAGTCGAGTTAGTAGTTGGGAACGAGCTATTCATTACGACAAACAACTGCAACTAAATATTAATGTACAGCGTTTCATCTTCAAGCTTACCATCTTTCATCATTTGTCAGTTACTCATGTGGTGCAAGCTTGATAAGCAGTAAGGGATAACACACTAGAACGAGACTACGATCTGTCAGTTTCTATAGAAAACGTCACGTGACATCCCAAGGTTTCGAGCTATCACGTGATTATTTCTATAGAAATTGATCGTTCCCGTCCCGTCACGTTCTAGTGTCCGACATCCTTAAAAACGGTTTTCATACGACACTCGAAAATCATTAACTCAGGTTCGATTATGTTTCGAAGAAGATCCTTCGAAACCTAAATAGTGCGTTAGTCTGTAATGGATTCTGCTCATTTTTTTTTTTCAACTGCCATATATTTATTTAATCAGGCATTACTTTGCGGAATTCCACAACATAGATAGTAATATTATTAACATAGGAAAGTAATTATTTTCGTTGCCGTATATTTAAACACTATATCTAAATATACTCAGGTCCGAAAGACAACTGCAAACAACTACATAATTCATTCCGTAACACAAAGTAAACATAAAATGTAAAATGGCTGCGGAGCCATAGGATTAGAAGCGAATTGCAAAACACTTACAAAGTATCATGGTAGCAGCCGGGGGCATCTGTGGTCGCCAGCGACGGACCAAATTTGCTTAATTTATACTGGCTCCGTGGTTCCTGCAATAGCATCGGCAGTGAACACTGAATTGTTGCATACGATGCCAGCTACAGACACAAATACATAGTTTACTAAATAAATAAAAACAATATAATATTGTTTTCTCTTTCCGCGATTGTTGTTCATTAAATTTAAGCATTTTAGAACGGATTAATCGCGTTTATTAACACCATGATCCTACGTTTCGGGCCCTTTCCAGCATTCGTTTTCATAGGGTGAAGATGATGACTAAGAGAATGCTAATTCTCCCCATCAACCAAAAAAGTTACTTGTGCAAACTACATACATACAAAAATATAAAAACAGGAACAAAGGTTGGTCTACAATGCTCAGAAGGGCTTTTATAGCTAGTAATTCGAATTTTTTCAGTCATCACCTTAACCCTGTGAAAACGAGTGCTGTAAACGGCTTGAAACGTAGGGTCATGGTGATAATAAACGGGAGTAATTCATTCTAAAGTGTTTAATAAAATAAAAAAAACAATACATTTCAAGCAACTATTTCAAATTTTACCTAACAAAATATATACAGTAAGCTACAAGCTACCTAATTTAAATATAAAATAAGCCCTTGAGGCATTATACCTCGGATGCTGCCGGCATTTCCTCATTGTATCGCAATAGTTTTGCGAGGAAACCACCAGCTGTCAGAAAAAAATTAAAATTCTCGTGATCATGTCGTTTAGCAACCTTTATTAGTATATTCTACTAAGGCCGCAAAAATATATGATACGCTCTTATAGCTGTGCAAGTATGATTGTGTCAGCGGCCTCCGGAAGATTCTATTACAGATGATGGTACAGGGGCCTTACCATGACTCTTAACGCGACTCAGTTTAGGTTGTCAACTGTGTTCAGTTGTATGGAAGCGACTCAGTTTAGGTGCTATATTGAATCGTGTTAAGACGTCATAAAGCCCCAAGCAAGGCAAGTAAGAGCAAATTGTAAAAACTTCCAAAGTATTGATTAGTATAGGAGCTACGCCCACGACCATCTGTCGCCATAATATTTGCATCCTAAATGTGTAAACGTCTAAACATTTTACAGAAGGATTGATTGAAAAATAAAAGACGCATATTTTACAAAAATAAATTGTCATTTGTATTAGAAAACTGCTATTAAAGATTATGATAAAATTGTTTTATTGTGTATGTTTGACAACAAACGCTTCTTGCAGTTCGATGTATTTATAGCTTTGTGAGCAGGTTCTTTATTTCATTTCATTTCGGTTTCTTTTATTTTTTGGTTTTGGGTACCGCGTCAGTGGACTGTGTGAACGTGCCCTTAGCGAGTGACATAGTGAGTGTTGTTTGCAACCCGGTTCGCGAAAACGATAATGAGAACGAGGGTAGACCGTCCGCCGTGTCGCCCCCCGCGCCGCTACCACCGCCAGCTGCAAGTACCAGAGCAGTGTACGACTTGCCTCTGTCGCGGGTGGTCGCTCCTGATGACGTTCTTCGTAAAGAACGAAACATGTCGAGCGAAAATCGACTAAATGACGCGAGTGACCCGTTTTAAATATTATTTAATAGGTTCTTTATTACCTAGTACAATCAACTATTAACTAGTTATACATTATTTTTAACTTTAAACATTAATTATTCCAAAACTTGTACAAAAATTCCAAGCACGAAATAAGTGTAAAATGTGAGAGTTATCTCGGAGAAATGTATGCTTATTTTTTATAAAAATGTAATCGTACGTGCGCTCACACGCGACACAGTTGTACCGTAAAATTATGAGTTTCGAGTTAATTGAGTTTAAGGTTCAACAGCCTCCCTTACCCAATATAGTATGTACAGATGTAGTGCGTAATTTTTTGTCATATTTGTCACTCTACTTCAATCGACCGGTATACATTTTTTAGTGCATAATACTTTCCCGAGAGATGGCGCTGTACCGTGGTCTACTTCGCGCTGTTACGATTTTTCCGGAGTTGATGGGGTCGGGACGGGTGTGTTCGAAAGTATCATCGAATTGTTAATGGTTATAAGCATATTGAGTATGGTATCTATTAAAACACTTTTTTAGGTTGCCTATTGTGATGGACGGTAAACTACGGAACCCTACACTGAGCATGGCCCGACATGCTCTTGGCCGGTCTTGAAAATATGAAAAGTTATGTTTATAATATAGTAATAACGTCATAAGTTTTTAATAAAATCTCCAAGACTAAATTATTTATCTTATATAATTTAGTCTTAAACTTTCGTGAGACATATTGATATTAAATTGCAACGGTTAACACTCACGTATTTTTTTTTAATCACAATATTGTGATAAAAAAATACGTGAGTGTTAACCGTTGCAATTTAATATTATCTTATGTTTTGTATGTTACGATAATACGATCGTTTTAGTGGTGTTTGATGAGATAATGTGAAAATACAAGAAGAAACAGTGACAAAACATGTGATGCCTTTTGTTAACAATTACATCGTTACTAAGTTCCATTGATGGCGATTCTATTTACGCAAACTTTTATTAGGGCACCAAGTCTGAGATAAAACTTGCAGAAATCTGTGGTGAAACCCCTAAACCTCAAATAACTACATCGCAACTTTCAACATCATTTGGGCGAGCAAAATGGCCCGACCATGTCCAAGTTGTCGGCGGTGAGCGACAAAGTCCGACGTCTGAAGTAACCGTAAAGTAGTTACAACTTTGTCGCAAACAATGCATTTCGAGATGAAGTCTCTCTGACTAATTCAGTCCCAAAGATCAAAGAACGGTGATGCTAATTTAGCTCTTGGTTTCAAAGTTGCAAAATTTATTGCAGAAGTTTGTTATACTTTAAGTTTATTTATTTTCTTTTACATGAACAGGGCCCTTACCATGACTTCTTAACGCGACTCAGTTTAGGTCCTAAACTGAATCGCGTTAAGACCTCATGAATGTAATGATAAGAGCCCGAAACCTTACCATGACTTCTTAACGCCTGAATCGCGTTTAGGATCAATTTAGGTTCAGCTTAGGGTCAGTTGTATTGTATGGCGTTATGAAAGTCGCCGGGAGACGCTGGATGCGGTCGCTTCTAACCGGTACACATGGAAGTCCAAAGGGGAGGCCTATGTTCAGAAGCGGACGTCTTATGACTGATATGCTGCTGCTGATGATGATGATATCGTTATATTGCGCTTCCTTGCTTGATCTTCTTGCCCTTAGACGAGTCAACCACAAACCATGGCTATAAATCAAAAGAAGCCAAATATTCCGACCGGTTTCATCAATTTGTCTCCCTAGCAAAACTAAATTTCCCTTGTCCATCTGTGCGCAAAAACTCATGAATATTTCACGAACGGGAACTTATATTATCTTTGGTACCACAGCTGTAACTGGACCCTTTTCGCCCGGTAAATATCAAGTGCCACTTTATATTTAATAATATATGAATATTGTAACATTTTAGGGGTGCCTACTCATACTTTGGCGTTATAATTCGATAATTCGGAGGCATGGTGAAATGGTTATTACGCATCATCTAATGTTTTTTATAACAAAATACGTAGTAGGTTTGGTGTTGTAAATTACACAGTTAAAAAAAAAACTTAGTTGCCTTTCAACTTATGGTACCTATACTAAAGATACCAGTGCGCTGGAGCGACGTAGTAAAGAGGGCTGCAAAGTGTAGTCTCTACGAATCGGTCTACTTTACATTATCATTATCATTTGTTTCTCCTTTGCGGATCACGGGCCTGTAATTCTCGGTCATTTGGTAGGCTTGCGTGGGGATACAGATCCAACACGTAGAGGCCTTTGGGAGAAATTTGCTGTGTAGTACACATGTTAGAACCCATTCACGGATGCATCAATAGATACCCGTGAACCGGTCCTGGCAGGCGTTGGAGCTATTGTAAAGATAGTGGAAAGAATACCTGGCTATGGCGTTGAGGTTTGTGGATCAGAAGAATGGACTATTGCAAGAGTTCCGGACACCTGCTATAACAATGTTTGTAACAAGTTATCGAGGCAGGCGGTGACTTGCCGCCGACTAGATGGGCTCCTGAAACTGCCGTCGCAAGGACGGACGGCCAGTAGCAACATCGGTGTGATACGCTCAGGGTTGTCGAGAGGTGTTCGCCGCTTTCTACCCAGTGGCTGCCAGCCACTGTACCTGTTGCCAGCCACTGTGCCTCATTATCATTATCATCAAGATCCCGACTGCATGGAGACCAGTTCCATACGGTCACGATATGATACAGCCATGAGGGAACGATTAAGATGAAGAAGAGACCTATACACAAGAAAACTACCAAGTACACTGGTTTATTTTGTTTCAAATATTAAATGGATTATCGTAAAACTTGCCACAGAATCGTTTTAAAACCTAAAAATTGTATACGGGGACAAAAGATCAGGATTCAGGACTCTGTTTCACTACTCTGACATTGCGACAATTGACACAACTTTTCTATGAACTTGTGTTCCTGGCTGACTTAAGGATGACTCACACTAGAACGGGGCGGGACGGGACCGGACGGGAAAATCTGTCAATTATTATAGAAAACGTCAAGTGCCATCCGAGGGCTCCGAGCGATCACGTGATTCTTTCTATAGAAATTGACAGATTTTCACGATGTGCTAGTGTGAGTCATCCTTTGAGATCTGTTAATAAATGTATGGCAAATTTGTCTGACAAATGTCCGGTGGACATACTCACTGTAGACATCTGACAGATTGCCCGAGCGTATATGGCCAGCAAATGTCATCGTGGTGAGATAGGGGTTATGAAAGTTTATACGCTAGTGTGATTTGAAAGCACCAATCTATTTACGTGTAAATAAAAACAAAGGGCTTCTATTCCAAGCCTTCTACAGTCTCAATGACTATTATAATTATCATTTGACATCATTTCATTTCATTTCATTTATTCAAATTGCATAGTCATGGTACATAATAAGGTGTTAAATTAAGGATAGGCTCATGACAGCCTGTATAGGGCACACAATTTTAGAACTACATACTAAACTTATCTCTAGAGTTGCTTAAAGTCTTGTAAGTAGGTAAACAAAGCAATGTCAACATGTTAAATTAATTTAAAGTTAGTAGATAATGTATGTCACGTCACAAATTTCAAATTGGATTAATTTACTCGCATTCATATATATCTAATGTCGTATCTTCAAGAAATGAGTCAACTGAGTAATAACATTTTTGTATAAGTAGGTGCTTTAACTTTGATTTAAATGTTTTATCGTTAGTTACAAATTTTATAGCATTCGGAATTTTATTAAAAATAAGGATACATTTGTACTGTGGGCCTTTCCTATACATAGCTAGGGTAGATTTGGGCAGTAATAGTTTATCTCTATATTGGCTTCTGGTTTTACATGTGTCGACTTTTGGTGGAAAAAATTCTGTATGTTTTCTGACAAAGAGTGCAGCTTCCATTATGTATATTGAGGCAAGCGTCAGCAGTTTATGTTGTATGAAGTAGGGGCGGATGCTGTTAGGGATGCGTACGTTAACTAAAATTCGAATGCAGTTTTTTTGTATGATAAATATTTCATTTGCTTCTGTGCTGTCTCCCCAAAGAAGAACGCCATATCGGAGACTTGAATAAATAAATGCATAGTATAGCGATAGAGCAGACTTAAAATCCGTGTTCACCTTTACTACACTAAGTGCGTAAATAAAACTGGCCATTTTTGTTTTCAAACTACTGGTGTGGTGTGAGCTTTCCAGTTTAGTGCGGAGTCTATAGTTATTCCCAACAGTTTAAAATCATTGACCTCTTCTATTACGTCATAATTTACTTGTAGTTTAAGTTCTAGTGGTTTCTTTTGTATTGGTTTGAATTGCATAATTTTCGTTTTTTTTTAGGTTAATGTCTAGGTTATGATCGCTGAGCCATTTTTTGACGGTATGGAAAAGGTCGGAGAGTTTAAGGTTACCCTCCGTACTATCGGTGGTGTTGAAAAGCAAGGAGACGTCGTCTGCGAATATAATACATTTGATATTTGGATGTAAGATTTTAGGCAGATCGTTAATGTATGCCAAAAATAGGGTACACGCTAATATACTTCCTTGAGGCAGTGAGCAAGTAGTCTGGCGTAGTTGCGAGTTAAAGACCGTTACCTCTCGGTTCTCATTGTCGTAGTAATCTATTTGAACGTATTGATTTCGATTCGTAAGGTAGGATTTAAACCATTTGTGGGCCGTACCGCGCACTCCCATACCGTGTAATTTCGTTAGCAAGATCTCGTGGGATACTTTGTCATATGCTTTCGTCATATCTAGCAATAGTCCTATTCCATATTGTTTTAGGTTCAGGTATTTTAAGATTTGTGTTATATATTTGAATACGGCTAAAGTAGATGAGTATTTTTTTCTGAATCCGTGTTGGTTAGGGTGTAATATATTAAACTTTCAACATCAACCTACTAATGAACTGACTTTTTCATGTATTCATTATTTTTCCTAAAATGTCTTTTCTAAATTATAATGTTATTCGATTTGATATACTTACACAATTTTAAAACTGTAATAATGCACGTAATAATATATAATTTTTATTGTAATTTTAATGCTGAATATTTATGACCTGTAATCTATATATATAAAAGAGGTTGTCCTCATCTACGATCAACGCACAGCCGAAACGGCTAGGACTAGAAACTTGAAATTTTTACCAAAGCTTCCTTTTAGTACGTAGGCGAGAGATAAGGACGGATTTTTGGAAATTCTACCCCTAAGGGGGTGAAAAGGGGGTTGAAAGTTTGTATAGAAATGGAAATTTTTTTTGAGCTAGAGACTTGAAACTTTGTGTAAAGACTTTTAATTACAATTGAAGAAAACTATTTACATGGTTTTTGGAAATTCCACCTCTAAAAAGGTAAAAAGGGGGTTGAAAGTTTGTATAGGAATAGAATTTTGTTTTGAGCTAGAGACTTGAAACTTTGTTTAAAAACTCTGTATTACAATTGAAGAAAAGCGTTTTCAAGGTTTTTGGAAATTCCACCTCTAAAGGAGTAAAAAGGGGGTTGAAAGTTTGTATAGGAATGGAATTTTGTTTTGAGCTACTTTAAACTTTGTGTTAAGACTCCTTATTATAATTAAAGAAAAGTGTTTTCATAGTTTTGAAAAATTCAACGCCTATGGGGTTTAAAAAAGGGGTAAGGGGTAAGGGGTAAGGGGTAAAGGGGGACCTGTAATATGTAATAAATGAGTATGGGTATGAGTATGATTACTCATGTGTAAAATTTTTTGGAAACCTGAATGTCTGGTTTTTTCAGCCTTATTTAATCAAATATATGTTTATATTTATATGTTTTTCCCTCGTCGTTGACTTGACGGGGAATAGCGACATGTCGATAAATTGTGGATAATCATCAATCAAATTGCGTAGTGCTTGTTTCTGGGCGTAGAGGGTAATATATAATAATACGTACATGGAAAAATCAAATATTTGTATCTCTCACTTTTTGAGCGAATATATTAATTTTTCATGTCCTTAAAGATAGGGTTTCCGTTGGCTTCATTAGCCATTATTCAAAATACAAAGCGGAATAAATAACAAAAGGAACGTTGTCAGTGATTCATGATCATAACATATAACAATAATAACCCAGGAAAGATACGGTTTTAACAGACATTAAATTAGCAATATAATAGACAATATAATAGCTTGATTATATCAAATTACGTTCGAATAAGATATTTACGGATAATATATGCAAAAATCCTACAAACTTTTCTTCTGGGAATAGGTAAAAAGTAAAAAAAAACTTTAATTAAGTCGATTTTTTTTATTTAGGTTACTTGATATATTTTTCGTTTGTGAACATGACGACATATTTGTCTTCTATGTTTTAAAAGCGACCCCGAAGAAAACTTACTCACGTAATGCCGTTAAATTTACAAAATATACAGCACGGGTGATAGATGTGTTATTTTGCTAGAAATAAATGGTAAAAGGTAAAAAATGGCTCTAAACCATTTCAAATGACTAAAAAAACATATATACGTAAAAATCTTACAAGTAAAATGATTGAAACATGTGTATATTTGGTTGGATTATGTTGCCTACATTATACTAGACTCACACTATATCCGTTACGCTAAATAATTCAGCTATTATTAATTATTTCCCAAATAATCAAAATTTCCATATAAACTGTCAGTTCAATGACTGGATTATAACACGCATACCTGCGTAATAATATTTTTCTAAATTGTGGTTTTTATACTAGTTAATTAAAGTATTAATTTTTTCAGAACTATTTACCAGAATAGAATCTCATTCATACATTATACAATTTTTGTCTGCCATTTTACTTGCAACTTTATTATCACTGCAATGTCGATGACAAAACAATTTTATTCTGCAATCTTACTTCCAACTTTATAATCATCACAAAACCAAATCCTGCTCAAACCTCTTTTATTAAAACTGAAAAGTATGATGTGGCTCTACAAGTACCAAGTTTAAAAGATAGCGATGATGGTGGCGCCTGGACATTGACTTTTATACGACGACGAAAGTTAAATCGGTGCTAAAAGAGAGTTTATAAAACGAGAACATAAAATAACTCATTGTGTCCAAAGAAAATTTATTGATACACTACCAGGTGAAGGTCGATGTAAAGTTGAGGAATAAGGAATGACTCACACTAGAACGGGACGGGACGATCTATCAGTTTCTATAGAAAACGTCACGTGTTATCCGAGGGCTCCGAGCTATCACGAGATTCTTTCTATAGACATACCGAAGAAAATACGTTATAGCTCGGAGCTTATACTACTGCTACAATTTTAAAAGGCGTATTTACCATTTATGTTTGTTTTAGAACACTACCGATATTTTGACATTACCTATAGCAAGAAATAACGGATTGTACAACAGAACTAATGTGCTGCGTATTTTTAGCTGTGCTCGGTCTGGCCATTATTAAGACATCGTGAGTGATGTGTCCACAGAGTTCTCAGCCGTGCCGTAGTGTGCAAAATGTTCAAGTTTACAATCAAGACCAAGTGCGAGTAGTTCGTAAAACCCGTGCGGCTGGATGTTGATGTCAACTTCAGCCAGTCTTTCTCCGGGACCACGGGGGTAATATCGCCCTCGAAACGTTGAAGGTAATACCTACGTTGATAATACAGCTTCGTAGTTATACTTATTAACATATAGGCCAGCAAAGGCGTAAACAAACATTCAGGATCACGTAATATAATAAATAACTATTGTCAAGATCGATTGACTAGCTCCGATGAATAATTAAATAGCTACGTTTGAGAAGCTCGTAATTTGTATTACGCAAATTAATCCTTGAGGGCTTGATTGAATTATGCAAATGTGTAATACAGCCTGTATACAGTTTACGCTCAAACAAGCTTGTTTACAATAATATATTTATCTCATAGAAAAAGCGAGTATAAACGATTTTGAACACCGACCAATTTTTTTTAAAATTCATTAATTGAATCAAAGTGTGTATCCATAACCATATCATGAGTACAGGAATTCAATATGTTACAAAACCGCGGGATCGACAAGTTGCAACCTTGCACTGTTCGTCTAAGATAATACTATGCAGGCTATTTCGCTTTGAAAATACGTACTTAATGGACAAGAACCCAATGGACGTAAAAGTAACACAATTAACAGAATTGTACTCTCAAATAAATAACCAAACGCATAAAACGAACCGAACCTAAGTATTAATTGGTGTCGTAAATTATTTGCTTTTAAGTGTTTTATTTATTACCCATTTTCGGGAATAAGATGGAAGGGGTTGGATTGGATCTTGGGGTAGATGGGTACATCACTGTGTGGATAAGGAGGGGTTCACACTGGTGACAAAGAGAATCAAGGCACGGAAGGCGCATCGTAACACGTAGCACTGCGGATCCAGTTAAGTCTGGCCTACTGATTGCGACACCGAGTACGGCGCTATACTTGTGGCGCCTGCATTTCTCTTCCGTAGCCGATGAAGTGGTAGAGTACGTCTGCCAGAAGACCACTGCAAGCTGAGGGTGCACCAGCTGCGGTCGCGTCACTAAGTGCACTTCAGCTCGTTTGTGTCTATCCTACGACGACCTGATCAGACGACGCAACGGAGCCACGTAGTTACGTCGCCTAAATGGAATTATAAGTAGATTTGAGTTTTATATGTTTTTTGTTTTGTATTTGATGGTTCACTGCTGGTTATCATTTTTATTTTATCTGTTCCATTTATAAAATTGTAACTGCTGTAATTAATTATGCATGATTAAGTATGAACTTATCCATGTATTTAAAAAAAACATTCGTACGCCTACCGGCAAAAAGAAGAAAGAGAGGTATGGCCACAGCGGATGCATATCGTTTAGTGTGGTAGAGCACAGCACAACAAATGTCGTTCCGCTCAAATCTGGAGCAGAGCCCATCTGGGGAAGTACCTCCACCTTATTTCTCTAGGTGAGTTAGGTCGCCAGAGCTCCAAGAGGATTCACTGTGTTGACAGCTGGGGACCCACGGAGCAAAGCTTGCCCCTTTAGCTGTCAACACAGCGAATCCTCCGTTTTTTTAAAGGGTCTGCAACGCGCATGTAATACCCCTGGAGTTGCAAGCATTCATAGACTACGGAGACCGCTTACCACCAGGCGGGCCGTGTGATTGTTTGTCCCCGTCGTTGTATTTAAAAAAACATAGTGTTTCGCGATATGCTCTAATTTTAAGACCAATACAATGTACCTACCTACTAAGTTAAACGAATAAATATTCTGATTCTGAATCTGATTCTGATACGAGTACAAGCATGGTTATCCTGTACATTCATAAATATACATCGAAACCTTTGCGAAAATATATTCCAACATAATTTTCCCGTTTTAGCTAAAGCAGCTGTTATCAACTTGTTATAACTTCGCGAATCGGTAACAACCTTTTGTTTTTAAATTGGTCAGTCGAACAAATTGAAAATTCAAACTGGGAGTAAACATCAAAGTAACAAATTCCACTCAATTACAGATGAACAAAATGAAATTCAAATATGTACTCAATCGTGTGTTGGCGAATTTGGGTTTGTTTTAGGTAAGTCAAGGATTTTTTCAGGTATGTATATTTTGCAATATAACATTTAAAACTTTCGCGATTTGAACACATATTTAAACATAATTATTAAACGGGTCTAACGCGAATTAACTTGTTTACAGTCCGACAACGTGTGTCGGACTATTGACAATAATTAACATATGTTTTGTGGGTAGTTTAAAAATTGTGTGTTTACCCCAAATTTCTACATAGACTTTTCGTTGGGTAGTTACACAAATCTCTGTTTTGACATTTTGCTGGGACATCAGTCAGCCGCGACCATGACCAGTGAAACCTGTGTCGAAACGTCGGTAAATAAGGTAAACAAGTTAATTCGCGTTAGACCCGTTTAATAATTATGTTTAAATATGTATATTTTGGTCGTATTTAAGTTAAATAGGCTGTGTACTTATGTGTCGAAGGAAACATGTTGTATAAAATATAATTTGATATTTACCAATTGCTTTTCGGTGAAGGAAAACATCGTGAGGAAACACAAAACAAAAATGTTTATTATAATGGGGGCCTTTATATGCGGTTTTTAAAGCATTATTGAGGGCTAATGATATGTCGGTATATACACATATTAACGGCCCATTTTATACAAAACGACGTTATCCCACTGATAATTATTGCTTTGTTGTTCCATGATATTATAACAATTAATTGGATATTCGAAGTTATACCTCACTGAATAAACAACCTTGTCCCCAATGTGAGCTTAATAAAACTTGTGTGGTGGCCATTATATTCACGGCGCCACATACGGGGTGTTGCCTGTGCTAGGAGCAATCAATTTAATCATCACCGAAGAGCTGGTGGCTTCCTCGCACAACAAATTAGCATTGCGATACAACATCGAAATGCCGCCAGCATCCTAGGTACAATGCCTCACGGACCTATTTTAGGTTTAAGGTAACTCGAGTTTTTTTTACAGTAGGTACATATGGTGCTATATTACCGCACTAGTGCGATAATGAACACTTTATGTGCCTATGTCAAAAATTCAAAGGGCCATAATTATGTACTGTAAAACGTCCTACGATACATATGGGTCCGCCTAAAGCAAAGGGGGCGCAAAGTAAGGACTTAGAATTTTTTTGATCAAAAGTGAAAATTATATAGGAATCATAAAATACTTAGGAAAATTTTATTCAAAACGCTAAAATAAGCATGTTTTATAGAAAAAACTTTTTCTCTAAAATCAAAAATGGCCAAGATATTCGCCCTCAAAGATTGATGGTTTTCAAGGGAGCTGGGACATAGAAAAATTTCGATGGATGATGTTGGTGTTATTATAACACCTATTTATTATTATTTTATCGTAAAGATTACGCTAAAATAAGCATGTTTTATAGAAAAAACTTTTTCTCTAAAATCAAAAATGGCTGAGCTAATTGACTTCAAAGTTGGCAAATTTCTAGCACTTGTAAAATTTTCGACGAATGACTTTAAATCGGAGCGCAGAACACGTCCGCACACTCCGGTGCCCGATCGCGCGGTGTGCCCGCGCGGTTTAATGCCCAACAGCTAAACCCCCCACCACGTCCCGAACCGAGGTGATGTAAGCGCTTGAATATCAATGATTTTTTAATATTGCTTTCTTCGGAACTTTGATATTAGCGCTTTTCTTGGTAAATTTTCTTTTGGTTTTGGGTTAAATTCGGGGTTTTAAATATTTTTGGTAGTATTTTTGTCGGGGTTTTAGGTTTGTTTTGGTTGACGTTTGTAATTATAAATTTTATGGGGTTTAATATTTTGTAATTTGGGTCTTTGTTCGTTGTTAGTTTTGGGTTCTATTTGGTATTTTAAATTGTTTTAGTAGTTTCTTTGTCGGGGTTTTTTGTCACTTTTGTTGACTTTTTTGTGAGTCATCATGGACCCTCTAAAGTTGATTCTGGCGCGGAATTTCTCATTATGGAATTTCGCGTCAGCAATCAACACTGAGGAAGCAGCAATTTACGCAGCCAAAAAATGGCTGCTAATACCCGAAAACGTGCCAAAATGTCCTGAATGTGCCAGTCGGATGTACGCCGAAAATAAACCCACCTATAAACTGGGTTTTCGTTGGCGCTGCTCGAAACGAGGCTGCAGGAAAATTTTGTCGCCCCTAAAAAACACTTTTTTCGAGCGTAGCCAGGTGTCAATCCTGGCTACGTTACGATTAACACTGCATTTTTTGAGGGGCGACAAAGTGACACAGTCGGCCATCGACGTTGGTGTGAGTATTGTGACAGCGATACAGGTGTTCCACTTTTTACGCGAAGTGTGTGAAGTAGCCGAAGCCCACGACAAACAAAAAATAGGCGGCGCCGATGACGTGGTGGAGGTGGACGAAAGCCACCTCTATACCAGGAAATACCATCGGGGACGCCTTTTGCGTAGCCAGACGTGGGCTTTCGGCTGCATAAGCCGCCTAACTAAACAAGTCCACGTTCAGTTAATTCCGAATAAAACGCGACAGACGCTGGACCCGATCATCGGATCGGCAGTCGCAGAGGACTCCTACATAATGTCCGATATGCATCGGGCATATGCAGGAGTCCACTTGCGACTAGGAATGCGCGGCCACGCGACTGTAAATCACAGCGTGGAATACGTTAACGGCACGGTCGACATTCCCGCTGCTGCTGCTCTTGGGGAGGTCATCCCAAACTCCCCATTAATACGTGTGAAAATACACACTAACACAATTGAGCGGCAGTGGCTGGAACTAAAAAGGCATTGTCGAGCGTGCCGAAGCGATCGCCGACTGAAATGGTACATGGGAGAGTACATGTACCGCAGAAATGTACTCCGCCGATTGCCTACGGAAGCTGCCAGGTTTCGTCGACTTATCCGGGATATACACAGAGTATATCCTGGATTAGGTAAAAAAGCTATTAAGCTGATTGATTGCCGTTGTCGCAAATGCCAACAAAATGTATAAAATGATACCTGAAACCTACCTGACTTTCCGTATCTCCTCATGTCTTTTTTATATTGTGTCAGACACTGCCTTAGCTCCGGCGCTGCGGGAAGTGCAGCCCTTCCGCCCTTGCGTGACAAAGCACGGTCGCCCGTACTCCGCTTCGCAGCTTCGGCCTGTTGGTCGCCTTCGGCGACCAGCCTCAGCCGCTCCGCTCCGCACGGCTCCCGAGCTTTGTCACGGCGGGCGAGGGCTGCTCTCCCTCCGCGCCTCCGGCTTTTTATATACACTCTAGGGGTAGGGCAGACAAGACCACGTGGAATCGGGGTTGACAGCTTCGGTTCTGTGGCAAGTCTTATGATAATGCAATGCTTATTTTAGCGTAGCGTGTTTTAGCTAGATTCGGACTTTCGCAGCCTAATATTGAATACATAATATTCCATCATTGAGAAAATTACATTTTACAATCCGTCATGTATCTTGGTAATTATCAAGTTTAGAGAAAAGTTGCCCCAACAAAACATGCTTATTTCAGCGTATTTATTACGATAAAACAATAATAAATAGGTGTTAATGACACCAACATTCATCGAAATTTTTCTGTCCCAGCTCCCTTGAAAACCATCAATCTTTGAGGGCGAATATCTCGGCTATTTTCGATTTTAGAGAAAAAGTTTTTTCTATAAAACATGCTTATTTTAGCGTAATATTTACGATAAAGCAATAATAAATAGGTGTTATAATAACACCAACATCCATCGAAATTTTTCTATGTCCCAGCTCCCTTGAAAACCATCAATCTTTGAGGGCGAATATCTCGGCCATTTTTGATTTTAGAGAAAAGTTGTTCCTATAAAACATGCTTATATTAGCGTAATCTTTACGATAAAACAATAATAAATAGGTGTTATAATGACACCAACTCCATCAAAAATTTTTTAAGTCCTGCGCCCCCTTTGCTTTAGTCCAACCTACATATGCAAATAGGTAGGTAATTCACAACTCGTGTCGGTTTAATACACTCCTTTCGGTCATGTTTTATTCTATCACTTGTATCGAAATGTACTATTAAGTAACTAGTGTCTGAACTATTACAGTTTTGGAGATTTTTTTTTCGATCGAAAATCGAATAATTTACGTGAGTGACCCACTTTAAATATTATTTAATAAGTTTTGGAGATATTCAATAAATAAATTTATTAGCTGAAACAGTGTAAAAGGCTACTAATCCATCTAATACTAAGCTGTATTTTGACATGTGCTGACATCCAAAGTTTCAGCTTTGTTATACAATGTAATATTTTGAATAAAAAGCGAAAAAGTTTTTTTTAAATTCGACATAAAACGATATACCAGACAGCTCCTATTAACGTACAAAGCAACGTATCTAATTAAACGGAAATAAAAAACACGGTGTATACCTACGCCAACAATATATATGCGTTAAGAACAAATACTTGTCACAAAAACCAATAAGTCTTATTTGGATTTGAACCCAGGACTTCCACTTCGCAGGCATTTCCGTAATTTCCCGGTTAATCCTCTACTCCGACCGTAAAGGATGACTATAGATTTGCCAGATATCAGCATTTATCACTGGGTAGCCAAACAAAGCAATTACCGAAACTACGTCGGATGGAAGTTTTCATTCCTATCAGGTAATTAATTCAAACAGAACAGGAGACCGGATAATGCTGGCGCAACACCTGCTTTCAATTAATGAATGAAATAGTTTTAATTAGAAAACTCCCGTGAGTATCAAACATATTAAAATACTGATATCGGGTTACTCACGTCAATAAAGTCGAAAATAGCTCGACATGTTTCGGGACAGTCCGTTTCCCTTATTCATGCGCCATGCGTCTGGCTGCGGCGGCTGCTGTATGTGCGTAGAGTGAGAGACTTTATTGACGTGAGTAACTCGATATAGGTAAGTATTATAATGAGATAGTTCTTTTGTAAATAATTAAGTGCCAATACATGTTTTTGTTTTTAGTAAACGTAACCTCTTTGTCGGTTGCTAAAAAGGCACTAATGCCGTAAAGATAAATTTAGAAATGAACATAAACTGACAAGCGACAGAGTAGTACCTTTTACTAAATAAAAACATAATTATATGTTTCTCGTAGGTACTCGTCTCTTTAGTACCACGTAAGTTTTATCTGTAATGCAATCCCTAAGACCCTATTTTTATCGATTGAGTAGGGGATGCGAAAAAGGTAATGAAAAAAAAGACAACAACGAGGTTGACCCAAGGTCGACCTAAAAAAATACTAAATGATATGCAAGTTATAAGTAATTTTAAGACAAGATTGGCGATAGGTGCCAGTAGTTCGGTATGTATTAACGTGAAACGACAAAATATTATTCTTATTATTATTCTTGCATGTTTTCTATAAGTTTGATGAATTTTTGATACACAAACGGTTAGTCCAATTTCATAATAAATGAAAAAATATTGTCATCTGTTTCCGCGATAGTTATTCATTGAAACTAAACACTTTAGAACGGATTAATTGCATTTAAATATTAACACCGGGACCCTCCTTTTCGAGCCCTTTACAGCACTTCTTTTCACAGGGTTTAGAATGTTTAGATGACTGAGATAATGCAAATTCTCCCCGTCATCATCTTAACCCTGTGAGCGAGTGCTATAAAGGGCTCAAAACGTGGGGTCGTGGTGTTAATAAACGCGATTAATCTGATCTAAAGTGTTTAATTTCAATAAGTGAATTGTTTAAATAAATTCAAAATAAAAAATCAAAATCAACATATTAACAACATTACAACAAATAGGCATGTTACAGTGCACTTGTGAACGTCGAATGAAAAACAAATAAAGCTACATCGGCTCTAACCCTACACCACAGACCCGAGTAGATTTAACACTTTGGACCGGCAAGAAACTCGGCGGGAGACGTCTTTTCAAAACATGACATCTTATATCAATTATACATCTTATATTTTATGTCTAAAACAATCTAATCAAGGAAATATTCAGTGTAATGGTATATGAGAGTGTGGAGCCAGCATTACCACGTGATGAGGTATTTGGAGGCTATCTTTCCGCAGCATTGCCTTCGGTAATGAATCCTTACAGTTGTATGAACCGTTCAAAGCGGCATTCAGATTGTTAAAGTCAGACGTCGATTTCCGGGGGCGGGAAAACATCCTGAGGAAACCTGGGCCCAATTTCACCACGGTGGCAGGTGTGGAATATCAACATCATTATTACTGATATTACAGACGTCTATGGGCTACGGGCGCAGCTTACTATTGTGCGGGATGTATGCTTATTTGCCGCCAACATGTCAATAATAAATAAAAACGTCGTAGCGCACGGTACTCAAGGCTTGATAATGAAATCCTATGATTTGAGAAACATGTCGCGCATAGTGGCTCCTACCTGAGAGTAGGCCTTAAACCAACAACAGAGGGAGAGGGATGTATTTTATTGATATTATTCTCAGTGCATCTCGCATCATGTACATCTCAATAGCAATATCATATCAATGTCAGATTGGGAAACTATGAATGATATTTCCGATTGTCCGCGGCCCTCTCTAATTGAATTGAATCGAATGTAATCTAATTAAATGAACGTATCTATCACAGGTTCCTCAGGGCATCTTTCCTCTTCAGGTCTCCTTTTTTTAATTTAAAGGCTGTGATATAAAATGTTCAAGCTCTTGTTATTTACGAGAAATGGTCAAAGATACAGTTCATTAATTGAAAGAGATGTGATATACGACAGAAAAAGTGACCAAGGCCCCCAGCTCGAGGGCTGGGATCAAACCAACGATCTCCTGCTTTCGCTCGTCTCACTCGTGACGCAACTTTGTCAGGAGCGAGACGTACATACTTTCGGATGTCGCAGTCGCTATAGAATACGATGACGTACAACTCATAGTAAGCACACAGGACATTGCAAAAGCAAATAATAAACCACAAAAGAACGTGTAATGTAAAAATGACCGAAGATAGATAACTGGTCACACGCATACTTATACTGTGGCGTTACCAAGCATTTTGGAGCCTAACAATATGAACTATGCTCTTACCCCACCCTGTTAGATTGTTTACTATGACCAAAAACCTATGTACAAACATCAACGTCCTTAACTGGCTAAATTAGACCTTATCCCGTTGCTTTAAGAGCTACGATTGGGCAGTTACTAGCGTTGCTGTTACATGTACCGACATGCTAAACGTTTTTGCTTATACCAGCTAATTAATTAATAACAGGCAAGGATGGGCTAATTAATATGTGAGCGTAGCGGTGGACGGACAGCAGGCAAAGTGATTGGAAAGGTAATTGTTATTAATTATAAAATCGTGATCACGATTTGTACTGACATATTATTATTTAGGCTTGTGTCGGTCGGGAACTAAGACCTAAAAGGAATGAAATCCCATCACGGACCGAAAGGAACTAGTTCCTCGCCAAAAATTTAAATCGGTCCTTGGTCTTTAGTTCAATTCAGACGGAGCGAAAACCATTAAAACGTTCATACGAATAGCATACACCCCACATCGGGTGTTTGCGTTAACTGGTGCGAGCGAGAAGCAAAAAGCAAATACCCGTGGTGAAGAGCTACCCAATCACTAGTTCCGCGCTCTGTACAGACCTAAACTGTATACTCATTCCCAGACGTCAAAATTCGCACTGAACTAAACGAACTACAGACCTAAAAGACCGAACTAGTTCCTTTGACCGATTGAACGAGATGGGAGCGGGCACAACTCTATTATTTACCTTATAGTGTTCTCGCACTAGCTGTTATAGAAAGACGTTGTGTTGGTGGCCATGGTAAGATTCAAATCAAATCAAATTTTCAAATATTTTAATGTAATAAGCATTGTACAGGGTAGTCTCTTAAATACTAAATAATTATAATTAGACCAGGTGATTTACAATTGCCTGAACTAGGAATTCCTGTGTTTCAGGCGATGGAGAGGGATATAGTTAAAATTAGCTATAAATTATTCACGTAAAATGGTAAATAGGACAAAGACAATATTTATTATTAGAGATATATTATAAGATTAAATCTTGCTGGTTTATACCAATGCGTTTTTCGGAACTTATGTGCGAAATATAATTTGATATTTACTGATCGCTTTTCGGTGAAGGAAAACGTGAGGAAACCGGACTAATACCAATAAGGCCTAGTTTACCCTCTGGGTTAGAAGGTCAGATGGCAGTCGCTTTCGTAAAACTAGCGCTTACGCCAAATCTTGGGGTTAGTTGCCAAAGCGGACCCCAGGCTCCCTGACCCGGGGTATAAACCAGGAAAACACTAGAAAAAAAAGATACTAGCTGTTATACGTATATTTAACGCTGTGAACGGCTAGCTTAGTTGGTAGTGAGTGACCCTGCCTACGAAGCAGGAGGTCCCGAGTTCGGTCAGGGCATTCATTTGTGTGTTTATCGCGAATATTTCTTCCTGAGTTATGGATGTTTTCTACGTATTTATATGTTTATATCTATTATTATATCGTCGCCCACAAGCCTTATTAAGCTTACCGTGGGACTAGGTCGATTTGTGTAAGATTGTCCCACAATCCTGGTCATACCTATTTGCATTTACATCGACAAAGGTTACTACGCGAAGGTAAGGTAACTACTATCGGTGACGGGTATACGAATATTTCGGTTGGAGTTTACAAGTAAATAAACGTAGTAATATGTAAAAAAAAACATGTGGAATGCGACACCACCCTTTTGTATATTTGATGTCCTCGACCTCTTATTGCAGCAAAAAACACAGCAATTTGTCATTTTTGCGGAGCAGTGTTTACTCGCGTGACAGGACTCTAGAGTCGAATCGATGACAACTATATAATTTAAACTTTCGTGAGTCATACTGATATTAAATTGCAACGGTTAACTATCACGTATTTTTATCACAATGTAGGCGTGACATGTTTCGAGTGCATCGGGCATGTCATCGTCGGACAGACAGAGTGGTGTTGTCACCTTCGCGGCTCGGGCATCGCCACTCTGTCTGTCCGACGAAGCCTGCCGATACATGTCACGCCTACTGTAATAAAAATACGTGAGTGTTAACCGTTGCAATTTAATATCGATGACAACTAGTTTTATTAAACGTCTTGCCCTGGGGGCTTTGCATTTTGGCAGAGGGGATATAGTGCGTATGCCATCTCCCTTCCTTGCCTTGCTCGAAGCTTGTCATAGTTCAAAATTCGCAGTACATTGCGTCTACCGCACCACAAACTTTAATCCTTATTATAAAATTAATGTAACATAATATACCTTCTCAAAATTATCTCCCGCAGCAAAAACCAATATTGCCATTAGCTCAAAACCATGTCTAATTTTAGCAACATCTGTCCTTGCTTCGCTGTGGCCCGTCATGATCGAGCACAATTTCATAATGCATTTCATGCCTAAGGCCGTGCAAAATGTAAATTTGCCAATTTATAGGCAATGAAGTCCGGCGGGAAAAGCTTGCTAGCTTAAGCCTTAAATCAGGAAGTGTAAGGTAAAATTTCGTTGTTTAATTTTAACTTTAAAATGATTCCTATTATAATTATATCATTTCGTTGGCTAAGTCTTATAACACTAGCAATTTACGAGAACAGCAAAGATCTTGCGGCGCGTTCGCCTTGGGGCGTTACCATGACGTCTGAACGCGATTCAGTTTAGGCTCGTTGTATGGAGGCGACTCAGTTTAGGTGGTCAACTGAATTGCATTAAACTGTTTTTTTTTAATACTACGACGGTGACAAACAAGCATACGGCCCGCCTGATGGTAAGCGGCCACCGTAGCCTATGGACGCCTGCAACTCCAGGGGTGTTACATGCGCGTTGCCGACCCTTTAAAAACTTTAACACTCCTTTTTTGAAGAACCCCATATTGAAGTCCTTTGGGAAAACAGAAACTGTTATGATAAGGCCCCTGGGGACCGATTTTTGAGATACGAACTACAATATTATGTTGCATTTTATTTCTGTCTGTCCTTCCTCTTGGTCGGAGTGGAGAACAACACTAAACCAAAGTCAACAAAGTTCTTTTTTACACACATATTGTGCATCACAAAGTAAAACAATGGTGACAAATATCTGAACAAGTCTCTATTTTCTAAGATCGTTTAAACAGTTGCCAACATAGCTCCCGGCGGCCTTGAACCGTCGTTGGTGGTTCAATGGGTTGTACTCTAAAGAACTGCTTTGAATTCACTCTTCACCATCGGCAGCCTTCATACCTACACCCTGAAGCCCTAATAGGTTGCACACTGTGCGCTTTAAGAGGAATATCCTCCCGCAAACGCTCCGGCTGTGGAACGAACTTCCTGCCGAAGCTTTCCCAAGGGACCGCAGTATGAGGAATTGAGGATACGTTCTTTAGGTGTCGGTTACGCGTGAAACCTCTGCTACGGTAGCCGTTAGTGACCAGGCCATATGCTTCTTTGCCACCGTCATGTTAAAAAAATGCAGCCATTGCCTCAGTTCAAATTACCTATCATTTCATAAAAGCAAGTATACTTGTACTGTTATTATTCTACTCCAGCAAAGTATCGAATCAATACGTAGGCTTGATTTGACCAATTTTTCGTTTATTGGTTAATTCATTTATTAATTAGCGGTACCAAATTAATCACAAGTAACATATGAAAATAGTACATTTCGATGCTAGTGCGGAAAGCATATCATTACTGCACGAGTCTCGGAGTATCTGGCCACTTGCCAGTATACAATTCAAATCGTAACGTAGTACATAATGTATTTTCTACTAATAGAATTGAATACTATTGGTCAACACCACTCGTATTTGAACTTTTTATCGTTCGTATTTCAAAAATAGAATTTTATAGTTTTTATTCACATTCGTATGATTCGATCGGTCGAATATAAAAAATCGGCCACGGAACACGAATAGAAAACAAAAAAAAAAGATTCCGACAAATTCAGAACCTTCTTTTGTATTTTGAAACCTACCGGTAATTTTCCGATTAATTGTGTTTATTACAAAACAACACAACCTAAAAAATATTTTTAACTAAAAACACGCGAGACTAAAAAATCTTCTTTTATTAACTCGACCAACGATCCAATTTCAAAGTGTTACTTGCTAAACTGAGGATATCCATCAATCATAACTGAAGTATTCGTCAAATCACGCTGGAAAATGAGGAAATATGACGTCAGGGGAGGTGATTAAAATGTAACTTTATACCCGAATAGTACTCGGGATCTGCAAACAGACATGTCTGAAGGGCTTCAGTGCACAAGCGGACGCGTGAGCGATTTTGGTGTAATCTATATTAATATTATAAATGCAAAGTAACTCGGTTTGTCCGTCGGTTACCTCTTCACGCTAAAACCGATTGGGATAGTTTTACTCCTGCGAAAGGACATGGGTAACCAAAAATACTAATTGAACGCTGACGAAGTCGCGGACAACAGCTGGTTAACTATAAATTAGGGATGTTACGGACATGGGTTTACCGGAGCCGGAGCTGGAGTTCTAAAATTTAATTAATTGGAGCCGAAGTTGTAGCTGGAGTTTTAAAAATTTGATTTAACGGAGTAGGAGTTGCAGTCGGATGTCGGAGTTGGAGCCGAGTGGGAGAAGGCTTCTGGAAGAAGATTTGGTACAAGAAGGTAAATGCTGTGAGGGCAAGCCTAACCAAAGTGTAAAACAAAAAATACAATAAAAATAAATAATTTAATTTATTAGACACTCTGGCACCGTCCCACCTCCAACGAACTAATGTTAAAGCGGGCGAAGTGGCTGAAAGCGCCGAAATTTTAAAACGTAATAAATATAAGAGCCTGGGCAGAGAGTACCTTTTTGTACCATTTGTGGTCGAAATTCTTGGTCCATGGGGTCCCAGCGCACGCCAGTTTTTCGTAGAAATTGCGAAGCTACTGGTTGATGTTACTGGTGACCGAAGAGCTGGTGGCTTCCTCGCACAACGTATCAGCATTGCGATATTTAAAGAACTCGTTTGAAGCATACCTGATTGAGAAAGCATTGCTCGTAGCAGTCTGCAAGAACTAAAGGGTTTGTTGCTGCCGTATTAGGGTATTAGGCTTGGCGGTGACTCTCTTAAGCAAGTGGACAAGTTCAAATATCTGGGGAGCATAATAACAACTAAGTGACGAAACTAACAGCAGAATAGGAGCAGCAGCTGCTGCTGTCTGCAAACTTCGTGTCAAGGTGTTCCGCTCGCATGACATTATTAAGCTTCACACCAAGGTATCTGTGTACATGGCAATAGTTCTGCCAAACCTCCTGTATGCCTCTGAAACATGGTGCCTTTACCGAAAGCACATTCGTACATTAGATAGGTTTCACCTTAAATGCCTGCGTGACATTATGAACATCTCCTGGTCGGATCGTGTTAGAAATACGGAGGTTCTGCGTCGCGCCAATGTCAGCGGCATTGTCAGCTGCGATGATGTGGTCATATCTCCCGTATGTCCAGCGACAGAGTGGCTGAGCGCATCTTCTACTCTGAGCTGCAAAATGGCAGGCGGGCACAGGGCGGCCAGCTTTTGCGCTATAAAGACGTGCTGAAGCGCCACATGCGGAGATGCGACACTAATCCATCGCAATGGGAGTCTTTGGCGCAAGATCGGTCGAAGTGGAGGCATGCAGTGATGATAAGCGTGCAAGCCTTTGAGAATCAGAGGCAATTAAAGCTCGACGCAAAACGCGATGAGTTAAAGGCCCGACCGCCTGCGGCCATTAATTACAATTTTGTCGGAGAGGTGCTGACATGCAGTAAGTGTAGTCGCACATTTACTGCCAAAATAGGCTGAGTCAGCCACCTGAGAGCTCACGATCGTCGCTCTCACTAGCAGCTATTCAGTCGCCAGGGTCAAAACCGGCCAGGACAGATGATGATGATGATGCCGTATATAAAGGGCATACCCGAGGTTTTCGTTGATTTTTGACGAGTTTAATAATATAATAAAATTTATAATCATCGAGCATTACTTTTTTACGAGTAAAAGAAAATATTCTGCCAATTTGGTCACTCACGGGACAGCATGAATACTCGTTCCATCGTCAGATATCGCTGATCGCGGATCATCGTGAAATTTGACAGATCATAAGATAAAAACATATGAACAGTTGTTGTGTTTTATATCTCTGAATATATCCCTGTAAAAAAGTGTTCTAAGGCTTCTCGCTTTCAGCTTGTAACTTGGGCAGCGTGAACATGGGAGCGGTTGTCATGTTTGAGCAGCGCTAATTGCGGCTCTAGCTACTCAAACGGTTCCATGTCCGGATATGCCGACTTGTTGATTATATCGCCGCAAGAAAGTTATACAAAGTTTGTAGAGGCGGTTTGTGTATAGTAATGGCTAAATAATTTTGACGGATTATTCATAATAACATAATACAAGTCTTACTAAAAGTTCCTGGATTCACCTTTCTTATCTCTCTCTGCCAATGTGTACAAATTTCAGTGCAATCCGTCTGACCTGAAAAGCCCGCGAACCATCTTTTTCTGATTTCAAACAATAAAGTTCTTTTCTTATTCTATGGCAAGTCTTCCCTGATGTCATTTTACTCTTTCAAATTTACGACGGTTCCGATCATTATTCAGTTTATTAGTATTAGGGCAGAATCAGGCTACAGCCTTAAACCTAAATGCCTTTCATTGATTTCCTATACACAGATTTACAACCTCAAAACTACTTCGGAAACCAACTTTTCAAGATTTATTTAAAGCAAACCGTTGAAGTTTCCGAGACGACACGATAAAATAGCCGTAACTTCGGGATTCGGGACATTGATAGAAATAACACAGGTCGTGTTATTCCATTGTTCGCTGAGTCGAAGATAAAGACAATCCAATGTAATATAACACTTTGAACTTTCGCGTTTTGTACACATTATTATTATGAATGTATTATTTTAGAATGTAGTATTGATGTATATTAAGGTAAATTAAAAACTCAATTCGAGATATACCCGTTATACCTATATTTATAATAATAATCCAATCATAGCTAATGACCTTAAGAACAAAGCCCTACGTTTACGTCCCTCTTAAAGGGATGACTCAGACTAGAACGGGACGGGACGGGACGATTTTTCAGTGGCTATAGAAAACGTTACGTGACACCCGAGATTCTTTCTATTGAAATACATCCGAGATTCTTTCTGTTGAAATTGACAGATTGTCCCGTTCCGCCCCGCCCCGTCCTGTACCGTCCCGTACCGTCCCCTACTGTCCCGTGCCGTAACGTCCTGTCCTAGTGTGAGTCATCCTTAAGACGAAATTAATAGGAGCTTTTTAAAAGTCGGATGCCAGTCTCCTATTTCCTCCCCTAATATCGAAAAATATTACAATTCCCCTAAGTTTTATTATATGTTGCGCTTTAGAAATATAATAAATGATTAGTAGTAAGGGATGACTCACACTAGAACGAGACAGGACGATCTGTCAATTTCTGCAGAAAGAATCACGTGATAGCTCGGAGCCCTCGGATTCGGATGTCATGTGACGTCTCGTCACGTTACTTCTTCGTGTAAGATGGGTTTATCACTGTCGCGTTCTCCGCGCAGCATATACTTATATAGATTACAATATAATACAATACAAATACTTTTTATTGCACACCTCAAATGAAGTAAATACAGAGAATACAGCGAACAAAAGAAGAAGCAAACAATAGGCGGTATCCATCAGTTTGACGTTGTAGCAGCGCTACCTGGGACGACCGATTTGTCGCTCGCTGCTATGCTCCTTTGACTGCCCGATACTCCAGCATACTGAGTAAATTACTGAACCAGCGAAGTCTGTAGGATTTCGCTTCGCCGATGATATTGGGTTTAGCCATCAACTCTTCGATCTAGACACTCTTCCGGATCAGGTGAAATTGTTGTGTGCTGCCGTTTTGCTGAGAGTTTGCTTGTTGTTTGTTTGTTTGTTTTGTTTGGTTGCTGAGTTCAGCACAGGAGAACCTGTGCTGAACTCAGCGAGCATTTGTAATAGCAGAAGGACGAGTTCTATAAAAACAAAAGAAGTTCACCAAACCACCGAACGCCTGTAAAGTTTGCGCGTAAAATAAAATCAGTCAAGTGGAATAAGGTAAGGTCAATGTCTCGGGAAGGGCCCAATACCTTATTGAGGTATAAAAACACATAGCGATTTTCATAAGCGTCTCTTTACTTAAAATAACGTTGAGAAGTTTGACATCTGTGTTTATTAGAAAGAGACAAAATTCAGCAGTTTCGATAAATTTTATGAAAACAGAAAGAGAGTGGGAGAGTGTACAGATATTTCGATATTTATATTAACTAGATGGCTACAAAAGGGGTTCACTTTCATTGTGACCGGCCGTCCTCTTAAGTTTTAAGAGTTTGAAAATTTTCTACAGCTCATGAAGGAAGGGAATTTCTATCGGATTTGGCTTACTGATACAACATTTTGAGGCTATTTGTGCATTTGTACATACTAACAATTTTGGCTATTTTATGTCCAAAAACTTGGATTTCAGTACAGGTTGAGTTATATGATCAAAATTAAGTTTAAACTTGCTAGATATCAATATTAAGGATGACTCACACTACCACGGGATGGGACGGGACGGGACGGGAAGGGACGGGACGGGACGGGACGGGACGGGGCAGGACGGGAAAAAAATCAGGTGGCAGGGTGATGGGCTTGTATCCCAGAGTCGCGGATTTGAGTCCCGCCCAAGGTCAACATGATTTTTTCCATTTTTCTTTACAGGCAGTTAATATATTTGTATGAATATTATTGCCATGCTTGGATTTAGATACATATATCTGTATCCACGTATGGTGTCGGCGTCGTATGTTTAGTTAGTTTAGTTTTATTTATTTCTAATTGAAAATTAACATTATATTTTACATGTCAAGATAAAATAAAATGAATTCACAAAAAGATCGTCACAAAAATAATTTCAAATAATAAACAACATAATAAAAATAAAATAATAAAATAGAATGTTTATACGTATGTGGTATGTCAATTACAATTTACATTGAAACCTAATCTATTACAAATAATGTAGTGCAATGAAATAATAATATACCTTATACACAGCTAGGACAACCTAGGAAATGTCAAAAAGTCAAATAATAATTAAAAGATAAAACAATGATATTAAAATACGCAAAATGTCAAAAAATAGAAAATAATAATTTACAAATAAAAATAGAAATGTTAAAAATTTTTGTCACATGAAATTGGGTCAGTATATTCTTTTACATAATAAATTGTTTTGTGTAACAAAAAGTCCTTCAATCGGCGGCCAAATACATCATCTGATGGTTCATTATGATGATATGTAAAAAGTTGTACCTATAATTATTCTAGTATACAAAGCGATAGTATTCTAATTAACCAAACTGAATATAAACACCGAGATTAGATCCAGTACAATCCGATTACTGGTGAGCTCACAGAATTTAGGAATGATCTGGATTACCTGGTATTTGCTATTTTTATTGCATTTTTATTTACTCATCGAGCGAAGCGTCTCTGGTACAGCATGGGTAAAAGTAGTCGGGTATCTAAAGATACCTAACTAACCTAACCTACCTATCTATCGTATCATAAAATGAGAAAATATCAAGTCCATTTAAATTTTATATTATTATTGTTTTTTTTTTTAAATTGCGTGTTAAAATAAAGCACTTATGAAATCATTTAGTTAAATATGTGTTCTATATGGATAGAAAATCTATCGGGAAAATATGCGAATGGTTAGAAACGCTTTCGGGAAGGGAAGATATTGAGAGAAAATAAAGTGGAAGGGGATACTGCTACTAATCTATTTGGCCCACTTGCATCACCCAGGGTTAGCCACTAAGCCGGAGTTAAACTGACGAACACCATACACATAAGCGCTTAACTCCGGGTTATGTGGCTAACCCCGGGTGGTGCATGTGACCCTTGGTTAGTTAAAACGTTGATTTTCAATGCTATCGAAAAACACTCTTAATCTGCTTATCGAAAATTGCTAAATATTCACGAGAAACGTTAATTTCATTGAGACGACGATGTTTATTGTAACAAACGTGTCGATTAACGAACCCGACTTACAATTTCCTCACTTATTTATGAAGGGCTTTACAAAAGGATTTTAGCAATAATAAAAGCATTTCAAATGTTTATGAATTTCAACAAGAACTTTCCATTTCTTTTATAATTGTGAATATTTCAAGCGTACTGTATCTGACATCTACTAAGGATATTATTAAAACATAATTTCATTTTGCCTTGTTTGTTGTAGGTGGGTTTAGACCGAGGATTTAAACATTAAAATACAAATTTAAAGCGTTTAGTCGTGGGTAATTGAAATCAAAAGGCGTTCTAAATTTAAACCTAAAGTGAAAAATTTGCATAAATCCAATAAGAGTACGTCCAGAGTCAGTAATGTGGTTAACGGCGGGGTTGAGGCCCTTTCGCGATAAACAATTCTGAGACTGACAATCAGGCTGTAAATTGCTTTTGGGTATTTCCTTAAACTACGTTAAACCACAGGGTGGAGTAAGACATTACATAGTGCTTTCCTTTAGAGCTAGCGTTTCGGTATCCTGATTAGAGAATCAATTTGTGTTATCACTATTATTTGATAGGTACCTGTTTAGGTTTGATACAAATACTATATGCCTGTTGCCCCCTGTTGTTTGCCTCTGTGTTAATCAAATGTTTGTACCTTGTAAATGTAATTTTTTTTTTCATGTTCTGAGGTGTGCAATCAAGAATATTCTATATATCTATCTATCTATATTTTTTCTGTTTTTAATGTGCAATTTGAAAATCTGTATGATATATTTAGACATTTAATGTAATTCATGCCATTTCCAATGATAAAATTTAATTAATTAATTATGATGTGTACTTACTATCAGTAAATAGATTAAACGGCTTGGTTGATAGTGACCCTGCTTACGAAGCAGGAGGTCCCGTGTTGGAATCCATTCTGTGATGCCACGACTGATAACACATAATGCTACAAACAACATTACTAACAGAAATAACAAGCAAAAACAATAATACAAAAATGATTACAAAATAGAAACAAAAGAAAACTACAAATTAATACATGAGCACAAGAAATAAACGAATCACACAAAAAGTTATGTCTTCCCTGAACGCGACCATATCAACATGAGACGTCAGACGTCAGCGCTTGCTCCATCTACTTACACTAAAACTGCTGACAGCCGATTTGACGCAAATGATAATATGGTCGCCTCGTGGAAGACAAAACAAGAAAAAGTATTTCACAATTTTACAAACAGAGCAACAAAGAAAACATAAAGAAGTGTGCAAAAGAATGAACGGGATCGATCAAGTCATACAAATCCTCAAATAAATTTAAAAGAAAACTGGCGTTCTTTGCTCGGAGTTATAATTCAAACCATTTGGGAATAATAAAAAGAAAATTCGCTGGAATAAATCAAAATTAAAAAGCACTTGAAACGAATGAATTGTTGAGTGCTGTTCAAACTTTTTTGGATAAACATTACCGGATGCCTGGGATAAGTTTGTAATGAAGGTAATAATTAATTAGTACGAGCTTAAGAGAAGTTTATAAATATGTTTTTTACGTGTGCAAAAATTTTTGATTATCAGCTATAATAAATGTTAAAAACTTTGGTCATTGTGTACTTCAAATAATTAAATAATTAATTTTAATAGCATTTAATAATATAATGCATATTACATCGAACTGTGTACACCAAAATTACCTATGTTACAAGAAGCTGTAATTCACAAATATAACTAACTAAATTATATACAATAAGTTACAAGCTACCTACCTTAAATCTAAAATAGGCGCTTGAGGAATCGTACTAGGATGTTGGCGGCATTTCCTCCTTGTATCGCAATGCTGATACGTTGTACGAGGAAGTCACCAGCTCTTCGATCACCAGATCCCTACATCAACCAGACGTTTCGCGATTTGTACAAAAAACTTCGTGCGCTAGGACCCCATCCAAAAATTAGCAAACCAAATAGCAGAACCTGAAATACTAATTATCACACATAATCGCACAATTATCGTATAAAGACCGTATCGTCAAGTATAAGTACAAATTTCCTTGGCCGAAGACGAAATAATACACCTGTCAACAATTAGGCCGGGTTATTTTTTTCCTTATACTTAACAATACGGTCTTTAGTACAGAGTGCGAAGTAATTTAACTTTTCAATAGCAATTCAGCTTTTCGTAGAAAATACCGATGTCGCGTAACATGAAATAACTTCCTGACAATAATATTCACAACAAATTTTCCTCGAGTCCTAGGATATGTCAACTTTGCAAAATTTAATTAATAACTTTGAATAATTCCTGAAGCTTTTTGATTAGTGAAGTTACTTAATATATACATAATATACATAGTTAAATTATGTTTATGACGAATGGTTGTTTTATTCTAAGACTGTTCAATTGTTTCCTTATACAAAACACATTTCTCAACCGGTTCTCTTCAAGATTTGGTTTTTCAGGTGATTATACAACAATGCATATAGCAACAAGTGTCTATTGTATTTCTTAAGCGGAATTTGCTTAAGATCGTGCAAGCTATCAGGGAGTGTATACATCTACCCAACACTTTGGTTCCCCTATAATCGGCGGATCTTTATTTTATTGTCGTTTGTTTTCGCGTCATATTTGAATAAAATTAGGTAGGTAGGAAGAGTTCCTTCTTCTATTCGATATAGACCCAATTTCCCAGTATGTCCCACATTTTTTTCCACTGAGTTACGAAATCGTATGGGATTTTCGTAACTCAATGGGAAATTTATTTAATTATTTTTTTGTCGCACATTGGGATTTCGTATCTATCTAGCGAAGAATAAGGAACTTTACCTACCCACCAAATTTCGTACAAATCTGACACGAAAAAAACGACAACAAAATAAAAATAATATGCTCTAATATATTTATTTCTTATTATTTTAAACTTTATTGCACATTAACAGAAGTACAAAAGGCGGACTTAATGCCTTAAGGCATTCTCTACCAGTCGACCATAGGGCCAAACAGAGATTTTCAAAAGTGGGTGCAGTTAGAAATTTAGACAGAGAGAGCAGAGCTAGTAAATTACCTTATTTACAACATTACATTTCTAACATATTTAATACTAAATTATAATAAATAATACCAGTTAAACATATATAATAGCAATACATACATACAAATATACATATATATATATATATATATATATAATAATAATAATGCATATGCGCAGACGAAAACTAACTATCCTACTTATGCTGGCCTTGATCCAGCAAATGCTTGTGGAGCATGCGTTTGAAAACAGCTTTGCTTGGGGCTTGTCTTATTGTCAGAGGAAGTGCATTCCAGAGACTGATAGCCTGTACAGAAAAAGAAGATGAGAGATAGCCACTATGGTGAGGGAGTACTGACAGCTTAAGAGACCGGGAGGAACGGAGATCACAGCCCGGGCGGGGGGCAACAAAATTAAATTTGGACTTGAGGTAGTCTGGGGCGGAGGGCTCGAAAAAGATAGAAAAAAGGGTACATAAAATTCTAAAAGACCTGCGCTGGCGTACAGGAAGCCATTTAAGTTGGTGACGATAGTGCGATATATGATCGAATTTACGTAAACCGAAAATGAAACGAATTCCATTATTTAAAAGATGATCTAGTCTGTTAAGAGCCACTTGGGTAATGTTGGTAGTGCACACATCGGCGTAGTCTATTATTGGCAAAATTAAGGCCTGCACCAGTAACTTTTTGGTACTCATCGGCAAAAAATTCTTAAATCTATACAGAGACCGTAGTGATCCAGTAACTTTACGAGCTACCTCTGACAGTTGTCCATCCCAGGAAAGATGCCTATCTATAACTAAACCGAGATCCTTCACCTGGTTTGAGATCGAAATCACAGAGCCATTAAAAACGATCGGTGCGACTGGAACGGCCTCCAGCTTGATTAGTTGACGCGAGCTCCCCACAATGATGGCCTGGCACTTTGAAGGGTTAACAGAAGGGTTAATATAATAATAATAATAAAATAATAAATATTACAGGACATTCTTACACAAATTTACTAAGTCCCGCAGTAAGCTCAATAAGGCTTGTGTTACGGGTGAGTACCCGTATCGTTGCCTGAGTAGGCAACGATATATATAATATCCAAATACATAAATACATAGAAAACATCCATGACTCAGGAACAAATATCTGTGTTCATCACACAAATAAATGCCCTTACCGGGATTCGAACCCAGGACCATCGGCATAGCAGGCAGGGTCACTACCAACTAAGCCAACCGGTCGTCTAATATGTTTAGTTTCATCCGCGTTTTCCCCCACTTTTTTACTTTCCTATGCGATTGGGTTACCATTAAGCTATTTCCTCGAGAAGCATTATTTTTTATTAGTTTTTGTTGCTAAATATATTTTTTCCTTCCCCTTTTTCCTTTATAACGTAATAAGATAGAGCCCCATTATTTATTTACCAGTAAAGAAATACCCTCCATTCCTTTACCGGTAAATAATATGAAACTACCAACTAACCAGAAGAAAATATTGACAGCACTGTTTCAATTATAGTCTCCGGATGAAGACATGTCAATTACAGAGGCTTCATCACTACATAGTATAAAACAAAGTCGCTTTCTCTGTCCCTATATCCCTATGTATGCTTAAATCTTTAAAACTACGCAACGGATTTTTAAAAAAAGATAGAGTGATTCGAGAGGAAGGTTTATATGTATAATAATAACCCGTGCAAAGCCGGAGCGGGTCGCTAGTTATTAATAAAAAAATCTAAAATATGAATTTCATTTAACCAGGCACCGAAATTTAGATTATAGAGGTCTATCGTTGTTAAAGGACAGAGACTGGACATTTCGTTGCAATTATACAGGTATTATACATTAATCAAGGTCTCAATTAGCTAGTCTCACTGTATTTGAAATTAATTTAACTGAATTATTTTCTATTAACGCCGATTTCATCAAATTGTATGTTGAACTCTTGAAAACAAAGGTATTATTATAGGTAATGAACTTGAACGTAGGTTTATTGGTCATTGTAATAGTAGATTGAGTTACAAGAGATCAAAATGATATATTTCCGACGAGGGCGTACATTAAATTCCGAATGAAGCGATGGATTTTACATAATAATCATAATCATAATTTTGATACTGTGTGACACATACTGCTTTTCACAACAACTAAGAAATAAACAAAGCCGAAAACAGCATCATATCAACACCACGATGCCACTAGTTAATGCCCGAAAACGTAAACATGTGTAGTCCTTGAACAGAAAAGTGCCACTTTGATCCCTCCTAGCTTGATCAGAAAAAAACCCTTTTATGAATAGGTGGCGTGAAAAAAATATACTATCGTCAGTTGAAGGTATTACTGTTGACAGCATCTTAAATCTCTTTAAGTAACATGAGATCACGTAAACATGTCTCGAAATATATTTTCCTTGTTTACTTGAGTAATGGCTTTGAATATGATACATGGAAAATATTCGCATCATTCCCCTTAGCTGAAGCGGATGCCACATCTTCTTCTTTGCCATTAGGCGAAAGACAGTCGCCTCAATGCTTCGGCGAGTGCGCGGCAGCGGCAACGGTCTCCTAGGGGTATTGGCCGAGCGGCTCGACTGCCCGCTAATTAAATGTTGGGTGGAGTTAGCCATTGGGAGAACAAAGTAGCTCTCACAATGGCTGCTGCTCACAACGTGCTTAGTGTGTAATTTTAATTTTATTTTTATTTTAAGTCTAACATATTTCTTAAGTATCGGCTACTAACAACTATATGGATTCTAGAGATCTGAAATAAACATTTAATTTAATTTAATTGGATGCGATTCGCACCGTACGCACGGTGGGCAAGGAGAAAAGCGCTATATATGCGCATAGCCCACTATGCGCCCACTGTTGGTAGCGCCAGCACAGTGTCACGCAGAAATTCGCCAAGCTCGAGCTTTGACACTTGAATGCGCTCTTGACGTCAGAACCTGATTGTGACTTGTTTGCATGGAGACGGACGACTGTGTACCGTGAGTGTCTGTGGTATTGTGAGATGATGGATGATTCCACAGTCTCTGTATGATATTATGTTTTGTCTTATGTTACCTCTGGTCTTCCATTGTGTTTTTTGCCTACCTTTTATTGTTGTTCTTGCTGTATTATTCCCTTTATTGATTTACGTTCCTAAGTTAGGCTTTAAACAACATGTAAAATATAAACACATTATAAAAAACCTCCAAAAAAGTCCATAGTTACATAAATAACACCCATAACTCAGGAATATTCGTGAGGTTATCGTAAATTCGTAAAAATATGATAAACAAACAAATAAAATGCTCTGACCAGTATTCGAACCCGGGACATCTTGCTTCGTAGGCAGGGTCACTGTCAACTGGGCTAGTAAGCCGTTAAAAAAGATGTAGGAAACGAAATGAAGTACAGGGCCGGTACAATTTGAGGAAATATTATAAACATTATGTTGGTTGTCCAAGTAATAGGCTTATAATTTCGAATGTAGGACACATATAATATTCCTCAGATCTCGGAAAAGGCCGATATATTATTTTAATACATGTTTTATTATTAGTATCTCCATCTCTGTCAATCGAAAGAGACAAATAAAGATAGACTATCTCCAAATTATGATGTTCGCGGTAGCCTCTATATAAGAGATTATATAAATAAGTAATGTTCTAATTTATTTGACTTGAGAGCGACGCGCATTCGCCCATTTTTTATAAACTTTTTTGTTACAACAAATTTCTTATCTGTGAATATGTTAGTATAGCTATAGTGAATGTCATTGGACTTTCAGGACTGTGTAAACAAACCGCCATATTTGGGAAGTGCTATTTTAAGTCAAAATAAATCGATTACTAAAATACCAAAAGTAAAACACATCTCATCTTCATATTTTTAATTGGTTTAATCTTCTGAAAAATCGGTGCTTGAAGTTTTACTAGAGTCACCAGTCTTAATTATAAAAGGTGGCGTTACATCATCGGTATACCCTATCGATGATGCCGTCTAAATTTTTAATTTTATGCTCTTCTCCTATTACATTATCCACGCATTTCTTCCACTGCATGCATCCGCATCTGAATTTAGGTATTTATTTAATTAAGATCCTTTACTCATTTACTTACCGTGTAGTGTACACTATGCCTATATCAGGTAGATACCGTGAGTACCGGCATTACAATGTCACTAACTTAGTGACATCCCTAAACGTCATAGACAAACGTAGAATATAAAAGAAACAAAAACGTCATTGCATTTTGTCGAAATAACGTAACTTTTAATTGGTATTGAATTTTCAATGAAATTTCCAAGATTAACTAATTTTTCCTATATTATTTGTTTTTTACGAGAAAGGCTATTTTAATAGTGTATGTTTTCAATGACTTTTGATGAGGTGGTGTGAAACTTTAAGGAGTAACAGTGATAAATCAAAGTGACCCCGTTTGTTTACATAGTCCTGAAAGTCCAATGACATTCACTGTAAATAATAATATCTATTTCGATAGTATTATTTTTGTTCAAATTTCGAACACATCTGACACAAGATGTGATTTGACCTCTATTCTAATATCAGTCGAGATGACGTTTAGTTTGAAACGAATTGTCAATTGCAAACAATGTCGCACGCAAGTCGCACGTTATTTTGATATCGAACGATATGAAAATTGGGGCCAACTCTACTTTGCCCCGAATTTTAAGACTATAAATATCAAAACTTGAATGTCAGCGTGCGTAGCCAAGATGCCAATCGCTCACGCTTAATAACGTATCGTAGCTGCCTCTCTCTATCGCTCTTCCTTATTAGTGTGACAATGACAGTTGCGTTTCGTTAGCGACTGAGCGTGAGCGATTGGCATCTTGGCTAAGCACCCAGATAAGTTTCGATATTTCGGCACTGTTACAGGTGCCATGTTTACTGTGTATCTGTCAGTTACACTGTGAATATGGCACTTAAGCAGGGTTAAGATGTGTCACATCTTAACCCTGTGATATCGAGTGCTGTAAAGCGAAACGTAGGGTCATGGTGTTAATAAACGCGATTAATCCGTTCTAAAGATGACTCACACAAGAACGGGACGGGACGGGAAAATCTGTCAATTTCCATAGAAAGCGTCACGTGACATCCGAGGGCTCCGAGCTATCACGCGATTCTTTCTATAGAAATTGACAGATTTACCCGTCCCGCCCCGTCCCGTCCCGTGTGAGTCATCCCTAAAGTGTTTAATTTAAATAAATAACAATCGCGGTAACAGAATACAATATTATGCGCGGCGCCTGCGCTGGAAAGTTGTCACTCCCGCGTCATAGACTTGCTAAAACAAAAAAACTTGCGCACGTCATGGGTCGGAAAATATACAATCATCTTCCGACTGATATAGTCAAAGCACCAAGTGCACCTATGTTTAAATATAAACTTAAAAAATGGCTCCTCGAGCAGGCGTTCTACAACCATAAAGATTTATACGCTCTTCGTTTGTAACACAGCCTCAATTAGAGCAGCATTATTTTTAATTTTTGTACTATTTGTACTCTATGTAAATATTTTAGAATTATTTTTTTTGACATGTAATTTGAATATTATCAATAAAATGATTATGATTATGATTATGATTATTATTCCTAGTTTTACTGTTCCATTTATTTAAATATAAGACCAGAAAACGCTGTAAACATCGCGCCATTCCGCAAAATGCGTCCGTTTAATTTTCCTAATTCGCCCGGAAAATTTTATTTTCGTAATATTGGAGCGTACCTGTCTTTTCTTTGTTTCTTTTTAGTGTGTGCTTATGGAGCAATCTGGAAAATGAAGATATTTCGGAGAAATATTTTACTGTAACGCGAGTGCAGTAAGGTCGAGTTAAGGGATGTTTATTACTTAATACTGTTTCTGACCTCTACTTGATTAAATGTTAAAGTAGCCACGTTGTCGACAGATATACTCGTTCTAGCGTTTTCCCGGCTTATATTTTTTATTTTTATTTTATTAAAAAAAAAAGTGAAAATCATAAATACATAACACAAAAGAGAGACAAAAGCATACAAAAATCAATTCGTTTTCCTCGTTGTATCGCAATGCTGATACGTTGTGCGAGGAAGCCACCAGCTCTTCGGTCAAAGGGTAAACTAGGCCTTATTGGTGATTAGTCTGTTACCATCTTAAGACTTATTCATTTAATATAATAATAGTTTTATCGCAGATATCACGTAGCCTGTGTCTTCGGCTGAATCCTTAGTATTCCGAATAATGTCGCGCGCAGTGACTAAAAATACGTTTAAGGATTTGTTATAATACACCTATTACTAGACCATGAACATCCCAAAGTGGATTTTTGAATAAATCCAAATTCTGAATCGACTAAGAAAGTATATGGATAATTTTAGAAAATGCGACCTGTGAAGTCGGTACTTAAACGTAGGCGTCAGCGACTGAGCGTTTCTAAAATATTTCTATTGCCAGAGTAGTGGTAGGAGCGAGACGGACGTACTTTAGAAATGTGCAGTCGCTAACGCTTACGGTTAAGTACAACTTATGGCACGCACACTAGAAACAGATTCTATTTATAGAAAAACATAAACACGTCAAGAAAAATCTAGGTTTTTTATCAGACTTAGTTGAAACTTATTGTCTCAGTGAAATGTAACACAATTTAATTAAGCGACTTGTAGCTTAAGATACAAATATTTCTCGGGAGACACTAGGAGCGTCATTCAAAATGCAGGAATACTATCTCGATAAACACGGTGCCCGTGAATATTGCGAGAGATTCTAACAGCGTATTCATGAGGCTAAAAGAAACAAAAAATGTCATATTAAAAGCATTGGATTAGGGCTAGTTTCTGAGACAACTGCAATTTTTATTTAAACATAACTTTACCGCCACTCGGTATATAACGCGTTTTGGAATGTGATAATGCTACTATGTGGTCTAGGCTGGGGCCCAGCCCTGCTCACCGGGGACCTTGGTCACTTTTTCTTTAGTATATGACATCTCTTTCAATTTATATGATAAGATGTTATAACTTTGGCATAACTTATTATGGTTTATGGTTTAAGAAATTTATTTCTCTAAAATAGTATTTTATACAATCGTGATATAATGAAGAGTTTTTCAGTCGAGTACCGTGTTTAGGCCACGAAGCTTGCTGAGTGGCCTAAGTAAGGTACGAGATTGAAAAACTTAATTATATTACGATTGTATACAATACTTTTTCTACGAGTCATCATCATCATCATCTATGGAGGAACAATTTCATCATTCAATTTCATTGATTTAACACGGTGCACGGATATAACACAAAAATATGTAATTGCGCGCGGGGGGCGCGGTCGGGGCAGTCGCGGGGGGCGCGGTCGGCGCAGCAGGCGCGGGGCGCGTACTCGGCAAAGTCTCAGGCGGCATCGAAAATAAGTATAGATAGAATCTGTATGAAGTTCTATTATAGTTGCCTACAGCGTATCGAAATGAGATATTATAGTTGAGTTGGACTGTCTAATATCGAAAAGTATGAGCTTATAGTTTTGTCTATGTACTCGTAATTGACAGATTAAAGTCGGCGAGTAGAAAAAGAATATTACAATTCACTTATATAGAGAAATACAAACAATCTCAGCATACATTATTTACAAGTGCACGAAAATCATAAAATAACATTTTTTCCACATTTAAAACTAAAAACTAAAAAGCTATGATTATAATGCGGGTACGCACATTTATTTATTTTTACTCGGCAAACCAGTACAGCACTCAGTGACAATTCAATTAAATTGTCATCGCGCGAGCGCGGGTCAACCAAGCTGTCGCGCAGCGCAGTCCAGCGTAACGTGACCGAGGCACTGGTAGAGAGAGCGCAACCTATGGTACGCGGTTATATTTGATTTTGATTTTGATTTTGATTTATTTATTTCTTATTGAAAATTAACATTGCATTTTACACGTCAGATAAAATAGAATGCATTCACAAAAAGATCGTCACATATTCATATAATAAGAGTAATAATAATAACAATATCATTTTCATATAACAATTACAGTGAAAACATTAGAGTAAGTAAAGAATAATCAAAATAAGACAGCATAATAAACAGCTAGGACAACCTAGAAAATGTCAAAAATGTCAAATTATAACTTAAATAAAAATAAAATCCATGATATTAATTACATAAAATGTCCAAAATATCCCAAGTCTGAATAAAAATAAAATAATAATCTAATTATACATTCTTGATTCTGTGTATTCTTTTACAGAATAAAAGGTTTTTAATGTTAAAAAGTTCTTTAGCCGGCGTCCAAATACATCATCCGATGGTTCGTTTTTGAGAGTGGCGGGTAGACGTTCATAGAACGCCGGACCCACTACGCGCGGGTTTTTGTCGAGAATGATCCGCGCGGTCAGTACGTCCTCCGCGCTCGCCCAGCGATTGATGATAACAGCCCTACAGCATGCATGGGGTTGTACTTGTATTGCGTGTGTGTAACTTAAATTTCATTTTGCATGAAACTTTTTACATGCTAGCGAAATCTACTAGGTAATAACGATTCAATATCAAATCAAATTCATATTTTTACACGTTCAATGCCTCTCCACGAAACGAAGCATTTATTTTGCTTGTTATTTTGTTGGCTTTCGTTATTAAAATTGTAAAGTGTGTTAAGATACATTTACGGAACGAAGTCTTGTTTATATATTCAGTTTTGTTTGTTGATATTGTTTTTGCACAGGCTGAAAGTGTCGTTCAGTAGGTAAGTAAATATAAATAAATTATACGTGTTTTTGAGCAATTGCTTTAAAGTCAAGGGTGTATTTTTAGCTTAAATTAAGTTAATTTCTCAAAGACACCGGTATTCTAATTAGCTCCATTTAGAAAATATCTACTAATTTAATTTTATCTCATATGGTATTTGCAAGTGTGTAAACGGAGTATGAGTATTCGACATGACATTGATATGTCATGGTTGTCACTTAGTGATAAAGTTTATTCTAATGCCCGTTTTACATTAGCGGTTGATGCAACATGTAATTATTTAGTATGAGAAAGACGAATTTAATTAAACTAACTCTTAATTATACCAAGCCACATGACGAAGTAAAAACAAATACTCAAGAACATCCTGTAGAACTTGATAAATTGTCTGCTTCCTGAAAGTTCTGAGTTTCTACAGCAAATAAAAAACAAAAAATGTTTTAACAGTGCCGTACAACTTAGTAAAAAAAAAAGATTTTGCTTGCGTATTTTTAATGCCTTACTACATCACAAAAATATTTCATTAGTAAGTATGACAAGACTAAGACAACGTTGTAGCAATATCGCATTCAAAATGCGTTAAAAATTAAATGGCGATGAAAAAAAGAAACTTTACCTGAAACATGGAAACCGGAAACCTTTATACGACATTTTAGCCTTGATATAATAGAATACTGTTAGAACATTCCCTTTCCTTGCGTGCAACTTGTACATTGTATATGTTTATGTCTTATTTAAGGATGACTCACACTAGCACGGGACGGGACGGGACGGGACGGGAAAATCTGTCAATTTCTATAGAAAGAATCACGTGATAGCTCGGAGCCCTTAGATGTCACGTGACGAGTCTATAGAAATTTACAGATTTTCCCGTCCCGTCCCGTCCCGTCCCGTCCCGTCCCGTTCTAGTGTGAGTCATCTTTTATGTAATGGCCGCAGGGTTGGCTTGGTCTTTACTCAGCGCATTGTCATTAAATGAGGTAACTTACTATCTATATTTTTACACTTGACGTTTTCACACCAACTCCAGGTTACGCTACGACCCGGGCGTGGCAAAAATCAGAAAAATCCTGGGAAGATATTGGCAACACGATTTAAAAAAACAGTTTGACTCAGAATTTCAAAGAAATCGCTAAGCAAAATCTTGTAGGGCCGGCCGCGCCTCTTTCTAACTTAATTAGCTTAATAGGATTAGTTTTTTTCCAAGTAATTAGTAGACACGTAAGCTGGTTCTAAAAATGGAGCCAAGATTGGAAGTCAGGTAATGAGGGAGGCAAATAGGCTCGAATCACGGATGTCCGAAATTAAGCTCGCTTGTTGATTAGCTCACGTGTAAGACGGCTGTGTTTTAGGAAATAGAAGGAAGGCACCAATTCTAAGTGCTATTTGGATGACTCATAAGAAGGCTCAAAGTCACCCAAAGGGCAATGGAGAGGGCTATGCTGGGAGTCTCTCTGCGAGATCGTATCAGAAATGAGACCGTCCGTAGCAGAACTAACGTAACCGATATAGCTCCCCGAATCGCTAAACTTAAGTGGCAGTGGGCGCGGCACATTACACGTAGAACCGATGGCCGTTGGGGTAGGAAGGTTCTCGAGTCAAGATGGACGGATGACCTGGTGAAGGTCGCAGGAGTCCGCTGAATGCGGTTGGCGCAGGACCGGTCAATGTGGAAATCTTTGGGGGAGGCCTATGTCCAGCAGTGGACGTCTTTCGGCTGAAATGATGATGATGATTTGGATGAAAAATATATATATTTGCCTACGTCTTGCTCGTAGGAACTGACCACATATGACAGTTATTATGCAACTTACGGACAAAAGACGCGACGCGACTCGGGTGCAGAGCAAAAAAAACAAATCCTTGATGTAAGTGTTCCAAAAGGGCGGTCTTTACGCAAATGCTGGATACGTTCGGGCAATCCCTCAGATCTTTATACTGGACATGTCCGGGCATCCACCATATAAATATCCCATACACTTATTGGCACATCCGGCAAATATGCCTTACGTATATGGCCAGCTAAAAACGTAGCAGCGCGACGCCCACTAAAGACACTTCCGAAGGTACGAGTATTATCAACCCGCGATCAGCCTACGATTGAGCACATACGTCATTCATGATCATGAATTAATACATTGTTACTGGTACAGTGTGCAGATACATGAAAATGCTTATTTCCCTACGAACAAATTCTAAAACTTAGGAAAAAATATATTATACAATACAATACAATAACTCTTTATTGCACCTCAAAACAACAGAAATAACACAAACTGGTATAGATTACACATGAAAAAGAGGCAAACAACAGGCGGTCTTATCGCTAAAGAACGATCTCTTCCAGACAACCTAACCAAATGAAATTAAATACATATACGGTACATTTAATTAGGTACGTGATGTAATTATTATATTTGCACTTAGAATGGCCATTAGAGTTTTCAGAAGAACTTCGTCTTATCATTTTTATTATAAAAACATGTTAATAAATTGAAGACGATTTCTCGGCACCGATTGTAATACCCTTCAGGCAATAATATTACTAGCTTTATAAGCCCCTCTCGGCATTGTAGACCAACCTTTGTTTTTGTTTTTAATTATTTTTATATGAAGGTAGTTTGCACAAGTAACTTTTTTGATTGACGGGGAGAATTCGCATTCTCTCATTTATCATCTTAACCCTGTGAAAACGAGTGCTGTAAAGGGCTCGAAACGTAGGGTCATGGTGTTAACAAACGCGATTAATCCGTTCTAAAGTGTTTAATTTCACTTAAAATTAGTAATCTTCTTTTTGTATTGTTCATATAAAATGTATACTAACTTGTATTACATATGAGCACCAAAAGGAATCGCCAGAATGAGTTTCACTGTAAGATGTGATTGAATAGTATATATTTGCCTGCTTGTGGATTCATCAAAATATTTGAATATCATTTGGTGTTTATTTCAATATGTAAATTATTTTTACATTTCAAATCACGCCGTATATAAAACACTTTTTTATGTTTGCGCATGGTACGATGGTTTGAAATGTAATATATTCCAAGGAACATACATGTCAAGACATATGCCATTTTTAGGGTTCCGTATCTCATAAGGAAAAAACGAAAACCTTATAGGATCACTTTGTTGGCCGTCGTTCGTCTGTCTGTCAAGACCCTTTATCTCAGAACGCGTAGAGGTAGCAGGTTGAAACTAATACCACATACAGAGATCTACGCAAGCAAAAGATACGGTCGTTTATGTAGCATTTTTCATACATTTGCAATAGAAATCAAAATGTACAGGGTTTCTCGTTGACCTGGATTGGCAAAAAGCAATAGCTCGTAGCAAAGTAGGTACAGAAGAAAATCCGAATACCGTATAATTGCCGCACACTGGGATTTCGACAACAGTATTTTTAAGTATCTAAGGTCATAAAGGGTCATAAGGCCGTCCTTTGTGTAACTCTCACTTGACCGGATTTTACTTTCAAAATGACTTGGTGTGATTAAATTTGCATTCAAAGATATCCGTATTTATTTTGTCTTTCTATGATAAAAATGTACATAAAGGGGAGAAACAACGGGATTTGGTGTATTTATATTTATAATAAGACCTTTTCATTTAAATTATCCTAGTTGGTAGTGACCCTGCCTGTGAAGCTGGAGGTCTCGGGTTCGAATCCTGCATTAATTTGTGTAGGTAACTTTCCTTTTGATATGGTTTCTTGCAGAACCACATATTGTAAATATTTTTGCTACTTTTGTAATTTGTTTTGAAAAAATAAGTCTCACCGAGTTCCTTGCCGGTAATAATCTTCTCGGATTGTGGTGTAGGGTAGTACCTTGCGTTTTTGACGTTCATAAGTGAATTGTAGGTAATGTGCCTAAATTGAAAAATAAAGATATTTTCAGTCCACTTTACGCAAAACTAAATTGCCGCCTGCCGGCTCCGTCGGGCAGAAAAATAGTATATAAACCTCGGCCGTTAAATGGGAAAGCCTCGGGTCACATGTTAGTCTACCTCGGCTTCGCCTCGGCCGACAATTACATGGGATCCGAGACATTTCCCACTAAAACGGCCTTGGTATGTAATCTACTATTATCATGGCCCGACGTGTTCTTGGTCGGTTTTTAATAATACTATTTGTAGCAAAGCGAAAAGCGATTTTAGGTACAAGAGGTTAAAATTGACTTTTCGCTATCCGTCTCTAATTTAAGACAGTGGACAAGTTCGTAAGTTTGGCAATCAGCAGCATGTGTTGCCGTGTTACCGTGAATCCTTCGCCGTCTAATGATTATACTAGTAAGGAGCCATCAAAGGTGTAGATGTAGAAATTATCGCCAGACTTACTGGTAAACGACGTACGAGGCTACCACACGTGGCTCGTACAGTTCAATAGCTTGTCCAAAAAGTGATATAGATACAGTCAACTACAAAGAAATTAATGCAGGCAGTGCCAAATAATATGAATAAGAATAAAGGATGACTCACATTAGCACGGGACGGGACGGGAAAATCTGTCAATTTCTATAGAAAGAATCACGTGATAGCTCGGAGCCCTCGGATATCACGTGACGCTTTCTATAGAAATTGACAGATTTTTCCGTCCCGTCCCGTCCCGTTCTAGTGTGAGTCATCCTTAAGAACTATGACTAAATAGTGTTATTTTTAGTCATAGGTCTTTTGCGTTCATATTTAGCCTACAATTAGAAAATAATCGTTTTATTTATAGAGTTGTCTGAGAATTCGATTAACCTCACTCTTGTTGCTCGGTTACAGAAAATTGAGAGTGACAGAGCGGTCTCATTGTAAATTCAGGCGCCATTTTCATTGTACGATTTTAGATAATATACCCATAAAATCTTCGTCAATAGAACTTACAAACAATGTAAACAAAAGGTACCAATTGTTTTAGATAGATAGATAGATAATTACTTTATTCATTCCCACAACATACATGGCATCAACAGAAAACAAAACTAGAAGAACTTTACAAAAAGCATATAACTTAAAAACTAAAAACCATTACAATAATTTGCACATTTGTATTTAATTAAGCCATGTGTCGTGGCAGAGAAAAGGTGCCGGCTCAGCATGGTGATGCGGCAAGCCACATCGCTGGTATTCTGCCAGTACCTTATGATTACGTAACGAGTTAGTGTCATATTCTTATCGCTCCGTGCTCTTTAAGTTGTATGTATCTTATGTTTACGTGTATGTGTATATAAATGTAAATAAAAAATGTAAATTAAATGTGCATTGAGTGTGCATGTATTTTACGAGTATAACATATAATAATATGTGGACGACAATGGGGAAACTCAGTTTAAATCAGATATGTCACTATTGGCAAAGACCCTAGGCGAGGGAGTACCACAAATCAATGTTTAAAACTAAAAATAAAAAATAAAAGAACTAACTAAAAAAACTCGGTAACGAAAACTCCCCTTGAAAGCGGCAGACCGGTGGTGGGGGACCTGCAACACTATCGCTCGTAAAGCTCTCATTTTGTGGTGACTGCTGCTTTTCGTAAACCATATAAGTTTCTTATACAAGTACGATGGCTGCTTTGTTTGGATAGTATCAAAGAGCAGACAAGCGAACATGAGCTCATGACGAGCAGCCATTTTTAACAAACCCGCATTATTTAAGAATGGTGTGACGTGGGTGCGGGGAGGGATTTTGAAACAATATCTGGCACATGCATTTTGGACTCTTTGAATAAGACGCCACGATCGTTCAAGAAGGCAGGGACCATAAGCCGCGAGACAATAATTAAGTTTAGACAAAACAAGGGCTTCACAGAGTTTCACCCGCAGATTAACAGTAAGAAAATTTTGGATGTTATAGGTATATAGGACTTTTAACCGGTAAAAACAATTCCGCGCAATATCGATCACATGGTTTTCAAAACGCAAATTTGTATCCAGTTTTAACCCAAGATTTCTGGCCTCATCCACACGATCCACTTTCACATCATCAATTCGAATGTTTGGATTTTTTGCAATAATTGCATTAGTTTGTTTTAAAGATCCAAGAACCATGTATTTAGTCTTAATAGGATTAAGCACAAGACAATTTGCAGAGGACCACTCAGAGAGTCGTTTCAGGTCCTCATTTAACTTTATGATCGCGGTGCCAAAGTCACGAGGATGAAACGAAAGAAAGATCTGTAAATCATCAGCGTAAAGGTGGTATTTACAGAATTTGATGCAGTTGATTATATCGCTGCTGTACAGAATGAATAAGAGAGGCCCCAGTATAGATCCTTGTGGCACTCCTCTTTGTACCAGGATTGGATCCGACATTGAGCAAGAACCATCCATATTTACCAATTTGACGATTTGCTTACGCTCGTTAAAATAACTGTGGAACCATCGTATGGCTTTTTCGTCAAAACCATAATACCGCAATTTAGAAAGCAAAAGCTGGACATTTATACAATAGAATGCCCTCGAGAAATCCAGCAAAACCATTACTGTGCCGTGCCCATTGTCCTGCGCAGCAAGGACCTCATCGATAACATCGATAAGAGCTGTAGTTGTACCACGTTTTTTTCTAAAGCCTGACTGCATTTCGGGTAGTATGTTGTTGGACTCCAGATATTTCGAGACCTGATGGTGAATTACTTTTTCCAGTATCTTAGATAAATAAGGTAGGATACTGATTGGACGTATGTCTTTTAGATCCTTCGGGTCGTTTTGTCACTGTTTCTCCTTATATTTTCACACTACCGCATCAAACACCACTGAAGACTCACTACTGATATGGACGCATTATTGTAACATACAAAACGTAAGATAAATAACTTTATCTTGGAGATTTCATTAAAAACGTAAAAATTAGGTTATTACGCTCAATATGGCGCTTCGTTTACATTGTTTTTTTTTTTATATAAGTATAGATATTACATCTTAAGTATTATACATTTATATTCTCGCCAAACTGTTACGTTTGATGGCGAGATGCGCTCAGTTTTTATACAACTTAAACTATTAAACTCTAATTAAATGAAATAAAGCAACAGGAAGCATTAGGAAGTTGGATTAACGGCTATTGTACGGGTATGTCAAGATCAGAGCGCCATCATCGTACACGCAACCCGTGGTGTAAATATCTCGAATACCAGGGATTTTATACTAAACCTTAAAGTCGATATCCTGTACCAGCCTAAGGTGCCTTCGGAGTTTGAAGCTTGTCCGTTAATTACTGGACATCCTATATATAGTCCTCTTCATCGCTTTCGAAGACGGTGACCCTAAAATAGACAGATGGGCAGGCCTGTCAATTGCTACTCCTTAAAGGATGACTCACACTAGGATGGGACGGGACCGAGCGAGATGGGACGATCTGTCAATTTCTATAGAAATAATCACGTGATAGCTCGGAGCCCTCGGATGGCACGTGACGTTTTCTATAGAAACTGACAGATTGTTCCGTCCCGCACCATCCCGTCCCGTTCGACTTTGAGTCATCTTTAATACCCAAAGGACAATATAGTTGGAATCTCTTAGAATATGCCATATATAGAATTCCGTGACACCAAAGGCTTCGTCAGACTAGGGCATGGCGTGAGCGGGGCGCGAAGCGAGCGCGTCCCGCGCTTGGCTGAGATCATAAATGGGGGAGCATCTTTTGTGCAGAACCCTTGGTGGGCGAGTTTAACTGGCAATAGGCTGGTTTTTTTCTTATTAACTTAAAGAAAGAGTAGGCCAAAGCAGCTCCGGCTTGCCCAAAGCACATTTTTAACGCTCCGCAACTGCTACCTTCCATTCAATTCAATTTTTTTGTCTACACATATTCAGTTAGAATGGGAGCTACCGAATTGTCGCTCATCAGGTGGCGCCACTCATGCGTGGGTCCTGTGTCAGTATAAGAGAATTGTCAAAGTGATGTTTAAAATGTTCCCGCAGGACCCACGTTCCACTAGCGCCCCTAGCGGAAAATCGACTCGCGGTAATCCTCATTCCTCGTGTTGGTTTTGGAAAATTAATTATTTGAACGTTCATGTCCACCCAGTGGATGGAAGTATTTTGCTAAAGATGGAAAGGAGGTACGGATTATACATTTTAATTAGTGTTTAATTAATTTTATAATTAAATATTTAACGAATGAATCCTTTCCTGGTCCTATGAAAATGTGATTCTATAAATAATTTGGGGGTGCGCGTTACGTTTCTACACCAAAATTATAATAATATAATAATAATAATTATAATTAGGTTATTTATTCAGTAGAAGATAGGTAAACCTTTCTGCTTTTTACTTACCACTGCTGGAAAAGGCTTCCTCACAAAAAGGATTGAGTTATAGCCCCTACGCTCATCAAAGATGGGTTGGAAACTTTACCTTTTTTTTAATTACTTCGCGAATGTAAGTTAGTTTCCGCGATATTATCTTTTAACGAAAGGTAACTATAAATATTAATATCAAATAAAATTTGGTACACAGTATTTCCACAAAAAAATATTATTCTCCTCCTGTCTAAACATTTCTAACAAACATTATGATTCTGCTCAATGTTCTCATTATAATTTTAGTGCTTCCTGCCCACGACAATTTTTGTGTAAATAAATATGTTAAAGACAAGTAGGAAATATATATTTTTAAGTTAAATGCCATATAAATAATAAACAATTGTACTAAACATATATATGTGAACTATATAGTAAGTACCTACTATATAATGTTACGGTCAAGCACTGGGCGCCGAATTTGAATATGTGAATAATTGAGCACATTGAGCACAATTTCCACTACTTTAAAAAACGGTTGGGCAGGAACTACTAAATCAAAAATGTTCTGAATTGAGAACATTGAGCAAGACCAGGTTAAGAGACGAGGTTTGGAATAAAGAAAATGTATTGCATAATAAACCTACTACATGCGGCACCATACCAATAAAAACCATTAACACTTTAACTAAGAAATGCTAAGAACTCATAAAAATATATCACATATTGAAATACAGAACATTTATGTCAATGCCTTAAATCTCCAATACGTAAACAATGGTCACGACAATTGCCTGCTAAAAAGATCAACCAATATTTAGTTAATATAGACAGAGCTTTTTTTTATTAAGAGCGTTTTTTGAATTTCGTTTAGGAGTATTATGCAAACCATGACCTCAGGAAACTAGCGTTAATCCTGGTCTCGGCACCAAACTTAATCCTTCTCTTTCATAAACTCAAGCCAGTGAACTATAACCAAGGTATTTTTTTTAATAAAAAAAAAAACTCCTGGCAGCGGAACTTACACTAGAGCAACATGTAGTTAAAAAAATATATCTGTAGGTAACGAACGCAATGTATCCAAAAGACTAGAAAGAGATGCCGTAACACTGATTTGATAAGAATAGATGTAAGCCAGTTTTATATTGGCATGGTTATTCTTTTGATAAATGTATTTTTAGGTAGTGCAATGCCTGCACTACCTAAAAATACATTTAATCAACTTTCGTTAAAGAAAAAGGATTTTTCCAAAAAATCTGCGATCCGTGCGAACCTATTCCAGTAGAGTTTTACGCCATTAACTCAGTACTTATACCTATAAAATACTATAAAAATACCCAATCCAAATGGTTTTTTCACAATTAACTTTTAAAAACAGGAAAATTCGAATCCATGTTGATACTATATAAGGTGCTACTTTATTAGTTGCAGATATTTGAACACGTGATACTTTAAAAGAATTAACTTTAAATAGAAATTATGAAAACTTTTCATATGATTTTTTTGTTTTCATTTACCGAACAAAAAAATAAATTATAATTTCGTCTAAAAAGAATCATCATGTGCATTTCACTGACAAGACGTTTAACACTATCCGTCATATCACTCATGTCAACAATAGTTAGTCTTAAGTGTCATTATGGTCGAGATTTATCGACGTGAAGTGGCCAGTTACAGTTAACTGGTAGGTAAAAGAGGTACTAGAATCTGCTCAATGAGTTCTCATTTACTGATCACATTAACAGGCTGTTTTTACGTAGCAAATTTGTTTTAACGTTTTCTCCAAAAAAACATCGTAAAAGTAAATTTACTCCAGGAACCGAGTACTATCATCTGCAAAAAAATCTGCAACTAATAAAGTAGCACCTTATACATATGTAAAGTAAAGTATTCGTATTACTGCTGTAGTGTTTTAATCGACTTCATATGATAATAGGGAAAATTTTATTGAAATTAAACACTTTAGAACGGATTAATCACGTTTATTAACACCATGATCCTACGTTTCGAGCCCTTTACAGCACTCGTTTTCACAGGGTTAAGATGATGACTGAGAGAATGCGAATTCTCCCCGTCAATCAAAAAAGTTACTTGTGCAAACAATGCAAGTTGCTTGTGCAATTGTTAATTTCAATGAATAACAATCGCGGTAACAGAAGACAATATTAGGGAAAATTTTATTTATTTTTTCTACTCCAGCACTTCTATATGTCAATGATGTCAGATGATGCTCTAATGGATTCACATACAATGTATGAACACTTGTTTTTTTTTGTAGTTAGCATAATGTGGAAGAAGTATGGTTTTCCACAATCTGCCACCTTTTGAGATTTCGCTACTTTAACTCTAATAGAAAATTAGCATATGCAGCAACTCATAATTGGTTATTAAAACTTGAGGGTCACCGTTACAAAAAGAGACGAAATCACTGAAGCCCTATTATATCACTGTTGCGTATACTATTGTCAGAGCAAAATATTTTATCTACAAACAAAATATTGACTCAACCATGACTATACAGAACTGTGGCTATACTCATTCATTATTCTTAGGCGACTGGTAATTACTTAACTGAAATAACTAGTCACCGTTTTACTTTATCAAAATTACATTTGATAAGGTTCGATCCATGTCTGTCACATTTAACGGCCTCCTAGCCTAGTTTGTAGTGACCCTGCCTACGAAGCAGGAGGTCCCGGGTTCCAATCCTGGTCAGGGCATTTATTTGTGTGTTTATCACGAATATTTGTTCCTGAGTTATGGATTTTTTCTATGTATTTAAGTAGTGTGTAGTTTATGTATCTGTCTATTATATATATCGTCGCCTAGTACCCACAATACAAGCCTTATTGAGCTTAACATGGGGACTAGGTCGATTTGTGTAAGATTGTCCCATAATATTTATTTTTATTTATTTTATGTCTAATACAAAGAGTTTTCGTCTGAATAAAATAACAGATGAGCTTTTCTAAAACCTCAGCAACTGTTTATTGTCATCGCGACTTTTCTCTTCTGAAAACAAACTTTCCTTCTCCATAACGCCTGAGAGCTTTCAACACGAAGCCGGCATGCTAAAGTTTGGATCTGTCCTGGCCTCGAAAAGTTAAGGAACTAATTTGTTAGGAGACAATATTTATTGTAGCTTCAATTGTATTTTGTTGAAACAAAACAAATTATTTGATTAAATTTAAATTGGTTAAATTTAAAACGGATGTCATATAGTAAAGAATTCGCCGGCTTTCATTGAGACCGAGGCCTATTTGCATAATGATTTGTAATATTAGTGGAAGTCTCTTTTCAATCCCTTTTATTAGAAAGAGAGTTTCGCTAATATTACAAGTAACATATGATTATGCAATTGACTCCAGGTTATGTGGTTATGGCTTTAGCCGTGTAAATGGAAAACCCGGGTTCGATCCCTGGTCGCTGACAAAGTTGGTTTATTTATTTACTATTATGACATCTATTTCGGATTCAATAGTTTTTTTTTAAGAATACTGTTGTAAACTTTGGCCAAAATTGAAAAAGTGCGCATGTAGTAGAAACCTAATTTATTTTGTTTTACCTTAAGTAAAAATCATACCAAGTATGCATAATTATACTTAATCCTCGTATTTATATTGTGTTTATTAGCAATATACTAATGATTCGAGCCTATGGCAAAGACCCGTGATGTAACGCTTTTATACAGCAGTGGGAAAATGTTGATTTGGCTTTATTTATCCTATTTTTGCCTCAACAACCAAGGTTAAGTGTATATTGAGAGCATTACATTTTTATCTCGCCCGAGCCAGGTGGTACTTCAACAACAAAACCTTAATCGGCGTAATTCATGAGAAAAATAAAGCATAACATAATTGAGTAGTATTAAGAGAACATCGATGCCGTACAAGTGTTAACACTTTCGGTAAATGTCGCTACGTGTCTCCCTAAGGCGTTTAACTAAATGAAAGAGATAGTGGAAACATTCACCGGGGTCGATCGGGCGTCGATAGCTCAATTGGCAGAGTGATCTGACCGGTGTTTGGAGAGGTCGTGGGTTCAAACTTTGAAAGGGACTCGAAAACCGTGGTAGCACCCATAGAGACTTTTCTCCAGGGCATTGAAGTCTACAGTATATCAAAATCTCATGACATTTAACTGAAACCACATTTTCCATGCTTTAGGCCCAGGGTCCTTTCGAAGGAAAACAACGTGTGGAAACCAGAGTAACTCCAATAAGGCCTAGTTTACCCACTGGGTCAGAGGCTAGAGGGCAGATTTCCGTCACTTTCGTAAAACAAGTGCCTACGCCGAATCTCTCTGAGCCATGGCATAAGCCGGAAAGATCCTATAAAAAAGAGGATGTTTGAGTATTTGATGACGAGATTCGTCATCAAATACTCAAACATGTTTAGTTCTTACTTGATTTTTTCTAGTAATATAAGTGTTTAGGTAGGTCTTTCGCGAATACAGTTAATTTACTTTAATATACTGACGTTTCGATACAGGGCCTATACCACGAAAATCGAACGATTGTGGATTCGTACCTCCGTCTCTGTCGCACTTGCATATTGGAGTGACAAAGAGATTTCCCCGTCAATACCAATTTTCGATATTCGTGGTCATGGTCGCGGCTTGACTGATGAATCAGCGAATTGTCACCACCGCGATATGACAGTGTCGAAACGTCGGTATATTTAGGTAAATTAACTGTATTCGCGATAGACCCGTTATATGTTTTATAATAAATATTAGCGATATTTAAAGCCTATTTAATGGATGAAATAATAAATGCAGTCCTTTGGTATAGTTTATTGACAGATTGACAGCAAATTGCACATATTTCATTGACATTTAGTACAAGGCCTAGCATTGTATCATACACATTAACAATTAAAAAAATATCCTTAATTTAGGCAGTAATCGATAACCTAAACATACAATGAAAGTACTTAAAAATAATTTACAAAACTTATAAAAAAAGTGTTTCTATCAACGGGCTCAAAATTCCTTTAAGGAATTAATTGATTTAAACACTTTTTTATCACAATAAAATATATTTACACGTTGTGCTTATACTCTATTTTATTTACAACAATCGTATACTACGGTTTTAACCTAAAACAAAACAACATCGCAGTTAACTAACAAGCTTTATAATTGGCTCAAACAATAACAACATTTAGGTCACAAGTTTGAAACTGAAGGACTCCATGTTGTTTTCCAACTTTACCCTTACTTTGTCAGCTGAAATGTAAGCTGTAGTAAACAATTTTTAGTATAATTGCAACGTAAAATCCTTGTCTGAGAAAATAAACATAGTTTCAAATAGTATATTTTTGGACCATTTTTAGGCTAGGTTTACGCATAGGCTTGCTATAAGGTAAACGTGTGAGTGCTCGACGGGCTAGTGTCAAATAGATGACACCTTTATTGGCATTGACATAAGTTTAAAGATGACATACTGTATTGAGACAACGTCAGGCTCTAAGTAGTACGTTTCCTTTAAGTAGGTCAATAAAAAAAACCGAGACGTTGTGATACTTAAACTCACCATAATCCAATTTAGGCTTACAATTTTTTTGGTACATTTCAGATATAACTAAGGCTTATTCAAATAAAAATACGTTGACTGTATTTTCGATGCAGTCTACGTTATAACGTTTTAAACATTCGCGTTTTTTATACATTATTATAAGTATACAATGTGTCTATCGCAAATTTAGTTAAGTCTTACCTTAATATACCGACATTTTGAAACCGCGACTATAACATGACATATTGAAGCTTTGTCAAAACGTTTTTTAAGGAATATTTACTAACATTAAGATTTAAAAAGCGGTCAAAATCTCACAAATTTTATCACAATAGGCGTTACATGTTTCGATTGAGTTGGGCGGACAGGCGCGGAGGTGACAACACAACTCTTTCTGCCCGACGATGACCGTCCGTCGCAGTTGAAACATGTCACGCCTATTGTGATAAAAAACGTGAGGTTTCTACTGTCTTTTTAAATTTTAATGTCAGTCTCATGAAAGTTTAAATTGTATAATGTTAACTAAATTCGTGATAGACCCGTGGTAATATGGCGTCTGCCGCGAAAGCAGGAGGTCGCTGTTTCGATACCAGCCCTGCTCACCGGGACCTTTGGTCACTTTTTCTGTAGTAAATGACATCTCTTTCAATTTATAATTTATATATAGTAGTGTGCCTACTTAAAAACATAAATCGAAACATTTATTCAAATAATAAATGATTTAATTATTGCTTTACAATTGTAAATTAAAAAAAAATACTGTTTTACATTTTCAAAATAACTTATCATTTGGAATTATCACCAAGCACTTTACAGTTTCTCAATCAGACTGTATACCGTTTTAAATTGATTAATTTACTGAACAAGACAAACCAATATTGAATTCGTTAGCAATATCAATCAGCGTTCGTTCTGATTTTAAATTAAATGAGTGATATGAAACAATCTCAATTTTATGGACCGACAGCACGAAAATACAGTATTCAGTGTTGTGTTCAATCTCTAAAGTAGGTAAGCCTAGAGTGATCACTCTTCATAATGTCCATTACTAAAACCTGGTGACCCTCGTTCTGCGTCTTCGCTTGTAAAGCTGGTCTCCACCGCCATACAGCGTGATGGGGACTTCGGCCCTGGCATGGCTCAGATTTTAGCTAGTTTTAAGAGTAGGTACGATGCAAGTGGAAATATTTCGATATTTTTCCACAGGGTCATTGACCTTATCAGCTGATGAATTATTTCGGGAGTTTAGTTACAACGCATTAGATAGAATAGGTTTTTTCCCAGAAAAAAGTGCACCATTTTAAAGAAAATGGGTCCTCTATTTTCCATAGTCACATTTCACAAATTTATCATAGTCGTACTTAGCCTGCTACTTTATAGAGGGACATACCGATGTCGTTGTAACTAATTTAAGTTCTTACTACGATTTCTATTATTTTGACCTCTCCGTATTTTGGCGATCTTGCAATCGCCACGCTTATGATAAAACCGTGCAATAACCGTGGTAAAAACAAATGTTTGTTAGTTATGTCTAAAAACTGCGATATTTTTAAAAAATGTCGATGTCTTTGTGAAAAGCCTTAATGCTGGGTTAGAAATGAATCGGTTTTGCTGTCTTCCTCCTTACTAATTGTTTTAAGAAAATTCCCTTTTTCGCCTAGCAGACTTCTGCCGTGTCCGTCATGGGAATGTTCGTTGGCTTTCGAATGTCACTTTAAAACTTACTCAGAACTGCACAACTAAATCTAATTTATCTCAATAAATTCACATTATGTAAATGCTAAAGAGTTTGAATTTCATTCCTATTAAATTTGTCATTTAACAATAATTTGTTTGTTTAACAATTTTGTAAGTCTATTTCGTTTAAAGTATTTACATCGATTACGAAACTTCTAAACAATTGATTATGAAAGCACTTTAACAAGTAACGAAATGTTTCTGATCTCGGCCCAGCATGACCTGTAACAAAAAAAAAATACTTTTAAATTATTAGTTTACTTTTAAATTTCTCCTTATTCTTTCTGGCTCTTGCCTAATTCCTTTTCGAAATGCTCCATATTTATTTCATCTTTATCTCAAAACTTTTATTTAAGACAAATATCATTTTTTTACACAAAGAAAGGATAGTAGGCAACAAACAGGAAAATAATACAAAAACATCACGTAAGACTGGTTATATTATCTTGTTGAATGACAATGCCAATCCTTTGCTCCAGAAACGATTCAGCTTGGGTCACCAGTGGTTTCAAACAGTCTCTTTAAAAAAATTCATAAATGGAATATGGGCATCCCTTCTCCACGGTCCAAAAGTTTCTACTGCAAACGTAGCAAATAACTATGTGATATACGATTTTAAGCTAACAACCATGTTAAATGACCACATTTACACTATAATTACTATTTAAAACGAGATATTTACCATGTACATTTGTTTTTATGAGCACATGGTAAATATCTCGTTTTAAATAGTAATTATAGAATAACTATGTGGTTCTTTGAAATAAGTACTAGCATATTTGCAACGATTTTTTGTGATATGATTTGGTTTTCAGTGCATTTCGTGGATTAGCATGCAGATTTATATGCGAAATACAACTTACGATGGTATTACTGATATAATAATGATATTGAAGTCGCATACTAGCGTGGTACGGGCATGTGATGCGGAGGGATGAAAGTCATGTGACGAGAAGGGTACTGGGAATGATTGTTGAGGGAAGTAAAAGAGGTAAGCCAAAGAAAAGATGGATGGACTGTGTGAGAGATGATATGAAAAGAAAGGATGTGAATGATGAGATGACGGGCGATAGAGACGTATGGAAGAAAATAACATGCTGCGCCGACCCCAAATAAATGCGATAAGGGCAAGCGAATGATGATTGAATTCACATACTCCTGGGTCCAATTATACCATTCATTTTAAATTATCTACGTCTTAAGTGCGGACTGATTGTACTATTGATTAAATTAAGTCGATTAATTTTATTTCATGAGGTAAAAAATAATCTAACTCAACAATAACACCTTGAAACATTTTTTATCATCCGCCTCAATTAAATGGTTGAATGGTTACCGTAGAATAAGTTTTTCTAGCGTTTCTTAACTAAGTGACCTTATGATTAACTATAATTATTCGTATTATAATTTCTGACGCTGCTACTTAAATGTAGGGACTTTTACAGCTCGGTAACGATCACGGCAACCAGAGTCCGAAATTTCCTAAGTATAAGCAAACCTTTCTTATTTTAAACGCTTAAGGTGCGTTCCGCTGTAGGAACAGCTCAGACTTACGTCCAGGGGCCCTTACCAAGACGTCTGAATTGAATCGTGTTTAGACGTCATGGTAAGGTCCCTGTGCTGCCTTCTAGATAATCTTTACAGACAATTTTCAACTAGAAGCGAGAGATGGCGCCACCTTACTGTACAATCGTAAAACATGAATGAAAAAAAAAAAAAAAAAAAAAAAAAAAAATGAAAAATGTTTATTTGCGTTCACAATAATCATCTTAAAATTAGTGATTGGCACCTCCTTTTAAGCTTTAATATAGCCTGTGCCAGGAGATGCCGCTCTTCCTTAGCTAACGTATTCTTAACAAAATTGTGCTAATAATGATAGATTTTTTTTTTTTTTTTTTTAATTAAAGGTGAATTTAATCATTACTTAAAAAAATATGAACCAAAACATTTATTTTAAATAATAAATGAATTAATTTATTCTTTGCAATTGCATGTGGTATTAATTTCAACTTGCTACCTTTCCCGACGAGTTCCCGAGATAAACGGTCTTGACACTCTTGACAAACAGACGGATGGTCGGACGGACAACAAAGTAGTCCTATAGGAGTTCAGCTTTTTCCTTTTGAGGTACGGACACTAAAAAAATCCATTATTTAAAATAAACGCTACTTCAATATCAGATCGCCATCTTTTTCGTCCGAATGGCGTCCTGAAATTGGTTCCTGTCGTATGTATCCATTAAGGCAATCTTCCTCGCGTCAATGGAAATATATTGTGGCAATCAAATGCCCACTATCGTCGAAATAAGCTTCTTGCCGTCAACAGATGCGTAGCATAATCTCTTAATATATCTGGCTGAGATCTTAATGTAATATGATATTGAGGAGGCAGGAGGTCGACGGATTGGTAGCAAAATTCTGAATGATCACTAAAGTCGCGGGTTCGAACCCCAACCAACGGTTTTTTCGAAACTTATGTACGAAAACATTCGATATGTTATCAACTGCTTTTTGGCGGAGGAAAACATCGTGAGGAAACCGGACTAATCTCCAATAAGGCCTAGTTTACCCTCTAGTTTGGTCAGATGGCAGTCTTTTCCGTAAAACTAGCGCCTTAGCTATTTTTAGGTGCCAAAGCGGACCCCGGCTCCCTGAGCCATGACATAAGCCAAGAAAACTCTAGGCAGAAAAAGAAGAGAAGATCTTATTGTAGTATGATGTAGAGATCACAGAAGGTAGACAGGGATGGCAGATGGACCGAGAAGTTAACGGATTGGTGACCGTCTTCGGATGAAGTAACAAATAAAATGGAAAATTTTGCAGGTAGAACGTAAATAATAATAAAAAATAAACTGCAACAGTTAAAACTCGCGTATTTTTATCACAATACCACCACCACTGTCTGTCTGACGATGACTGCCCGATGCTGTCGAAACATGTCACGCCTATTGTGATAAAAATACGTGAGTTTTCACTGTTGCAACAAGTGCCTTCGCAAAATCTTGAGATTAGTTGCCAAAGCGGACCCCATGGCAGGCTCCCCTACATAAGCCGGGAAAACGCTCGGAAGACTTTCTTTTGCAATCTCTGTAGATGCTTTTCGCAGATTTTCTAGTATAAAGCAACATTCCTTAGCTATTACTTACTTTAATCTCACTAAAAGCCCGATATCAGAGCGTCTTCTACCCGTTAAGTGTAAGGCTTGAGTGGACGCTCAAGTTGGGCTTGTAGCGGGGCGGGGCGGGGGGCGTGTAAGTCAAACAAATGCAGGTCTTACTGGTGTCCTGAGTAGACGCTAAGGTCCGACCGAGACCTCGGTCTCGGCAGTCTCGGCCAAAATTCGAGCCGTGATCTCGGTCTCGGCTCTCGGCCAAAAAGGGCCGAGATTCTCGGCCTTGGCCGAACCTTCCATCTTGACGCTTTTTTGGTGGGTATTTTAAGCAATTATAGTGTACCGTAATGCAAATTATAACTTTTTTTCTCAAGGTTTGACTGTAAATGTTGTGCTTTAGTGATGGCTCTATTAAACAACAGTTTATTTCTTGATTATTACATGTTTTTGTGGGAAATGCGCGTTTTTCCTATTTATTATACAATCTTGGTCTCGGTCTCGATCTCCGCCGAGAACTCGATTTTATTTCGGTCTCGGTACCTTAGTAGACGCTGCATAAAGTGATTTTCGAACGGGAAAATATGCGGGCTATGCAGCGTCGAGCGGGGCGGCGCGGACAAGTTCAAACCTGTTTGAGATTGCCAGCGGCGGTAAGAGCGTACAGTCAAGTCGTGCGAAGAAATAATTATTGAAATACAAGATAAACCCGCGCTTTGGCTATCAACTTTATACAGAATAGATTGTACAAAAATAAAATATGGAAAGAAGTAGCAACAAAACTGGATATGGAAGGTAAATTAACACATTGAGTACCAGCGAGTGTTACGCGCTACGCTCGTAGCCGATTCCGTTTTTTTCCCGCTTTGTAGCGGAAAGCGACCAGCCACAGAGAACTCGCCTAGCGGGTTCCCGGCACTCAGTGTGTTAAAGTATTTATTTTCAGTTTTAATCCATTTTATTAGCTACCTATATGTATAAATAACAACAATACACGATTAAAAAACTGTTGTTACAAAAATATTCAGAAAACTTTTTGCGTATGTCTTGAGGCTTTATGATGCGACCGATTCACAGGAGCCGTGAGCGTGCTCTGAGGCCACTTACTGCACACTCTGTCGCACGCTCGCCCGCCCGCTGCACGCTCCGCCGCACGCTCCGCTCTGAGCGCCCACTCGGGCCTCACACTGAGACAACTTAAATCAAATAAAAAAATTAAAATATTTATGTTTCATGTAGGCATGTTACAGTGCACTTTTGAACGTCGAACTAATTAAAAATAAATAAGTCTACACCGGCTCTAACATGCATTAATTTGAAAAAATACAGTTTAGTTCAATTTTAAATTCCATTGAATTCCATTAATGACATAGCATTAATTTAATGTATTGTAAATAATTTATTGTAATTGTTATGTTTTTACTTTTTATTCACAATTTTTAGTTTTGCTATTTTTAAGTAAGTAGTCTAGTCTAACATAGTTTAAGACACTTTGTTATTAACAATTTATGGACCTACGATATCTGAAATAAAGAAATTTGAATTTGAATTTGAATAGCAACAAGCATTACGAATCTTCAACAAATTATAAATTATTTATTTATTTACGTTAAGGAGAACCAAAAGCTTCAAATTAATTATTACTTAGAGTAATTTATTGCTGCTGTAGGTACACACAGATATCCGAATTAAGAATAATAATTTCACAATAGGATCGTCTCTCGTGATAAACCCCTTCCTTCCTCGTTTCTGACCATTTTTGTTCTAGCGCTTGAGCGATAAGTCCGCTTCAATAAATGAAAGCGTTGTATCTTCGTCGTAAATAGCATTATTGCGCTCGTAACACATTTTATTGCTATTTGTTCGTAGATCTCCTTCCGTAGATCCTGCAGGGGTATCCTTACGTAGGTATTCAGATTTCAATTATTTTTTTTAACATTAATTTTAACTATTTAAGCCATTTTAGCATTAGTATACTACACGAGATCATATACACGGTGCTCGTGAGCATTGCAAGAGATTTTAACCACGAATTCCAGAGGCTATAAGGAGTAATAAATCTTGAACTTGGGTCGAAACGAAATACGAGTTTTTTTTCATATTTTCATACATAATAACTGCTAAGCTAGTAAAAACGTGCCTTTAGAAGTGGATTTGACGTCGGAAGTCAAATTGGATGGTTAAGTCTCGCAACGCAATGGTAAAGGTGTTTCATATTGAAGATTCCATTACATAGTCAAATTTAGCAGACGTTAATTAAGATTTTTAACTTAAAATATGATCAGGAATATGCTGTTAAAATCTCTCGCAATGCTCAGGAGCACCGTGTAAATAATGTTGATGATATTTTTATAATATTTTATTATTATTTGTGTTTTTTTAAAAGTGAAAGGCTCTACTTAGTCGTTTGTTGACAGGTTCATTTTTAAATTAATATTTATCGTACAGCGGCATAGTGGTATCTTTTAACTAAAACAGTCACATTTAAATTTACCTACATCTACTAGAAATAAAGAAGTAATTTTGTAAATTGGAGTGAGGTTTTGACTAATATGCCTATGTACATATAACACTGTTTCTATTATCAGAAGTAAAAAAATGTATTGAACAGGCTTACACTCGCTGTAACACGCTTTAAAACTTAATAACTGTGTTTTGAACATAAATTACGTAATTGTTTTAAAACAGTTTACCACGCTGAGACAGTGTATTAGACCGCTTAAAATGTTCATTATACATTTTAAGCGGTCTAGCTGTTAGCTTCATGTTCTTTCTGGTGTGTAGTAATCTGTGTATCCGCGAGATTTGTACTTGAAGCGGCTTGCGAAAAAGTGGAAATTTGCTGGAAATGGCTGGTTACACGGATGAGGATTATTGTAAACGTCCCTTTTTATGATCTTGAGGTCTCATGTGGGGATATTATTTATGACAAATAGAGGCTAGGGTTTTGTGTTAACAATGTGATGTGGAGACAGCTCAGAGGGTATAATTTCTTAGTATTTCACATCAACTATGAAACCTTTTTATACATAATTTTCCAAGAAAACACATAATCACGTACTTTGATGACATATACGTTTGATTTATGAACTTCATCATTTGGTATCATTAATCATACCGACGGTTTCGTTAACTAATAGATACATTCCCTTCTGTTATTTATATAGTAGTAATGAATACAAGTTAAAACTTCCATCACTGTTGCATGAAAAGACAAAACAAATCTACATTTTCACTTCAAAGTGCTGTAGATGATCAGTTTTCAGGGATTTCTCATTAAGAGTCCGGTTTATGTTCAAATACGCGCGAGATAAGAATTTTGGACAATAACGCGCGAAAATATAACATTTACACGTTTTCTTCATAAATAGGCTTGCCAAAGGATCACAACTATACAAGGGGCTACTCAGCCACCCAATATCTCGATATCCACTACTTGCACGTTCCTCTGTACTCTCAGTCTCTCATCTTTGTAGGTAAATATCGGCAGACCGCGGAGCGACATGACCTCCCTGCGAGCTCCCGAGGGCGTATGAAACCAATGTCATAACGTCGCATATTTTATAACGATATTAAGAGCGATTTGAAGTGATGTTTAAGAATAAAAAACACTAATGATAAATAATAATATGTATATACTATTTATATTTTTTGGATAGAGTATGATCTAAACTTTATAACTGCATATTTATTTATGTAAAACAGTTACTGTTTAGCCAGAAAACTTGGCTAAAGTTTCGTGTATTTCTAACAAAACTTACCAAATATAACATTTTTTTTCTCAATAATTTTATGTTAAAATGTTCAAAGCTGTTTCATTTATTCCGTAGAAAACTATAATTATACTGAACAAGAAAAAAAAGTTTTATTAAGATTCAATGGTAATAAGGTCGAAAACCAGATAGATATTTGATTCTCGCACATAAAAAAATGGTAAAACGGCTGTTTGAAAATGGAGTATTTTTCAAAAACTGATAACAGTTTTGAAAAGGTTTTTCATTTATTCCATTTGAATTGAAATTATCCTTCAATATTTGTATTAAAACATGTTAAAGTGTTGTTGTAACTATGCAAACTCATGGCAAAATGCTCAGCTGAATCGGCCAAATGTATATACCGGGCTCTTAAAGAAAAATATTAGCATTTTTAAATATTGGATAGGTAACTTCTTACCAATTATAAATTGAAAATAGATGTCATATTACGTACTAAAGAAATAGACCAAGTCCCTCAGAGGTCTCGGCTTGGTCTTCGATGGACTTTCTCTTTTTTTTAGTTAATGTTACTACTTTAATAACAAGTCCAAATATATACCTAATTAAATAATTTGTTTGGTTTCAACAAAGTGAGGTAACTTACCATTTAAGCTACAACGCAGAGACGATGGGCTCCTTATCCGACGTATTTATAGACTTATCTACAAACATGTACATATTTACACAGTCTTCATTAGGACTCGGATTCTCCTCCGGCTTCTCATCCGGACTGATATTCTCATCATCTTCATACACTTTCATCTTATCCTCAAACTCCATTTTATATCTAACTGAAGGCATTTTATTTACAGTTGACAACAGCGACTCTTGTATCGTATTTTCATTCCCATTGCAAGTCTTCTCTGACCGAAACATATCAGTTCTCTCAGATGCGTTGCATTTCCTTTTAGGCTTCTTAACTAAAACTCCCAAACATGGAAGAATCTGCTTAAACTCTTTGCGGAAGTTGTCATTCAACCAGGCGTAAAGAAAAGGGTTATAGCATGTGGAAGACATTGCTATGAAATGGGCAAAGAAGAATAAAACCATGTAGTATCTCCAATGCTCCGTCAATGAGTAGAAATCGCTGCTAATATTAGTTAAATTCAGCGGTAGCCATGATAAACCGAAGATGGCTACCATCGCTATTAGCATTCTATTTGTCCTTCGCTTCCTTTCTCTCTCAGCATCTTCCTTCTTACTATTCTTACTCCCCGGTCTTGATTTTAATCTATCATTCAATTTAACACTAACGCATGTGTAACAAAATGCCATAATAGTGAATGGTAACACAAATTGCATAATAGTTGTGATGGCACCAAAAGCTTTACGAATTTGATCCGAAGGCCACTTCTCGACACAATAAGCGTTATCTCTTTCACTCTCCTCGGCTTCCAAATTATACTCTAACCCCATATACCAACCATAAGGAAATGTAACCGTTAACGCGAACACCCATATCCCAATTATTAGCGCTATACAAGTGTTAATCTTCATTCGTGGTTTAAACGGGTATATTATCACGAAGAACCTATCAATAGCAATAGACGTTAAAGTGAGAGTGGAAATATAGACGCTACAGCCTTGGGCGTAAGGCATGATATGGCATAGCAGGCCTCCGAACACCCATCTGCCTAGGAAGGTGTAGAGAGGAGTAAATGGAACAGCAAATACGCATAGTAATATATCCGATAATGCGAGGTTCGTGATGAATAGATTAGTAACTGTCTGCATGGCTCGGTTCCTGATGACAGCATAGCAAACCAGAGCATTTCCGAAGATGCCTATAATGAAAATGAGAGTGTACGCTGTGCAGAATACTGCTTGGATAGCCTTGTCTTCAATTGGGTCCGGTGGTCGAGTTCCGTTTGCGCTTTCTGTAAAATTATCATTATAAGACGGCTCTGTGCTCCATTCGGTCATAGTGAAGTATTTCTAACTGGGTATCACAAACCATTTAGGTTTGCTATCATTTCTGTTTTCGCTGTATTTGAGTGAAATCGGTTTCATAGTGTAATGATCATCTGCGGTAGACGTAGTGTGATGTGAAATGCTTCATTTTGTTGACTATGATGTCATTGTTGGTAAACGCCCATAATCTGAAACAAAACAGTAGGGAGTTTAAAAGGATGTTTTTATCATTCAGCTAAGATATAAGCATGATATAAGCTCCGCTTAGTGATATCGCGCGGGTTATATGTATGAGCCAAAGTTAAATGTTTGATCACGGGCGTTGCATACGTATAATATTTAAATAACTATATTTGTCTCTAATGCAAATTGAAAAAATAGATTTTTCCTATTGACTGGCTTTATAGGTAGTTTTTTTAGAATTTAGAATTAGGAAAATAACACTCGAAAATATTAGAACAAGATTACATATTTAATACAATGAACAAAGTAAGAAGATATACCACATTTAAATCTATTTCCTAAAAATCGCACGACGACAATTATACGATATCTAAGCTCAAAAAAAACGAAATTAAAATTGGTTAACAAATAAAAAAGTATCTGTCTTACCATCGTTAATCATTCGTATAAATAGTAACGAAATAGGAATGTTCACATTGTTTATTAACCTCTTTTACATGTATTCAGCTACGTGTACCTATAATGTACACTAGTAGGTAGGTAGATAACCAAACCTTCAGATACAGTATACAACAATAATTTATCATAAAGTGTTAGTTAAGCTCAGTTAAGCGGTGAGCGATAGGCGAATAGGACAGGCTGTTACTGAATATCACATTTATTTATTACTATTTAATTGTCTTAATACTTCGGAGTTGTTGTTTAAGGCGACTTGTGTCATGAACAATGTGTTCTAGAGTCAAACCACGTTACCTCATGCAAATGAACTGTCAAACTTATAAGCGTCATATGAAACGTCAAACATCTATGATATTATAACGTTTACTTATTTAGATTTAGTCATTTGTTTATAGTGTACATAATTATTTGTTGATAGTTTAAAAAATTAAGTTTGTATATTAAGCAGTTATTTTTTCATTTTAGGTACCTGGGAAATTCTTCCGAATACCGTCTATCACCGTACTACGAAATAATATACCTGCCGTGTCTTATCAAACCTTGACATCGGCAGATTCATCAAGGCCTTGATGGAGCCATAAAAGGCAAAGATTGATTGATCGAACTTTTACTTGCTACTTTAACAGTATGTACTATCAAAATCTATGACACTTAGCGTAGACGAACTATAGCATATTAATGAATCGTAAACGATCCAGTCACTAGATAAAAAAAATCCAAAGAAACTATTAATTACCCTTGGTGTTTTTTTATAAAAAAATCTATCCATTTTCATCAAATTTCTACTAGTATACAATCTAAGGTATATTTACTCGTGTCTTTTAAAACGAACTAGTGAAGAAGTCGTGGGTGGTCGCTCCTGAGGACGTTCTTCGTAAAGAACGAAACATGTGGAGGAAAATTGACTAAATTACGTGAGTGACCCGTTTTAAATATTATTTAATATGTTCGAGTTTCACGAGAGTTTTATAGTTAAAATATGAATACTTATTTACTTTTCAATAGGAGCTCTCCGTAACCGATATAGCTCTCCGAATCGCTAAACTTAAGTGGCAGTGGGCGGGGCACATTGCACGTAGAACCGATGGCCGTTGGGGCGGAAAGGTTCTCGAGTGGCGACCGCGTACCGGAAGGCGCAGCGTGGGTAGGCCCCCCGCAAGGTGGACTGATGACCTGGTGAAGGTCGCAGGAGTCCGCTGGATGCGGGTGGCGCAGGACCGGTTATTGTGGAAATCATTGGGGGAGGCCTATGTCCAGCAGTGGACGTCTTTCGGCTGAAATGATGATGATGATGATGAGGAGGAGCTCTCCGTGCAACTACGAGCTCACCACTCCGTTTACCAAATTGTTTTAGTTGGAAAATTTCACCGGCGGCGGTCAAGGTCGCTGAAATTTGCAGTCGCCTTAATATAGCCAAAGGCGAATTAATTTACGTGGCGGCTGACGTAATTTACGGACTAATAAGTAAGGAGATGCCTCGGGACTACATACGTGTATGTGTTGCTCAGATCTCAGGCGTACTAGATAGATTAGGCGTACAAGACCTTAGACCGGTTCGAGTACCGGCTTGGCCTCTGATGAACTTGGTCTTTTTCTTAAGTATGATATCTACTTTTAATTTATAGTTGTGTTACTACTTAAAAAAAAAAAAAACAACATTTTGTTTTGTTTGATCAAAAATGTTGGGATATAGACAACGGTTTTCAGGGCACCCACAATAATGAATAATTCCCGTTCTATTTTATTCTGTTCTATGTCATAAATGGCACTCAACACTCAACAAACATTAGTGCTCCTAAATATATTATTGTTTACACATAACTTTAGCACTGTGTCTTTCCAGACATAGCTAAAGTTAAAACTTTTAATCCTATTTCTTACACACATCGAAAAATGCGATGAATTTGTGGAATAAAAATACGGTATCAAATAGCACCAAGTCTTTTTGAGAAATTTCTTAAATTTCTAGGGTGCATTCTTTGCTTAAATTTAGCTAATTTCTCAAAGACACTGGTAATCTAATCAGCTCCATTTAGAAAATAACTACGAATTTAATTTTATCTCATATGGGATTTGCATGTGTGTAAACGGAGTATGAGTATTCGCCATGACATTTATATGTCATAGTTGTCACTTACTTAGTAAAGTCAATTCTAATGCCTGTTTTACATAAGCGGTTGATGCAACATGTAATTATTTTGTATAAGAAACTAAAAAAATAAAAATTTACGAATTTAATAAAACTTACTATGCCATTCTGTTTTCTTTATTATACCAAGCCACATGACGAAGCTAAAGCAAATGCTCAAGAACATCCTGTATTTTTACCACAGCCTTTTTAAGTTGAATTAAAGTTATTTAGAGGTAATGTACAAAAAATAGCTAAACGTGGTAACTTTGCCACGGATAATAAAATACGAAGTCTAATGTAGGTAATCAGCAACGTGTGGTAATTGTAAATAGACGCGTATAAAGTGTATGTATATTTATGTATGCCTTGATAATTAGTGGCCTGTTAAAAGTCTCAGAGGTAATTAGAGGTAATTAGCTACGTGTTTTATCATCATCATCATCATTTCAGCCTGTAAGTGTCCACTGCTGAATATAATAGGTCTCTCCAATCGAACTCCAGCGCGACCGGTATACAGCCACCTGCATCCAACGAGACCCAGCGATCCTCACCAGGTCGTCGGTCCATCTCGTAGGTGGCCGTCCCACCCGCGATGTGACCCGCGTATTGCCTGGCATTGCTACGTCGGTAATTTTCATTCCTTGTCAATTTTCGCGAGAATAAATCCAAAAAAAATGTTTTATGGATGTAGATCAATTTAATGTTTATCCTGCTCAGAATACACAGCTTAATCTAGGAAAAAACTACAACAAAAAGTTTTAAAATTTGTAACGTTTTACTCTTCATATTGTAACTGCTGGACAGTGTTTGAAAAATGATACCTAACAGAATGCGAAAAAAATTGGGACTTTTTTTTTCTCCTAGAAAGATCGAAAGAGCTCATGAGTAGGCATTGAGTAGGTAAAGCATAAAATTTACCTTTTTGGAAAATGTTTTTGGATCTTCTCTCGTTAAAATGCCCACTACCTTTTGCTCGTGACTTCTTAAGCGCAGAATTATAACAAAAACTATCCTATGCTTTCCAGGAGTCAACCTATCCCCATAACTTTCATCTTAATCAGTTCAGCAGTTTTAGCGTGGTATAACAGACAGACAAACAGACATAGTTAATCTTGCATTTTATAATACTTATTACAAACATTCAGAGTTACTCTCGCATTTTTATTATTAGTATGCATTAGTATGGATGAATTTATCACAGGGTCCCGAGCGTACCGCAAAATTGAGTTAATGAAAGATAATCCTAAATGACCTTCAAATAAGGACAAAGTTTGAAGTGTAAGGAACATAATTAATAAACTTACACGTTTTATGAAGCAACCTTGACATTGGTGTGAGATACGTCAATTCGCCAAGTGAGTTGATGACGTCATCACTTAGCATAGCCGCTTACGTTACGCATTTCTGTGCAAAAAGTGATAAGGCTGCTAAGTATTATGGAGGAGTTGGAATGTATTATTACTAGAGCAATATTGGAGAAAAATTAATATGGAGCAAAATACTAGAAACGAGTAGGAGTAAGTTGTTCAGATTTTAAAATCTTGTTTTGATATGGATATGAAACGGTCGTAGATTGTTATTAAGTGCTTTGGTATATCGCTTACAGTTGACTCGTGAATAATTCATTACAAGAAATATTTTGTAATTGATTAATGATAACAAAACCTGTTAAATTTTATAGTTAGTATCCGCTTCCTGGGGCCAGTTACTCGGAAGTTATTAGACTAACAATATATGTGCGTTGTCATAAATGGGCGTTTTTATTTTTTGTTGTAGAAATACTACATTATTAAAAGGAGGAAATTAGCAACGAGTGGCGATAAATTGAAACACGACCGTATGGAGTGTTTTAAATCGACACGAGTTGCGAATTACCTCTTCGCACGTGTATCGTACGACGTTTTACAGTACATATTACTGTCAAACGTGAAGCATTAATTCCGCATTCTATTTATTTGAAATGTCAGTACCTAGGTGCAAGTAGAGATATTTAGTGGTGGTAGTAATCCAATTTTTCATCAGCCTAAAATCAAAAACATAAGCGATGCGTTTGCGAAAAAAAAACCAACTGCATTTTTGAAATAGCGTTTTGCAACATTGTGAATATATGAAGCCTATAACTTTGTTTGTTGTTGTACACTTAGGTGCAAATATAGTCAGGAAATATTTAGGTAAAGGATGAGTCACACTAAATAGGATGAGACGGGTCGATCTGTCAATTTCTATAGAAATAATCACGTGATACCTCAGAGGTAGGAAGGTCTGTCAATTTCTATAGAAATAATCACGTGATACCTCGGAGGTAGGAAGGTCTGTCAATTTCTATAGAAATAATCACGTGATACCTCGGAGGTAGGACGGTCTGTCAATTTCTATAGAAATAATCACGTGATACCTCGGAGGTGCCGGGTAGCTAAGGCTCGAAAATCGCTTGGTGCACTGGGCCCAAAAATCTATAACTATCTTCCAGCTGATGTTATTAACTCACCTAGCGACACATCTTTCAAAATCAAGCTGAAAAACATATTATTGGATCTGGCTTGTTACACAATTGACGAATTCATCAATCGCAGTTCATTAACCCATTCATTATACTAAACTACTAGTCAGCATGTTTACTGACATAAATAGAATAATTATATTGACATTACTGTAATACCAAAGAATATTGTATCCCATATGACATGTAAATCATATTTTTATCAATAAATATCTTGAATCTTGAATCTGGTAGGACGGTCTGTCAATTTCTATAGAAATAATCACGTGATACCTCGGAGGTAGGAGGGTCTGTCAATTTCTATAGAAATAATCACGTGATACCTCGGAGGTAGGAAGGTCTGTCAATTTCTATAGAAATAATCACGTTATCACGTGATTCCGAGGTATCTCTCGGAGGTAACGTGACGTGTTTTATATTAACTGACAGATCGGCTCGGCCCGGTCACGTGCTGGCCCGGTCACTTCCCGGCCCATTCTTGTTTGAGTCATCATTGATTTCTGTACAATCTGTAAGAAATATTGCATTGTCAATGATATTAAATTGCAACGGTTAACACTCACGTATTTTTATCACAACAGGCGTGACATGTTTCGACTGCATAGGGCAGTCATCGTCGGACAGACAGAGTGGTGTTGTCACCTCCGCGGCTCGGGCATCACTGCCCGAGACCGGCATGACTGCTATCCGTTGCAATTTAATATCAGTATGACTCACGAAAGTTTAAATTATATAGTTGTCAATGATGATATTTGTCTCTCGAAAAAAATTGTTTTTAATGTCGATATTATAGATATTTATATACCGCTTACAAGGTATTGTAGCTTTTTTTAGCTTTTAGCGGCTGTAGCTTTCAGAAAAATGATATTAAGATGCAAATTGGAAGCGTAGCATGATTGCACCCGAGTGTATAAAACTTGTTATAAAAATGCATTGGAAAACTGTCGATGAACAGATTGTTCATAAAGTGCAGGTCAGTTTTGTTATTTTAGAAAGCAAAGTAATATTTATTGTGACTGTTTATTATCAGAACGAACCACGGAACAATTATAACAAAACGTGACCAAAAACACAAAGATGTCAACTGTCATTGAGAAAATTGAATTCGAAATTAAGATGTGATTGTAACAGTAAAAAAAAACTCGTGAGGAAACCGGACTAATCCCAATAAGGCCCAGTTTACCCTCTAGATTCGAAGGTCAGATGGCAGTCACTTTCGTAAAACTAGCGCCTATGTCGAACCTTGGGATTAGTAAACAACGAAAATAATGTTACTTTGCTATTCCGCCAAACCGTTATACCTACTTGCGTATTCTTTGCATGCAATTAATGTGCTCACCCTCCGACCGCAAAAAATTAATACACAAATAGATATAACAAACCACCACCAATAATATACAACTCGCCACGTGTTTCGCCTCTCTACGAGGCAACCTCAGGAGATGTAGGAGATCTTGTCGTACTGGGGTTTCACTCTCACAAGATCAGTTTCACAAAATCTCCTACATCTCCTGAGGATGCCAATGCTATGCAAGTAGGTATTACGGGCACTAATTGACTAGCACGTTTGGCGGAATAGAAAATTAACATTGTTTTCGTTGTTAATATGGAATTCTGCAAAGTAACGCCTGATACAATAAATTACTATTTGGGATTAGTTGTCAAAAGCGGACACCGCGGGAAAACGGTAGGCAGAAAGAAGAAGAGGTCAAGAAAAGTAGTAATTTAGTTATTAAATTGCAACGGTTAACACTCACATATTTTTATCACAATAGGCGTGACATGTTTTGACTGCATCGGGCAGTCATCGTTGGACAGACAGAGTGGCGTTGTCACCTTCGCGGCTCGGGTGAGTGATGCCCGAGCCGCGAACAAGTTTGCATGCATAGATCGTTTCCGAAAGAAACTGTCAACTTAATAAAATAAACATTGAATCTCAGATGGCCAATCAGCGATCACTGACAGAAGACATAATCGACTTTAAAAAATATCAGCTTTGCCAGAATCGATACCTCCAGGCGGTCGGTAGGTCAGTTGTCAGTAAAACCAGACGAACAGTCGGTAAACGCTTAAGCAATACTGAGACGGTCTTATCCACATCGACTATGATATAAATAATAATATAATATAACCTATTTAAACATAATTATTAAACGGGTCTAACGCGAATTAACTTGTTTACCTTATTTACCGACGTTTCGACACAGGTTTCACTGGTCATGGTCGCGGCTGACTGATGTCCCAGCAAAATGTCAAAACAGAGATTTGTGTAACTACCCAACGAAAAGTCTATGTAGAAATTTGGGGTAAACACACAATTTTTAAACTACCCACAAAACATATGTTAATTATTGTCAATAGTCCGACACACGACACTCACAATATCCCCGCGCACATCCGAAGATATATCCCGTGGCTGCAACTTCTGGATCACTGGTTCCCAAGTTGGTGATAAGTTAAAACCATCCTCCCTATTAAAATTTCTAGGGTGTTTCTTGATTTCAATTGCCTCTCGAACTACTCGAGGATAATAATGGCGTTCAGTGGAGACAATTTTTGGTTAATTAATTCGCGTTAGACCCGTTTAATAATTATGTTTAAATATGTGTTCAAATCGCGAAAGTTTTAAATGTTATATAATATAACCTGCTGGTAGGTTGAACTTGGATTCATGTTCGCCAAAACGATAGCGTTCGCTAAGCGATGTAAAATACGACTCGTTCATGTTAGAATCCAATTTCCTTTGACAGAATAAATGCGTTTTCTAGCGTTAGTGGAATTGGATATGAATCTCGGTTTTCCCTAGAAATAGTTCGGTTTAACCGGGATCAGGAAATAGCAGTAAATATTGTTTACAGTACACACGGTACGGTACGCACTAGTGTGCGGTAATGTAGCACCGTGTGTACTGTAAACAATATTTACTACTGCGATAATGAGCACTTTATGCGCCTGCGTCAAAAATTCAAAGAGCCATATGTACTGTAGAACGTCGTACGATACATGTGCGAATAGGTAATTCGCAACTCGTGTCGATTTAAAACACTCCCTTCGGTCGTGTTTTATTTTATCGCCACTCTTTGCGAATTTTCTCCTATTCGCACACAAGTGCGCACGATACAAATCGTAATGTACTATTAAAGGGCTATTCTTCCGCGCTTACATTTTTTTAGAGGATGGCTCATGCTAGACCGCTCCGAGGTCAGACGGGGCCGGGGCGCTGTGTCAATTTCTATAGAAAGCGTCACGTGATCTAAGAGCTGTGAAAATATCGGTAGAAATTGACTCATACTTCTGGCTCTCTCTGCTCTCGGCCTCTGGCTTTTAAAATGAGTCTTCTTTTAGGTTACCTACTTATTTTAGTTGGTAAATATCTTATGAAATTTTGTAGGTACCTATCTGCTACCAGGGGGTTGTCACTCCACGTTTTACGTTTTTTTTATAATACTAGGACGGTGACAAACAAGCATACGGCCCGCCTGATGGTAAGCGGTCACCGGAGCCTATGGACGCCTGCAACTCCAGGGGTGTTACATGCGCGTTGCCGACTCTTTAAAAAAAGGAGGATCCGCTGTGTTGACAGCTAAAGGGGCAAGCAAGTGGGTCCCCAGCTGTCAACACAGTGAATCCTCTTGGAGCTCTGGCGACCTTACTCACCAACAGAAACACAACACTATGAGTAGACATAAAATCTTCCGCCTACGAATGGCATGAACCTGTCGGTGTTCGCATATTTTGTTCTTATTTATATGTTTATACAAATGTTGTACCACCATACGCACCCAACAGCATGGTGGCAACCTTAAGCTTCTGTACTTTAGTATTATTACTTATTCTGTGCTACTACGTAAGTTCCTAAAACACTTGGATACGAGGCGGTGTTTGGAAGTCCCACGCTTTACGGCTAGGCCACTGGCGCTTTTGAAATAAAACACATATACCTATATATCAGTTAAATGTTTTCGAAAGAGCGCATTTTTACGCCTCCCATTTTCGTCAAAATATCCTCCATCCATTTACTTGTAAATGCGAATTTCACTGCTTCAATTATAGAAGCTCGGGATGCCGACATTTCAATTAGAGGCAATATTAATAAGAAATTCTATAATTTGAACTTCATTTAACCAGACATCGAAATTTCGATTATAGAGGTCTATAGGTTATAGAGGCTGCTTACGCCGTTAGGAAAATCAGACAACTAACTAATGTTGAGACAGCTCGCCTAGTTTAACATAGTTATTTTCATAGTGTAATGTCATACGGTATTCTGGTTTGGGGCAAGGCAGCTTACATACAGACTATATTTGTTTTACAAAAGAGAGCCATTCGTTTTATATATAAGTTAGGTAAACGTGCATCAGTTAGGGAGCTATTTAAAGAAATTAATATTTTAACTGTAGCATCCCAATATATCTCATGATAATATAATTCATGTTATTAGAAACTTAGATTCATTCAATAGAATTTCTGATATCTCTAGCTATAACACTAGAAACAAAAATAAGCTAGCTATCAGAAAGTGTCGTGTTCGTAAAGTATATAAGTCATTTTTTGGACAATGTATTCATTTCTATAACAAGTTACCGGATGAAGCATTGCAATTGCCCCTTCCCGCTCTTAAGAATTATTTGAAAAAATCTTTGATGTCGAAGGCTTATTACACAGTAGAGGACTATTTAACAGACAAACATGCATGGCCCATACCAGAAACTAAGGAAATCAACAAAAATTAAATTGAATATACTGCTTATAGAGTGAAGGACACAGTTCACGAAAGAAATCATATCAAATGTTGTGTATATCGTGTAAAATTAAACAATTTTGTTTTATTTTGTTTATTCTTTTTTTTGTCTTTCTGTTTCACTATTTTCTTTTGATATGGTTTCTTGTAGAACCACATATTGTAAATAGTTTTACTACTTTTGTAATTTCTTTTGAAAAAATAAGTCCCGCCGAGTTTCTTGCCGGTAATAATCTTCTCGGGCTGTGGTGTAGGGATAGAACCGGTAGTAGCTTTTTTTTTTGACGTTCATAAGTGCATTGTAATGTGCCTAAATTGAAAAATAAAGATATTTATCATTTATCATTACCATTTTAACGGCCTCCTATCCTAGTTGGTAGTGAGCCTACGAAGCAGGAGGTCCTGGGTTCGAATCCTGGAATTTGTTTGTGGATGTTTCACGAATTATCCTGAGTTATGGATGTTAACTATGTATTTAAGTATTTATATGTATCTATATATTATAATTATATATCGTCCTCTAGTATACACAACACAAGCTTTATTGAGCTTACCGTGGGACTAGGTCAATTTGTGTAAGATTGTCTCATAATATTTATTTATTTATTTACCGTTGTCAAGAACCGGGACCGAACATTTCGTTGCAATTATACAGGTATTCCATTTATCGACGTTTCAATTATCCAGGTTTACTATATACTGAAGTGTATACTACATAATAATATTTTTATTACTGTAACAGATGTCCGAACAACGATGCTCAAATCAAAAGTGACATTGGCAGATAATGCGTAGCTAAGATTTAATATCATATTTTGATAAAGTGTTTGGGACATCTGTTTCATCTCTTTTTTATTGTCATAAGCGCTGAAATTGGCCTTAAAAGTATATTTTACTATGTGGCCTTCATGCTTAATCCTTAAAATGGTTAAAGTGAAATACATGGCTTTAAGCTGAAATGCTTGAGACATTACTTTATGCTTATTTAAATCTTTTTGTTGCCGTTCATTTAATGCGAAGTTTTTATGAAGTTGACTTATCATTCCACTGCGCTTATTTGTGTATGAAAATATACTATATAACTTATCTTTTCCACTGATCTATATTTATTACTCGTTAAGGATGACTAACACTAGCACGGGACGGGACGGGACGGGGCGGAACGGGAACATCTTTCAATCTCTATAGAAAGAATTACTAACTAACTTAGCTGTGGTTACGAGTACCTATAATTAGATAGGTAATCATCAAACAGGTTTGTAAAATATATATAAGAGCGTACAAGATGTATTATCTGTTAGTAATCCTAAATAAATAAAATAAAATAAATAAATCAATAGAAACCCCATTAAAAAAGGTACATATTGCTTATTCCGGAAAATACAGTAGGTATGTACACACGCTCCTACGCGCTCTTTGACTGAATAATTGATATTTTTTGCCAAACACTCGTACGTTATGTGTATTGAAAATGTAGCTTGTATCATATATTGGCGTCAGCTATCAGCACAAACTATAAAGGTTTTAAATGTATTAACAGCTTCGCACACAATAACATTTCGGCGATAAGATAAACCGGCAGACAAAAAAATTAAGTACTGGCCTTTATCTTTTGATTGGGAGAGACTACAGGTTTTTTTGCGGTATTTGAAGTTACTGACTCGACAAAAAAAAATCCGTTAAAAAAATGTCGTGTTTTAATTCTATAGTGGTCACAACATCATCCACATTATCTTTCTAGATTTTGCTTTTTACGAAATTTTAGCTGTCGTGACTCGACTTCATCTCGTTTCGTAACGGCGACCCTCAAGTTTTAAGACCCCTATTATATCACTGTTGCATAATAGTACATACGATACAAGTGCGAATAGGAGCAAAGAGTGGCGATAGAATAAAACACGACCGAAGGCAGTGTTTTAAATCGACACGAGTTGCAAATTACGTATTTTCATCGTACGACGTTTTACAGTAGGTACATATGGCTCTTTGAATTTTTGACGCAGGCACTTAAAGTGCTTATTATCGCTCTAGTGCGGTAATGTAGCACCATATGTACTATAAAGTACGATTTCATCACATCTACTCGTAAATGGTGATATTATATGCAAGCATACTTAGTCTTAATGTAATAAATAAATTAAGCTGTATGTCTTAGGGCCACTTGCACCACCAGGGGTTAGCCACTTAACCAGAAGTTAAGCGTTTTTTTGTATGGAATTTGACAGCTCAACTCTGGGTTAGCGGCTAACCCTGGGTGGTGCAAGACGGCCTTAGAGAGCCATGGTCTTAAAGGATTCTCTTACTACTTTACCGCCCGCCCGGAGGTCCCGGAGGACTTGCCCCCCACGGTAGGACTGTGCAACTACACTACCGCTAATAATTATTGTTTCTTTATTTATCTAGAAAGTTTATTTATTTACTCGCAAATGTGATGAAAAACATTGTATGTACCACGAGCGGTACAAGAATTACGAACTCGTGCTAAAATTCACACTCGTTCTTATGCCTTGTTTACCACCCTTAATACACAATTTACTATTCCTTTCCAAGTTTTTACCGCAACGGTGTAGGCTGAGCGGTGTTTACTCGACAATTTCAAACACCAAAATAAATATAGAATACGTCAAAATAATATTTACACACGTAAATGCAGCTTTAAAAACAGAGCGTCCCACAATAAGCAAATATAGCAATAAAACGAATTAGTATCCGATAAATGCGATTACAGCATGTTTGCATAGAACTTTATACCGGCACGACATTCGTCGCTGATACTGACGTAGGTATATAACCTTAGGAGCTATATAGTTTACATTATGACGATATTTACGTCATATATTTATGTGACTGATTGCGTATCAATCCGGTTTAATATGTACTTTACATTTAGCTCCTAGATAACATACTTTCCTAAAGATATCGCAGAATGAGTGTGTGTAAATGTCAATGCGAATTTTATGATAAGTGTGAATTTAAGTTATAAGTTGAAAGAGATGTCATACAGAAAAAGTGACCAAGGCCCCCGGCAGAGGGCAGGAGGTCGCTGGTTCGGTCTCAGCCCTGCTCACCGGGGGCCTTGGTCACTTTTTCTGTAGTATATGAGATAGAGATACATCTCTTTCAATTTAAAATGTGTAAAGTTTTCACCGTCACATTGCTCGCTATCGACAGTGTTCATCCACGTTGTGTCCCGATGTTGTGTCTCGTCAAGAGGTACTTTAGGGGCCTTAACTGACGTTACAGCGCCAAGGGCCCGCCCTATGTCACTTGCAGCGCTGCCTATTCCCATTGCCGAAGGCGGAGTGAAACCATTTGCCAGAGCTATCTCGTGAAATTCTATAGAAATTGACACATCGGGTCGGTCCGATCTAGCGTGACCCACCCTTTTATTGGGACAGAATTACCCGCAACCGGTTTTGTCGTCAAGGGCACTGCGCACGGCAATACGGCAGCGCAGTATGCCCTCCTGTGCCATAGTCTGCCTATCGCCTGTCGAGATAGTTAAAATTTCCTACAACGGGGCTTAATCGCTTAGACTAACATAGACTAAGTCTTTCTCCGGGACCACGGGGGAAACGTCGGAGGTTAGTTTTCAATGTCTTACGCGATTAAGTCTCGTTTAAGTAAATTTTAAAAGTGTGAGAATTGTGAAAATTTAAATAAGTGATTTGGGTATTAGTTAATGTTATTTCGGTTCAGAATTATGTCTCTTGCGTTTGAACCTGTAATGCCATCTGTAATGTTTTGTGAAAGAAAATGTTGCAGGAATAAGGGCGAATACCCTCTGGGTTAGAAGGTCTGGTGGGAGTTGCTTCACAAAAACCAGCAGGCCTGCCACAAATATGGAAAATTGGCATTGATGGAAAATCTTCTATCACTCCAATGAGTAGAGTCAGTCTATGCTAAGTTTCCTAGATTTCGATAGCACAGAATGTGAAAGTGTTAAGTAAACGTCATAATTTCATCGAAGTTTGACGTTTAAAATAACACTTTCACGTCTGACAGTTCATTTACTGAGCAAAGATAACGTGGTTTGACTCTAAGTGGGACGGAAGAGTTACAAATTTTCGATTGTTTGTCGTTGTACTAAGCCAATACCCAATCAATCTTGAGATTAGGGCAGCTAGTCAGACCCCAGGCTCTCCGAATCGTGGATAAATTTCCTAATTAAAAATAACTGGGAAACGCACGTAGCTGGCTGTAGAAACCAAACAGGTACACATAAGGGGTTCGTGCTAAATTCAAAATGTGTATGTTTATTTCTTGCAATATTAAGATGACAATGATCGAGATGCAAATTAATAGGTGCTATTAATATTATTAACCCGAATGTAACTCTGTCAGTCTGTTAGTAGTTTTAGCGTTAAGGAATTCACGCTAAAACTGCTGAACGGAGATGGAATTTGGTAAGAAGATAGTATGACTTGCGAAAGGATATAAAATAGCTTTGTTCTAATGCTACGCAGACGCGGGCAAAACTAGTTCTTAATAAGTATTAATATCCAGAGCGTTTGAGTCGCGTTTGCTCAATAATCGACTGGAATATCCTCTGCCCACTCGGAATGACGTTGGCGGTACGTAAATCTTGGCCAGATCGCCTTGGGATCCTCTTCAGTTAAATAAATCTTTTTTTATACAGTCACTGTGGTTTTAACTGGAAAAATCTGATTTGCAGAGGAGAAAAGTGGGACATCTGGTTAGCGAGATAAAATAACAATTTATATATTACATGCTTAGATCTAAATTCAAAATATATATCTTGCATTTTTTTTTCAATATCTTTAAATGCAACTCTTTTTTAATTTACCTTATTTTACACTTTACGATAACAGTTGACGGAATTAAAAACATTGTGAATATTCAACAATTTTTTTGCTTGTTTCACCAAAACAAATACTTTTTTGCTAACAAGACTGTTCTAGCAACGTCATTGGGAAAAACATTTGGATATACACACACAAGGAAGGCAAAAAAGTATTAAAACGAGTTCTTAGCAATGCTGTTATGTGCTGTTGTTTTCTTTATTTCTGTGTCGTCATAATCAGTATTTGCTTGTTGTAAGTTGGTTTTGTATTTCCTTTGGTAATGTTTTTTTTTACTAGTAGAATAAGGAAGGGAATACGAAGTATATGTTCGTTGTACATTTGAATGGACATCAGTTTGCTGGGACATCAGTCAGCCGCGACCATGACCAGTGAAACCTGTGTCGAAACGTCGGTAAATAAGGTAAACAAGTTAATTCGCGTTAGACCCGTTAAATAATTATGTTTAAATATGTGTTCAAATCGCGAAAGTTTTAAATATTATATTTGAATGGAGCTATCAAATCATAATAATATGTCAACAAAGCCAATAAGCAAGACTATAAAATCACGGCAGTAATGGAATTGTCAATGTAAGAACAGCGACAATGTAATATAATGCACACAATTTGATGGTGCTGTTGTCAATCATAATGCGTATTTATATGATTCATCCTGATCATTACTATTACTAGATCAGAGGCCTTACCATGACGTTTTAACACGATTCAGCTTAGGACCTAAACTGAGTCGTTGCCATACAACTGGGGCCTTACGATGACGTTTGACGTAATAATAAGTGCAAGACTGCTCAAATTCAAATTAATATCATATTTAAATTACTGCTTCTTATAATGAGATAAATAATTCTTATCTTCATAAATTGGCAGGTACAATTGTCGGAGCGTTACCATGTTGTTAAAGTATGTCAGTATTCGACATATTGACGCGTCACACGATCGCAATGTTTACCATCTGATTACTTGTTTATTGCCTGTTGATATATGATAAATGTCCGATAACAAGAGGTTAGTGTGTTAATGTGACTAACGTAATCCTATCAATTATTAACTCATGTAGAAGGAATCGAAGTAGTAGTAAAATAGTTTTGTATATGTCACCGTAGAATTGCGAGTACCGCTACTACCGTTAGTTTATAAACTAACGGATAGGTTAGGTTAGCTTATAATATCCGTAGTCAAATTATTATCTGTCGGGAGTTCACAATTTAACGGTGACATAGTGTGGTAGGGCACAGCACAACGAATGTTGTCTCGCTCAAATCTGGAGCAGAACCCACCTGGGGAAGTAGGTCCACCTTACAGAAAACCGCAGTTTAATAACACTAGACTCTACTCATAGTCTTGTGTTTCTGTTGGTGAGTAAGGTCGCCAGTCGTCCATAGGCTACGGTGATCTCTTACCACCAGGCGGGCCGTATGCTTGTTTGTCACCGTCGTAATATAAATAAAACGTAAGCATTATTTTATACATACAACCGAGTCGAAGACGCATGAAACGTCGGTACCTTAAGGTAAATTACCTAAATTCGCGATAGACTCGGTTCATAATGTGTGCAACAGTCTAGGTGAATAACACCAAAGTAGACACAAAATAATGATATAATGAATCAATTAAATAAGTCGGAAAATAGAATACTACCTTAATAATTCGAAACAAACATATTGTTTTGTAACCTCTATATCTTGAATTTGTTTAGCTAATAAACCTCTATCATTCGAAGAATGAAGAATTTAAAGTCCTTTAAGCAACTGTCTGATATTGGTTTTAATACACGAAATAGCCCTATGCGCTGTACAGATCAGATCCGCGACATTACCAACACAAAAGTCCATGATGCGTTACACATTGCGGAAGACCAAAACACGTGGAAAGCGATCGTCCATATATTGATTCGTGGAGGTCAAGACCCTCAGCAGTGAGGAACACGACAAAAGGAAGGAAGGAATACACGAAATAAAAATATGTCAGTGGTTGTCAAGTTGTCAACAGCAGGGATCGGAAAACGGTATTTTTGCCGTAACGGTATCGCTCCCTCTGCCATGAACGGAAAGGATTTCGTTTCTGTTCTCGGTTACCGGTAAAAGAACCGTTCAAATAAGATACCGGTTTTGCCCATTTTGTTAGAAATTCGTTCCTGTGGAACGAAATTAAACGGTTAAATTGAGAATTTCGAAACGAGATAGAACGTGTATTGCTGTCTCTTTTATACGACTACTCGTGAGTACGCAACCTGCTGTACTCGACTTAGAATATTTTATTCCGATCCTGCTGTTTGCTTGCAATTATTATCGTTCATTTATGTTTAGTCTAGTTAATATTTATAATCGTTTTTATCACAAAATGCGATGTTTTATTTAGTTTCATTAAACTGTGCCGTTGTCTGTTTGTAATCTGTAATGAAATCTTGATAGTTAAATTTAGCTCATCTCCCGGTTGGCAATGCAAACATGGTTGGTTGGCAAAGAAAAAAAGTGTCCCAAGATTTGTTTTCCATTTCGCCACCATAATTTCATTGATTTAGTATGGCGGTAGCGTCAATGGAAAGTTTGAAATTTGTATGGACAATTTAGGACACTTTTTTTCTCCTACTAGGATTGAAAGAGCTCGTGATTCTGAATAGAAAACAATTAAAAAAAAAAAAAATTCCAAAAATGGTTTTTGTACAACAAAAAATAAAAACGCCCAAGAACTTCGTTATAAAACGAGAGTAACGAGACATAATTGGAGAACAATTTTTTTATCTCATCGTATGTAACTCATTGCTAACTTGGATATTCAAAAATATACAGGGTGTTTTTTTATATCCTTTAAATTTGACAGGTTTTTTGTTACATTAATAGAAGCTGCGTTGTAGGTCGCTTATAGTCGAATCAAAAATAAAAATTTTTCGTTGTTCATACAAAGTAAATAATTTTTTTTTTTAATAAGTGCGATTAGGCTGTTAGGTCCCAGGTTCAAATCCCAAGAACTTACTTTTATTTCTCTTTTTTTACACATTGTAGATAACTGAATAGTAAGATATTTAAACCTTTTGAGGTTTAAATATTGAAAAAGTATACGAACTGATTTTAGGTTTAGTTAAAAAATCATGAGTGTACTTTGGGGGTATGAATGAAATGACTAAGTCCATGGGTTTTTTTTTATTCTTCGTTTCTCGAGAACCTTTCCGCCCCAACGGCAATCGGTTCTACGTGCAATGTGCCCCGCCCACTGCCACTTAAGCTTAGCGATTCGGAGAGCTATATCGGTTACTTTGGTTCCGCTGCGGTCTCATTTCTGATACAATCTCGCAGTGGGACGTCTAGCATCGCCTCTCCATTACTCTTTGGGTGACTTTGAGCCTTCTTATGAGGCCCATTGTAAGCGACCACGTTTCAGTACCGAATTTCAGCACTGGCAGCACACACTGATCGAAGACTCGTCTTCAGGCACTGCGGAATATTGGACGAAAAGATGTGTCGTACCTTCCCGAACGTTGCCCATCCGATTCGGATTCGACGATTAACCTCTTTCTCGAAATTGGGCCTACCTAACTGGACAGTTTGTCTTAGGTATATATAATCGCCTACAACTTCGAGTGTTAAGTCTCCGATTGTAACTGGAGTTGGTGCTACATGGGCATTTGACATAATTTTCGTCTTATCAATATTCATCTTAAGACCAATACGCTCGTAGGTCAACAAGCATCGTACACAAATCCTCCATGGTCTACGGAGGTACTCGCCGTTTACATTGATGTTTAGCCTTCTCGAGTCCAGAGTCTTGAAAACATCCTCAAGTGCAGCGGTAAACAGCTTAGGAGACATGACTTTTCCTTGCCTGACTCCCCGCTGCAGCGGAATAGGCTTCGAGTTCTGGTCTTGGAGTCGGACTGACATAGTGGCGCTCTCGTACAAACCCTTCAACACTTCGATATAGCTACTGCTATACGCTATAGTAGACTACTGTCTACTTGGCACCGTTGGAGAGATTGTAGTACCGCCCAGGTTTCGATCGAATCCAGCTTCGTCCAGCTTTCTCGTAGTCCACAAACGCTAAACAGAGGGGCAGATTATATTCTTCGGTCTTCTGTATAACCTGACGAAGCATATGAATGTGGTCTACGGTACTAAAGCCTCTTCGGAAACCGGCTTGTTCGGGAGGCTGGAAGTCATCAAGCCTGCGTGCGAGACGATTCGTAATGATTCTTGAAAACAGCTTATAGACATGGCTCAGAAGTGAGATGGGTCGGCAGTTCTTCAGTAAGGCGTTGTCGCCTTTTTTGAAGAACAGTACTACCACACCTGCGCTCCATGCCTTTGGCGTTCTCTCTTCCAGTAAGACGAAGTTGAACAACTTCTGAAGGGCCGTAAGGATCGGTTTACCACCCGCCTTCAGAAGTTCGGCTGTAATTCCGTCTTCACCAGGCGCCTTGTTATTTTTGAGCTGTTTAAGAGCCATTCTAATCTCGTACAGGCTGTGTCCGGGATGTCTTCGGTATAGTGTCGGGTCAGTCTAGCTCCAGGGTCTTCCGCCAGACCAACTTCGGGTCTGCTAGTAGACGTGTATAGCTGTCCATAAAAGCTCTTTATCTCACTCAGGAGCTCAGGGTTGTATGTGACGATTCTACCATCTGCAGTTTTTAACTTAGCGAGCTGGCTTTACCCAAAAGACAGAACAACTTACAAAAACTTTGGAGCCCTTATTTCGCTCAATGACCTCTTTAATACACTTAGTATTTAATTGGTGCATATCTCGAGTGAGGGATTTAGAGATCTACTTGTTGAGCCGCTGGTATAGAGTCGCATCAACTGAAGATTGTAGAACCATTTTACTCCTTTTATCGATGAGTCTTTTGAGTAGAGTCTGAGGGCCTTTTGGTCTTGTTTGTCCATTGGGTCTTAAAAAACTTAGACCCAGCGCTATGGACAGCTTCCACAAACCCGTCGTTCAATTCATCCACATCATCGCCTAAGCAATCGAAACGGTTTTGGAGTTCCAGCTGACAGTTCTTGTGGTTTTGAGTTTGGAGTGCAGGACGGAGCGTAGACTTCATCAATCGAGAGCGTTCTAGCTTAGTAAATATATTCAATGTGCCTCTTACTAGGCGGTGATCACTTCCAGTTTTGACCGTATTGATCACAGCAACATTATTGAATATATGTCTCTTCGTCGACATGATGAAGTCAATCTCGTTTTTAGTTGCACCGTCGGGACTCATCTAGGTTCATTTTCTGTGCTCGCGTTTCTTAAAGAAAAGTTCATCATGTAGAGTCCCTCCTTCTCCAAGGAACCAACCCAGTAAATGCCCCCGGTGGTTCCGAAGTCCAACCCCAAACTGCCCCACTCTCAGCTCGTCACCATCTCTCTTGCCTAGTTTCGCGTTGAAGTCCTCCATAACAACGGTACAGGTTCTGGAGCTATGCATAGCTTTTGAAGTATCCTCATACATAGCCTCCACCTCGTCATCGGAGTGTGCCCAAGTCGGCGCGTACACCTGTATGACCTTCAACGAGTACCTCTCAGATACTCTGAGTATAAGGTACGCCACCCTAGTCGACACACTCTCGATTTTCACCACGTTGTTTACGAGGGACTTGTGGACGATGAACCCGACACCTCCTTGGGACTGTTGGTCACCCTCCCGGAAATAAAGCAAATTGCCGGACTTAAGGATTATCGTATCCTCGCCCTCTCTTCGGACTTCTGACAACCCCACGACGTCCCAACGCAACTTCCTTCTCAATCCTTCCTCCAGTTCCGCTAACTTTTCGTCGGTCAGCAGTGGACACGTGTTGTAAGTTGCCAGGGCCAGGAGTCGTCGGTGGTGTTAGCCGGATCTCTGCCGGAGATTCTTAGCACTACTGAACACCCCGTGACTTCAATTTAAGTGTTTTTACTTTTTTGTGTAACATCTATAGAAATCAAACTTTAGGCATATTGATAATTAGAGATCATCTAATTCATCTATGCAATACCATCAAATTTCATATAGCATATGAGGACGAATTATGGTGACAGATGAATAAGAATAAAGTTTTACTTTTACTCCATAGTAAATGTATGAAAACAGTTTTCCTTAATTTCTGGCTTTTTTGTACATTACCGAAAGTGACCCCAAGGAAACTATTGATACTGGATAGAAATGGAATCGATTGACATAAAAAAATACATGTAAAAAAACTTTTTTCATTTTCATACAAATTGTATGGGGAAAGTATTTCTCGATTTATGGCTTTTCTAGCCGGAATTTTTTTTTGGTCCGATACAAGCTTTTGATCCTGGACAGGAATGGAATTGATTGGCATCAAAAAAACAGTTTGTCAAAAATGACCGTTTTCTCGCACCCTGTTTTTTTCCAAAATCTGTAAACGCCAATCTTCATTAATTTGAAATCAAAGGAAGGAATCCTAAGACCTATTTAGCCTAGCAACACGGGATCTGCTAGCTGCCCTCACTGACCCACAATTTATTTCCACCCTGTATAGATCATCTATGTTTAACCGAACTTAAGAATTTTTTAGAAATTGAAATCGGTAAACCGTAAATGTAGTTCGAAAATCGCGCGCTAAAATTTGACAAAAATTATATGCATGTATAAAAAATTGAGACCCCTTAGATGATTCAGATTCAGATTTATTTATTTCATAATACAGATTACATTATAAATTGCAGGCAGATTGCAGGCAGATTTTTCCGAGTTTGTGTTATAAAACATGAAGCGTAGAATATTCCCTACATGATGGAAACGAAAATAGCACTATGCCCGCCGATCGACGAAACAGCTGCGCCGCCGCACGCAGACACGCTGGGTTTAACCGTTATTATTTCGTTCGTGCGAACGTTAAAATTACGTTATCTGTACTTAACGGTAAGCACGAACATTTCGATTTCATTTTGTTCGTTCCATCAATTTACCGGTTAATTGTCGAACGAAATAAAGAAATGGAATTAGAACGATATTAACCGTTAAGCAAATACCGGTTCCGATCCCTGGTCAACAGAAAGTAAAAAAATCATTTCTGGGCAACTGTGTGGCATTTAACAATAAAGTACCCTTGGAGGCATGGGACAGGCCTTTCACTTCATTCACTGTTTGAAAAGGGGTTCTATGAAATTGATAAATACTTAGGAGACAAGGAGCCATGGCCAAGTATTAAGTCTCAAAAGCTGTCTAAGCAGGCTAGCAGTGTTCCAAAATTTGTTTGCACGATGCTCAAGTTACTGGCTCTTAAACATGAACACTTGGTTCTTCAAATAAATTAATAAGGAATGGAGGTGTAAAGGTTATCTTTTACACCTCTATTTCTTATTAATATAGTATTATTATATACCACCCACCTATCAAAGATTGCCCTGACGTGGAAGATGGGAGCCGTTGCCTTTCAAACAGACCGCGAAGAATATCTCCGTACGGGACATTCGTAAACAAACTATCTACATCCAATGATAGAAGTGTAGCATTATCAGGCAAATTAATGTTTCTGATCCTGTCTATTAAATCCAAGTTATTTTTTAAACAATACTTCGGCCGAAATTGGGATTTCTCCCTGATAATGCAATTCAACCTCTTCGCTAAATTATAAGTAGGTGCACCCAAGTCTGAGACCACTGGACGAATCGGGATATCTTCTTTAGAAATAACATATAAGTACGTACATAATCTGAAGATATATGAGCTGATGTTTATCTTCGTAGTTTAAGAGGTTCTTAAATATTTCTTAGTACCAATACAACGAAGCAATATAAAAGACATAAAACTGAAACAATTGGTAGTTTAAAGTCAAAATTTATAGCACTTGGCCGATTATAAGTACAGAAATGGCGTAACCCATTAAAAAGCAATTAAATTATATTCAGTTAAGTACCGCTGGTATATTGGGAGCAAATGGTCTACGGGACCGGCCAAGGTCATATTATTGTGGAAGTATGTAGTCTTTGCAGACAATAACTTTTGGTACTCGTACAATGAAACGAATGATATACAGACAACCGATATTGGACAAACCCTGAAATACCACAGTAAATATTTCATATTTTTTTCTTTGTAACCACTGCTGCACCGATAGTTATGATACTTTGTGTACTGAAGGCCTAGTATAAAAATTTTACGACACTAACTCCTCGACCGCGTTAGCGTATCGAGAGTTCAAATTATGTTTGCCGTTTATTTAAATCGTCCGGCAACTTTCATATTTTGACCCCTCGATACGCTAACGCGGTCGAGGAGTTACTGTTGTACAATTTTTATACTAGGCCTTCTGGTTTTAAACACCGTTTTTGTTCGAAGGCCTCCGAGCCTCCTCTGTGGTGAGTAGTGGTGACCCTATCGACGAAAAGTGTTAGGTGAATATGAGGAAATGATTCGTCATTTTCTAGTCATTTTTTAACCGGAAGCCATAGAGATGACGAAATTTTTCAGACTTTTGGAGTGTTGGAGGGGGAGGAATAGTTTTTATTTTATTTATTTTTTTAGTTGGTTTATTTAAGATTCGCCTAAAAACATTCACCATATGCATTTAAATGACAAGAAGTTAAACACTGTCTGACATGTTCAACAGCAAGTAAAATTAAAATTAAATCTTTATTTCGGACATTTTTTTTGTACATCCGTAGAATCATAAATAGGTCACTATACACAATACGCACAAAACTTTGAAACTACTAGAACCGGACACCATAAACAAAAACACAATCACACCAACAAACTGTACTGCAGTTTGGCGAAATGTTTTAAGGTACTTGTATGTAATTGTAAGATTGTTATTAAATAAATAAAAAAAAACACAATCTTAAATACTAATTTTTAATGCTCAGATTAGTTCAAAATATCTACACATTTGTCTATTTCGACCTTAACTGGGCAACTGGCTTAATTTGCCCGATCCAATGCACAAAAATAACATGACATGACATGAAATAGCATGACATTGACAATTAAGTATTTAATTTATCGACGTGAGGTGGCCGGTTAAGTTTTAGGTAAAACAGGTACTAGAATCCCTTCAATGTGTTCGACAAACAGTCGAAATGACAGTCAAGACCATAAGATTTCCGAAACCCAAAATAGACACCATAACACATCGTTAGTGAATCGGTGCCAGATCCTGGCAACTGATAATAAAATACTATCATTGTTGTTTGTGTTCCGTTCCGGAAAAACATTTCGCAACGGACAAAGTAGGACATTATTAAAAAACTATTAATTTTCATATATTAAAGGACATAGGTAATGCTCGTCGACTTCTGTTTGGAGGTGAATTTGTGCTGTCAGTATTTGAAAAGACAACTACAACAAGGTGCAACATAAATGTACAACATAAAGGTACAACATAAAGTAGTCGATTTTATTATTAATAAATAGTGAAAGACTCGTTAATTATTCCGCGTTATTGTTGTCTGCAGTCGTTATCACTAAATAAAAAAAAAATTGGTATAAACATTATTTTATTACGTCTAAAAAAATAAGACAAAGCTGTGGAATAATACATTTACTCAGTGTTTGCCGACCTGTCGTACAGACTAGTAGTCACAGTTATTAAAGCAAGTAGATTCACAGATGTTCCATTTACAAAATACAGGACCTAAGCTATAAAATAAATGAGAAAATGGACGAAAGTAAAGCTACTAGCCATCACTAATTACAGACCAGGAAAACGAAGATAGTAGCTTATGGAACGGCACAATCGACATTGCAAAGGGCCATGTGTAGTGTTTAAAAGTCTTACGTCATTGGTCTGGACTCGTCAGTGGCAAGGTCACGGTATTTATGGACTTAGTCAAGGGTTTTCTTTTGTTAATTTAGTTATTGGTGATAATAATTGATTGAAAAAAGTATTAACAATCAGAATTAATCCTAGACTAGGGAATCGAAGCTACTGTCTTCGTCATACAACAACAAAAACAACTTTGCCGAGCTAAAGGACAATATGTACTCTTGAGTGGTTTTACGTCATTTGTCTGGACTCGTCATTGGCAAGGTCAAGGTATTCATGGATTTAGTCAAGGGTCAGTTTGGAGCTGATTTCAGCTGTCACCTTCAAGATTTTTCAAGTGTTGTATTAACAGGCACACGAAACGCGTTTATAACGCGTTAAGGGTCCAATACAACAACATTTTCAGGATGTTGTTTAAGTTGCCTCGCCACTGTAGTGCGTCCGGCATGTTTGCCGAGGCGCACATAGATGGATTCCATGCCATCAGACGCAAGAGGGTAGCTTCACTGCTGAGACGAGTGAGAGGCAGCGAGAACAGCATCCTGAGGATGGTGGCGGAGCGCCTCGACTGTCCCATACTAAAGTACTGGGTCAGTATTGTGACGGGGCGCGCAAATTAAATTAATTAATTAACCTATTCGTGTATATGTGTCGTTTATATGTGTAATACCTAGTGTGTAGAATAGTTAAGAATAATAATGATAATTTAATATAATTTATAAGAATTTTTAATTTATAATGTAAGTACTAATTTATTAACCAAATATGGATTATGAATCTGAAATAAATAATTTTTATTATTTTATTATTTTATTATTAAAGTTACAAATTGGATTACTTTTGCAATTGATCCTGTGAACTGTTTAATACTAGTGTTTCGTCCGGACGTGAACTCATGAACCTTATATCTCGTCTCGGCAACCCCATGACCGATTGGAGTCGTTTTCGAACTTAAAAAATATATTTATGTATCTCATTTAATCTCATTTAAGTGGAGATTCTTTAGGTTTAATCGAGTTAATTTCACTAAGAGACTAGCGTTTTCAATATTACGTTTTATGAGATATTTAAGAAATAAATTTATTAGCAGAATCAGTGTAAAGTGTTACTAAACCATACTACTACTAAGATGAGTTTTGGCATGTGCTGTCATGTCTAAAGTTTCAGCTTTGTCATACTTGACACTTAGGTACTTTTGTGTTACTCTTAAGGACCTTTTATAGTGCAATATTCATTTATTTTGTATGATAAACGATTTTTTTTATTGGACAAAAAGTGATATATCAAGCAGCTGCTATTAACGTACAAAGTGTCGAATTTAACGAAAATCAAAAAAAGCACGGTATAAATATATATACACCGTGTATACATATATATATACAAATACCTACAAACACCGGATTGTTCCATTAGAGCCGAAGAACTTCGCTCAATTCGTTTGCTCGTTGAACAAAAGAATGAAAAGGTTAGTTAACACCTACGTAACTAACGTTCATACCTAACCCACGTCAAAGCGTTTCTAGGAAAGATAAAAATAAAGTCTTTACATAATCCGTAAAAGAATTCTGCTACTGAAAATTAAGCAAGCTAGTGGGAAGCGAGTTCAATGGACACACTGATAGAGTACGACTAAGCTGAGTATGCATAGATTTTGATAGAACAGCGTGCTTAGCCAAGATGCCAATCGCTCACGCTTAATAACGTATCGCAGCTACCTCTCTCTATCACTCTTCCTTATTAGTGTGACAATAGTGACAAAAAAAAAAAAAAAAAAAAAAAAAAAATGACAGTTGCGTTTCGTTAGCGACTGAGCATGAGCGATTGGCATCTTGGCTACGCACCCAGAAGTGCTAAACGTTATGATTTCATAGAAGTTTGACGTTTAAAATAATATTTTAAATATATATTTGCCATACCGGAACCCCTGAGTGGTTTGTATGGAAGCAACGTCGCTTGTACTTAGAAAAATGGCCACGGGCGTCTTGCCTGTTACTAAGATCCCATATACTCGAGAAATTCGCCAGCATTTCGATAATACCAGTTGGCCTAGTGGTTATGGCGTTAGCCACGTAAGCTGAAGACCCGAGTTCGATCCTCGGATTGGCCTTCATCGGCATTGGTATTTTTCTTTAGTATAGGACATCTATTTCAATTAATAATATTTTAAATGTTTGACAGTTCATTTACCTGGACAAGACAACGTGGTCTGACTCAAAAACATGGAACTCTCTTCGTTCAAAGTCGTTTAAAATAATTACTCCACAGTTAGCACATGATATACCTACATAAGTTTCATAATTAACTCTGTGATAAATATGTGTAACTTTGTAATGTTACTCACAGGTGCCGTAATGTTGACGTCAAAAATATGTAAGTAAAATATTTATCACCTTAATAAAATAAGGTGTAAAAGTGATAGCATGTATTTGATGACGTCCGTACCTACAGTTTAATGATGTACAGGAATAGTAGATTACATACCAAGGCCGTTTTAGTGGGAAATGCCTCGGATCCCATGTAATTGTCGGCCGAGGCGAAGCCGAGGTCGACTAACATGGGATCCGAGGCTTTCCCATGTAACGGCCGAGGTTTGTATACTATTTTTCTGTCCGACGGAGCCGGCAGGCGGCAATTTAGTTTTGCGTAAAGTGGCGCTTACCACTTGTGATTGTGTTGCAAGGGATCAAAATGATATATTTCCGACGAGAGCGTACATTGAAGCGATGGATTCCACCATAGAATCTAAAACGTAGTGCGGGATTATAAAGTAGAGTCCTGAGCGTAATGAGGGATTCAAGCGTTAACGCCTAACCCGAAAATAATATTGATGCCGATACCGACACTAACTGCATTTCACATCAACTAAGAGGAAATAAACAAAACCGAAAACAGCATCATACCAACACCACGGTGTTACTAGTTAATGAACACGTAAAAATGTGTAGTCCTTAAACAGAAAAGTGCTACTTTGATCCCTCCAAGCAGAGAAGAAAAGTGCCACTTTGATCCCTTCTAGCTTGAACAGAAAAGACCCTTTTATGAATAGGTGGTGTGATAAATAATCTGTACACTAATTTGGTTTTTAGTAAGGACAATGTGGTTAATTTTGTCATGGGGACAATTCCGTCAAATGCTTGCCTGCTTTGAATCGCAGCTGCCAAATCAGTCTAAACACTCAGAATACCCTATGTCTCTACCATGAGTAGTAGTAGTAGTAGTAGTAGTAGTAAAAAACCTTAATTGCACAAAAACAGGGGAAAAAAAACAAAATAAATAACACAAATATTTGTACAAAGGCGAATTTATCCCTTTTAGGGATCTCTTCCAGTTAACCTTTGAGCAATTGAAGGAGAGCATGAGTTGCTATAGATTTCGAAGGATAGATTTCGACACGTTTTCTACAGTTGCATCCCGCTTCCACCCGCCAGTGCGAGTAAGATGCACTGACAGTGCGTTGACGTAGACGTTAGCGACTATAGATTTCTACAGTAGATTTCAAACTCGTGGTGAAAACACTGCTGCTTCTCGAATAAGTTGGCAGCGCTGCGTACTGTGCTTATAAATAAACTGACAATCACGATATAAAATCCTGAAAATGTATTTTAGGGACGGGACGGGACAAGACGGGACGACCTATCAGTTTCTATAGAAAACGTCACGTGACATCCGAGGGCTCCGAGCTATTACATGATTCTTTCTATAGAAATTTACAGATCGTCCCGTCCCGTCCCTAGTGTGATTCATCCTTTAAGTGACTTTATAAATGTGAAATAAATAAATAAAGTAAATTATATTCAACGCCATCGAGCGTCAGAAGTTATTTATTAAAAACTGAATCAGAGCGCTGCTTTTTTGTTATTTCACCCATAAAATCCTTGAGGACAAAACAGTTAATCAATTACTATTAGATGATATGAGATTTTTTATAACTGCGTGTTTGTGTGCGTGATATATTAAATGTATGTGGATCATGACCGCACTTAGTGATAAAAGTTTAATTTATAAATGTTTTAATGTTCGACTTTTAACAGTTGGTATATTTATTCCATTATTTCATAGCCTAACAGAGGGAGCATGTCCTTGAGAAGTGACCATGATGTTTACTTGTACTATATTTTTTTATTTAAAATACCTATGTTTTTATGATTGTCCTGACCAAACTGGAAAATATGTTAACAACCAATTATTTGACAAATTAAATGATAAAAATAAAGTAAGCAGCAAAAAAGCCCTGTCTGAAACTCACCGGGTATATAATTATACTCTGCATAATGGAATCGCCGTCAAGTGGGTCCTTTGTCCGCTAACCAGCGAACTCATTTCTCGGAGTAATTAAAAACAAAAGTAGTTTGTCTGATTAAACGTTGCTTGTGGTTTGTACAGTCGCCATCAGAGACATTTTATTTTTAAGAGGTGTATATCGTTTAGTGTGGTAGGGCACAGCACAACGAATGTCGTCTCGCTCAAATCTGGAGCAGAGCCCATCTGGGGAAGTACCTCCACCTTACAGAAAACCGCAGTTTAATAACACTAGACCCTACTCATAGTGTTGTGTTTCTGTTGGTGAGTACGAGTAAGGTCGCCAGAGCTCCAAGAGAATTCACTGTGTTGAGAGCTGGGGACCCACGGAGCAAAGCTTGCCCCTTTAGCTGTCAACACAGCGAATACTCCTTTTTTTAAAGGGTCAGCAACGCACACGTAACACCCCTGGAGTTGCGGGCGTCCATAGGCTACGGTGATTTCTTACCATCAGGCGAGCCGTATGCTTGTTTGTCACCGTCGTAGTATTAACAAAAAAAACAATTAATCGATGAAAGTTTTACTACAAACAATCAAAAATGGCAATAACAGTCGAATGAGCGCTGTTTTGGGATTAGGTATATTAACAACCGTATTCTTATATGTTTTAATAAACTGTGTAAGAGTCATCCACTGGGCCATGTACCTTAAAAGCATATAATATGATAAGGAGGTGTTATACAATCAGTGTGGAATTTTTTCTAGTCAAGATTGAAATAAAAATGAAATTCGACTCAAGGAGAAATAACTCATTTTCTTAAGTAAATCCCACGATGCATCGTGTTATGGAAGGTAAGAAAGGAGCTATTAGGTACTGTTTTCGGTCAAAGATTACATAATACTGGCAGATGTGCAAACACATTACAAATACAGATTTAAACTTTTTTTTGCATGCAAGACTATCGCCATCTCTCCTTTTGAGTCTTCTTCCTAACGTGTTCCCGGCTTATGCCTCGGCACAGGGACCCTGGGGTCCCCTTTGGCAACTAATCTCAAGATTTGACGTAGGCGCTAGTTTTACGAAAGCGACAGACATCTGACCTTCCAACCAGAGCACAAACTAGGCCTTATTGGGATTAGTCCGGTTTCCTCTGAATGTTTTTCTGCCCGAAAACCGATTGGTAAATATCAAAATTCCGTAAAATTCATTGGTACGAGCGACCTCCGGATTTAAATTCAAAATTCAAAAATGTATTCTGCAAGTAGGCCTCAAGGGCGCTTTTACAAGTCAATAAGCATTACATTAAAGCATTTGCATGTACAAACATTTACAATATATAGTCTCATGTTATACCGCAGGGCCACGAACGCTTCTTTCGTCTATGAAACTATGAAAAAACGAAAAATGGTATGTTGACATTGCGTCATAATAATTTACATAGTGATGTATCTACAGGCTGGCCGCAACCGCATTGATGCGTTTGAAATGTGGTGTACGCAGAAATGCTGCAGAGAATAACCATCTTACTAAAGCTCAAAATCTAACCAGACTCAACCGTGTGTCTACGTAAAATACTGGAGTTTTTCAGTCACAAGGCGACAATCTTGAACAACTCATAGTTACACGGTTGGTGGTCTAACAAGGTTGTCAGATCAAGTCGGATCCAAAGGCGGACAAAGATGTCGGGACACCGTCAGAGGGAAGTGGTTTTCACGAGGACTTCACCCTCAGCAATGAGGAATGCGACGCGAGGAGGAAAACGTATCTCACAACTTATGTAATCCGCCAGCATCCTTGATTTCACGGACTGTTTAACCGCACGTTTGCATAAATAACTTTAATAACCTTCCATAAATTGCGGCAACATTTCATCTGGCATATAAAAAGCAAATGCTGCACAGCAAATTGGTGAGGGCATTTAATTTTTCGGTCCATTTGCGGTTTATGGACGAGCGTTATTATAAAAGTCGCAATGTGGCATATTCTACAGATATTTTTATAAAATGGAAAGCTATTGGGAATGTGCGGTTTTATGATTGAGGACAACTTAGCCCAACTTAGCCTTTAGCTGTCAACACAGCGAATCCTCCTTTTTTAAAGGGTCGACAACGCGCGTGTAACTCCCCTGGAGTTGCAGGCGTCCATAGGCTACGGTGACCGCTTACCATCAGGCGGGCCGTATGCTTGTTTGTCACCGTCGTAGTATTAAAAAAAAAAAAACTTTAATTAATATTGAAAACAACGGTTGAAACTCTCGTATTTTTTGACATGTTTCGATTTCGGTTGGCAATAATCTTTGGACATTGTTATCACACTCCGATACACGTTAAAGTGCTGTTGTTGGTAATATTAGTATGACTCACGAAAGTAAAAATGATTATGAACTAAATTTTTAAATGCTTAGATTAAGATCCCGAGTGCAATGCAATGACGCAAAGGAACAGATATTTATTAATTTATTTATTGTTTCAAAAAAATTACACAGCGTTACAGCGAACTAATACACTGCGAAATTTATAAAATTACATCTTTCTCTAAAACTTTTTTACATCATTACTGGTGCGGAAACGCTTTTAAGACTGCAGTGTTAACTCTATGAGTTTTAGGTTTGACATCCTTATCGATTAGAAAAAAATTAAAAAAACTTCGCAAAAAACCTCTACTTTAAAAAAATATAAAAAACAACTTTAATACTCTTTTTTTGATTATGACTTACTACAGGCCATGTGTAAAAATACATATTCGCAATTTAAAAAAAGTCTTAATTTTTTTTTGCCAGAAAGTACTATTAGTTTTATAACATTTTCATCTTCTTACGTCCAGAATACAAATGGTTAAAATATTTCGGGATATTAACGCTCACGGTGTATTATAGCAGACAAAAGTCATACCTGCTATTTACCAGGCACTACGAAGTCATAATCCCACATCTATAAATATATAATAAATACATTATTTATTCGATAGTGCTTTGTTCACGCCTCTTGGACTACGCCATTGCCTAAGGTCCGCTTCCAGCAGTCTGCAGTATCTTTCGCCCAGAAGGACTATAGTTGGATATACTTTTCCTCGCACAAACATGATATCATCAGCCAATCATTATTGTTTTTACCCGTTTTGGAAACGGTTGGAAAAATTACATTTAAACTTTTAAGCATAAAAGCCGGAAAAGGTAAGGCGATAAGTGGAGTTTTAAATTTTGGGGTAGACCTTGCTTTATTAGCCGACAAACTGGAGTTTAACTCAATGAGTTATGGAAGGGAAACTTTTCGAGAGTTTGGTTTAACGGTCCTGGGTTTTTACCTTTCGATGAGCGTTTGTAGCCCAACGGTAGAACGTGCGATAATATGAACCCAGGCTAGCTTTTATATAATACCTAAGAAATAGATACTTAAGAGAGGTATGGGCACCGCGGATGCATATCGTTTAGTGTGGTAGGGCACAGCACGACGAATGTCGTCTCGTTCAAATCTGGAGCAGAGCCCATCTGGGGAAGTACCTCCACCTTACAGAAAACCGCAGTTTAATAACACTAGACCCTACTCATAGTGTTGTGTTTCTGTTGGAGAGTAAGGTCGCCAGAGCTGCAAGAGGATTCACTGTGTTGGCAGCTGGGGACCCACGGAGCAAAGCTTGCCCAGGTGTCAATACAGCGAATCCTCCTTTTTTTTTAAAGGGTCGGCAATGCGCAAGTAACACCCCTGGAGTTGCAGGCGTCCATAGGCTACGGTGACCGCTTACCATCAGTCAGGCCGTATGTTTGTTTATCACAGTCGTAGTATAAAAAATATATCATTTGATATTTACCACCGTGAGGAAACCGGACCCATCCCAATAAGTTTACTCCAGTTTAGCCTCTGGGTTGGAAGTTCAAATGGCAGTCGCTGTCGTAAAACTAGAGCCTACGCCAAATCTTCGTACACAATGGATCCCAGGCTCCCTGAACCGAGTGGAGAAAATGTATATGTCTGAAAAAGTATATGTCTAAACGTAGAACATATATGTCTGAAATTATACGTGTATTTGATTTGATGTAAAGACCCCAAGGGAGAGGATTATTTTGAGGTGTAATTTATTTTGTAATGAATGTGTGTGATTTTAAATATTACATTTGGGATCCTTTCGGTTTTTATGTAAAAAAAATATTGTTGGTTGGTTTGAAAGATATTGTGTTTTGTCTATTTTGTACAATTTCATATATGTAGTCATACATCAATCGTTCATAAATATGTTTGCATTATTTTGACTTTTTTATATTCATTCTATTTTGATCTGTATACCTATAGTTTTACCAGCTCCTAAGGCTAACCTAACCTAACTATTTTAGATTAAAGATAACTCTTACTAGAACGGGCCTAGCGGATCCGTCAGTGTCTATAGAAAACGTCACGTGAACTCCAAGGGCTCCGAGCTAGGACGTGATTATTTCTATAGAAATTGACAGATCGTCCCGTCCCGCCCCGTCCCGTTCTAGTGTGTGTCATATTGGGGCATATTTTTATTTTGTTGTCGTTTTTTTTGGCGTCAGATTTTAATGAAATTTGGTGGGTAGGTAGAGTTCCTTATTCTCTTCAAGATAGATCCAATTTAAAAGTATGTCCCACATTTTTTTCCACTGAGTTACGAAATCGTATGGAATTTTCGTAACTCAGTGGAAAATTTCATACAATTTTTTTGTCGCACATTGAGATTTTGTATCTATCTAGCGTAGAATAAGGAACTCTACCTACCCACCAAATTTCATTCAAATCTGACGAGAAAAAAAACGACAACAAAATAAAAATATGCCCATTGACCAATTTTTATTAAACATAAAATTAAATACCCGTCACACCAAATTGAATGACGAATTGAATCGAATAGAATGATCAGTGGACCTTCCCTTGGTTGTATCTTTTAAAAGAGTGACCACAAGACCTAACGGCCAGTCAATGCGGCGACGGTAAGTGAAACAACGATATACAACGTGTCCCAAAACTCAACGATAAGCCGGCACCACAGGATGGAGCTGATTAGTCGAGAAATAATAAGAAAAAAATAAAATAATAAGAATTCTCATAGCGGGTTACTCACGTCAATAAAGTCGAAAATAGCTGGACATGTTTCGTAACAGTCCGTGTCCCTTATTCATGAGTCATGCGTGTAGCCGCGGCGACTGCTCTACGCACACTGCGAGCCCCAGCGCGGTCAGCTCTCGACTGAGGCTACACGCATGACTCATGAATAAGGGACACGGACTGTTCCGAAACATGTCGAGCTATTTTCGACTTTATTGACGTGAGTAACCCGTTATGAGAATTTTAATATGTCTGATACTCACGGGAGTTTTCTAATTAAATAATAAGAAAATTAAATTCATCAAAAATCGACATACTTAACGGTATTTTTAACGACCATGTCTCCAAACATTCAAATATTTCTATTTTTTGTGTATGTTGAAAATTTTAGTAGCCCCGCTATCTAACACAGCCCTTAAAATACCATAATACATGTAGTTTTTACATAAAAAATAGTCAAAATTCATTTTGTCCCTACAATTTTGAAATAGTTTTTGACACAACGATGGCAATTATTTTCAAAAGTTTACGCAATTTCCAAAATACCTTAGGAAACGTTGTCACAACGAATTTTAAAACAAGAATCGACATTATTTCATATTGGCAGTAATACATTTTAATAGAATCCCTTTTCTTTTTCTTTTCTGTAATTTCTAAAATAATTGCGGTAATTTTTTTTCTTATTATTTCTCGACTAATCATAAGCAGCTCCATCCTGTGGTGCCGGCTTATCCTTGAGTTTTGGGACACGGTGTAGACATGCATAGTGCTATCTTATTCACACACCAACGGGCAACACAGATGTACCGGTTACCGTTATGAATTGAATTGGTTGGCCTTGCCCTTCGTTTAACATAATTCATAAAAGGACCGTTATGGCTATTCTTCAATTTAAAAGATTAGACCAACGTATTTATGTGACGTTTTATACTTACATTTGAATAGTTCTGTTACTTTGTAGCCATTTAGAAACCCTTTTAGGATTATAATTTCATTCGTTTTGCTTTATGAAGTCTAACTAACGTGCGATAGGTTATTATATTTATTGGGCACAGAGTACCATTTTGTACCATTCGGGGTAGAAACTTTTGGTCCATGGGGTCCCAGCGCACGCAAGTTTTTTGTAGAAATCGCGAAACGTCTGGTTGATGTAACGGTAACCGAAGAGCTGGTGGCTTCCTCGCACAACGTATCAGCATTGCAATACAACGAGGAAATGCCACCAGCATCCTAAGTACAATGTCTCAAGGACCTATTTTAGATCTAGTTTGTAGCTTGCTGTATATATTTAGTTAGTAATAGATTGAAATAAATTAATTTTGTTATTAAAGTATTTGCCTATAGAAAAGTAAGAATAGATAAATAATTAAACTAACCATACCCTAAAGATGAATAGAAATGTTGAAACAGTATGAAAGGATTTTTATTCGTAGTAGTCTGAACAATGTGAAACAGGGTATTTTGCATCCATTGTGTATGTTTAATTGTGTATTACATGCAAAATACATGCTAAAAATGGCATTATTTGTGGTTGTTGGTCGTGTTTATTTTCGTATTTATTGGGCGGTGAAACATTCATTGCATGCAAAAACTATGAAAGTAGAATGAGTCGCTAATTGACCTGCACGATATTAAAATTCACAGGGTGGCAAAGAAATATTGTTGTAGTAAATATTTGTGCTGTTATCACGAACAAACAAATGTATGTGGTATTCATTATATGAGTTTGTTTTTACTCAGTGTGAGGCCTGAGAGGACAGCGCGCGGCGGGGCGGGTAGCGCAGCGTGGCGTGCATTCAGGACGCTTGCAAACATTTGCTTGTGTTTAATATGAACGCTGCATGCCCCGCTCAAGCGTCCACTCAGGCCTTACACAAAGAGCATATCTGAATGTCCACCAATATGTACAACTTTGACAGACTGGCTTCCCATGAGGCGGTGTTGACCAGAACGAAGTGGTATTCATACCTATTGTTATGTATCTAGACTTTGAGTAGTTTAGTAGCATCGTCGGTGCCACTTTGAAGTTATCCACTGACGTTACACGTATAGGGGAGAGGTCTACAAAGTGTGACATGCTGTGACACAGAGGAAAAGGGGTTTTAACTTTTGTGACAATCTCATCTCATACAAATATTATTAGGCTCGCATTTATGTCGCTTTTCTCATACATTTGCAATGGGAATCAAAATGTTTATCATTAAATTTGGCAAAAGCAAGAGCTTGTAGCACAAGTACAGGAAAAATCCGAAAACCGTATAATTGCCGCACTCTGAGAGTTCCGTGCCACCAGAATTTTTAAGTAAGGTTGTTTTTGAGGAGGTTGTAATTGACAGGGGGAGCATCCTTTGTGTGGAACCCTCAGTAGGCGAGTCCGCATCGCACTTGGCCGGTTTTTTTTTGGTGTTCTTTCACACAGGAGGGAGGTGGCCAAATGTGACAACGGGGGAGGAAGGGGTCAAAATAGTATCAAATTCATGTGACATAATTAATGGATGAGCCCTTTTTGGTTGCAGAGGATAAACGCGAACATTAAATGAACAAATTTTGTAAATTTCATTGATAAAGTAAGTAATTAAACTGAGTTATCTTCGGTTTTGGGAATCTCCACAGCATCACGGTCCCCGCCGTCGCTCAATTTTTCAAGGAAATTGCCACTTGGAGTAACAGAGCAATAGTCTAAACGACTTTACGAAAATACATTTTTTTTAAATATATTACAAAATACGATATGTTATAAAATACAATATCAGTTTTGTATTTACGACGATAACATATGAAAGGACTGGAATTTTTCGCAAAAATCACAAAGAATCTAAAAAATATTCACATACGTCTTTGTCACTGTGAATCGCTTCAAATCATTCACCGCGTAGTAAATATTTTTCACATCTTGTGTTGTAGTACAGTCAACGTCAAAGACATAATTGGGACATTTTATTTTGAAAATTTTAATTTAGAAATTAAAATAGTAAACACGGCCTCCTAGATTAGTTGGTTGACCCTGCCTACGAAGCAGGAGGTCCCGGGTTCGAATCCTGCTCAGGGCATTTATTTAATTACTCAATAAATATTTTTTATTTATTTATTTATTTGTGTGTTTATCACGAATATTTGTTCCTGAGTTATGGATGTTTTCTATATTTAAGTAATTATATGTATCTTTATATTATATATATCGTCGTCTTGTACCCACACCACAAGCGTTATAGAGCTTATCGTTGGAGGAGTGGGACTAGGTGGATTTGTGTAAGATTGACCTCCTACTGTTTCTTTATTTCCTGTTTTATTTGCTCCGCTACCCTAAGGTTGTCTGGAAGAGATCGCTTGTTAGCGATAAGACCGCCTGTTGTTTACCTCTACTTTTTGTGTGTTTTTATTTTAATTTATATTATTTTTTCTGTAATGTTTTGTAAGGTGTGCAATAAAGAGTTATTGTATTGTATTGTATTGTATTGTCCCACAATATTTATTAATATTTATTATTTATTAAACAATGAAATTAATATTCATACTATAACCATAGACCATTTTGACCTCGATATGTTTATATACCATATCGCATATCTTAATTTAGGCTATTGTTCTGGCGACATTTTTACAGTTAATAATTACCTTAAATTGACGTTTCGACACAGTTTCATGTAATGAAACAGTCTCGAAACGTCGGTGTCCTAAAGTAAATTAACTGCATTCGCGATACACCTGTTCTATGTTTTACAATAATAAACTAATAAGTTTCTGCAATGAAATTCAGTTTTAACTAGGGAAAAAACTTTTCACAAAAAAGAGTGTTTAGCTTTGACGTCTACTGTACTTGTTTGCAAACATTCAAACTACGTAATTCAGAATATTCGTCAGAGCGACGAATAAATAAAAAGTGATGTAAATAAACTCATCATTTATTTCGAATTCGAAAAACAAACTAATTAATCATAGCTGCGAAGACTATTGTCTTTCACTATTGTCTTTCACTTGAGTCTTTTAATAATATTGGAATGTTACTTGTACAAGTCAGCACATAGGTCCCGAAGAGAGCAAGAAAACACAGAGTTTATTGATAAACTGACAAATGTATTCTTACTGAACTTTCTTTCTACACACAAATATATCTCAAAAACAACAATTTCAAATCAAACACCTCTTAAAACTAGGGCAAACTATCGTTCGCGTGATGTAGGAAATTTGACATATAGAAAAGTGACATCTTTCATGAAATTGGGCAAACTCAATTACAAGGCGGGCGGGTACTTAATTTTACAATATTCACGAAAACAAGCTAAACGAATTTGATAGAATGTCTCGGAAAGAAAGGAAAAGTGGAAAAATCCATGACCTCGGGTGGGACTCGAACCCACGACTATGAGATGAGAGAACTTGATAATATCTTGAATTTGATAGAACCTATATTGTACTAGTTTTAAGGTTTTAAGATCCTTAAAACAATACACAAATAAAATAAAACTTTAAGAAAATACCCTTTTCATCACACTTGCTCGTAATAGATGTCATTACAGTGCGGTCGATGCGATCTGTAAGTCTTTAAATACGACCTTGGACTGTTATTAGTCGCGCCCACTTATTTGAAAACGTCGTTCAAATTTCACGCTACTTTTTCTGCCCATAGTATAACAAGTGTGATGAAAAGTATTGTATGTGCCACGGGCGGTACATGGATTACGAACTCGTTTTGAAATTCACACATTTTATTTAACTTCCGGAGCGATATTTTGCAAAAATATTCATAACAAAAATGTTTTAGTACACACTCCCCCACTGATCCGACGACACTTAAGAATTGAAACAAAAAAAAATCACCCCTCTTAATGTGTATCGGAGATAGGCCTAAAAAATATTTTTCCCTAGCCGTGATACGAGTGTGACATCTCTTTCAATGTATAATTATTTATATATAGTAGTGTAACAACAATGTTATATCTTATGTATACACATGTCAAAAACATACAATTAAAATTACAATATTAGTATATCCATAAATAACTAACTATAAACTATTGACTACCTTGTAGTGTAACTACTTATAAAACAAAAAAACGCGGATCAATAAATTTATTAAATTGCAACGGTTAACATTCACGTATTTTTATCACAATAGGCGTGACATGCTTCGACTGCATCGGGCAGTCATCGTCGGACAGACAGAGTGGTGTTGTCACCTTCACGGCTCGGGCATCACTACCCTACTAGTGATGCCCGAAAGACTCACGAAAGTTTAAATTATATAAACAATACATTTATTACAAATAATACATGATTTGATTCATGCTTTACAGTTAAATTTTTCCTTACTTTTTTTAACCACTTTGTCGGCATGGTTGATATTATTCATACCAAATTACAGCTTTCTAACTCTAACAGTCACTGAGCTATAACGCGGACGGACGAACAGAAATACATGGTGAAACTATAAGGGTTCCTAGTTGACTACGGAACCCTAAAAAGCTCTTAAAGCCTACTTGTACTATTTTTTTTGTTTTACGGACTATAGAGAGCCAACTCTTGTATTTTTTATCACATTATTAGTGTAACGGCTATATAGCGGCCATATCCCCGGGTCATCTTTAAACGAACAGATTTTATGTATTTTTCAGTTTATATGCACCCATAAAGTCACCATAGACTCCTTTATATAGATTTCACATTAAACTTTTGTGAGTTATACTGACATAAAATTTTAATGTTTAAACCTCACGTATTTTTATCCGAAGTTGTCTGATACTAATTATATATTAAACTTAAGCTAGGGTGATCAGTAGATGATAGCTTTATAATTCGAGTGCTACGGGGAAAATTAGTTTACCAGGCTATAAGTGTAGATGGATAGATAGATATATCATTATATTACACTATTTATACATTTACATCGTGAACGGGGTGCTTGTAGCAGTGCCGAAATATTGGGAGATTACAAAAACATGGTAAATATCTCGTTTTAAATACCTAGTAATTATAATGTAAATGACCATTTTAGCTTAAAATTGTAGACAAATAAGTAATTGATTCATACATATGCGTTCATGTGCAATTTATGAATGAATTTATTCATAAACGGCCCTTGCAATTTTAAACGATATAGTACATCGTCACATTTTACTAATATCTACACACAGGTAAAAAAATTTTTTGTATAGAAACAACGAAACAAACAATAAAATAAGTTTAAGTCCAACGCGTTGTGGCTGTAAATAATCTTATAATGCGCCATCTAGTAGTAAGTGATCTATAAGCGCCACTGAGTGGAACGGAGTAGAATCTTTCATTGCTCGTAAACGTGACGCCATGTTTTGTCATTACAGCTCCACATCTGAAGCGTTCATTTCTATAAAAATGTGTGTCGCTCTTAGCGAAAAGGATCGCCAGGTGTTTTAATACTCAAGTACTTACATTTAAACATTATTTTAATACCTAGAATTTGGGCCTTTTGATATATACTTCCTCCTTTTTTTTAAAGGGCACCGTCGTAGTATTAAAAAAAAATATTTTTTTCTGAAGGTGACATATAAATAATATGTTTCTCAAAGGACGTGTGGTATAAATGAAAAAAGAATTTACAGTGTCAGACGCTTTTTGTAATGTAACCACAGAACACCTCGACTAATAGGCAGGGCATGTAAGACAAGCCGCGGTCATCGCACATATCCTCCTGTACTAATTTCAAACTCAAACTCAAACTCAAAAGCATTTACTTGAAGTAGGCCAAAATTCAGCACTTTTCAACGTCTGATTGATTTAACATAAAAATAATATACAAAAGTAACACTTTATTCTAGTAAACATGTCAAAATACAGTGTGTAAGTCTAATACGGGCGATAAATTTACCCAAAGATAGAATTCATTATTGTTATCAATAATTAAAACATATTTTTAAGTTACATTTAATTATGACCCCATAATTAATTTTTTTATAAAATTTTCAGCAGCAATGTTAAATCATTTGACGCTGACAGTTGTCAACGGATGTTTAAAGCTAGTGTGTTTGCGTTACATTGCGGGCCGAATTATTTTGTATGGATACAATTTTTTTTTTTTTTTTTTTTTTATGCTATAGGGGGCAAACGAGCAAACGAATCACCTGATGGTAAGCGATTAACGTCGTCCATGGACACCCGCAACACCAGAGGTGTCGCAAGTGCGTTGCCGGCCTTTAAGGTGGGAGTACGCTCTTTTCTTGAAGGTTTGAAGGTCGTATCGGTCCGGAAACACCGCTGGCGACAGTTCGTTCCACAGTTTAGCTGTGCGAGGCAGGAAGTTTCGGGAAAAGCGCACAGTTGAGGACTGCCAACCATCTAAATGGTGAGAGTGGAAATATTGTCGCGTAGGGCGATGGCGGAAAGAAGCGGCAGGGATTAATCCGAACAATTCCTCGGAACACTCCCCATAATACATGCGATAGAAAATACAGAGTGAGGCCACATCTCTACGCAGCGCCAAGGGATCAAGCCGATCAGAAATACGTTGGCAGTTGACAATTCGAGCTGCTCTCCGTTGGATGCGGTCTAGAGGAAGAAGCTGGTACTTAGGTGCCCCTGCCCAAAGATGAGAGCAGTATTCCATATGCGGGCGAACCTGCGCCTTATAAAGCTGTAGGCGATGGGCCGGCGTGAAATACTGCCTCGATCTATTGAGCACACCGAGCTTCTTCGAGGCCAATTTGGCCTTACCCTCTAGGTGGCCGCGGAACTGGACTTCACTCGAGATGTCAACGCCAAGGATTCCAATACTGGCTGTGGCAGATAGGGGAGTGCTCTCAAAACGAGGTGACGCGACGAACGGAAGTTTTTTTGCGGTGAACGCGCAGACCTGTGTCTTTGTAGGGTTAAAATGGACCAAATTAAGTCGACCCCAATCTGAGACTTCTTTTAGGGAGGTCTCAATTTCGGACACAAGTTTGTACACAATTTTAATTGCAATTCCATTTACAAGTTACCTAATTACATTTCTTATGTCCTATACTAACCACCGTTAAGAGGTTCGCCCGTATTAGATTTACACACTGTATAAAGACTGAAATTGAAATTGAAATATAACAATGTCAGCAAAAATTAAAAAAGATAATTTTTAAGAAAAAAAAACCGACTTCATTTGGTTCCCGGTAAAAGTGAAATTAAGAATTTGTTTGAGTTAGCCAGTTTACTTCACAAATATCCAATACACCGCACGTGTACGATTGAAAATTGAGGAGCTTTCTTAATGTCCTAGGGCTTCCATCATTACATTTGAAGTATAATCAAACGGAACTCCCTTGTAGACCTTTAAACAAACAAAATAACAATGTGTTAAATTGGATGACAGACTGTAAATTAACGAGCATATTCATTATGCCATCCCTGATTATCAACATCAGGTCCACTCCAGCAAAATGATGGCCACAGTAAGAAAATGCCTAAGCTAATTATGAACACCCTCTAATCACAATTAACCTGCCGTTCAAATTTGAAGAGTTCTCTGAATTCTTCTAGAACTCCATCATCAGAATATAAATCAAATCAAAAAGATGAATGTCACAACTAGGATAATAAGTAGAGCTAGGTTTATTAACCAGTTCCACTTTGCGATCCCTGGTCTTCATCATCAGATCAAGTTCATCAAAATTTTGACTCCGCCAAAACACTGTTTTAGTTACTTAAGGAAACCCTCAAATCAGAATGCATGTGCCGTTAAAATTTGAGGAGTTCTCTCAATCCCTCATGAAGCCCATCATCAAAATAGAACTATAATCAAATAGGACTATCTTGAAGGTATTTCTTTACAAAGAAAAGATGAATGTCTCAAATCGGATGATAGAGCTGGGAATTAACAAGCAGTTCCACTTTGCCATCCCTGGTCTTCATCATCAGGTCCACTCCACCAAATTGATGATGTTCGTAAAGAAATGCTCGAGTGTCTTAAGAAACTACCCAAATCATCATGCATGTGCCTTTCAAATTTGAGGAGTTCCCTCAGTTCCTCATGGATCCCATCATCAGAAATTGATTTTGAAAAAAACGGAACAAATCTGGAACCATCTATTTTCAGAAAAAAAAATATTTTTTAAAATCGGACGATAGTCCTGGGAATTACCAAGCAGTTCCACTTTGACATCCCTGGTCTTCATCATCAGGTCCACTCCACCAAATTGATGATTTTCGTAAAGAAATGCTCGAGTGTCTTAAGAAACTACCCAAATCATCATGCATGTGCCTTTCAAATTTGAGGAGTTCCCTCAGATCCTCATGGATCCCATCATCAGAAATTGATTTTGAAAAAAACGGGACAATTCTGAAACCATCTATATACAGACAAAAAAATTTTTTTTAAAATCGGATCATAGTCCTGAGAATTACGAAGCAGTTCCACTTTGCCATCCCTGGTCTTCATCATCAGGTCCACTCCACCAAATTGATGATTTTCGTAAAGAAATGCTCGAGTTTCTTAAGAAATCACCCAAATCAGCATGCATGTGCCTTTCAAATTTGAGGAGTTCCCTCAGTTCCTCATGGATCCCATCATCAGAAATGGATTTTGAAAAAAACGGGACCAACCAGGAACCGTCTACTTTTAGAAAACAAAAAAAAAATTCAAATCGGTTCAGTAATGACGGAGTTATGAGTGAACATCCATTAAAAAAAAAAAAAAAAATAAAAAAAAAAATTCAGTCGAATTGAGAACCTCCTCCTTTTGAAATATTGAAGTCGGTTGAAAATAAAATAACTTAAATATTGAGTGTGAAAGCGCGTCCGCTTAGTATAGTTTGTGACTTAGTGAAAATTAAAATGCTTTACTATTATTGTATTTTATAATTAACCCGGATTATTTAAGTATGAAATGGTGTAGACTGGTAGTCGGTTATGCTCATAGAATCGTAGAAATTTACAAGTAAAACTGTGATATATTTGGTGACCTGTTCTCTTTGGAAACGCTTCATAAAGCAGTATCTGTAGTCTAATTGTAACCGACTTCAAAAAACGGACAAGAGTTATTCGTTGATATTATAAATGCATTAAAACGGGCTTAATCGTATGTAACGTTTGTATCTTTATGAATGTATTTTTTATGCACAATATATTAATCTACCTATATAAAATAAGTAGTTTGTTTGAAAAACGTCCGACACTTGACGGATCATAACCGACGTAGGCGTATGCGAATGCGTTAGGTCCCTTTTTTGAGAACCACACACATTTTATCAGTAGTCCAGTAAAATAATTTATGTACCTGAACATTTTAGTGCGCGAAATTTAAATTCTAGTTTTGAAGTCGTAAATTGAAGGTATTGTATGTGTTATAAAAATGAAGGATTGTTACTTACAGTGATGATTTTCTTGATCTCAGTTTCCAGTTTCAATACTATATCTGTAACAAAATAATATTTATCAATTATTATATTAATTACACACTTGTATTTTATTTCGAAGAGACACTCATTTAACAACTTCTAGGTTATGTTGCTTATTTTGTCGAAGTATACAATTTAAACGGCTCATCCCGTTTTTGTGTTCATAGAGATAAAAAAAAAACTACCTCCGTCTGATTTAATTCGATTATTTAAACATGTTCTAGGGGTCGCTACCTATTATTGAAAATAAAGGATTCTTATAATGGTGTAAAAAAAAATATTTTTTCCCTTTATGTTTTGCCAGATAGCGTGGGTGTATCTTTATAATGTTTGATGTTTAAAAGCGTTTGTGTTTTTTTTGACAGTAAAAATACTTGAAAACAAATTCTATTTTTTTATTTACTTGTATTAATCACTCGTGTAATTCAACGCCATGTAGGTATTATAAAAGTTTTTTTACTCTTATTAAATTAATATAAATAATCATGCAGAATCGCATACCCAATTTAGGAATGAATTCATTTAAAATGTGGATATTATGCTACACTTTATTTCAAATTCATGTATCACAGTTTGCGCTTTTTAGATTAAATAAAACGTCAGCCATGTTGATTGAAAGGCAATTCAGCAATTCACAGGATTTCATCCGATTGTCACCCAATTATGTTGACGTCGGCGCCGTAACGACGGCCATTGTTGAAAAATATCCACGACCCATTCATATTGCACGAGTTAATAGATACATCAAAGTATCAACTATCTAGATCAAGCCAGATGGAATTGGAAAGGATGTGACTTTATGAATGGTATCAATCAATCCATTTGATGTGAGGATTGATATGGTTTAAACACAGCTTCAAGATGTAGTACGCTAAAATTAAATGCCATTATTCAATTCAATAGTATGCAGCATGTCGTTTAATTAAGATTTTTATAGTTAATATTTCCGATTATTTAGATTTTTCTGAAAATCATAGGAAACTAAGGTTTAGTTTTACCCTGTCAAACCTCAGATTATTTCAATATATAAATTAGTAGATTTCTAATGACATTCTTCCAAACCACAAGACTGACAACTGACAAGACAACTGATTTTCCTGGAGCGAAACAATTGTTTGCAAAGAGATTTAACATAAACTAAGACAGCTTTCCAAAGACTTGGTCAAAGACAACATTACTGTCGGAGACTTTTTTTTACTACGAAGGTGACAAACATGCATACGGCCCGCGTGATGGTAAGTGGTCACCGTATCCTAGGGACGCCTGCAACTCCAGGGGTATTACATGCGCGTTGCCGACCCTTTAAAAAAAAAAAATTCGCTGCGTTGACAGCTAAAGGTGCAAGCTTTGCTCCGTGGGTCCCCAGCTGTCAACACAGTGAATCCTCTTGGAGCTCTGGCGACCTTACTCACCAACAGAAACAACACTATGAGTAGGGTCTAGTGTTATTAAACTGCGGTTTTCTGTAAGGTGGAGGTACTTCCCCAGATGGATTCTGCTCCAGATTTGAGCAAGACATTTGTTGTGCTGTGCCCACCATACTAAACGATATGCATCCGCTGTGCCCATACGCGCCCATGCGCTGTGTGTGTGTCTCAAAGACTTTCAGACATCGTAGCAGGCCGTAAACTGCTAATGACGTTAGATCTAGCATGCAATTTTAACGGACAAAGTGCCTGCAATACGGGTGCCCTCTATTTCACATAATTTGTTTTGTCCGAAACGCTTTTGACATAGCAGATTTGGCATAATCGATTTTCGCCGAATCTTAATGTAGCAGAAATATAATTTGGCATAATGCCAATCATGTCGAATACTATTTTGTCCGAAAATATATTGGCATATTAAAAAGTGGGTTAGGTTAGGTTCGGACTGTGTCCAAATATTCGGACAAACTAAATTCGGCCAAATCAAAACTCAACTTGACGATTATAAATTTATAATGTGTGAAAATCGTGAAAGTTTAATAAGAGTTACCAATAGCTACGTTAACAATATTCGTTGACTTGACTATGCCAACAGTTTATACGTAAAACCAATTATGACTATATTGATTATGCCAAATAGAATTATGCAAAATAATCCGAAAACAAGGGGAACCAGAACCAAAGTAACCGATATAGCTCTCCGAATCGCTAAACTTAAGTGGCAGTGGGCGGGGCACATTGCACGTAGAACCGACGGCCGTTGGGGCGGAAAGGTTCTCGAGTGGCGACCGCGTACCGGAAGGCGCAGCGTGGGTAGGCCCCCCGCAAGGTGGACTGATGACCTGGTGAAGGTCGCAGGTGTCCGCTGGATGCGGGTGGCGCAGGACCGGTCATTGTGGAAATATTTGGGGGAGGCCTATGTCCAGCAGTGGACGTCTTTCGGCTGAAATGATGATGATGATGATGAAGGGGAACCAAATTTTGGACAGTCTGAGGAGGTGATCTATGGATTGCGGGGTGGTCATAATCGTATAGCTTCACAGCCAAGGTCACTACCGACCAAGCTACGAGGCTAACGTTACGTAAACGTAACTATGGTTTGTAACGCAGCCGACTATTTCCGGCATGATTGCCAATGTCAGAACTGGCGTCGTACATCACAATAAATCATACAAATCCATCGGCATCGAACACTTTTTCACGATCTATTCGATGACGCCAGGCATCCACGTGAGTAAAATTCCAATAGAAGATCCAGATGGCCTATTAGATGGTGCATTTGGGCAAGATATGATTAATTCAAACAATCGTGTTTCATAATATGGTCTTCTGTTACCGCGATTGTTATTCATTGAAATTAAACACTTTAGAACGGATTAATCGCGTTTATTAACACCATGATCCTACGTTTCGAGCCCTTTACAGCACTCGCTTTCACAGGGTTAAGATGATGACGAGTGCTGTAAAGGGCTCGAAACGTAGGATCATGGTGTTAATAAACGCGATTAATCCGTTCTAAAGTGTTTAATTTCAATCGTGTTTCATAACAAATAAACATGAATATTTTGGAAATAAAGGGAAAGTGGTAAGACTCATGACTACGGGTGGGACTTGAACTCGTGACTGGGATATTCGCCCATCGCTCTACCGATTTAGCTACCGAGACATACTTGGTCTCTCCAAATTTTTCGATCATATCCCTCATACGCACCTTAAGGAGGTTAATGGTTTCGTTATGCTTATAAATTAAAAATAAACAGCTTAGCCAGTACATTGTAGTTTTAAGCTTAAAAATCCCTTATACTTAAAATAAAAGTATTCAAATAATATAATATTACTATTTTGATTAAAATTTGAGTTGAATTGTTTCTACCACTTTACACACAGTTTTGTAAAGTAATTTAAGCGTAGAAGAAAGCCATTAAATGATGTGGGGAATTCTCAGATTAAAAGACGCAAATATATGTAGTGCCCATGATGGCAACATATCACGTTTGTGAGGAGTCTATGGGCGGGAATCTATAATGATAGCACACATTAAATCCATCTGTCTGTCCAAACATTTCCTTGTTTTGTTATACTTTGTCCTAGTTTTGAATTGAGGGAAAACCGCAAGTTTTCAATAGAATTTTATGATCTGTTTGTTTTGAGTACATAAAAAAAAATCTTTTATTTACGTCTTCTGAGTGCGGTCAAGGAAGCTTATGATGATCCAATTTTTAGCCAGTACGTGAAATTGCACTCGCAAAATTTCACGAAATCAATGTTTAAATTGTATAAAAACGTGTTGCGGCAAAAGTTGATTTTGAATTCGCCTCTGTGTGTCGATTAGCGCTTAGTGACCTTAATGAGCTAATCCAAAAACATGGTTTAAAATTCAACACAATCTTAACGGTTGCTTAGAAGTTGTTCTAAAGACGAATGGCTTCCTAAAGTGCCACCGGCAATGTACAATGTGACATCGGCGGGCACTATCTCGCTATTTATAGGTTAAGCTTGAAACTGTTCCAGAATTTAGATAGGACTTGAGATATATCCAGCTTTAAGAAATAAGTACACAATAATATATTTCAATAATAGCGTTTTAACAAAAATATGTAGGTACTTCCTTGACTACAAATATAAAACAATACAATACTTAAATAATCCAAATCCGGAAATAAGTTTATTTGTGATAACACAATATTTAAAAATATAAGAGACGATTGGAAGCTAACATGGTCATTTACATAATAATTACTATTTGAAACCAGATATTTACCCTGTATAGGGTAAAGTAACCAGAAGTCAGCCAGGAACTGTATATATTTGCTATATATTTTGAAAATAAATGTTATTTCCCATCTATAAAAGAAAATAGATATAATCATTAAGCAAAAATAAATGATAAAAGCTATAAGTCCTACTATTAGTAGACTATTTATTACAAAGTGGGAGTCGCTATTGTTATTAAATGTAACAAGGTAATTATAATAAATATTTAAATGTCATATAAAAAATTACGTCACAATTGAAAATTACTCTATCTAGTCAATACTTCATAATCTAAAAACTCACTTACACTATAGGAACATTTATCAGAGAGCCATTTTGTAATCTTATTTTTAAATTTATTTCCTTTTATATATGTATTTATTTAGGACATTCTTACACAAATTGACCCGTCCCGCAGTAAGCGCGAGAAGGCTTGTGTTACGGGTACTTAGTCAACGATATATATAATATACCAATACATAAATACATAGAAAACATCCATGAATCAAGAACAAATATCTTTGTTCATAACACAAATAAATGCCCATGCCGATGTCGGGATTCGAACCCAGGCCCATCGGCTTAGCAGGCAAGGTCGCTACCAACTTCGCCAACCGGTGGTCAAATTCTATTATCTATTCTATTCTATATCTATATGTTATTTACTTACACACTAGCTACTTTTTTAATTACTACTACTTTTACCCATTCTGCTTTGTATTTCCGCAATTTCATGAAACTAGGTCGCGGTTCACCCAGTTAGTCACATAGCTGTCAGATTTATCCGTGTATTCAAATCGCTCTTAAAGTAGGAGCGAATCGATCTGACAAACTATGTGCTTACAATGAGACTGCGACCTTTGAAAGACTTCTGTCAGTTAAATATGACAAGTTAAATCGCATTAAAAAAAATCGCGTAAAAAATTTAAAAACGGTAAAAAAACAATTACATTCTTTCGGAAAATGTCTCTTGTATTAGGAATGTGCTGTATGCATCTTTTTTTTCTCGCGGGCCTGTATATTTTAAGCTTTCTTTTGCAATACTACCGTCAACTGGGGTGAATAAGGTCAATTTTGAGCTTTTAGTACGATTTTGACGGAATTTCATAAGCGAACCCAATATTTAGGTTTCATAACTTTAATCTTATGATTGTGAATCTATTTACAGTAGTTTGATAAATACAATAGGGAAAAATGGTTAGGGTTGTCACAAATATAGGTAATAAGCTTTCAGGTAAGTACCTAGCTGCTATAAGAATAATATGTCAATAAATCATTATTGACATAATAAAGTTTTAATATATAACATAATAAAATTATAAAAAGAAAAAGATTTTATAATCTTTGCTTATTATTATTATAATCTGGCCACACTACACGTTGGTGCATTGGATGTATATAATTTGGTGTCTCACTTGGAATTATTTTCAAAATCCTAATACAGACATAACCAGGAAGAAAGAATCCCAAAGAACCTAAATAGTGCCGAAGTTTTGTCATTTATAAAGTTGTTAGCATTAGAACAAAAGACATTGGGCGTTATAGTGGAAAGTTAGACGTTACCTGGCACTAGTGCTCCCCAATAGAAACGTCTATTACCATCAATTTAAATACCCATTTACATAGCTTCCTTCACGTATCTTTCAAAGAAGATGAAGAGAAGACGAAGACAAAAACCACGACCACGATAGATGACGTACCAGACACTCGCTCTGATCGACGTTGTCGAAGACTATAAGTTCAATTTGGAGAAAAAGGTATCTTGCCGAATCCAACTCGTCTGGACAGCGTTGTAGAAGCTTCGCAACTTCTCGTATAAAACTGCGGTATTTTGGACGAAGAAGTTGTGCTTCAGTATCTTAAGACCAATCATTTTCTGGGGTTCTCGGCATATCGGGTTTGTACTTTGATGTATGCGGACTCCCTTCCCTGTGTTGTTTGGCTTCAAACGAAGTTTTGCCTCCCTGTCTCACTTTTGATTTCTTACCCATGTGTAACCGGGAGGAAATTTCTTTCGCGGTTCATGATACTCTGGTTCGCGTATGTCCGTCTCGACTAAAGCCAGCTATAGTTACAACTCCCCTCTCCTGTGACAATTGGGTCGATGGAAAACGAGCTTACAAGCTTGACAGGGCTCATTGTAATGCCGCGGAATTGGATTCGGTTGAATTCCGTTCCTTTTCACAACAATAAAATATCCAAATAGGTACCTACGGTGTTCCGGATAATGTATATTGAGAAATGGAAAAAATGTGTACAGCGAAAATGTTCTTTCTAAAGCACAATACAATTTAAGCAATTTTCTGGTGCGCTCTTATGTCCGCAGGGGGTAATCTAAATTCATTAACTGGCCATGATTGCTATGAATCCAGTCTAAAAAATTACATTATTGTTTGACATTGACGGCCGTGCTTACCAACTGGAGGTCCCGCGTTCAAAATCTGGTAAAGGCGGTTATTTGTGTTTATCACAAATTTTCCTGTTTTAATTATTACTGTATTTATCTATATAAGTATGTATATCGTCGTCTACTACCCGTTAAGCTTCGCCTAATTTGCTGCAAAGTCCATCTGTGTGAGGTTGTCCCCAAAATATTTCTATTTATTTATTTATAGCTAAATAAATTATTATTGTGGGATATACTTTCAGAAACCGACGAAGTCCCACAGCAAGCTCAACGTGGATAGAGGTTTTATTGACTGTTAAAGTAGCTTGAATTACATTCGTTTGTCGTATAACATAGTTTCTTTTGTTTACCGTACAAATAAAAACTCAGTTTAACACAAGTTAGCGAGAATTGTTACGACAAGACGTCCAGTTGCGGTGTTAATTTCGTCCAAATGTTCGCCGTGAACGGATTAAATACTCAATCTCCTAATGGCGGGCAGCCGCGCTTGCAAAATAAATACGGACAGAACCAGTCCCTGGGGTAAGGTTTGCTAGCAATCACTGAATAGAAAAAGTGTAGTTAGAAGAATGGAGCTTAGACATGTATAAGCAGATATTGTATGTAACAAGTGGAAAATGATTGTCCACAGATTGACTGTTTTTCATAAAAAATATTAGTAAATCGGATTACACTATTCAGTAGTTATAAAAACCTTATGTTAATTACCAGCTGAACCAAGATTAAAACAAATAAACATATCAGAAAATTAATATGAAACAATTTATTACGAGTAAAGCCCCATATTGTGATATTTGATTTTCATGTGTTCATGATTCTCGTTATAAACCAACTTTCCAAACAAAACGTCACGAACTCGAATGGCAGTTGCAAAAGTCCTAATGGAAAAGCGAATAATTGTATCAAAGTGAAAAGTTTTCGGCAGCAAAATTAAAAAGAACTATTAATTAAGGACTAATTTATAATATACGGAATATTTAATATTCTACACAGACAACGTTGCGGACATACATATAGATGATCAGGGCCCGTCATTTTCATTCCGATTTCTTCATAATGACGTATATAAACACACAGGATACGAAATGATTTAATGACAGATAAAGTCTCTCAACGTTGGATTCTAACCTCGAACGTAATTTTTTTGACACCATTCAATAACAGCATTATTCTTTTTAAACTTATAACACAAAACATGATGTATGAAGCTTGACGTCATTTGTCTGTCATCGGCTTGAAAATGACGGGCCCGGTAGATGATATAAGTGAAGTTTCCATTCTAAACTACCTCTAACTTACGTATAGCTGAAATAGTTTAAGTAGATCTTGTGTTAATGAACGAGAACGGATTCCTACTAATGAATTGCGGCTCCATATATTTGGAGTTTCCCGGATAGTTGAGAAAGCAATCAATCGTTTGCGATTAACAACTTATCTGAACAAACGATCTGAAGCAAGAGTTTCTACAAACACATTCAAGAGTTCGACAAATACATTAAAGAATTAAGGAATAGCTGAATTTACGGCAATAGTTTTATTGACTTCATTCTGAAACTTACTTAGGAAACTTTAAAAGGATTAAATGCTATGTCTAAGTTTAAATTTAACTTAAGAGGAATCACAGATTCAAATATCCTTGACCAAATTTTGATTTGGTAGAAAAAGTATTTACCCCTTTATTTATATAAAATTTAACAGACGTTTTAGTTAAATTATGTTTACTCCCTTTCTAAGACAGGGAAATTTAATGTGAAACTGACTAGGATAGACAATCACTTAGCTATACTGTGTTTGATGTACGTTTATGAATAACGGCTTTAGCAGTTTTAGTAACTAAAAGGAATTAATTTATTTCTGTTAATTTTATTTTTTAATTATATTTAGTTTAACATAATTTTAATTTCGAATCCTGGTCAGAGCATTTATTTGTGTGTTTAACATGAATCCTGAAAATTCCTGAGTTATGGATGTTTTCTGTGTATTCAAGTTTTTATATTGTATCCATCTATTATATTTACCGTCGTCTAGTACCCACAACACAAGCCTTATTGAGCTTACCGTGGGACTAGGTCATGTTATGAGAAATAGAGATTTTTTTAATATAATTTTTTTCTTTAATATTATTGGACAATTTCTCAGAAAAAAAGGAAAAGTGGAAAAATTCATGCCTGAGGTCATATTTTTACCTGCGTGTCCAGGGCATCTACGAGCTTTCCATCTTGAGGCCTCAAATCAAAGGTGATACTGGCGCTGTTCGTTACTTCTCTTCGAAAGGTATACCCGATCCATCTCCTCCTTCACACTACTTGGGCGATTGAAGATTGCCGGCACATACTCCACAAATCCTCGTTCCTTATTGTCTTCGGTCAGAAGATGCGGAGGATCAACCGAGTTTTTTTAAAATACTACGACGGTGACAAACAAGCATACGGCCTGCCTGATGGTAAGCGGTCACCGAAGCCTACGGACGCCTGCAACTCCAGGGGTGTTACATGCGCGTTGCCTACCCCTTAAAAAATGAGGATTCGCTGTGTTGACAGCTAAAGGGGCAAACTTTGCTCTGTGGGTCCCCAGCTGTCAACACAGTGAATCCTCTTGGGGCTCTGGCGACCTTACTTACCAACAGAAACACAACACTATGAGTAGGGTCTAGTTTTATTAAACACCGGTTTTCTGTAAGGTGGAGGTACTTCCCCAGGTGGGCTTTGCTCCAAATTTGAGCGAGACGACATTCGTTGTGTTCTGCCCTACCACACTAAACGATATGCATCCGCTGTGCCCATACCTCTCTTAAAAGGCTTAGGTCCGAGTGCTTAGCTATTAATAAATGAGTGGAATATTTAGGTATTCCGTGTTTATCGCTGCAGTTTGAAATCCTCCTAATCTTCACTGAGATATGGTTGATAAGGAGTATCGTTAAGCGTAGTTTAATGAAAAATGCTGGCGATAAGAGCAAAACCCACGAGCATGCTTTATTACTGAGAGTAGATACACTAGTTACCTGGGTAACAGTAAAAAGTGGGTTACCTTAGTTTGTTACTATCAGATGGTTTGAACTTCGTTGTCACCAAGATGCAATGGGTATTATGGTTTTTTTTTACTTTATTGCTAGTGATTTGGGTTGTTAGCGTTCGTGGCCCGATGGTAAGGCGTACTATTTACCATCAGATGCGGGGTCGAATCCTGCCGGCTCGTACTGGGATTTTCGGAACGTATGTACTTGTCATTTAATATTTTACCAATCGCTTTTCGGTGAAGGAATCGTGAGGAAACCGGGCTAATCCCAATAGAGTCTAGTTTACTCTCTGGGTTGGAAGGTCAGATGGCAGTAGCTTACATAAAACTAGTGCCTACGCCAAATCTTGGGATTATTTGTGGCATAAGCCGGGACAACGCTCGTAAGAAGTAATTCAGGCTGCAAACTTAATAACAGAACTATTTGTAAGTATATGAAATTGTATTTGTCGTCATTTTGTGTTTCGGCGAGATATACAAATAAATAACTTGTAATGTGCAGGAAAAAAACAGGAAAATAACATACAGAAATTATTATTTATTCTTTCTATAGATCAATCAATCTATTAATTAGATCAATTAGATCGTTCCGCTCCATCCCATCCTTTCCCGTCCTAGTGTAAGTTATCCTTAATTATTTTGAACATGTTTGTTTTCCAAACACAAACAAGATGTCAGAGCATAGTTAGTAATTCAATCACCACATTTGCCTTAGCGAGTTCAAGGACTGATTGAGACAAACAATGATTAGTGTGGTGAGGCGAGTCCAATAACAACTTAGGGGGGCTATTCAACTACTTAATGCGTATTAAGGTTTGATTGAAACTTTGTTAAGTACCGTTAAAAGTTAGCCACGGAAATGGTTATTATTTGGAGAGCAACAAAGCAGTTAGGCTTATAATGACCAGAACGCAAAATGAAAAAGTCCATAATATAGTTAATTTCACTTCAATTTAAAGTAATTCATTGTTATACATTGAAAGAGATGTCATATACCTACTACAGAAAAAGTGTCCAAGGCCCCCAGTGGCCAGGACTGGGATCAAACCAGCGACCTCCTGCTTTCGCGGCAGATGCCCTAACCACTAGGCCATCCGACCACAGAGACCAGAGTCCGAAATTTCCTAAGTATATGCAATCCTTTCTTATTGGAAACGCTTTTCTTGCAGAACATTTTTTTAAGGTCAAGCATGCATTGTGAGACTAACCCCAACAAAGCCCGATCTGATAGATCTGAGCATTTGGCTGCTTTTCATCGGCAATGGCAAAGAGTAATGCCAAATTACCTGAACCGCGGCCTTAACATGACGTCTTAACGCGATTCAGTTGACGACCTAAACTGAGATTATTAACGGTGTAGGAAAATCCCAGTGCCAACATGTAGTTATCCACATAAAAACTGCAAAACTACGTATGAACCAACAGGATTATAAATCTTGACTGTGTCATCAAGATCAAATCATACCGCTAAATGTCTCTTTCATGTATAAACCACTTAAACACACTATGTTTTGTTTGTTAGTACTTATTTTAAACACATCTTCTTCTTTTTCTGCCATGCCCTAACGGGCGTCGGTGGTCAACTTTGCAAAGTCTTTCCTATTCTCGGCCAATCTTTCGAGCGTGGCCGCGTCCTTGATGTTGGTCCATTGTTTAATGTTGTCGAGCCAGTTCGTCTTTCTTCTTCCTCTTCCCCGCTTTCCCTCTATTTTTCCATCTATAATAGCTTTCAATAGGCCATATTTTTGATGTCTGCATATGTTTCCAAAGTATGCAATCTTCCTACGCTTAACTGTGGTGAGTACAGAATACAGAATACAGAATCATTTATTCGTCAAACATAGGTTTAATACAACAATACATTGTATAAGATGGTCAGATAGAAATGCATCACTATGTTGTGCCCACAGGACATACGAAATTAATTTTAAAATCATGCATACATGCACAATATTACATTTTATTTCAAAATTAACATTACAGAAGAATTAATTAAAATTTGATCAAATAATAACAATAATAAAAGGAGAAAATTAAAGTTATAAACATTAAAACACTATCATTATCATTATACATAAAATTAAGAGAAAAAGGAAATTGAAATAAAATATTGGTCATGGAAACAAGCAATTAAATGTCATTATTAAAATTATTAAAGAATTAAATTTATCAAATTAGTAAGATGTGTTTTCTGTCAAGTATTCGTCGCAGGAGTAATATGCCTTTTTCGTCAAAAAATCTTTTACAGCTTTTTTGAATACGTTAACATCGCAGATTTTCCTCATGGCTTCAGGTAGCTTGTTATATACTCTAGGAGCCATACCTAGAACACTGTCTGATAAGAGAGCAGTGTCTGCCGGGTGTGCACGGATCAAGTATCGCAGACGCTCACTGGTTAGTCGTTCAAATAAAGTTGGGTTGCATTTAACAAAAACTACTAATTCAAAAATGTATAGACAGGGAAGAGTTAAGATTTTTAAATTCAGAAAATGAGACTTACAGGGCGCCAACCGTGGCAGACGACATACAGCCCTAACGCAGTCTTTCTGGGCCTGGAAAGCCATTTTCCAGTTAGTTGAATAACCCCAGAAGATTAGGCCATAGCGGAGAGTAGAAGAAACATAGGCATGATAAGCTGTTAGCACTACTGACTGGCTTGATACTTTGTTCAACATAATGAGCGCATAGGAGTAGCTGTTCAATCTTTTACATACACTGTCAATTTGATATTTCCATTTCATGTTTGTATCAAGGAGCAATCCTAAAAATTTTGTGTTGTCTACCTGAGTTATTTTTTCCCCATTATAATTTACATCCAGCTCATCCAAATCAGTTATTTGTTGTCTAAAGTTCATAACCATTGTTTTTCCAATATTTATTTTTAAATTGTTATAGGTTAGCCACGTTACTATATCTTTCAGAGTATTGCTCATCTCTATATCATAATTGTTAAATTCAGTCAGTACTTCCATTTTCTTCTTCATTCTGTTTAAAATTTCAATGTTGGAGACTTTTGAGCACCAAGATACTTTTAACATACGCCTGTACAGCCACATTTCGAAGGCTTCTATTTTATTTTCTATTGTTTTCTTTAGCGTTCAGGTCTCAGCGCAAAGAATAGATAAAACGTAGGCTTTCACAAGTCTCCACCTTAGTTTTATATTTATGTTTCTATTTACAAATAATTTCTGCATTTTAATGAAAGCACACCGGGCTACCTCGATTCTTACTCTAATTTCTTGCTCGGGATCCCAGTTTTCATTCAGCCAACAGCCCAGGTACCTATACTTTGATACTCTTTCTACTGGTTCCCCGTCAACTATGAGATCCCTGGTTGGAAATTTCGATTTACTTATTACCATCAATTTAGTTTTACTGACGTTCATTTTAAGGTTATAATGTTTTACTTTGTTGTTTAAACGATCCATTAATTGTTGCAGTTCTTCCATACTGTTGGTGAGTACTTGTGGTTTAAACACATAACACACTTTTAAAATAGGTACCGAATGATGACAAAATAAAATTCGAAACTAACTCACTGAGGCATTAATACGCATTGATCCTTCCGAATTATATCAGACTCAGTACGTGACGGTATAAGGTGGGCCAACCTGTAAAGATCCCTTTACTTTTATCCTTAAGCCTAACAAACATCAAATCCCATTAGTCATTCTTCATGCTTGTGCTGAGGATGTGGTCGGGAGTAGGCGGAGCGGCAAGCGGGCTCTCTAACAGAACATGTAGGCGTAAGGTGGTTACTATCAAGAAATATCTTAAATATTGTCACGTTGATAACATGGTTAATTGTAAGAAATTATTATATATACAAAAACAGTAGGAAAATCTGCCAAAATAAGCATGTTATTAACCAGATGATAACTGTAACTATGATAGACCCTCTGGACTGCTTGCAACGGTTACTGGCTGACTGTGACTTCAATGTATCAAACGTATAAATCACTTACATATATATTTTTTGTTAGTAATTATTTTAAACGCATAACACACTTAAATTGAAATAAGTACCGAACCAATATGACAAAATAAAATTCGACAAAACAAAAGAAAAATAATTATTGTCTTCAGTTTCCGAGATTGTTATTAACTTATTAACACGTAGGTAGACTAGGTAGACACGACTGCTATAGCATTCGCGTAGTTTTTTGTGTCCTTTGGCCGATGACAGATGACGTCACTTACCGTCAGTGAACGTGTTAATTGAAATTAGACACTTAAAAACGGATTAATCGAGTTTATTAACATCACGACTCTCCGTTTCGAGCCCTTTACAGCACTCATTTTCACAGGATTAAGATAATGACAAAATTATGATGAAAGAAAACTAAATAATCGAGACTTCAGTACGCATCGATCCTTCCGAATTCTATCAGAAGTAGGCGGGCGTGCCTCTAATCATCCCTTAAGTTTTATCCTTAACAAACAGTAAATGCCAATAGTAATTCTACATGCTTGTTCTGCTAAAGATATGCTCGGGAGTAGGTGAAGCGGAAAGCGAAGTGCTAGCGGAAGAGAATCCTCAGGTTTAGAGGGTACCATTACCATAAAAATCCAATATTTGTAGCGGTCTGTTTGCCTAAAAGGTTGACTGGTAGAGAATCCATCTGGTATTTTGTTCGCCTTTTCTATACACGCGTGCCCATGCACTTTTTGAATGCTTGTGTAGGTACATTTTTTACTGTACAATTAAGCCCCAGCCCTGCTTCCGGGAAGCTTGGTCACTTTTTCTGTAGTATATGACATCTCTTTCAGTTTATAATTTGTATATAGTAGTGCGCCTACTTAAAAACATGAATTAAAAGATTTATTATAAATAATAAATTATTTAATTCATGCTGTACAATTGTACAATTAAGTTTAATTTAAATAAATAAATAAATCTTGACTTAAACTCATAAAGCAGTGTTCCGAGACATTCCCAATGCCAATGTGTACTATTTTTTAAATATTTAACTATGAATCATTACTGTCCCGGCCACAGCCTTACTAACACGAGATAATGTTAATCCTATGACATGTCCGGAATCAAATGACAGGAGACGTGACAATGCTATCCAATTTGTTCGTGTCTTGAATCCCGAGAAGGATTAGGTTTAACTAGGAGGCGTTACAGAAAAGATAGTAGAATAGGTGTGACAATTTCGTACAGTATTAGTTATGAGCGTTAAACGGTGTTTTTGTAAGGGATGGGCGTACCGTTGAGCTGCTAAGAGATTAGATTAGCGGGCACTGGGGGCACTTGCGTATGTTTTAATAAAATGTAAGCAACGCTGGACGCACCGCTTTGAGCGTCCACTTAGTCTAAACAGGAAAAATAGGCGGTAGAGGAGGGGATAAGAATTTTACATTTAAAATGCACTGAAAAGTCTCAAATTGATGTAGTTTTATGGTTAGATTTTGTGTTCAATGCAGTATTATACTTAGGTACTGGTTCTAAAGTGCATAGGTATAGGTAATTTATGACTGAATTCATTCTTCTCTGATTGAAAACACTGGTGTCTAACAGATGGAATATTATATTCTTAATTCATGATAAACGGGCTATTTCCCTGATATATTAAGTTGCCTTTATTGCCAAATAAATAATGACCAATTATGCATTTTACACCGACTGTTTTCAGTGAAAGTAGATTGCCGAGATTTGATACCATATGTGTCAATAGTGTCCGTTGCCGAAACCTGTTTCATTAAATTTGTAAAGTATATTTTTAAACCCAATTTGAATTTATTAATTGAGATTCCTACTTAAGAAATTAAAAATCACTTTACCTACCCTTACTTCACCTATTTTTGATGAAGTTGAACATATTATTTGAATAATTCACTCAATTGAATGACAACTATCACCCTCCTCAGAAATATACATAACTTTCCAGCTATTTAAATGAAGTCTATAAACTTTTCATTGGTTTTTTTTTCTTTAATGTCGACCCACATGCGCGACAATATGAGTCGAAATGACTTATATTGTCATTAGAGGCTGGTCATGCCTATAAAACGTCAATAAACATGTAAGAAAGTGCACGTGATTATATTATTAATTACAATAGCAGACGTACTTCCCCAGATGGGCAGCAGACTGCAGATTTGAGCGAGACGACATTCGTTATGCTGTGCCCTACCACACTAAAGAGTAAACGATATGCATCCGCTGTGCCTATACCTCCGATGAGGTATGGCATTGTACCACCTCATCCCAGAAAATTAGGTGCTCACTCAAACTCATTTTAAAATGATGTCCTACCCAACACTATTTGAATAAAACAAAGTGACTTATACTTATTCTTCCCTAAGTCTCTTTGGATCAGATGTACATAGGTATGTGTATACCAAAATGTGAATATTTTACTTAAAAACCTAACCTCTCAATTTTCTACGTATTCCGGCGTAAGTTTTTCAAAATATTAAGGGTAAGTGATGTGCAGTTGATGGCCAATGACTGCACAAGATTTCATCAGTGGACAACGATTTTCGTTAGGGTACGGGCCTCCATACATGAAACGGCAAACTTCTTTCTGTTATAAAAAAATCTTACAAAAGCACCATAACTTGCACTTAACATACCTCACCCTAATATCCACTCGCAAATAATATTTTTTGCATTTTCCTCCACACTTTTCTAAGAAAAAGGGCTTTGTAATAAGAATCCTCATTTTACGATCGTGTCTCTATCGAGAAAAAATTGCCTCCCCATTTATAACCAAAATTGGGAATCGCGGACACTTTTATCATGAATTTTATTACTGTACCTACCCATTTTTGGCATATATTATGTGAAAAATTTACAGCACTTTTACTTTTTTTGACATTATGTACTGCTTTTTCAACTTGACGTATAAATTTATTTTCGTATGAATTTCTTAGATTTGTTTTTTTAATCACCTATTTCTTCTCGATAGTTGCCACGGATACGATCTCCTGGGTCACTTTTAAAACCACAGTTTTATGACATTGTAATTCATAAAACATGTTTTTTTTGTTATATTCCCTTTCCATGACGATGACGGGCCATTTACCAAGCATGTCAGTAGAACATACTACAATGTTCCTTTTAACAAACTGTGCTGTATTTGTCTCCTGACTGACGGGACAGAATAACAAAAGAAAGTAATTGATTCACTCATTTAACGTCCACCATGAAATTTACCAATCAATTTTTCCAGAAGGAAACCGGACTAACTAAACCATTTAAAATATTTACAGAAAACGAACGTCTGGAAGCGTATACTGCATTACAAAAATTGCACACGTACGTGAAATTTATGTAATGCAGTAACCGCTTGCAAAAATGTCACAAGGTTTACCAGACACATTGTTTTGTCGTGTGTTTCAGCACCAGTAAAAGTAAAAAGTGTTTTCAAACCTATAAATAGTTGTGGCAGCGATTCAGTAAACGTTCAGACAGACGAAGACTCAAATAACAGCGCTTCGTATGACGAGTTATTTAAATCTAATGCGTTTAAACGAGCAACTCTTGTTTGTACCTTTATAATTTAGTAGTCTTATCCTAAAGTAAATACTTTAAAAGCTTATGCTTAAGCAACACGAGATATATTATGTATAGGTATCCGAACTGAAACGAGTCAACTTCATATAACAAAAATCATTAAATAAGATAAAACCGTTGTTACTACCACAAAACAGAGAGACTAGTAGAAGTGACTTGCGACCGGATTATTAAGAGAATGGATGTCGCCACACTAACACAGCGTCAAACACGCACACAATATTATCTAAAAGATGATTAGCCGCAATATCTTATTCAAAAATAAGCTTAATGTCTTATGTAACATTTATGAAATTATACTACTCACTTTACCACTTACAATGTTTCCACACTTAACTTGCAAAAAAAGAGGTGTCACGTGTCTCTCTGTTTTGTGGTTACTAGAATATTGATTTTGATGTTATAGCTAACCTTATTTCGGATAATATTGGTGCAGACGAATTCTTTGGCGTCGCTCAGACAACGCAGGCGAATATGAAGAAATGAGACAAGCTACTTATCGATCGATACAAATTAACACGTGGATAGGATGCTTACCAATCACATTAAATTTACTGATTAACGGCATAACATAGCTACAACCAATCCAGGAATTATTCGCATTTGGAGTGTATTTTGCACTCAAATATTTTCAGTGTCGAATTCAAAAAGTTTGCGACAGAGAAGGGTCGGAATGTTACACTCGTTTTCGCAGTCTAGACGAGACGAGGCAGTTACTTGCACCGCCTCGAAAATTTCTGAAATCTAAAGAAGTATTACGGATAATGGACATAAACGAATTAAATAGAGAACTCCAGAAGAATCGGGAATATTGGAAATGCAACTAACTAACTTCCCCAATCTCGTCTATTATTTCTTTTTTTATTCATTCTAATACACAAAAGTGATTTAATGACTACATCGTACAAGCCTCTAAAGAGGAATAATAATATTATTTTAAATTGAATAGTAATTTACGACTGAGATAACGTTTCCAAAAACGGCCCATTACTAGTCAGACGGCAGTTACTTTCGTAAAACTAGCACCTAAGGGCCTTTTTTTTTTTGACGGAGTGGTGAATTCTTTTCCGCACCGTCCCCCCGACCCCAGGTAAGGTCGTAGTGGGGGGGTGTGTGGGACTCGCCGCTCAGTTCTCCCTCTCAAGTCAGAGGGAAGCAGAGTCGGCCCTACCCACTAAACACCACTCCGGCGTTTCCCTCTTGCCCGTTAATGAGGGCATCATGGGATCAATAACATTGCATGCCCATGCCCTCCGGCGGCCGGATGCCGGATGCCGGGGCACCCGCACAAGGAGAGGGAGGTCAGAAACGCTTTGACCTCCCCCCCGACGACGTGGGGCCGTGCAATGCGGGACCCGATCCCGCTGGCCCCATTAAGGGTCTTGGCGAATGAAGGCCAGACGCCTTCGACCCCGAGCACCTAAGGGCCTACGCTAGCTGACGCGGATTACCCGGAACGGACGCCCTTTTAATAAGAAATTGTATGAACAGCGCTAAGTGAAGCGGGCCCACGGAGCGGGTGCGCCATATTAAATCCACCCGCCGCGTGCACCCGCTCCGTGTACCAGCGTCAGCTAGCGTAGGCCCTAAGTCATATCTTGGGATCATCCTCCATGAGCCATTGCATAAACTCGGAAAAATGCTAAGAACAAGAAGGAGAGAACATTACACTGGTCTAAGTTGTAAAATAGCTACAGCAGTAGTTACCACCATATCAAACTTTTCCTAGGTATCTCTTCAATTGTTCTGTTTTCGGATACAGAAGTGAAACAAAAGGCCCTATGCATCCTTACCTGCGATTAGATTAATCCTGTCAAGACGTTATTAGTTTCTAAGCTATTAATGATTAAGGAATGTGGTTAAATGAATAGTCTTCGAAGATCACAATCGTCGTTAATCCAACTTGCTAATAATGTAAACAAACCGCCATATTGATCGACCTCAGCACAGTAGAACGGGACGGGACGGGGCGGGACGGGTCAAACGCTGAAAATCAGCGTCACTGCACTAGTTATGGTGCTTCGACAAATGCTGAGTGGCATCCATTTTGTTTGGGACAACAAAGCTTTCAATTTATCGGTGTGTTTTTAGTTTGCTTGCAAAATGTTGTTTCAAATAAAACGATTTCCATTTAATTTCATCTGTCATTTTCTACAGAAAACGTCACATGACATCCGAGGGCTCCGAGCTATCACGTGATTCTTTAGAAATCGACAAATCGTCCTGTCCCGATGACAACTTTGGTCTAAAATGCCAATACCTCTACCATCCCTCTTCAGCCAAATACCCTCGTAATCCCTAATCAACCCATTTGTTCACAATTAGTTCATCTTTGTTACCATCGTCATTTGTTATTCTCTTTTATAGCTCAGCTGGTGAGAGTTTATCAGCACATTCTTTCATCTAATCCGCTTACCGACACATATATTTACTTATCGTTGAACTTAAAATAAACTAAGGACCATAAACCCCAAAATCTAAACCTACAGCTGCTTATTTAGGATGCGTATAATCAACGTGGTGATGTGTATATATTGAATAGCCCATTTGTGCCAAGTGAGTCTTCAATCTTTTCATGTTTGTAAAAAGCTATCGAACTACTTGGCACGGTTCATTACGCAAATGTTCAAAATAAATCATGGTATAAAGACGTATTTCTCCACTTTCGTTTTTTAACCCTGCCTAAAAAATGATAAATCTACGGAATCTGTCAGCAAAGTTTGTCTTTCCGTCGAAAAAAGGTGCAAATCATTAATTTCCCATTCGTTCCATCAAGTTTCCGTAAACTGTTTAGTTTTGATGTAACTTTGTGATATTGTTAACATAAAACGAGAATAGATAAACACGTCAAATTTGACATGGGTATTCGTGCCCTTTATATAAGGTAAGGATATGCGGCTCCCAAAAGTTGCGGAAAAGGTAACTCTTTTGGGACCTTAAGGTTAAATTGCCATCAGAGTTTTGCGGGCCTCGCAAAACTCGTACTTATATCAGTGGTCAGGCTTATTGAAGGCAACTGTACCTGAAACACATTCATCAGAGCCTATACCACGAAAATCGAACGATTGCGGATTTGTATCTCCATCTCTGTCACAGTTGCATATTGGAGAGACAAAGAGGTTTCCCCGTCAATTAAAATTTTCGATGTTCGTGGTAGACGTGCAGGCACAGTCTAGTAAGATGGAAGAGGATGCTTTTAAATTACCTACCGTTACAAGAAACTGCAACCGATGTTAAAAAAGTTTTCAGTTTCTCCTTAAAATTCTACACTACCTTTAATGAGGTTTTGAGCCTTTGAGGAGATTTGGAGATCTGTTGCTTGATTGCACAACTGAAACCATACATTACTGACCGAAGTATAAACCATACTATTGCACCATGTACAGTCAAGTGTAAAAATATGGGTGGACACATCTTACTCAAAAATATGTCCCATAGCATCTTATTCCAGTGTAATAAGAGAGTAGTACCATATTTACGAGACGATTTTGTCGATACCTATTTTTGCACTTGACTGTACCATGCCACGTGGGAATATATTTTATTTTCGAATTTGCTTTATTTTCCTGTTATGTATTTAGTTATTATATCATTTAAACTTTCGTGAGTCATGCTGACATTAAATTGCAACGGTTAACACTCACGTATTTTTATCACAATACAATGACTGCCCGATGCAGTCGAAACATGTCACGCCTGTGATAAAAATACGTGAGTGTTAACCGTTGCAATTTAATTCTTAATATTCAGTTATTATTGAAGTAATATAAAACCATAAGATAAATGATTAAATATTGGATATTTCATTAAAACTTTAATTGGAAAACTCCCGTGAGTATCACACATATTAAAATTCTTATAGCGGGTTACTCACGTCAATAAAGTCGAAAATAGCTCGACATGTTTCGGAACAGTCCGTGTCCCTTATTATGTGAGCTATTTTCGACTTTATTGACGTAAGTAACCCGCTATAAGAATTTTAAAATTTTAATTGGTTTAAAAGTAAGGTTATTACGACAATATGGCGGTTTTAACTATAAAACTCTCGTGAGACTCGAACATATTAAATAATATTTAAAACGGGTCACTCACGTAATTTAGTCGATGTCGAGCGAAAATCGACTAAATTACGTGAGTGACCCGTTTTAAATATTATTTAATAAATATGGCGGTTTGTTTACATTGTTAGCAAACTCGATTGACGGCGATTATAGTTGATTTGCATAAGCGAGGTACAACGTGATGCATTGTAGAATATAGGTTTCTTGTTTTCAATGTGATTATTTCATAATTTTATTATTTTGTTTACAAGGATTCAGTAATTTGAGGTTTACAAGGATTCTCCAGAAAGGTTGGGTTGCACTTACAATAACATGTTTTTTACAGGGTCAGGTCACACCCATAATTGATCACCATCGCGGTAAAGATCTACACGAAAATCAGTGTCCCATTTTATTATAGAATCGTCGATCATAAGTAAATGTGTCGATCGAGACAAATGGGGTGTTAGAGGTAAATGAGTCAAACTTAATGGGCTGACTCTGGCCGGAAACGGCCTAGCCGCCATCTTGGAACCCGTTTAACCGGAAACAATTTTTCATAATCATGTTGATCGAACATTCTCACTTTTCATTGAAATAAAGGTGCGATTAATATAAGGAGTTTCATCTGTTTTTTATTTTATAATTCTCATGAGTACTCATCGTGGTAGCTGAATAACATATAATAGCATTATAATTTAAACTTTCGTGAGTCATAGTGATATTAAATGGCAACGGTTAACACTCACGTATTTTTATCACAATAGGCGTGATATGTTTCGACTGCATCGGGTAGACATCGTCGGACAGGCCGAGTGGTGTTGTCACCTCCGCGGCTCGGGCAGTGTGAGGTTATAACACCACTCTGTCTGTCGGACAATGACTGCCCGATGCAGTCGAAACATGTCACGCCTATTGTGATAAAAATACGTGAGTGTTAACCGTTGCAATTTAATAATAGAATTATAATACACATTTGTGCTTGTTTTGATGCATACTTTTATCTGTCAATCAATGTAAATATGGTAAATTTGTCTTTCTGATGCCCGACGGGCACAACCGCTATGGATGTTCGATGGATTGCTCGAACGTATATGCCTTTTCTGGCTTTTGTCTGTTGCTAAAATACTAGACTAAAGTACCCATAAACTTATTGAGGCTTTGCTTTCAAAACACGTATATATAAACTTTACTTTAATGAAAATTTACTACCGCTATAAAATGGCTGAAGTTTATTTATATTAATTTTCTTTTGTGCCACTACCACGCCAGCTAGTAAACTTCATTATTGAGTATTTATTTCTTCGACTTTTCATGTTATATTTCCTTTTAGTAGGACCTAAGCTAAGTGGCCACTCGAGCGAACGTGCAGTGGGGGATTGAGGCCTTCATGTTAAGAGTCCGGTATAGGTTCAAATACTTCAAATACGCGCGAGATACGACTTTTGCATAATAAGAAGAGACCCGTATATTATACACAGATGATGGAAACCAAAAACCAATTATAGGAACTCACAAGTAGCATGGTATTTAACTTACACGCCAAAGAAACCGCACGAGAATGAAAAATATATATAACTAAAATTGTAACAATTTTGAGGTTATGTTTAAGCCTAAGGCTTCTCTATTAATATATAGTGAATATAGTGATGTACTGCTCGCACCGTTGAGGCCGGTTTATAGTGAGTTTACATACAAATCCGTTTTTAGTTGGTTTTTCTTATCGTTGAGGCATATGCTTCAAGAATCAGGCTCAATCAGCCGAGGAAAATACAAGTAACACCGAATAGTTCAGCCTCTTCAAAGCTTGTAACAGTGACTGGCTCCAGTAGGTATCAGTCATTGTTCACTGTGGACTGTATAAAGTAAGGTGGTATTTCCATGGAAATACTTATTTAATTATTTTAGCATACGAACAAATATATATACAATGCTTTCAGTTAGGCTTACAAAGGCAGACTGACAAACCGTTTAAACCTAATATTCAAAACATGTAAGTACCTACAATTCAAATTTATTGAAAAAACATATGGGTAAAAAAAGTCGCAACCCAGCCAATCGAATAAAGTGACATCAGGACTATCTTCTATTGTAATTTAGGTAAAGTAAACACTGCATTGGTATGTTAAATAAGGATACTATTAAATAAATAAATAAATATAATAAAAACTTATTTATACGTCGTTTTACGTTATCCCATCAGGCTGTTCTATCCGGCGCTTGAACACAGAAGGCTTCTCGACGAAGTAGTCGACAAGGAAAGGAGAAATTGCTTATACTTTACTGTTTTTTTCTTGACGATAGCTTTTGCGATTTAAAATAAGAATTGTAACACGCTTTTATTCCGTTCAGTAGGGAAACAAAGGTATCAATAAGTAGTTAGTAAAACACTTTATTGCACGAAAACATAAAAAAAATCGGTCAAGTGCGAGTCGGACATGCCCACCCTGTTTACGGTAGTTAGGCTTACAAAGGCAGACTGGCAATCTGTCTAAGAGATGGCTCATAATAGAACGGGACGGGAAGAGACGGGATGGGACGATCTGTCAGTTTCTATATCGTCCCGCCCCGTCCCATCCTAGTACGAGGCATCCTTAATCAGTTTTTAAATTGAAAATTGGCTTATAAAATGAACGATATTTAATATTAAACCTGATTGGCTTTTGCATTTGGAAGTGACACTGATATTTATGAAGTACTGGAACTTGTTTGAATGGATAAGATAATCTTCCTGATCTAAAGATATTGCCCTTTCGTATAATGGCCTAATAGTACATTGTGTAGTTACTATTATGGTAACAAGAAATTACGAAAGACTGTGAATTTAAGCCCTCGTCTTCGCCTCGGGTTTAATTTTAACACAAGTTTGAAATTCTTGTACCGCCCGTGATACATACAATGTTTTTCATCACATTTGTGAGGACAAAATTAAGTTACCACGCAAATAAATAAGCAGTAATTATAAGTGGTAATATAGTAGCGCAGTCCACAGAAGACAGGTACACCGCAGTGAGTGTCGGCGCGCGCCTGGGGCACATGTTCTCCGGGAGCTCCGGGCGGCCGGTGAAGTGATATGAAAATCCTTTAAGGTCATGGGTTTCATATAACTCATTAATTCTAAGTATTTTGGCATATGCAGCCAATATATATGTATTATGGCAGCGTGGGTAGGCCCCCCGCAAGGTGGACTGGTGGACTGGTGGACCTGGTGAAGGTCGCAGGAGTCCGCTGGATGCGGGTGGCGCAGGACCGGTCATTGTGGAAATCTTTGGGGGAGGCCTATGTCCAGCAGTGGACGTTTTTCGGCTGAAATGATGATGATGATGATGATGATTTTGGCATATAATATCACCATTCACGAGCAGGTGTGATGAAAAAATATCTATACAACTTGGACCTTATACAAATCTTAGGTGACGCTGACTGTATCAGGCATAAATGTCGACACTGAAAAACAAGTGAAAAAAAAAACAACTACCTACCTATATTCTATGGTCTAAAAACCATGACCTAGAAAGACAGATTATCTTGTGGCAAATGGATGGCAAGCGTGTGCAAGAGTACCCACTAGATGGTCTGATGCGGTTAAGAGGATAGTTGGTGGCAATAGCACGTGACCCACATGGCTTATGACCGCACACTATGGAGACGGAGCACAGATGGTCGAGATCCTCAGCAGTGAGGGATCGAGGAAAGACCAGAGTCGAAAGCTTATGTCTTACCCAAGTCACTGTTATTTCTACTCCATTATACGATACGCATTTGACCGATTTTTAGAAGCCACTACCCCTAGCAAGCGCCTTAATCAATGTAGGGATAATTTGATAACCATCCTAACGACGAGGGTGATAATAATAAGGCTCTCGGGCGTTATTAACCTCGATGTCGACAATTCAATTTTGTTTAACTAGATAATTTCAAATTTTCTGCGGCTTCTATTGGTGATTCTTGCAAAGGACGACTTGCGTCAGATCATTTGTTATAAACTCAAATTAAGGAAAGCTCACGAGATTACGGACGGGACGATGTGAAATTTTAACTTTTTGACCGAATAGAAATCGAGCGATCACCTGACGCCTATCATAGAAACTAACACATCGCCCTGTCCTGTCTCGTAGTTTTAGTAAGATTGACGTTTAAAATAACACTTTAAAGTATGATAGTTCAATGTCTGGAAAGACATAACGTGGTTTGACTGTAAAGCTTAATGAAAAAAAAACTTGTTACGCGTAAGTCCTGCAACTCAAGCTAACGGATATAGGTATGACACGGGAGCGCAGCATATCACTTGCTAAATACAAATACTACATTATAGGCGTGCTAACTATACCATAATAACAATATTACGCACATAAACGTAACAAGAGTAAACAAATTAGAGGCCGAATTGTCCGTGATAATGGATCCGCAAATACGACATTGTCAATATCGATAGATTTATTTACTCTGTCTGTTGCTGGGAAATTTACTCAAGATATTGTATTTTGACTTGTGCCCTGTTGTACTTGGGCTCTGTCTGGTAGTTAGTAACGGCCTCTTTGCCTAGTTGGTAACCCTGTCTACGAAGCTGGAGGTCCCGGGTTCCAATCCTGGTCAGGGGATACATTTGTGTGTTTATCATGAATATGTGTTTGTGGCATATGGATTTTTGTTGTGTAAATAAGTATTTATTTCTGCTGTTAATAATCTACATAGTAAAAAAACATGATTATTGATTTAATAAATTAGAATTAATTAATTAACAACATAACCTACCTCTACTTACTTTAAATTTAGAATATGTCCCTAGGATGCTGGCGGCATTTCCTCGTTGTATAGCAGTTATACTCACTGTATATACTTTGAAAATAAATGAATTAAAAAATGTTTATAAAAAATACATTTTTCTTATCTTAGTTCCATCTTATGCTGTTCTTATGGTGTAACAAAAATGTAATATTTTCTCCTTTGCAGAAGACTAGTGGGAGTAAAGACGGAGAGCTAGTCTCCAAAATTAGATTTGACGACCGGTTGGCTTAGTTGGGAGTGACCGCCTGCTATGCCGATGGTCCTGGGTTCGAATACCGGCAAGGGCATTTATTTGTGTGATGAACACAAGATACTTGTTCGTGAGTCTTGGATGTCTTCTATGTATTTGTATCATATATATATATATCGTTGTCTGAGTACTCCTAACACAAGCCTTCTTGAGCTTACTGTGGGACTTAGTCAATATGTGTAAGAATGTCCTGTAAAAAAATGCTAATAATTAGAAAAAAATTGCTATGCTATCACTCCGACTTCCACCTATAAACAGCTGTCAGGTGCAAGAATTAAAGTAATCCATGTATGCTTTACCTAAGTGTTTAGTTGCTCTCAAAAGTGTATAGCTATTATAGAATCTAGCTCTCAGTTTGCTAACTCAGCCACAGAGCTCACGTGAATAAATCATTGAAACAAATCGCCTTCGCCAGAATCATTTGTCTTCTGTTACGTTCAGCTAGAAGCAGGTACGCTACATTGTTCTCTGTAAATTATTAGTCGTAACAAATGTGTGTACAGACTAGATTTCGCCCGTGGTTTTGTCTGCAAAATTGTGACAACTTTCAAACCAAAACGTCTGCGAACGATTGGTTATAAGGTTTTTAGAAAGAAAAGAAAAGTTGAAGTTGGAAAAAATCGGGGCCACCAGGTGTGCCCTCGGTAGCTCAGTTACCCCAGAGCGCGAGACTCACACTCACGACTCTGGGATTCACGCCCATCGCTATACCTACTACCCGCTCTACCAAGGGATATGGTGGAAAAATTCGGGGCTAAAGGTAGCCAGTTAGGCCAGGGGGTAAACTAGGCTTTATTGGAACTAATCCGGTTTCCTCACGATGTTTTCCTTCACTGAAAAGTGATTGGTAAATATAACTTTCAATGAACTCCTTTGTATGAGTTGGGGTTTGAACCCACGGCCTTCTGATTGAAAGTCACGCGCTCTTACTGCTGGGCTCGCTCTTTTAAAGAAATATAGGTATACACCGTGACCTTTAATATCCCGAATGATTTTAACCGTGTATTCCGGACGTTAAAAGTAGCCAAAAAATTTATAAAACTTTTGTCATTATTTGACAAAAATTTTAGTATTTTTTTATTGTGAATAGGTATATTATGTACTTTTACAAATGGCCTGTAGTAAATCATAATAAAAAAAAAGTAAGTACTTATTTAAGTTTTTTTAAATATTTTTTTGAGGTAGAGGTATTTTTGCAAAGTTTCTTCTAAATTTTTCTAATATCAGTCAATAAGTATGTCAAAATAGTGGTAACACTGCAGTCTAAAATGCGTTTTTGTACGAGTTATGACGAAGAACAGTTTTAGAGAAAGATGTCATTATCTCTGAAACTAAGCCAAATCCAGATAATTTCATATGACATTATAATCCTTAAATGCAGTCAGGAGTACACCTTTTTAACTATAAAACTCTCGTGAGACTCGAACATATTAAATAATATTTAAAACGGGTCGATTAAATTACGTGAGTGACCCGTTTTAAATATTATTTAATATGTCAGGAGTACACCGTTAAAATCTTCCGGGTTATTAACGGTCACGGCGTATAAGAGGGCCTTTATCTTAAAAGATCACATTAAATTAAGCATTACTAAAAAATAAACATTAAAAAAACAAAAGAAATACAGATGGCTTCCAGCTAATAAATAGTCTGTAAATTGTAATCGTAAAAAAAAAAGCGTCCTACGTAAGGATGTTACTCCCACGACTGAAAATAAAACAACATTGAGAATCTGTTTACAAAGTAAGTTGACAACACTGAGTTTAGTAATTGGTGGATTTGTTTACAAAAACAATTTGAAAGAACAGGAAAAATTCATGTATTTTTATCGCAATTGGCGTGACATGTTTCGACTGGTACAGACGGAGTGATGTTGTCATATTTGCGGAGTCTCGATGACTGCCCGAAGCAGTCGAAAAATGTCACGTGTGTGGTAAAGGCATTCATTTTTCAGTTCTGTACTTATAAACGGTCCCTATGTTTTTTTTAATACCACGTCGGTGGCAAACAAGCATACGGCCCGCCTTATGGAAAGCGGTCACCGTAGCGCAGGGAGTCATGTGCGCGTTGCCGACCAAAAAAAAGCATTTACACTCCTTTTTTGAAAAATCCCATGCTGTTTATTCGGGAAAAAAACCTCGGCAAGGAGCTAAATTTCCACAGAAAGTAGGCGATGGCATCATATCCAACAATATTTCAGAGCACAAGCATCTAACAAAAAGCGATAGAACACACATTAGAAGGCCAAGTCTCTCCTTAGACTTAAGGGTGCACTGCCGAGTTTGGGATCGTTGACAATTCGTACAGCGCGCCTCTGGACCGAGTCAAGTCTCTTTGCTAGGTACACTTTTTAGTTCTATTCCAATATAGTTGTGACTCTAACAAACGTTTAATTTCGCATATTCCCTTGTATTATTCATTTAAAGTTCCAAAATGTATGCACAATATAAATTGAAAGAGATGTCATATACTACAGAAAAAGTGACCAAGGTCCCCGGAGCAGGGTTGGGATCGAACCAGCGACCTCCTGCTTTCGCGGCAGATGCCCCAACCACTGGGCCACCCGATCACGGCCCAGAATTTATAATTTATATATAGTAGTGTGACTACTTAAAAACATGAATCAAAACATTTATTATGTTTAATAAATGATTTAATTCATGCTTTACAATTGTACTGTATGCAAAATAATTTACGCTGCAACAAAGGTAGACTTTAAGTGCTGCTGTTGTAAAACAGAAGGCTTAAACAGCATTAAAGTATGCTTTGATGCAAAGCAAAATAGTTAAGTATACCAGCAGCAGTAATTAGTGTAGGTCGTAAATTATTCAGGAGTTTATGCAATTTCACATGCGCAGGTAGAAATTAATTTCTAATAAATAAGAGCAATGCTTGTACTATGGCTATTCGGCGACGCTATAGTTACTTATTATAGATAATAACATACATACCTACTTAGATAGGAAAGATCGAAAACTCAGGAACCAATATTCGTGATAAACACACAAATAAATACTCTAGCTGGATTCGAACCTTCCAGCTTCGTAGGCAAAGCCACTACCAACTAGGCTAGGGAGGCCGTTAAGGGGCTACCCGGCATATTTCACTGTTTTTAAAGTGAATAGGCTTTGTTCAGCTCCAAGCACAACGCTTGAAAAAAATATATAATGTAGCTAGGTATTTGGTCTACATTTTGTTCCACTAAATTGTCGAAAAACATAATACATCAAGAGAAAAAAAAATAACCGTAAACCCTTTTTTCTACCTTAAATCTGTATCTACTCCCTTATTATGCGTCGTAAGTACAAGAAACTAAGACAAGCATTTTATATTTATGTTTACTTTAAACGCATCCACTGATTTTTGGATAGGTTTTGTACTTTTCGAGAAAAAAGCTAATACACGCATTTTTCCGATAACGCCGGCTCGAGATGCCTGCGCGGGCGACGGGGCCAGTCGTATAAGATGGCACTAGTAGTTTATAGGGTTGCGTCCTAGTACAAGCAGCTCTTCCTAGGTGACGACTTATGCTTATAACCGGTATTGTATAACCGGTGAGGAAAGGAAGCGGTAGGGGAAGAAAGCTCAAATCGCCGAGGTCATTGGGATAGGGGACGGCCTTAAATGAAATAATTGAAATGTATTAAAAATTTACTAAAACAAACCTCCAAAAATATATTCATAGCATTTATTTTCAAAATATGTTACAGTTACAGTAAGGTAATTTACCTAACTACCTACCTCTATCTACCTTAAATCTATAATAGGTCCTTGAGGCATTGTACCTAGGATACTGGCGGCATTTCTTCGTTGTATCGCAATGTTGATACGTTGTGAGAGGAAGCCACCAGTTCTTCGGTCACCAGTAACATCAATCAGACGTTTCACGGTTTTTGCAAAAAAACTTGCCCCCATGGACCAAGAGTTTCGACCCCGAATGGTTCAAAAAGGTACTCTCAAAATGAAATGTAATTTACGATTTGAAGCTTAGAGATATACGAGTACATGGTGCGAGTACTTAGTTTTGGTCTACCTACACACCATAGTAATCTACTGTTTCATTTAAACTAATTTGAGATCATTTGGGGGTAATCTCAGAATGATTAGAACTCAAAATTACAGTTTTGTCTACTAGGTAGGTTAGGTTCGTTAGTTATGTTCAAATAGCTGAAGTCCAAACCGCAGAGAATAATTCCCGCGACAGCTCAACATTCCTGACGAGAATAAAACGAAAATAATCCGCGACTAGTTTTTCATTTTCTATAAATTTTAATGATTTTTTGTTGTAATATTCCGTTTGCACTTCATAGCATCTCAGTTATTTCTCACACTTTGAAAACATCTCCATTACATAGTTGGCTAACGAATTCCAACATGTAACCACGACGTGCATATTACTTGGAGTTGAACATCGACATACTTGTTGACTTGCTTGAATGCAGTTCGCTACGAGAACTTGCTAACTAGACATCAAATGTTTTGTGAATGTGCATAGCATTCACGAGTGCTGTAACGTAGACGTACCAGTGCTCGACTGCACTAGTAATCGACTTGGGCACTTTATGTCAAAGTGTTTAAATTCGACTATAGAAAAATCTTCATTATTACAGAAGACAATATGTCTTCTGTCAACGCGATTGTTATTCATTGAAATTAAACACTTTAGAACGGATTAAGGATGACTCACACTAGCACGGGACGGGACGGGACGGGGCGCGTTCTTTCTAAGTTGTCACCGAGTACCCACCGACACGGGACGGGCCGTTCCGAGGTGTCCGGGCTATCCGGGCTAGACGATTTTTTTATAGGCAGGAAGCCCATGGATGTTAATTCTTCATAGACGAAAATAAGAGATAGAGACAAAGAAATTAAGAATTAAGATTGATGACTTATCATCATCTTGCGAAAACGAGTGTTGTAAAGGGCTCGAAACGAAGCTAATAAACGTGATTAATCCGTTCTAAAGAGTTTAATTTCAATATATTGGCATATTAAAAAGTAGTTTAGGTTAGGTTCGGACAGTGTCCAAATATTCGGACAAATCAAATTCGGCCAAATCAAAGCTAAACACGACTATGACAACAGTTTATACGTAAACCAATTGTAAGTATGTTAATTATGCTAAATATAATTTTATTATGCATAATAATATAATAATTATGCGAAGACAAGGGGAATTATGCGAAGGGGGGGGGGGGAGGGGATGCATATATAACTTTGACATAAAGTGCCCATGTCAAATACTAGTGCTGCGTCGAGCACTGGTACCTACGTACACGTTAAGAAACTATACAAAGTCCAAGTTCGCCTAGTATATTAGAAGAACTCGACGTTTGCAGTTTGACTACAACTCGAGTATCATTGATTGGATTTTGGTATAACAAGTGGTTGAATTAAATAAAAATAGTTTTGAGTTCGAATATCACCCAAATCGACCAAAAAAGATTGTACATTTTACTTAAAACGATATTATTAAAAGGAATATACAATAAAGGAATATTTTTTAATTTGTAAAAGGAATATGACTACTTAAAAGTTTATAAACATCATGTCTAAAACAAACCCCAATGCCTAAATCAAAACAAAGTCTGAAAATACACTTTTCATATACTTAATTAAGCTTAGTTATACGTATGTGTATAACTAAGCTTAATTAAGTTCATCTCTACTGCATGCTACAGCGAAATAAAGCAACCTCCGTCCATCCCCCACGTTTCATAAGTACATAAACTAAATATATGTATACGAATTTGCATCTTATTACAAAGGAGTAAGGCACGAGATTGTCAACTTATTTTTACGTCGGCTTTGCATAAAACATCAAGAACAAAAAGATCTGACTACCGTGGTTAAGTTCAGATATTTGTTACGCCAGAAGTGAAAGGAGCTCAACTTTGAGTTTTTTTTGCGTCTACTTAAATTTGGATTTATTATCCTATGAAAAGATAGCCATTAGAAGGTCTATGAAGTGGGAGATCCCGGGCTTGAATTCCAGTTAGGATTTCTACTAGCTTTTGCCTGCGGCTTCGCTCGCGTTAAGAGACAAAATGTAGCCTATGTCAGCCTCCATAATCCTTAAAAAATCTCGTCAATTCGTCTCTCCGTTTTGCCGTGAAAGACGGACAAACAAACAGACACACACACTTTCCCATTTATAATATTAGTATGGATATTATAAATGAACCTTTAAATAAACTTCATTTTTTAAAGGGTCGGGAACGCGCATGTAACACACCTGGAGTTGCAGGCGTCCATAGGCTACGGTGACCACTTACCATCAGATGGGTCGTATGCTTGTTTGTCGCCGTTGTAGTATAAAAGCCAAAATACTTTGACTGAAATGGGTACCTTTTCTCCCTTGGTTAACAATCAACTAATATTGTATAATTTTTCACAAACATTTCTTTCGCCAGTCAATCAATAGTTGAAAAAAAGAATTCAAGAGATAACTTGCCCTGTGTTGCACCATTGTGCATTGCGTTGTGTCAAACATTTAAAATCAAAATCATGTTTAAAATGCAACTAAATTGTAAGTTAAATTAATTAATTATTATGACGTGACATTAGGTGACATGACATGTAAAATTTGTTACAGTTATAAATAAATTATGTCATCAATCTATTTCCGTCATAACTTGAGTTACGACGCCAACCACAGCGCCGTGACGATTTGCAAATCCGATGAAAATACTGTTCCGTCCGTCGCTCAATTACGGAAATGAACAGACGCCATCGCAAATTTCCTGTTGCAGCCACAACATAACACGCAGAATGGTATGTTTAAAATCAGGCTTATCAACACCCGACATGCCGACAATGTGCAATGTAGTTCCTACCGTTTTCCCAGCTTATGTCTTGGCTCAGGGGGCCTAAGGGTAAGGTTTGAAGAGATGAGGCTTTGTCTAGGTCTAAAATATCCGGAGACTGGGACGAAACTATGTAAACACTAACTTATGATTAGGGCCACTTCCACCACCCAGTGATAGCCGCCAATTCGGAGTTAAGCTGTAAAATTTAATACTAAAAAACGTGGAAATGTAAAGCAGGAATTAAATCATTTATTATTTATAATAAATAAATTAATAAATAAATATTATGGGACAGTCTTACACAAATCGACCTAGTCCCACGGTAAACTCAATAAGGCTGGTGTTGTGGGTAGTAGGCGACGATATATATAATAGACAGATACATATAAATATTTGTTAATTGTTACCGTTACTTTATATTTTCCAATATATATAAATAGGTATTTATATACATTAGAAAACATCCATAACTCAAGAACAAATATTTTTGATAAACACAACTAAATGCTATGACCAGGATTCGAACCCGGGACCTCCAGCTTCGTAGGCAGGGTCACTACTAACTACCAACTAGGCTAGGAGGCCGTTAAATAAATGTTTTGACGCATGTTTTTTAAGTAGTCACACTACTATATATAAATTATAAATTGAAAGAGATGTCATATACTACAGAAAAAGTGACCAAGGGGTACCCCAGGGGTTGGGGCGTCTGCCGCGAAAGGTTCGATCCCAGCCCTGCTCACCTTGGTTGCTTTTGCTGTAGTATTTGACATATCTTTTAATTTATTACTAAAAACGCTTATCTCCGGGTTATGTGGCTAACCCTGGGTGGTGCAAGTGGCCCTAAGGAGGAATAATTAACCATAAGTTAGTGTTTACATAGTTTCGTCCCAGTCTCCGGTTATTTTAGATCTAGACAAAGCCTTATCTCTTCAAACCGTCCTGAATAATATTTAGCTCAAGCCATTGTCGAGCGTCATATTGTTATAGCAAGGTTACGTCCCTCGGGGCTAAGTTTACCTGCAGAGGAATAAGGAATTTCATTATGAAACTTCAATTTTCAGGGCTTGCATGTACCCAAGACAAGCTTGGAAGTTATCCATATTAATATTACAAAGGAAAATGCGTTTGTTTGTCCGTCTTTCACGGCAAAACGGAGCGACGAATTGACATGATTTTTAAGTGGAGATAGTTGAAGGGATGGAGAGTGATGTAGGACAGTTTTTGTCTCATTCTAACGCGAGCGAAGCCGCGGGCAAAAGCTAGTACTAAATATTTATGGGTATACGAAGAAACAATTGGAGCATTTGTGGCGTGAAAAAGGTCGCGGGTTCAAAAAGTTACAATGAGTTATTCTGAACTTATGTACGAAATATCATTTTTTTAATATAAGTACGACGGTGACAAACAAGCATACGACCCGCCTGATGGTTAGCGGTCACCGTAGCCTATGTACGCCTGCAACTCCAGGGGTGTTACATGCGCGGTGCCGACCCTTTAAAAAAAAGAGGATTCGCTGTGTTGACAGCTAAAGGGGCAAGTTTTGCTCCGTGGGTCCCCAGCTGTCAACACAGTGAATCCTCTTGGAGCTCTGGCGACCTTACTCACCAACAGAAACACAACGCTATGAGTAGGGTCTAGTGTTATTAAATTGCAGGTTTCTGTAAGATATACTTCGCCAGATGGGCTCTGCTCCAGATCTGAGCGAGTCGACATTCGTTGTGCTGTGCCCTACCACACTAAACGATATGCATCCGCTGTGCCCATACCTCTCTTATCATTTGATATTTGGGTGGATTTTTATTCTGTTGACGTTTTTTTTTCGTGTCAGATTTGAATGGGATTTGGTGGGTAGGTACTACCTACCCACCAAATCCCACACTACCTACTAGGTAGTGTATTATACTACGCTAGATATATTCAAAATCCCAGCGACAAAAAATTTTACTAAATTTCCCACTGAGTTACGAAAATCCAATACGATTTCGTAACGGAAAAAAATGTGGGACATACTGGGAAATTGGGTCCATCTTAAAGAGAACAAGGAACTCTTCCCACCCACCAAATTTCATTCAAACGGACGCGGAAAAAAAAGACAATAAATAAAAAATCCGCCCATTTGCCAATCGCTTTTCGGTGAAGGAAAACAGGATTGAACCTGGGACCTTCGGATTGAAAGTCTCACGTCATACCGCTGGGCCACCAACGCTTTAATTTTGATGTAATTGACGTTGTGATGTGATTTGACATTGACGACCGGTTGGCGTAGTTGGTAGTGACCCTGCTAAGCCGATGGTCCTGGGTTCGAATCCCGGTAAGCATTTATTTGTGTGATGAACACATATATTTTGTTCCTGAGTCATGATGTCTTCTATGTATTTGTGTATTGGTATATTATATATATCGTTGTTTGTGTACCCGTAACACAAGCCTTACTGAGCTTACTGCGGGACGTAGTTAATTTGTCTAAGAATGTCCTGTAATATTTATTTAAAAAAAGGATAATAATATTAAGTTATAGGTAATTAGATAAGTTAAGTGTTTAATCCACGAGTTAGCAGCGAACCACCGGTTAAATACGAGTAAAAACATTGTCGATATCAATTGGAGATGTCACTGCTGAGATAAATGGTATCTACAGGGAAGCTCTAGAGATAAAGATTAAGATAGTGCTCGAAATCAGACGTAAAGTAATAATATTATTGAGGAAGAAAGTAAATAAAAACATTAGTAATTCAAGAGCAAATTAAATAATGCTAATAATTTTCCCTTGAATTATAATGCAATTTCTAAACAACCTGTAGATACAATTGTAAAGCATGAATTAAATCATTTATTATTTATAATAAATGTTTTGATTCATGTTTTTAAGTAGGTACACTGCTGTATATAAATTTATTATAAATTGAAAGATATGTCATATACTACAGAAAATGTGACCAAGGTCCCCAGTGACCGACTACCTTCTGCTTTCGCGGCAGAAAAAGTCACCTTGGTCACTTTTTCTGTAGTACGTAGTACATGTCTTTCAATTTACAACCTGTAGATATTTAGGTATAAATACCAAAAATATGGTAAAAATATTTAGGGAAAGTACAGTGATCTCGGTGCCAATATAATTTTGTTCCTTCCAGCGTCGAGACCTTTGGTCCGTGAGGCCCTAACGCTCTGAGTCTCTTCAAAGAGACTCAGAGACGCCACAGGAGACCCAAGAGCTGGCAGCTGCCTCGCTCAACGCATCAGTCTTACAAGCCAGCGAGGAAATATTGCCTGTCCTCGGTACCATGCCGCAAGGGCCTAATTTAGATAACTTTTTTTTTGTTTTGTTTTTATCTAGTTTTATTTTAGTTTTAGTTTGGTTAAACTTCTAGATTTAAAGTGTTTTATTATGTTTTAGTTTAATTTATTACAATAAATATAAAAATAAAAATATTTAGGTACCTGTAATTTTATCGCAATAAAAATATGTATAAACTGTATATGAAGACACACTTTGTTTATACTTTTGAACTTTATTACAAATAAGTAAAGTACAAAATTGTTGACATATCTTTAACATTAAAAAAAAGGGAATAACAATCAATGGCTTAGAAGTTATTGTGTGGGAGAGCAAAGCTACAAACTTTATTAATTCTGGTTATTCTTACAGTGTTACAAAAGGACATACAAGGTCGAAGTTTGTAAATAACTGTAACTGCAATAAATAATACTTTCTTAGACAAATAAAAATGTTGTTACTGTAATAAATGTTGTTTAGGTACCTCCTAGCTAATAAAAATTACTAATCTGAAATAAACTTAGTATCTAAAATTCTAAATAAACTAACTACTAAACTGTTTTTACTTCAACCTAAAATAATTTTTAGTTTTATTAAAATTATTATATTCATAAATAATTCATTATTTACGTCAATCGAATATTTACCAACACTACAACTTATACGCAAAACAAATTCTTAACCTCCATTTTAAACGTAAAAATTAAAAAAAACTCACCAAACAAAAACAAACTCCCAAGACTTTCCAGCCAGTTACATTCTCAACCGTCGAAACTGCACAAATAAATCCAAGTTCTAAATTCAAAAGAAACTTTGAAACAATCGCGATCGTTGGTTGAACGGCGGTCGTGCGCCCGGGTCGGCGTTGCGAGACAGACTGACTTGACCGAGTTGACAGGACTGATACACGATTATCTTGACGAAAGATTTGAATTGCGATTGGATTGCTTGACATTGAATTGGGACGATAGAACGCGTTCAATCGGATTTGTGCATTTTGATTCTTTATATTACAAATGTGACAAGTTTAACGGTTATATAGAATCCGACTAAGTTTTCTAGATTTTGATAGCACAAACTATGAAAGTGCTAACGTCTTTCATAGAAGTTCTATGTTTAAAATACCACTTTAAAGTTTGACAGTTCATTTGTTCGGAAGAGATAACGTTGTTTGACTCTAGTTATTTCTTCACGCAAACGGCTTAACTAAGTTATACGAAATGCTCATAGATAGTTTGCTTGATAAAATAGTACATTACCTAACTAGTGCGGTAAAACAAAGAAAGGCCGAGATCGCAGATGTTTGCGACCCGAGCTGCAAGCAAGGGACGTAAATATGCGATCAAGGGCTTTATTTATTACCTCACGTGTTAGGTACATCATTTTATGCCTACACTTGGTCAGAAATCGGCTTTTTCCGTACGCGTAGCGTGCGGAGAAAGGCACTTTATGGCCAGGTGTGGCATAAAGGACATTACGATGTATAGACTGGGATAGAAATTCAGAATTGTGATTGTGAGAAGCAAATGATGTAACAAGTTGCTAAGAGATCTTTTCCGGGGTTTTGGCAATCGCTGAATCCGAAAATTGCTATTAGCACTTCGAATTATATAATAGTTTCCTCAAATTCAAGATGGCTGCCAAAAAAAAATGCATACCATGTGGGGTATCAAATTAAAGTGCGTCTTAAGTAGATTACAAATATATAACATGTTACCATATCAGCACTCACTTTTTCTAAACAATGAAAAAAATCAAGCTTTGGAGTTGATTTTGCATTGCCGTAAATTAAAAACGACTAAATGAATTTCTCTAAAATCTTTTATTAATTACTTGGGATGTCCTCTTAATTAACACGAACAAAAATTACACCAGAAATATTTAAAAAATAACAGATTCTCAACCACTTTAACTTTTTACTCATTTGTGCAATCAATACATTGACAGTACTTCGTGCAATCCATCCTAGCACCACGACACTTACAATGGTTGAGGATTTGTTATTTTTTAGTAGTGGTGGGCTCGAAACGTAGGGTTATGGTGTTAATAAATTTGTAAACAATATTTAAACAAATTAGGTTGATTTTTTTTCTTTCAATTTATACGGTATTATGCTTTAAGGCTCGTCTCATAAATATAGTTTAATAATATGGTTTAAAAAAAATGGTGATAAAAAATATTAAGGAAAAACATACTCGCATACGAAATTCGTGCAAACTAATGACCCAATTTGTCGATACGTGTGGCCATAGAGGAATTATATAGTCTGTGCTTAGACTAGACCATTTAATAAACTGGGCTGGTAATTGACAGGTGTTCTCTGCCAAATGCAAACGACCAATGACCATGTTCCTTGTATTGACGGACGTTTATCTGACATAGCTATCTGTACGTTGCCTACAAATAGTCATACATTTAGGGTGCATCTCCAACAAAAGATGGCAGAATTTTGTTGTATACAAAATGACTCTCATTCGAAAAAAAAATGACAATAATATTAACATCTGAATGACGTGCTCTCTTTTATTTGCATAAAGTATCTTTATTTCCATAGCTGAAGCCCAATGTTTTCAGAGGACTGAAGAATATTATGCACAAAGTGTTTCCTTCTATCATAATTTATGCTTTGATTTTTATTAATGCAAAAACATTTTATACTTTATTTAGGACCTTTAATCGCGTTTATTTTCACCATGGCCCTACGTTATGAGCCCTTTACAGCACTCGTTTTCACAGGGTTAAGATGTTGACTGAGAGAATACGAATTCTCCCCGTCAGTAAAAAAAGTCGTTTTGATTCAGAAAAATTAACAACCAGATGTGAATCTCAATTTTCGTCTCATCATGTACCTAGGCGTCAATGACGGCCCAATTATGTCGAACATTCCGATTCAACGACTGCAATTATTTTTAATTGTGGCTGTACTAAATCTGTAAATGTGTAGGTGACATCAAAGTTCGTATTTAAGCCGATCATTGTGCCACAGATCGACATAAAATTTCTATATATCAGAAACCTTTTTTCTTATTTAACGCGAGCATTTTAGCTAGATTGCAAAAAATATGAATATGAAATCTAGTTAAAATGCTTGCGGTACTGATGAAATTGCAAATTTTTCGCAATAAACTAAAACAACTGACAAAGAGATTCATTACGAAGTGCTAACAATTGTTGAACAAATATTTTCTAGACATAACTAGGATTGCGTTTAATCCATCTTCACTGAGATCTTTCACTCGAAATCTGAAACAAAGAAGACTGAAATTACGAACAATCTTCAACTCAGTTCTCACAGATTTTGATTAAAAGGAGGACGTTTTACTATTAGACTACAAGTGCTTAATAGTAGATTACATACCAAGGCCGTATAAGTGGGAAATGCCTCGGATTCCATGTATTTGTAGGCTGAGGCGAAGCCGAGGTCGACTAACATGTGATCCGAGGCTTTCCCATTTACCGGCCGAGGTTTGTATACTATTTTTCTGCCCGACGGAGCCGGCAGGCGGCAATTTAGTTCTGCGCTTACCGGCCGGAGGGCTGAAAAGGAGTATTATAGGTGTACAATCGACCCGGGGCCACTCTAGCTAGACCATGTCAAAATGACAAGCAGTAAGGTATTTCTTACAATCTGATGTATGCAGCGCAGGTAAGTTATACTTCGAGATTTAAAGTGTTGTAATATCTTAATAATATTTAAATAGCATTTATTGTAGTTTAGTCTATTACAATAAATGCTATTTTAATATTTATAGCGTCTAATTTAAATTGACAGATCGCCCCGTCCCGTCCCGTCCCATCTTAGTGTGTCATCCTTCGATATAATGATTCTTGTTTAATAATAGTATAATGTATATCGTAATAAAAGCTTAAAAAATATCATTACAATATATATTACATTACTGCAGAGGCCGTGAAATAAGGGATTGCTGGACGAGTTCTGAGTAGACGGCCGAGTCGTAGACGAGGTCAATAAAACGAGTCCTGCAATCTCTCTTCCGGCCGAGGCTTGTATAGGGCTTTTCTCAAACATTGGGAGGAAATAATAAAATTAAAACAACTACTAGGTAAATAGTTAATTATGCAAATTTAATATTGTCTTCTGTTACCGCGATTGTTATTCATTGAAATTAAACACTTTAGAACGGATTAATCGCGTTTATTAACACCATGATCCTACGTTTCGAGCCCTGTGAAAAAGAGTGCTGTAAAGGGCTCGAAACGTAGGATCATGGTGTTAATAAACGCGATTAATCCGTTCTAAAGTGTTTAATTTCAATATGCAAATTTAGTTTAATATGACGGTTTTTTTATTTTTAAACATGCCATTTGAATGAGCTATTTAAGCATCATGTTTAACCGCACATAAATATACATAGAACCATAGAATTTGTTTATTTTTAATGTCGCAGATGGTGCTCATTGGCTGTATGTAATTTTTCCTTTTGTCAGTTTAGTGTTAGTATAATTTTAAAAAGTTAGAGCAGCGGACAATAATGTTTCGTTCATACTTACACCATACATTACTTCACGGCTTAAGGCCAAGAAGTAGATGTGGGGAGCCATAAACAAGAAACTTCATGTCTTCATTTCGTGACATTAATGCATACATTTCCGACCATAATTATTTGAGAAAAATATATTTAAGTAAAATAACGATATGATGGACACAAATGTACGAAAATAGCTGTATTTAAAGGCCTGATAAGGATGATTTGGCTAATATCCAAGTTAAAAATGCCTTTGACGATAAACATATCACATAAAAACCGGATTGTTCCAGTAGAATCAGAGATCTTCGCTCGCTCAATAAACTTCTTGCTTATTCTTCTTTATTTTCAGGGAGCTGGCTAAGCGCCTCGTGGACAGTTCAGATGATCAGAGGGCTGGCTCGTATCTTGCCCAGCGAATCGGCATCGCCATGCAGCGGGGCAATGCCACCAGCCTTCGGGGCACCCTACCGTCTGGCGCTGAGCTAGCTCCCATTTTTGTTTGTAAATAGTTGTACAGTCAGCGTCAGAGATATGTGACCCCCCTAGGTGTAAAACTGCAACTCTCGTTCGACACGAGAATCGGCATATACCACACTGTCATTTAATTCTTTCAAAAATGAAACATCTCATCTTTGTCTCCTAGCTGGAATCGATCCTGGGGCCTCTCTGCGCACACTCATTCGCTTCACTCATACTTTAGTCCGGCTTTTTTCCGCTGGGCTATCGTAACGCATGGACTACACAACAAAAATATGAACCAGTTCTTAGCAGGCCGACCGGCAATAGAGAACTATGACAAAATCAATAAAAACGGACTATATTGTCAATGGCGCTTACGCCGCATCGGGTTGCGCAGCGTTGCATTTTTATTGGAGCATCGCTGATAATGGTGTAAGCGCCATCGCCAATAAGGTCCCTTTTCATAGATATTCTGTTACAACTATTATATCTATACTCGTCCTTGTTTTGCAAGCTTGTCTTAGATCATAGTAATCTCTTTGGTTTATCAATATTTTCCTACCCTCATTTTATTTCCACAGACGACTAACAACGACTTTTACCAATTACATTTTAAGGTTTAATTTACTGGACTAAATTCGTCTAGTTATTTCATGGAGAAAATTTGTTTGAGGGTAAGTCATAATTTGCGTGTGCGAATCATACCTGTGGTTGGTGTGCCTACGCAATTACGATCTCTCGACTTCTTAAATCCTTTGCATTTTAAGCAATTGAATAACTGTCCCCGTCCGTTTTTTGTGTTTCAACGACAATATGGTTCGATAACTACTTTTCTTAAAGCTAAAATTGTGGTTCTTTGGGAAGAGAACAAAAGTATTAAACAAATAGCACGAGAACTGAATATAACGGTAAGTTTGTAACCTGTGACTCCAGTGAGACATTTATTTTTTAGTAAAAAAAGGAAAATGTTATCAATAAGTTAAGCCACCAGATTTTGTTGTGAGGGTGTTTACTGTCAAGTGTTTACCTATATATGGGATAAGATAGACAAATATATTTTTTATCGGAAAAGTCTTTTAATCGGCAGTTTTTTTATGTGAAGTAATAGGTATAGTCTTAGAGCCATGTTTATTTTTAAAGCTATTTGAGTTTTTTAAGTTTTATCATAAACGTCTCCTTTATTGAAATAAGCAATTTATTGAAATTTTCATGGAGGTCAGGTGGGGTAAAATTGGAACCCCGAGGAATGAGGGAGATTCGTATGAAGTGCCCATACTGTTCTTCTTATCCCGGGCAAAACAAAGTATGTTCTCCCACCCCACTTGATCTTATAAGTATTTTTTTTTACAATGTTCGCCATCTGCTTGTTTTGTTTGTATCAATCGTATTAGATAATTATACCTAAATGTTTCGCAATTCACCTGTTTATCCCAGCTTACAGAGCCTTAGATATATGTATGAATGATCTGTAACACACACCCTAGATACATTTCACAACATTTTCTTACCACACACAAAGCGTGTGGCAAGGAAAACTTAAATAAATAAAATAACACACAGAACTATGGGATAAATGTGGGTGCCTCATTATCTTTTACACTATTGGAAATAGGAGATTATATACGAGCAAATTTAATACGTATTTTTACTTGCAGAGAAATACGATTCGCAGATGGGTGAGATGTTACCAGCGAAGGGGGGACGTGGAGTGTGATAAACCAGGCCCTCGTCCCCGTGCTTACACTGACGAATCTGAGAGACACCGGGAAATTGTTAAAAGACACAGTAGGTAAATTATATTATACAATTTACATTACCTGCAGATTAAAAAAAACAGTTGTTTTCAGTTTTACGTTTTTAAATTTTTGGTATGCTCATGAGATTTTTTTTTTTAGCGTATTGGTGTTGGATCTCATCTATGAAGATCGGGGAGCTTGTTGAAGTTGGAGGCCGAATGAACAGCGAGCGATACCTCGAAGTGTTACGTGACGTCATGTTGCCTTCCGTTCGCGTCGCCTATCCCGAAGGACAAATTTATTTAGTGCAAGACAAAAGCCCTGACCTCAATCCTATTGAGAATTTATGGGGTCAAATGGTGCTTAACTGGGACCCTACACAAGTCAAATCAAGACAAAACTTAGACGAAGAAGTTTATAGAACGTGGGAGTTGATGAGGAACACCAATGCATGTTCAAACATGGTGTCAAGCATGAAAAGCCGACTAAAACAGGTAGAAGATAGAGAAGGTTTTCCTCTACGTTATTAGTTAAAATTGTAAAAAAAATGTTTGTGTTGTTGGTATCTCCATTATTGGGCAAATATTTATTCCATGCAAGTTTTAAAATAATGAGTTTAATGACGCTATTGTATAAGTAGTGTCTAACAAATTATATTGTTTTTTTGCAAATAACAAAATATTGCTTAGACAATTAAGTAGGCTTTTCCAAGTGGTAACTCGTTAATTTCTACCTTAAAAACCATATATATTGTTAGCCATTTAATGTAGTTTTTAACATAGATTCTTCTTCATTAGTATTATTTCAAGTCAATTTGATATGACATGACTGAATAAAGTGCCCTGCGGGTTCGAACAAGCAGTTCCCTATACCTATTTTATAAGTAGGTAATATAATCAGCACACTCAGAATCGTAAAAAGCTTAAACCAAACCAAAATTATAAACTTATTTCTGTTAAAAGGAAATTTCAATGTAACTTTAAAGGGAGCTCTTTAAATTCGACCCATTTAGTGGAGAAATACCCCATGCTTAAGATTGTGGTAAGGTTGCATTGCATTGGTAACGTGCTAACATTGCAGGAGATGAATTATTGTTATCTTTGATAACATGTTGTTTCTCTTTGCAATGTTTTAGCTGGTTTAGATTACGTATTACATATTGATAATGGCATACAGACTGGTAGGGCGAGGGACGGTCTAACATATACTCATTTTTTCAAATTGTTTTTTGAATAGCCCATTTTATACTTAAAAGCCTCTTCCCGCGATTTCCACAACTCCCACCGCTATGACCCGCCATCTCTGTCTAAAGTAAAACTGAAAAATTGTGTTAAATGCAATAAGAATATTAATTTATAATCAAGGAAAACGGAAACTATACACTTCACTTTTATCCGAGTAGTTTGGTATTACTTATAAAAAAAGTTATGTCCCAACATTTTTTTTACGGTTCTACTCAATGAAGTAAAATGTAGGTATAGCATAAAGTAAACAACCAAAGTGTAATGCCTTATAAAGTTTAACAGCATGCAGACCACCAATACCACAATTTTAAACAGTAAGAGCTAAGCTAGAGGTATTTTACTTGTTAACTTGAAGTTTCACTGATGTATAATTGAAGAAACTAAATTAAATTAGCTACACATTGTTATTATAATTTAACTAGTAAATATTTAGCAATAAAATATATAGTAATCAGTTTACAGAACACGCATAATATATCTACTGTCATATTTATATATTACCCCCATTATTCAGTTTTTAAACAATATTTAATAATAGTATTTAAATACCTACTTATTTAATAAAAAGTTACCAGTGACTATGGAATTTTCATTATTAGTCCTTAAAAAAAAGATTTTAACTTCTATTTTAATAAAACTTTATTAAAATAGAAGTTAAAATTATATTAAATAGGAAGTTAATAAATAATTAATAAAAAAGAACAAGCATAAAAATACAAAAAAATATCCTCTACGTAGATTCGAACCGCTAACCTAGTGTTTCATAGTCTGTTGCACTATCCATCACGCTGCACGGACGCTTGTGAAGTCGACGAAATTATTGTTCTAGTTAAAAAAAATCAAAGGGGTTAATTTTAATGTTACCGAGTTAATAACTGAGTAATAAGGAATAACAAAACGTATAAATATTTGTGGTAATGTAAAAAAATATTAAAACCCGGATATAAAAAAAAGTAAAAAAAAAGCAAAAAGTGTAGATTCTTATGCTGGGGTTCGAACTAGCGACCACATTTGTCTATTGCTGGAGGGGGGTCACATATCTCTGAAGCTTACTGTACATATTATGATTTTTTATTTTGTTTTATTTTTATTATTTTAGTTTAGTGAGTTTATGTACATATTGAAATTGTATGTATTTTACTTCTTGCTTGTATTATGTTGATACAGCGGAGGAATTTTTAATAACCGCAATGTAAGAATTACGAAAAGCAGGTAAATCAATAAGCAGCTGTCAATCATATATTAAAGTGAATCAAATATATTAATATACTTAGACCGGGTTACTCACGTCTATAAAGTCGAAAATAGCTATATCCTCAAATATGTATATCCTTTTTCGGATTACGTCAAAAATACATCATTCAACGCCATGTTACTGAATTCGATGCTGTAAAGGGCGACATTAAAAGAGTAGAACCAGGGAAAATGGTTACTATTCAATTAACATTTATTATACCGGGCCTACAATAGGAGCAATAAATTTAATCGTAGGTTGTACTCCTCATACTGAACAACATTTGTTCAGCGACTTTAAAAAAAACGAGGATTTAGATTTTTAATACACTTTAAACTTTTTTAGAAGACGCAATGTACTGCAAAGTTTTACCTATTAGTACTGACAAGAAACGTCAATTAGACTGATGTTAACGTACGAGTACATAGAAAATACTAATTAATTTGTATAAAAAAGTATTAACCTTATAAATTGAAGATGTCATATACTACAGAAAAAGTGACCAAGGTCCCCGGTGAGCAGGGCTGGGATCGAACCAGCGATCTCCTGCTTTCGCTCCTGCTTTGAGTCTGAGCTGAGGATTGGCAGAACGTACCTTAAACGTTTAAAATAAGAAAGGATTGCATAAATGCATATACTTAGGAAATTTCGGATTTTGGTTGCAGTGATCGGGTAGCTCAGGTGGTTAGGGCGTCTGCCGCGAAAGCAGGTCGCTGGTTTTTATAATTTATGGCCTACTTAAAAACATGAATCAAACATTTATTGTAAATAATAAATGATTTATTTAATTCAGATTTACAATTGTAAAGTAGGTACCCACAAATTACACAATTTAAAAAGTTATTGACTAAAAGTTCTTCAGTTAGGAGTGGAACCTACGATTAAAATTGCTATAATTATTAAAATTGCGGTATATTATAATTATTATCTTTATATTATATCTTCGAGCAACACAGGTTTCCAACACGTTAGAATGGAGACATCATAGGGACATCTTACGTACGTACAAATGTTTCTATCAAACATATTAAAATTCTCATAGCGGGTTACTCACGTCAATAAAGTCGAAAATAGCTCGACATGTTTCGGAACAGTCCGTGTCCCTTATTCATGAGTCATGCGTGTAGCCGCGGCGACTGCTCTACGCACACTGCGAGCCCCAGCGCGGTCAGCTCTCGACTGAGGCAACCGCGCTGGGGCTCGCAGTGTGCGTAGAGCAGTCTTTGTACAATATTCATGTGGCAGCGCGTCAAGCCAAGTTCAAAAGAATGGACTGACAACGTAGAAGGGGTATGTTTAAATTATATTAAGCGAATACTTTGACCATTTCTTATTTTGTCCGTTATCACGGAAATAAAAAATTACGTTATTTACAAGATACCTTTTTCAAAAGCTATTTTATTTGAAATAAAGTGCGTAAGTACCTACACTTAAATAAACTATACTTTTATATCAATGCGAAAGCTTTGGTGGCCCACCGGTAAGAGCGTTCGACTTTCAATATAAGATAAGATAAGATAAGATAAACGTTTATTTGCCAAACATTATGTACATTTTAAAGATGTTTACAATATACGAGTTCCATAATGCAAAACAAACAAATTTTCAAATCATGGCGGCTCGTACTAATGAGTTTCTCGGAACAGTCGGAACTTAAGTACGAATTATCATTTGATATTTAGCAATCGCTTTTCAGTGAAGGAGCCGGACTAATCCCAATAAGGCCTTGTTAACCTTTGGGTTGGAAGGTCAGATGGCAGTCGCTTTCGTAAAACTAGTGCCTACGTCAAATCTTGGAATTAGTTGCCAAAGTGGACCCCAGGCTCCGTACATCAGCTCTGCATGTGGGCATGAGCCCTTAAAAAGCTAGAAATAAGAAGATGTCGTCTGCCACGAATGAAGAAGGCGCAGGTTCGATTCCTGTCCTTGGAACTGGAGTTTTTGGTCACTTTCGTTACTATATGCCATCCATTTTAGCTCATTTTTTTCTTCAAATATTACCTAATAAAAGTAATAAAACATATTAAATTAATTAGGCACTAATTTATACCTAATGAGCTAATAAAACTACAACTCAAAACCACTAAAAACAAACCACATTAAAGTAATGTTATGCATTAATTACAAAGGCTATGTGTTATGAATATTATAAATTTTGTTATCTTAATCACGACGCAATACGTGATATGTTTGCAAAAGGAAAATTAGCATTTTTTGAGCAAACATCTGTGATGTTTAACAGCAAAACGGCATTTACTTGACTTTATTTTGCTTTTAGGCAGAATAAAATTGACTTTATAACAAATTACAGATAACACTTACGTAATTTTAGTCACTATGATTAATATAGGGTAAAGGAGCCAATAGTCGGCCTTTTAACGAATGGTTTGAGTTCAAACCCTTCCCATTTGCGCTTGCGGGAACCAATTGACAAAATACAACTCTGCATTAAATCACCATTTATTAAACTTGTATAATTTGAAAGAAAAACACTGAATCATTTATTAACTTTATAGATAATTAACAAAAAACTAAGAAGGGGACTCTTGCCCAGTAGTCGGCCCCAAATGACCTTAAGTCGGCCATTGTGTCCCCAGTGCTCGGCCGTCACAAGGGCATGAAATGATTATTAAAACAGGCGGCCGACGTTTGGAACCTCAGTACCCAATAGTCGGCCACACGAATAAAAATAACATTTAAATGCGGCCGACTACTGGGTTTTTGTTGTATTCGAGGTATACAAGTATTGACAAAATTGATTGATAAAAAATTACGCATCCAACTGATTGTGACTGTGAATTACATTCATAAATAAAAATAAACAGCCAATATCTAAAGGTCGGCCTCCTACGGCTGACTACTGGACTTTATGATAAAAAGGTAGGACCCAATATTCGGCCGTCTCAAAATACTACTTTCGTGGGTAAAAACATCCATTACAGTAGGAAAATATGCTCGTAAACCATATAATATTCTTTTCAAAAGAAAACAATTGCAATATAGTATCAAAGGAAGCTGCTTACAAAAAATGGCGGATATTGCACAATTAATAGCACAGGCTCGCGGACTCCGCTGTTATGAACTTGTCTTACGCTCGCCACTTACCCCTCCCTGCACAGATCACCCGATTTTTCAACAAATATGGAGTTGGAGAATGAGAATACATTTATGTTATTGGATAATTTAAAAACTGGCGCTATTTGTAGCGAAAAGAAGACCGAAAAGGCCGACTACAGGTTCCTGGCCGACTACTGGGTACTTTACCCTACGATATAATGTTTGTTATTAACTTAAGTAAGTTTATAAAATAATTGTACATTACGATACAAGGGCGAAAAATAGGCAATTCGCAACGAGTGGCGATAAACTGAAACACGACCGTAGGGAGTGTTTTAAATCGACACAAGTTGCGAATTACCTCTGCGCACGTGTATCGTACGACATATTACAGTACATTTGGCTCTTTGAATATTAACTGTGCTACCTAGGACGGTTAAGTAGCACCATTTGTACTATAAATATACATATATATACCTGTACCTATTTAATAGCAAATTGTGACTTTATCTTGTACACAGTAATGAAGTACGTAGGTATGTTTCCAAATACGTGCGTGTAGTACATACGTAGGTATGTGGTAGGTATATATCAATACCGTTTCCATACTACATAAAATTATAAAAAAACTTGTTTCTAAGTATACTTGTTCAATTTAGTTTTTATACCATTATTTTAATATCTTTAATTTATAGATATTGAATAAGTAGTACTAATAACAATACAGGTAATTTCCCTACGGTTCCGGAACCCATCTTAGAGCACTTATGATATGTGTGTAGATAAAGTAGTGTATGCATACATAATTAGGCATTAAAACACTCGTGTCATGTTATGAAACTCGCTTTCGGCTCATTGAATAAAAAAAAATCGGGCTATATGTATCCATATCCTTGTTAGTAGCGTATCCTAAATTAGGTTAAAAGTTAGTGGTAGGTCAAGGTAGGTAGCTAGGTAAGTTACACTTACTGTACATATTTTGAAATTAAATGTTCAGTTGAATATATGTACGAATTCGTTAGACAATATTTCCCACCTTAATAGTGAAAATCTCACTCAGACTAACAACTAAAATTTAATTAAATTATAATAAGACGGAAGTTTCGTAATCCTCCGTTTTACATTCCCAGAAATCTTGAATGCTATTTAAGTTATCTCATAGGCAAACTGCTAAAACTACAGTACATTTTGGAGAAATTTACTATCTTCAAAGACCGGGAAGTTTCGGTACGGTTCATATTTTATCCTGCAATCCTGCAACTTGTATTTGCATAATATATCGTCCCAAGGCTAAAATAGCCAAGACGCTTTGGGACAGTTATATTCGTGTGTATAAATATGAATGAGCGTCGGACACAAATTGTACCAGAATTTTCTATACACAAAAAACACGTTAAACGCGCAACTGCAGACTAGAGCTATAAAAGTCGTTGCGAGCGGTATGCTCGTCATGCATCATGGCTGGATTTCGACGCTGTAAAGTTTGTCGGCTCTGTCTAAAAATTGAGGGAGTTTTCTTATGCAAGATAACAATTCAAGCGTGTAAAGTCAAGAAGGCGCGTACATTTTTATGTTTATTTTTTATTTTTGAGCTGCGCTGATCTGGCTTATTAGTACTTCTTCTTACACTTGTTTTCACTGTTTACAGGGATTTGAAAACGTTACACTAGTTCGTAAGTATAAATAGTGTCATAATTATAAAGTTAAAATATAAAATAAGCGTAGGGTTAATTAAGAAAAAGTTCTGATAGCGCGATGCAGTATATGTGCTACAAAAAAAAAGCGCCATCTACCAATGAATTCGTACACAGATTCCGCAAATCTACTACCTAAGTACTGCGCGATTTGGAGTTCTAGACGCTAGCTTACTTGAAATGGAGAAGTTTCGAAAACTATACATATTTAATACCGCAGTTGTGCCGCTTGGCTTTGCATAAAAAATAATCCCGAGGTGAAAATTGCTCCGGTCGAGCCGTAACGACATTCTTTGTACCAAAGTAGTGCTTTGGAAATTTCATGAATAACCTGATAGAAGGGGTAAAACATTTATTTTCAAAATAAATACAGTAAGTGTAACTTACCTAGCTACCTACCTCTACCTGCTCGTACCAATGAGTTTTTTGGAACTTATGTAAGTACGAAATATCATTTGATATTTACCAATCGCTTCTCAATTATCATGAGGAAATCGGACTACTCCCAAGATGGGCTTGTTTACCCTGTTGGAAGGTCAGTTCGCAGTCTCTTTCGTAAAACTAGCGCCTATGTCAAATCTTGGGATTAGTTGTCAAAGCGGACCCCAGGCTCCCTAAGCCGTAATATAAGTTGGGAAAATTCTAGAAGATATAATTATGAATTCTACTTACATTGTCTTAGTAACAGAGTAGGATCTGCAAACCGGCCATTTTTAGTTTTCAATATAAAAATAGGTACCAATAGGTATATCCTTAAAGGTGAAAGTCATCAGTCGCGCACTAAAATATATTTATGAGTTATTTTCGACGACTTTGAAAGGTTTCATAGATTCGAAAGTTCTCGAATCAAAAAACCTTTAGCAATGTAATAATTGAATCGCTTATTAGATGTCTCGGTTTTGATGACGGAGCCGCCTACTCACATAGACTAAAATTCCCTTGTAACATGTTTATTTTTTTAAATTAAGGATGACTCATACTAGCACGGGACGGGACAGGACGGGAAAATCTGTCAATTTCTACAGAGATAATCACGTGATAGCTCGGAGTTCTCGGATGTCACGTGACGCTTTCTATAGAAATTAACAGATTTTCCCGTCCCGCCCCGTCCCGTCCCGTTCTAGTGTGAGTCATTCTTTATACTAATAAAGACAACTATGCCATAATAATAAAATTTTAAAGCACGAATCACCGCCCTGCCCTGCTCACTGCCATGGTCACTTTTTCTGTTAGTATATGACATCTCTTTCAATTTATATCATAATTATGTTAATATACTAAAATACATGTTCAAATGGCGTTAAAAAAACGAAAAGTCTTTTCTTATGAACAATTTGATTTACGGGCTAAAATCATCAAAATGGTTGAAAGTCCGTCAGTGAGATTGTCCACGTAATTTTTCCTGTTTTAAGTTAAGATTGAAAACGAAGATAAAAAACATCAATACTATGTAAGAATTGTACCTAATTGTGACGTCAAGCAAAACTTGAATGCACTGTTTAACAATTTTATAATTAAAAGAAAAATTGAAAAATTCCCTGCGTACACAACTCAACTCAACTGTGGAACCCTCTTCCCCTTGACGTAAGACGTACTCAAATTATAATAGCCTTTAAGTTGAAACTGTAAATATAAATAAATATTATAAGACATTCTTACACAAATTGAGTATGTCCCGCACTTCCCGCAGTAAGCTCAAGAAGTCTTGTGTTACGGGTACTTAGACAACGATATATATAATATAAAAATACATAAATACATAGAAAACATCCCTGACTCAGGAAAAAATATCTGTATTTATATAGCAAAGTTCGTTTTTGCGAACTAGTGTTTTTACTTTTCCAATTTTGGAAATTTAGTTTCGTTCTAATTCACGACAGCTTACCGAAGAGTATCATTGTTAGTTAACTTTACTGAGACGTAATAAAACTAAGTACCTACTATTATCGCAAAAATATTAAAGATATTGATATTACAACATTTCTCTATTGCGGCTACATCATAATAATTATCATTCATTAAAAATATCAAACATTGAAAACAGTACAGTACATAAATCTGTGAATATAAAACGGAACAGAGCCTATGGAGACGTCTGTCAAAGTAGAGGCGTTTTTCAATCAGGTAAACATGTTCGAAGGCTCTATTAGACATGACGATACGATTTGTCACATACAATTGATCATTTGGGTTAAGTACTGAGAAATAATGATTATGAGATTTAAAATGAGAAAATAAAGAAGAATAGTGTTAAGGAAATAATAAATAAACTTACACATTCGTTGTTATGTATTTCAATTTTTTTGGCATCTGTATTGAAAAACGTTGTTCAATACTCGTACGCGTGCGGATATGTCATTTTTCACTCGTCCTGAGTATCGGCACTCACCTGCGGCTCGTGTAGTAATGACATACTTTCACTAGCATCGAAATGTACTATTTTAGTCGTTGCCTATTGTATGAAAAAGAAATATCTGAGCTTTACCGAAAACCTTAAGTGACTCATACTAATGTGAAACATTTACCAAATGTTTCTGAATGGCTGACGATCTAAGAACGCGTATGCCATTATAACCTCTTTGGGCCTAATGTGGGGGATAATAGTACTAGGATGGGCCTGCCTTTGAAGATAGTGTTCATTACGCAAGATTTTATGAACAGGGTATATAGCGCAGTAAGCTACAGTTTCTAGTGTAGTTATGCTAATAATCGTGAGGAAGCCGGACTAATAATAAGCCTAGTTATTCTCTGGGTAGGGAGGTCAGATGGAAGTCGGTTTGGTTAAAACGAATGTTTACACCAAATCTTGAGATAGTTGTCAAAGTGGACTGAAGCTCCCTGACCCGGCATAAGCTGAGAAAACACTAAAAAGGAAAAGAAGAAGGTTATGTTAATATTTCTGTTTTGTCATGAAAACGAATTTATTAAAATTAACGGTTTACACTCACGTAGTTTTATCACAATAAGCGTGACATGTTTCGACTGCATCGGGCAGTCATCGTCGGACAGACAGAGTGGTGTTGTCACCTTCGCGGCTCGGGCATCACTACCGATGGTGCCCAATGATGCGCGGCGCGGGTCATAACTGTACCTACCATAAATAATTGCATAGATCCTGAGAACCAATCAATTCGTAAAATATAAGTAACTAAGTAACATAAGAGATGAGACATCAATCTAAGCAGTTAAGCGGTCTAATCAATCTTTGCGTTGGGACCAACAAAAAAGTTGTAACTTGAAGAAAATCTATTAGCAAGTAAGGAAGAGTGGACTAAAGTAAATGGAGAGTGTACCTAGGGTTTGCAATTCGAATACTCGAATATTCGAATTATTCGCTACTAATATTATTCGAATTCGATAACACTCATCATTCGAATAAAACAAATAGTTCGAATAGTGCCATTGTTTTTCTTATTATTAATTTATACGATAAACTATAGGTTATCGTATATAATTAGAGGTTCAGTTTTAATTACGAGTATATTGCATATTAACAATTCCATGGAAACATAGATTTAAAATGCGTTTACAAACAAAATATTATTTTTCTTTTCACTTGCCAAGATTCCTTTAAGCATAAAATCAAATTTACTAAAACTAACCAAATACTCGTATCGTACCGTATCCTAATATTCATTTTGGTTAAAAAATGTTTATGTAAAAAACTTAAAATCATCATCTTAACCCTGTGAAAACGAGTGTGTGTGTATGTGAGAGAGAGTTCGAATATTGCAAATTGAAGTATTCTTATTAGTCGAATACTAAAATTGGACGAATAATGGACACCCTACGTGTAGGTACCCCAGAGACGCAGGTTCGAGTCCCACCGGAGGTCATATTTTTCCCCTTTTCCTTCATTTCTAAAGCCTTGGAATCGTTTGCACTACTGCTACTGCTGCTGCTGCTACTGGTACTGCTTAAAATAATAGTTTTGAAGAAAATCGTCAAAGAGGATGAAGGAATGGGAATTTGACGCGGCCGTATTGCTGGTGCCCGCTCGTAATCTTGTCAGTAACGTGCAATACTTATCAAGAGTTTTGCGTAGCAACTAGCCTATAGCGCCTACGCCATTCGAAAGTAATTCCAACTCGCACCCACTAGGTAAGAAAAGCACAGTCGCTAGCGATTGTCATTCTGCAGGAACACATGGTACCGATATAAATCTCGTTTGCAGCGTGTTAGTAAGAACGAGATGCGTAGCTATAGTAGCTATGTTTGGGGCGTTCAATTTCAACGACGAACAGAGAAATCGATATAATTTCGGGGTACCCGATTTTCTTGAAATAGTTAACCAATCCAGAATATTGAAAACATTTATTCTCGAAATATATACAGTAAGTGTAACTTACCTAACTATCTACCTCTACCTACCTTAAATCTAAAGTAGGTCCTTGAGGCATTGTACCTAGGATGCTGGCGGCATTTCCTCGTTGTATCGCAATGCTGATACGTTGTGCGAGGAAGCCACCAGCTCTTCGGTCACCAGTAACATCAACCAGAGGTTTCGCGATTTAAAAGAATAAAACTACATACATCAAGATAAAATATTGTAAGCCCAAAAAATGCACGCTTAGAACAATACGAGCCCGTGTTAGTGATATTTATCTGTAAACACGCGAGCACTTACAACATGTTTACACAATCTGGTTTTGTTTGTACAACATGCCACTTAAAAGTTCATTTTAGTCTTTCCACAATAAATCATGTGACGCATATATAGCTAATTCTTTTTTTCAAATATAGACTCCATGGGGAACAACATAGAGGTTAATTCTTATTGAAATATTTGAGTCAATCAGTATATGTTTTAAATCGGAGTGGACTCTAGTATTAAGGAAGATGGATGACGATATGTTGCTGTGATAAGACCTCGAGCAGAAAGCAATCGGAATAGCAAAATGATTAAGGAAAGCAAACAATTTGAGAATATTGAATAATATTTAAAACGGGTCACTCACGTAATTTAGTTGATTTTTGCTCGACATGTTTGCCGCACGACTTGCTTCTGTCGCGGGTGGTCGCTAGTCATGACGTAAACGTCGTAAGTCTCACCTATTAATATGCCTCTTACGACATTTGAAAAATCCACTGGCAAAATATGCGACTAAGTTAAGTTGTATGCATTGATACCGACTACCAAATTACAACGATGTATTTAATTTGGCTGCTTATACGAATTGTATCAAAAGAGATCAGCAAAACTGTTGACAACCTACGGAATCGGAAATAGTACATTTTGATACAAGGGCGAAAAAGAAGAAATTCGCAACGAGCGATGATAAATTAAAATCTACACGATTTACGAATTACATCTTCGCACGTGTATTGTTCGACGTTATACAGTACATATGGTCCTTTCACTATTCGACACAGGAACATCATCGCCCTAGAGCGGTAAAGTAGCACCATGTGTACTGTGAAATAACAAACATATGTACATCTCTTTTGACACTTCCTTTATTTGGTAAGGAAATGAAGGACGGGTGTAACACTTTGATGTTCTTAGTTTTGAAGGGGGGATTGGGTAAACGAATAAAATAATATCTAACAGCGTCATTTTTATTACTCTAGAGCAGCTATTACCCCTGCAAACGGCGTGCCTGCGACGCTACGTCAGACGAGATTAAAATCAACGGATGCGGTCATCATCGGAAGCTGTTAAAGCTGTAACAGGCCATGTGTTTGTAATAGACGTTTATTGGACCGATATAAGCTGATGTAACAGATACCTAAACAATTCTTCGGTAATATTACGTGAGATAATTTAGTTTGCAAAGTCTTTTGGTTAGCAAAGTCTATAAAGTGCCTGCACTCCATTGGACCTAAAATATATAAGTCATAAGCAACAACGTTTTCAAAAATAAACTCAAAAGTCACTTATTGCCTGCTACCTACTTACTCGTTGAACGAGTTCTTTGCATAATGTAGGTGGGCACCAATGTGCATCACAATATGTGTAACAATGATAATATCAACATTGTATATATTGCGACTACTGTAGGCCACGTAAGTAGTTAAGTGTTATTTATTGTAATAATTGACGTGTAAAATTTGTTATTTTATACATAAATAATTGAATTGGAAAGATGTTCAGTTAGTCATTTTTTAATGTAGTCAAATGTAGGACTCTGGTTGGCCATATTATACGCCCCGGGAAGACGATGCGTAAATGCATTCCCCACTTCGACAAAAAAAAAGGCCATATTATACGCTCGAGCAATTCGGGCAAATTTCAACTGACAATGTACCTTTATCCTGGCAACGTCACATAGGATTTAACAACCATAAATTGCGCTTAACTGTGTAACATGGCGAATCCGTTTGCATCCTTATTTATGGCTCACTCATTGATAAGTTTACACCGGAATTATAGTTGACAACCGCTAATTTTCACTGAAATTTATCGGCTGTTAGATATAAATCAAGTGTCAGATATCATATATTATGTGTGTGGTTTATTACTATGGGTGTTGCTTTGAGGTCGTTGCTTTAGGAGTTCATTAATCTAGAGGAGGCTCCAATGGGGTTATATACAATCTAATACGGAATATTTACCATGCATGTTTGATTTAGATCGTAAGAGGATCGCTATGGTAAATCACAACTAAAACTCGCAGCTCGCCAGTTCACTCCGTGAACATGGCGCTTGCAACAGTGCTGAAATATCGGATGCTCAATAAAACAAACATACATGGTAAATATCCCGTTTTAGATTGTAGGTATAATGCAAATGACCATGTTAGCTTAAATTCGTCCAATGGGATGTTTGCAAAACTAGCGGACCATGAAATGTTTTGCGATTCGTTTACCTGATACCCTCGACATTATAAAAAGCCATGTTGCCGCGCGCGCTCACGTCACATCAAAAATACGACTTTTTTATGTGAGGTATACAAATATATATTTATTATTATTGTTTTGCACCTCTCCTGTCTTATTTGTTCACAAACTTATAAATGACATCTCTAAAATTATCACCTGACAGACAGGCGTCAAACTTTGTTGACGTCTGAATTTTTACCTAGTTATAAATAAACAGGTAACAAAGCGCTTGCGCGTTGCCTATGAGTACAGCCATTATTTAAATGATTACCTAGGTTACTTATAAACAGGACTCACAGCGCATGTGCGTTGACATGACGACGTCAATGTTGATTAGTTGCCCCTAGCTACATATCAACAGTAGGCAATACGCATGCACTGTCTAAAATCAAAAACGTAAACACACCTTACAGGATGTTAAAAAAACAATTAACCTGTAAAAAGAAGGTCCTCGAGAAATTCATTTTAGTAATTTTATGTCATAAAACATGTAGTTTCACGTCAAGCAGTGATAAGGTTTGCTCTTGGTTGTGATACATTACTTAACTAGTACTGTATTAGTTAACCAAACGAATTGTAAGAATGTTTGCTAGCACAGGATGTTATCTACCATCTAACGCTATTCGTATCTGTTGTTACCACTCAAGATTATAACAGTTATGTCAATTCAGGAAATAAAACAACGCTTATCGAGATTGGAAAAATATTAGATAAATCCAATTTGCCGTCTGTTCGTCTGACCGCGCGACATTTCGGAAGGCAATGCGCTTTTCAATCTGTGTTTGTACGGTTGCCATGACATAATACACGATGATTTTTAATCGGTGATCACATTAAACTTATTAGGCGAGGTCTTGCGCAATTAACTCACTGTTTAATTAGGAGAGGTATGGGCACAGCACAACGAATGTCATCTCGCTCAAATCTGGAGCAGATCCCATCTCATCTAGGGAAGTACCTCCACCTTACAGAAAACCGCAGTTTAATAACACTAGACCCTACTCATAGTGCTGTGTTTCTGTTGGTGAATAAGGTCGTCAGAGCTCCAAGAGGATTCACTTTGTTGACAGCCCACGGAGCAAAGCTTGCCCCTTTAGCTGTCAACACAGCTAATTCTCCTTTTTTTAAGGGTCGGAAACGCGCATGTTGCAAGCGACCATAGACTACGGTGACTTCAAGCGGGCAATGCTTGTTTGTCACCGTTCTAGTATAAAAAAAAACGTCAAAATTAAATCAATTTGCGATATTCGAACGCTACTACTTGTATATTGTCTTAAATCGTAATCCTCTCAACCACGCAACGGTCAACAGATGGCTCTGTATTGATCATTGACGATCCTCTCGAGCGTTAGAGAACAATTGTACAATTCACTTTGACCATTGGACGTACATCCAGTACTTCCCCAGATGGGCTCTGCTCCAGATTTGAGCGAGACGACATTCGTTGTGCTGTGCCCTACCACACTAAACGATATGCATCCGCTGTGCTCATACCTCTCTTAACAATTATTTACAATGCAAATTGCAATATCTTGAGTATGATTATTGTAATGGAAGAGCGATAACTTCCTTAATTGGGCTTATAAGTAATTCAATTGGTATATGGATGAACGCCTAATAATGAAGATCAATTGTTTTCTTAAAGGATGACTCACACTAGAACGGGACGGGACGATCTGCAAGTTTCTATAGGAATCACGTCTGAGCTCAGCCGTTCAGTGTGTCTTGCTTAAGCTGGGGTTTATTTGGTTTTATTGAAAAACGTACCAAACTTCAATCTGAACCCAACGTTCATGTAGAAGTTTAGTTGAACACCAACAACGCGTTTAGTGAAATTAATTTTATTAATTTTTATTATTCACCGCGTGTGGGTAGACCACAACTAACCATACGGTGCATACACATGCACCGTATTGTTTTCACACACTGCACTAACAGTTACTAGAGTAGTTACTTAACAATATTTCTTTAAGTTTTACCGTAAGACTACCTATTTTTATTTAGTTTTCTTTGAGTAACACTGGATATTTATTGCAGATCTTTAGTATTATAGATTCCTTTGTTCGTTTACCGAAGTAATTTTGTACTTTTATTTGACATAATTTCTTTTTTTTAGTAAACCTAGTACTATATGGTTACATGAACTTTCAACTGTATAATCTTGGGTATAGTAACATTCTGTGGCATTGAGATATTCCACTTTACATGATACAGGAAGGATTTTACAATGTACAAACAATTTGTCGTAATTAATTCTGCATTCATTTCGTATATTTTTGTTAACTAAATATTTCATCAACGTTATTTGCAGTTGTTTTATTTGGTCGAAGTAAGTTTTAAAGGTGAGTCCATAACAACTTAATCCGAAGCTAAGCAGTGAGTCAGCCAGAGCACAATATAACACGTATAGGGTGCGTTTATTTAATATTCTATTTAGATGATAAAATTGGCCTAAAAAGTATTAGAAGAGTTAATGTACCTATACAATTCGCAGAGAGGTAGTCAATCGTTGGGCATAAGTAATATGATATTTTCTCAAACTAACTTATCTGTTTATCGCGACTATTTCTCAAATCATTCTCTCTCCGAAAACCCCGATGTATGGTGACGAATGAGAAAGAAAATGAGATCAGCTGATTGTGATCAATGCGTAAAATCCGCATGCCGCCCTTGGTCTCAGGAAAGCAATTACGGACTATTGACACACGATTGGCCTGACATTGGAGCATCAATCTGGTGGCCAATATCCGCTGGCCGATCAACTGAGCAAATCGTAGGCACAGTCTAATTATATCTTTACCAGTGTATTTACATTAACTATAACCCAAGAAATAAACGGTTTTGACAGACTAATAATTGATTAATAATCCGTTTCGGTTTTGACAGACTAATAGATTATTAATCTGATTTTCTCACATAACGTTCGAATGGGATATTTATAGATAATATATGCAAATCCCACAAACTTTTCTTGCAAAAGTAGGTGTATAGTAGCTAGAGTATGTAAGAAACCGTAACGACGAAACTGGGTCCTGTAACACAGGGTTTCCTAGCTCAGGGCACAGGGTCGTGATTTACTCTATAATGTTTCAATTGTTCAATAAACTTTTTTTCATTATTTTTTTTATAGTAAAAAAAAATAACTTAGCTACATGGGTCTGAAGGCAGCTCGCATGCAGTAAATAAGTAGTTTATTATAAACCAGTGGTATGTTCAGTGGTTCATAATAAAATACTTTCCTAAAATTACATGTTCAATGTAATTTATCCTCTGGTCCTTTCCAATTAAGTCCTAATGAGGATTACCGCGATTCAATTTTCCGCTAGGGGCGCTAGTGGAACGTCCTGCTGGAACATTTTAAACGTCACTTTGACAATTCTTTCATACTGACACAGGACCCACATATGATTTGCACCGCCTGGTGAGCGACAATACAGTAGCTCCGATTAGAATTGCTCAGTAACTGGTACATAACTAGTCTGTAGACTAGTGAAATGTACTAAAACTTACTTCTATTATGATCAAATTATTTTCCATTGACAATTTTGTAATGACGTCACTAAACTGCGTTCAATTAGTTTTCTGTGGCATAGTTTGAATAGCTAAGCTTGAATTGTCTCTGTTTCCTGATATGTCGATTGTAAGTAAGCAAAGCCGACATGGTCGACTAATTTTGCTAAAATTTCAATATTGTATAGCCATGGGATATATAGTTATATGTTCGAGTTCCAAAGAAACCGATATAGCTCTCCGAATGCTAAACTTAAGTGGCAGTGGGCGGGGCACATTGCACGTAGAAGCGATGGCCGTTGGGGCGGAAAGGTTCTCGAGTGGTGACCGCGTACCGGAAGGCGCAGCGTGGGTAGGCCCCCCACAAGGTGGACTGATGACCTGGTGAAGGTCGCAGGAGTCCGCTGGATGCGGGTGGCGCAGGACCGGTCATTGTGGGAATCTTTGGGGGAGGCTTATGTCCAGCAGTGGACGTCTTTCGGCTGAAATGATGATGATGATGATAATGATGTTCGGGTGGTCCGTCAGATCTTCTTAGTGATATCCGCCGGACATCAGCCAGACTTTCCCATACATTTATTGGCAGATCTGGCGGTTATGCCCGAACGTATATGACCAGCCTTTTAGTAATATTTAAGTAAGGTAAAAGTACCAGTGCTCGACACTGACCCAGTATTCGACATGGGCACTTTATGACAAAGTAAAATAAGTTTTTGGAATGGGGAGACTTTTCTATATTCGAATTTAAACCTTGTCACTTTGACATTTAGTGGCCATGTCGATCACTGGTAATTTTAGCTTAATAGGTATTACATATTGTTTACGGTAGTTGTATTACTTCAAAAAATACATAATACTGCAATAATTGCGTTGCGTTACATTGCGTTGCGTTACATTGCGTTACGGTATTCCATAGAAAATAATTCAAATGTGTTGCCGATTCCCACCGGTTTTCTTAATTGGATATGATTGAGCTGTCTAGTAGTGTTAATAACACATTTGGTTTTTTTTTTGTTAAAACTCCAAATCGAGACAAAATTTTAACACTATATAGTAAGTCAAAACGTATAAAATAACCACAAGACTTCAGATTGAAAAAAAAAACCTTAATCGCATCCCATAGACTAACACATAAGTACACATTCACGTTTTACATAAGTACATTTGTACCGTACCCAACAAAAGATTAAACTTCGTATTTCCTAGAGCTATTTTCCCTTCGATACTTTTTTCACAGCGACATCGCTATTTCGTAACCGCATCTTGATTCGCTCACCACACCTGTTGGCAACGTATTCATTGGTGACGTGAGCTTACAAACTACGCGCCTTGTTAGTTCCACGGTTTCAACATAGGTGGCGCTGTAATTAGTTATGTCGAAAATCTATTTGGGGTATGTATGTTAATGTACGAATAAGATCAACTTGTTTTGTTTAATTTATTATATTTCCTGTAGCTACTTCTAAATTTACTCAAAACAAAGAAAGGTAACAAAATAAAAATAAAGCATCATGAATCCGTAACTTGTTAAAATACCGGGTGTGGCCTACAATAGGAGCAATAAATTTAATCGTAGGTTCCACTCCTCAATCTGTACAACTTTTATTCAACAACTGTTAAAAATTGTGTAATTTGTAGGTACTTACTTTTTCATACAAATTAAATCGTATTTTCAATGTACGTTAACATCAGTCTAATTGACGTCTCTTGTCATAGTACAAATAGGTCAAACTTTGCAGTACATTGCGTCTTCTAAAAAACTTTAAAGTGAAATAAAAATCTAAATCCACGTTATTTTTAAAAGTCGCTGAACAAATGTTGTTCAGTTTGAGGAGTACAACCTACGATTAAATTCACTGCTCCTATTGCAGGCCACACCCGGTATAATGCAACATCTTCAAGTTCAAACAGTTTGAGAACCAAACTTAAAAAAGGAAATCAACTGTTAAATAATATTTAAAATGGGTCACTCACGTAATTTAGTCGATTTTCGCTCTACATGACATCCATCCATGAAATCCATGACATGTCGAGCGAAAATCTACTAAATTACGCGAGTGACCCGTTTTAAATATTATTTAATAATTATGTTCGAGTTTCATGAGAGTTTTATAGTTAAAATAGGAAATCAACTGCTTTATTTAACTAGTCTATAGAACTATAATAATACCCATTAAGTCGTATTCTATTCGAGATGATTCGTACAAAAATATTATTTGATACAAGATAAGGTAGTCTACTATTTTGAATCTGACTAACTAGGTATTCTAAAATATGAAAACAAATTTCGGCTCTTCTTTGTAGCGTTTTCTAGGCTTATGCCACGGCTCAACGAGCCTAGGGTCCGCTTTGACAACCAATCCCAAGATTCCCAAGGTTTGGCGTAAGTTTAAAGTTTCCAACCCAGAGGGTAAACTAGGCCTTATTGGGATTAGTATGGTTTCCTCACGATGTTTTCCTTCACCGAAAAGCGATTGGTAAATATACATAAGTTCCGAAAAACTCATTGGTACGAGCCTGGGTTTGAACCCATGACCTTCGGATTGAAAATCGCACCCTGCGCCACCGACGCTCAAAAAAAATATTTGACTTATCCACTCACATGATTTTGATTTTAACGAAAGGTGCCCTAAATTGCTCGGCCATTTTGCAGATACGACAGCAAAGTGTCATAATACTCCGTTTAGCAACTCAAGTTGCCACGATCTTTTAAGAGGTGCGCAATGTTGGCTACTCTAGCGGCCAGAATCATGTGAGTGGTTATACTAGCGACCCGCCCCGGCTTTGCGCGGGTTATTATTTTACATAAATAAAATAAAATAAATATCATAGGACATTATTACACAAATTGACTAAGTCCCGCAGTAATCTCAAGAAGGCTAGTGTTACGGGTACTTAGACAACGATATATATAATATACAAATACATAAATACATAGAAATCATCCATGACTCAGGAACAAATATCTGTGTTCATCACACAAATAAATGCCCTTACCGGGATTCGATCCCGGAACAATCGGCTAAGCAGGCAGGGTCACTACCAACTACGCCAACCGGCCGTCATATAAACCTTCCTCTTAAATCAGTTTATCTAAAATCCGTTGCGTAGTTTTAAAGATGGTACAGCCGCGGGAAGCGACTTTGTTTTATAGTATGATGGAGTGATAACTCAGACACAAAGTAACACCTAGGCCTATACCACGAAAATCGATCGATCGCGGATTTGTATCTCCGTCTCTGTCACACTTATATATCGGAGTGACAAAGAGATATTCCCGTCAACGCCAATTTTCGATGTTTGTTTTCGAACATAACCAAATTACTTAATTATTCTGTATCTGACCCAAAACAGCATCCATATTAATTAATATCGTTAAAACCTCTTTGCAGAAAATTCATATGAAAAAACAATACCCGCATTGATGACGTCACCAATGCATTTCGAAAACTCGGTCACACAGTATTTAATAATCAGAGAAATAATATGATCTTTGCGGCACCTGAAATATAGTCGAAAATAAAAGGAAGGGTATTCGTGAAAAATAGCTTTCACCGCTTTTAAAGTTGATTTAATCTGTTTTGTTAGTTAGTGGATTGTTTACCGAGAAAATTTATAAATAAATCACTGAGGTATTGGTTCGATCTTTCAAGACTGGTGCATGGTCACCATCAAATATACCTGGACGGCTCTTAGAACTCGTACAAAAATTATAAATAAATATATGATAAATATTGTGAGACAATCTTACAATCGACTTAGTCCCACGCTAAGCTCAATAAGGCTTGTGTTGTGGGTACTAGACAACGATATATATAATAGATAGATCAGTCAGTAAGATATATTTGTGGTAAACACACAAATAATAAAGTCCCAAGTTACACCCATACCTCTCTATGTTAAGAGAGGTATGGGCACAGCGGATGCATATCGTTTAGTGTGCTAGGGAACACCACAACGAATGTCAAACAAATCTGGAGCAGAGCCCATCTGGGAAAGTACCTCCACCTTCCAGAAAACCGCAGTTTAATAACACTAGCCCCTACTCATAGTGTTGTGTTTCTGTTGGTGAGTGAGGTCGCCAGAGTTCTAAGAGGATTCACTGTGTTGACAGCACTGTGGGGACCCACGGAGCAAAGCTTCCCCTTTAGCTGTCAACACAGCGAAACCTCATTTTTTAAAGGGTCGGCAACGCGCATGTAATACCCCTGGAGTTGCAGGCGTCCATAGGCTACGGTGACCGCTTACCATCAGGGGGCCGTATTCTTGTTTGCCACCGTCGTAGTATTAAAGAAACTATAATAAGCATCATTTTGATATTGATCCCTTTCATAATTCGATGTTTAGTCTTAAAACGTTAGTTAAGCGTAAATTATTCTAGTATATTTTTTCTCTTTGTTTAATACTGATTTGTTACTTACAACTACCTACTTTTTCTTTAATAATATTTGATATTCTTTTAAGAACCTTCAGGTCTTTTTTATTGTTGTGTTTATATCTGTACACTATATGTACGTTATGTACACTATATGTATGTTTTGTATGACTGTTTGTGTTTTAAATAAATAAATAAAAAATGCCCTGACCAGGATTCGAACCCGGGACCTTTTGCTTTGCAGGCAGCGTCACTACCAACTAGGCTACGAGGCCATTAATTATGTGATACATTATGGTCGCTAATTATGTGATCAACTGAGCAAATCGTAGGCACAGTCTAAGTATAATCTTTACCAGTGTACTACATTAACAAGTCTAATATTTCAACGGCCTCCTAGCCTAGTTAGTATTGACCCTGCCTACAAAGCATAAGGTCCCGGGTTCGAATCCTGGTCAGAGCATTTATTTGTGAGTTTATCACGAATATTTGTTTCTGAGTTATGGATGTTTTCTATGTATTTAAGTATTTATATGGATCTATATATTATATATATCGTCGTCTAGTACCCATAACACACACGCAATTGATAGCGACTTCGCGGTTCGATAGTGTTTGCATCTCGCGTCCACCGGTCATCATCATCATCATCATCATCATTTCAGCCGAAAGACGTCCACGGGCACATTGCACGTAGAACCGATGGCCGTTGGGGCGGAAAGGTTCTCGAGTGGCGACCGCGTACCGGAAGGCGCAGCGTGGGTAGGCCCCCCGCAAGGTGGACTGATGACCTGGTGAAGGTCGCAGGAGTCCGCTGGATGCGGGTGGCGCAGGACCGGTCATTGTGGAAATCTTTGGGGGAGGCCTATGTCCAGCAGTGGACGTCTTTCGGTCCACCGGTCAAGAATGAGCAAAACGCAGTCGCTTCGAGTACGGTAACGTAGAAGGATCTATATCGGAATCTCAAAAAAATTCTATCCTATTTTTGCATTACCTAATACTAACGTTCTTATATTTTTTACTCTAACATCGTTTTAATCTACTTTTCTAGCAGCGATTCGCCTCTGTGTGAGGTCACAGTTCTAACCTAACCTAACCGACTTTTCTAACAGCGATTCGCTATGTGCAATACTTCGATTATGACAAATAATCATTAGGAATATTGATATTTAGGGATTATGATCATTAGAATAAAACAGTTAGGTCACGTGACTTTAGGACAAACGATATTAGGGATGTTGAGGGAGACCCAACGTAGTACTGTTGGTGACCACATCGGTAAACCTGTATTATCGGCTACGACGGAGCGCTACGAGCGTAGCAGTAGTGAATGACTTACGCAAGCCGTGCCTTTTGCTACGCGCTACGCCCGTAGCATTACCAGCGTTTTTCCGTTTGTAGAAGGCCCCATCTCTTTCGCTCGCATTCCTATGTAGGTGCAATAGAGAGAGATACAGATTTTCGTACCTTCGTTTATCACGACAGTGGGCCTGGTTTGCGACACGTGACGTATTAGTATAGGGATAATAGGTGACATTTTTTATTGACATTTTATGCATTTATTCATAGAGATGTTTTAAGCCAATTTTTTTAAGTAAGCTTATAGGTATGTATAGATATTGTAACCTACCTACGGTTTGTTACGAAATAAGATAGACATTGGCAACATTTTTTTTCCTCCGCCGCCCGCGGCCTCAAATATGACATTTAATAGAAAACAATGTGTTACAACCACCGAAAGTCGTTAAAAGGTTAAACACACAATGTTGTTTCTGTATCGACGATGAATAATAGCATGTCAGACGTACTTCAAGGACCTATTTTAGATTTAAGGTAGGTAGAGGTAGGTAGAGTAAGTTACACTTACTGTATATATTTTGAAAATAAATGTTTTTCATACGTTGTGCGTTTTTTTAATTGAATGTCCTGCCTGTCAGATAAGGGATGACTCACACTAGAACGGGACGGGACGATCTGTCAGTTTCTATAGAAAACGTCACGTGACATCCGAGGGCTCCCAGCTATCATGTGATTATTTCTATAGAAATTGACAAATCGTCCCTTCCTGCCCTGTCTTGTACCGTGCCGCCAGCATCTGATCCAAGGTACAATGCCTCAAGGACCGTAAGTAGTTAAGTATGTTACACTTACTGTATTTCGAAGATAAATATTCTAATCTGTGTCTTAGTAACACAGCAATATCAATGTCATATAAAAATACTCAATACGCTGACGTCAGCCCGCACCTGTCGCAGACATGTGTTTTATTTTGCTAAATACTTTGCTCGTGTCACTTTACGCACGAGGGCGCAAATTATTATTACCTATCTGTAGAGGGCAGAGGGTTTTATAAATAATTAATAAAATGCTTGGAAAGTCGTCCATTGTAGCTTGTGTAGTCTCGTTCCAAGAAGTTATTATAATATGAATAAACTAAGAAAAATATGACTTTTAAAAATAACGTGTGTTTTGATTTTTATTACGCCTTAAAGTTTGTTAGAAGACGTAATGTACTGCGAATTTTGTACTATGATAAGAGACGTCAATTACGCTAGTGATAAAGGATGACGGTACGGGACGGGACGGGACGGAAAAATCTGTCAAATTCTATAGATAGAATCCCGTGATAGCTCGGAGCCCTCGGATGTCACGTGACGCTTTCTATAGAAATTGACAGATTTCCCCGTCCCGCCCCGTCCCGCCCCGTCCCGTCCCGTCCCATTCTAGTGTGAGTCATTCTTAATGAACATTGAAAATACTACTTAGTTTGTATAAAAAAATACGTAGTACCCACGATTAAATGTTTTGCTCCTGTTACAGGCAACAGCCGGTATAACATGCTTTAATATTCCAAATTCAACATGATTCGTTAATTTTCTACGCACGCGCTAAGCCCCTGGCTAATTTGTTTAGTAACTAAGAGTACCTATATTATAACATACTTTAAAAGTCAAACAAGCATTTCTGTAACACTTCATAGAATCCGAAATTATTGAAAGCAATTTTTTAAGCAAAACTTTTAAAGCATTGTGCCCTGGGGAGTTTGTTACGCAAATATTCCACGAAATAATAAGAAAGTAAGAACACCAAACTTTAATACGAGACCAATACAGCCCGACAAATTCAAGGAATCGATAAAAATATCTGTACTAATTAGCAAATTGAAATTGGAAATACAACACGAAATTTAATTAACTAACATTTCTTGAAATCTGGGTGCACGGCAGTGCCCCCAACAAGTCGTGCAAAGGCACGGCCGTAATATGCTTTTCACGAAGCAGCTCAGGCGATTTTCAACCTCCTGAAATTTAGCATTTTTTAAAGCTAGAACTATTAATTTTAAGAGAATATAGATATATTCTAAAAAACATTTCACTTGAACCAGTAGTTTAAGAACTACCGAACGTCAAAGTTTCTTACTTTGGACACTCACTCACTCACCGATCATCATAATTCTAAGGTACTTCTAGCACGCCCAGAAGCTCCAAATTTTAAACGTCATTACTCATTAGTTTATCGTCTACCAATCCACAGAAAGTTCAAAAAAGTTGGAAAAGTCGGACCTATTTCATAAGTAATTTTGTAATTTCGTGTAATTGTAATGTTCGTGGAAAGATATTACCTACATGTCGGTACAATACACTACGATGTCAATATAAATATCCGATGCATGTATAAAAGAAAAGGCCTGCCTTCAAAAAGAGATGAGTTTCCATCAAAAACATTATATGTAAAAACGCAAGTCTCACTCCGCAGTTCTTAAGGATGGTTACACTAAAACAGAAAGGGATAGGACGGGACAGGACGGGGTGGGACGAGGAAATCTGTCAATTTCTATAGAAAGTGTCAAGTGACATCCGAGGGCTTCGAGCTATCACGTGATTCTTTCTATAGAAATTGTCAAATTTTCCCGTCCCGTCCAGCCCCGTGCTAGTGTGACTCATCCTATATGCTGCAAAAAAGTATTGAGATGTAATTTTAAAACAAGTTGGTTATTATAGCCAGTGTCACCTCATAACTTTGCAGCATAAGAACTGCGGAGTGAGACTTGTCTCTTTTTACAAATAATGTTTTTGATGGGATTATGAATTTACAAGAGATATTTAATTAAGCCAGGCGTTACTTTGCGGAATTCCATATTAATTACGTCAGTAATTACGTTTAGCGGAACAGCAAAGTAACATTGTCGTAAGAGTTTCCTCAAACTGGATGGGCTCACTAAAGAACATCGTAAGCAATTAAATATGAAGTGATCCGCAGAGCTTTCTTGAACGACATTCTTATCACACAGTCCAAGTGAGAGAGGTGTTTTAGCTTTTTGAACTGTTTCACTTCTACCGTAAACTGATAAACATGAAGATTGACAATGGACAAGCGGAAGACCTAAAAATTAAGGCTAGCATTATATTAATTATTATTTAGACGACCGGTTGGCGTACTTGGTAGTGACCCTGCTTCCTAAGCCGATGGTCCTGGGTTCGAATCCCGGGTATGGGCATTTATTTGTGAGATGAAGACAGATATGTGTTCCTGAGTCATGGATATTTTCTATGTATTTATGTATTTGTATATTATATATATCGTTGTCTGAGTACCCGTAACACAAGCCTTCTTAAGCTTAAAGCGGGACTTAGTCAATTTGTGTAAGAATATCCTATAACATTTATTTATTTATGTTTGTTTTAATAAGCAATTTCGAACACTCGATATTAAATATCGAGTGTTCAAAATTGTCGGTACTGTTACAAGCCATGTTCACGGAGAAACTGTCGTGCTGCGAGCTTTTAGTTTTGGTCTACCAGTCTCTACTCACACACCATAGCGGTCTACCCTCCTACTCTCTTCTTAGATTGAAGTTATAGTGTTAACTAGCGGACCCGCTCTGGCTTTGCACGGGTACAATGCTGATATTAAATATTCTCGTGAGACTCAAACATATTAAATAATATTTAAATCGGGTCACTCACGTAATTTAGTCGATTTTCGCTCGACATGTTTCGATCAGAACGTCATATCAGGAGAGACCACCTGCGACAGAGGCAAGTCGAGCACACTTCAACAAAAACACACAAGCGTCACGTGACATCCGAGGGCTCCGACCTATCACGTGTCTTTCTATAGAAATTGACCGATTTTCCCGTCCCGCCCCGTCCCGTCCCATGCTAGTGTAAGTCATCCTTAACTTAATATCCCGAATCTAATACTGATTCGGTATAACATGTTGTTCAGAATTTTAAAATCGGTTTTTTTCTCAAGTCGGAGTTTTGTTAGGTTGGGATTTTCAAAATTGGGATTATACAATTCGAAATTTAAAATTTCGGTATTACGTTAGTAGTGTAACCGTAATACCATTCAGTAGCAGTCAGGCAAAATTGCAACCACTTGAAAAGGAACGTCAGAGCCACGCGTAGACATAAAGCAGTTTCTTCCAGCGATGTTTCAACGTCGGTGATTCCTTTTTCCGGGAACTCGTTTATCACGGAGTTGGTGATTTTTGAAATGTAACCGTTTTACAGTGAAATGATGGATATATTTGCAGTTTGTATCCGGGATCTGCGGGTGGACTAATTGAGGGGGTATTCCAAAAGCTTAACAACCAGAAGAGAGTGGTACCAGATTTTAGGGGCCCAATATACAATTTTTTGGAGATGTAGTCAATTACTTTGTAAATTTATTTATTTTGTTATAAATACATGTAAATTTTGACACCACTTTTTGTCGCTAACTGTGTACGTTCAAAATTGCAGTTTCATGGGTGTTTACGAATTCATTTTCCCAACCGGCAACTGATCTTTCAGCGAAATGAAATTCTGCGACAAGTTGGTTGGGAAGTGATATTCCGTGCAATGTTTTTGGGCGAACAGTTAGGGCAAGTGATTTTAGGAAAAACGATATTACTGAGGGAGACCCAATTTCGACATTTTATTATGATCTGTCGTCGTATTTTTAGGCCAGGGTGGCCCATATTGTATTGTACATATCATTTGAGATAATGCTGGGCGACGAAAGTGACTCATCAAAGAGGAGCGAATGCAGCCGTAAGGAGAATGTTGAGACGGATGTGTGAAGTGACCAGTATGGATCAAATTAAGGTTGAGTATATAAGGCGAAGTTTGAAAGTAGCACCAGTGATGGCGAAAATGAGGAGTAGCAGGTTAGCGTGGTGCGGATAGTGAGAAGAGGTGATATAGGTAAAATAATGTTAGGGATGTATGTGGATGGTAATGTCCGACCGAGATCCTGGTCTCGGTCTCGGCAGTCTCGGCCAAAAAGGGCCGAGATTCTTGGCCCTGGCCAAACCTTCTTGACACTACCCACCAGTATTTTAAGCCAATTATGTATCATCAAAGTGTCATCATAATGCAAGCTTTGACTATTTTTCTCAAACTTTGGCCCAAATTCACTTTTTCGGTGATTGCTATAATAAACAACAGTGTAATTTTGATTATTACATATCTTTTGTGGCAAATAAATATTATAAAATCTCGGTCTCGGTGTCGGCCGAGAATTCCATTGAGTCTCGGTTTCGGTATCGGTCTCGGCCGAGACAAAAAACGTAGTCTCGATCGGACCTTAGTGGATGGACGGAGAGCGATTGGTGGGCCGAAAAAGCGATGGATGGATTGTGTGAAAGGCCATTAAAAATAAATGCATTAGTGTTAGAGTGCTGAGATGACGAAAGGGATGGCAGAATAGAAGAATAAAACATGCTGTGCCGACCCCACATAATGTGGGATAAGGGCAGGAAAAAGAAGATTTGATAATTTTCTGTTCTGTCGGGCAGCGGGAATCACATACAAACTAGAGACAGACATAACGATACCAGGACCGGTTAAACGAAATAAAAAACTTGTAACAATGAGTTATTTGTCACGTACCTATTTGAAGTACATATGTATGTATGCCAAAATATCGAGAGATCATTAAAATCATTCCAATTACCTATGCTCGCGAAACTTCCGTAACGAGTTCTCGGGATCATGACGGCTTTACCAAATCCACTTACCGAGTGATAGATGACAGACTAGAGGTCATTAATCTCAATTTTTGACTAGCAACAGGGTATACTCATACCTGCAATTACCCTGGTATTTACCCTCTTACCATCCGCCTCTTGCATCACGTTCGCACTTATCAAAGATTTATTTGTAAGAAAGTGACAGCTGCGGTAATAGATGAAAATACTGTAACGATCTTATGCTGGTAAAGTGTGAAATGATGTAATGTTGTCTTGCAATAGGCAACTTCAATTTTCGTTCTGCTTTTTTTGGTATATTCCGACGTGCTCCCTAGTGAGATCGGATTGATATCTTTTTGTGATAAAATATAAGAATGCTTATACATGATTACTTACGGTTACGGTACTTACGGTTTAGTAGGGTCACATTTTTTTCTATATATTGCCTGATATTCTTTGATTTACCTACGGTGGTGTTCATATGGGAAATAATGTAAACAAACCTTCATTTTAAGTTACCTTCATGGCTTCGTAATCACTTTTCAAGAACGAACATAGTACGTTTTTATAAACACCTGACCGGCGATTGACTTTAGTCACACCTGGGGCCTTACCATGACGTCTTAACGCAATGGGAGCTACCGTATTGTCGCTCACCGGGCGGCGCCACTCGTGCGTGGGTCCTCTGTCTACCTCTATATAGAAGAATTGTCAAAGTGACGTTTGAAATGTTCCCGCAGGACCCACGTTCCACTAGCGCTCCTAGCGGAAAATCGGCTCCTGATGAAAACTACAGAGTCTAAGACTGATGGAGGTCACCAGTTTAGTAATAGTCTATTCTCACGTGCTTAAATAATACTTTAATCAGCAAGTTTCATGCTAATTTCGCGCTAATCAGATTCATTTGTAATAAAAATATGTTTTATTTATTCATATTTCACTCAAAAATATCTTTAATAATATAAGGTGATGTAGCAAATATTACAAATTGGCTTAAGTACATTATTTCCGATATTAAAAATATTAAAAACGGGTCACTCACGTAATTAAGTCGAGTTTTGCTCTTCATGTTTCAGTTACTATGTATACCTAGTGAATATGATACGTACAAATGAAAACCGTGCAAAACGAACACAATAGAAGCTCATTTTCCACCGTTAATTAATTAAAAATGAAATTCAATATCCGATAACGACCAAAAAAATGGAAACAAAGAACATTTTTCTAAAGTATTATTAATATTTTGAGCCAATTCTAACAATAAAAAATTAACTAGTTAGGTTAGCGTTATGGTTGGACTTTGTCACGACTGCCAGTATGTCGTACGCCAGTATCTTCTTCAACCTAGCGTTATCCCTTTAGTATAGCCTTTGCCATATTCCATCATCATCATCAGTCGTTCCCTCAATGCTGAGGATTGTGACATCATGTCATTCTTTTGAGGACCAGATTCCATTGGGAGCACCATCTAGTAAGGTGGAGGACCATAGGTCTCTTGCCTTCAACTTTGCTGTTTTTCCATATCATCATCATCATCATCATCATCATTTCAGCCGAAAGACGTCCACTGCTGGACATAGGCCTCCCCCAAAGATTTCCACAATGACCGGTCCTGCGCCACCCGCATCCAGCGGACTCCTGCGACCTTCACCAGGTCATCAGTCCACCTTGCGGGGGGCCTACCCACGCTGCGCCTTCCGGTACGCGGTCGCCACTCGAGAACCTTTCCGCCCCAACGGCCATCGGTTCTACGTGCAATGTGCCCCGCCCACTGCCACTTAAGTTTAGCGATTCGGAGAGCTATATCGGTTACTTTGGTTCTGCTGCGGACGGTCTCATTTCTGATACGATACGATTTCCATATATGCGAGCAAAATAATATTTTCTTTGGTCATCGAGATAAGTACTCAGTGGGCGTTAGTGGCCCAGTGGTATGACGTGTGACTTTCAATACGAAGGTCTCGGGTTCAAATCCTGCCGGCTCGTACCAATGAAGTTTTCGGAACTTATGTACGAAATATCATTTAATATTTACCAATCGCTTTTCGGTGAAGGAAAACATTGTGAAGAAACCAGACTAATCCCAATAAGGCCTAGTTTACCCTCTGAGTTGGAGTTATTAAGTCGTTATTAATTAATTAAGAGAAGTTATCACCTAGATATGTATCATATTTATATGTATAAAACTTTTTACCCCTAGAAGTCGGCTATCTTTTATCAGATTTGTCTCATTATCGAACAAAAAATGTAGACTTCTTAGTAGACTTAAAACATGAAATTCGACGAAAATGAAAAACAAATTAAGCAAACCAAGCAAAGATTTATAAAGCTCCCTTTTGTAAATTTGCGGAAGCATTTAAGAATTATGTGAACAGTAAGACTGAAATTAATTCCCAAGATGAGGTACCTAAGGAAAATACATGAGCGCCAAATGTTTATAAAACCGGCTAAGTGCGAGTCCGACAAACCTTCCGAGGGTTCCTTTATTACCTTCGGTACTTAAAAATACTGGTGGCATGGAACTATCACCGTCATTATCATCATCATTTTAGCCGAAAGACGTCCACTGCTGGACACAGGAATCCCCCAAAGATTTCCACAATGGCCTGTCCTGCGCCACCCGCATCCAGCGGACTCCTGCGACCTTCACCAGGTCATCAGTCAACCTTGTGGGGGGCCTAACCACACTGCGCCTTCCGGTACGCGGAACTATCAGTGTGCGGCCATTATATGGTTTTTATATGGTTGGTTATAATCGTGCTTCAAGCTCTTACTTTATGCCAAACTAGCTGTCATTCAAATCCATTCAGTAGTTTATACGTGAAAGAGTAATAAACATCCATCCATACTTACAAACTTTCGCGTTTATAATATTAGTAGGATTTCGTGGTTGTAGGTCAACGGGAAGTATTAATTTTGATTTCCATGGCAAATGTATGGGAACTGCGACCTTAACGGTCGTATATTTTCATTGGGTAGAGGTTTTATTTTTTCACAGCACAGGGGAAGGCAGATCAGTGTATGTTATGGTAATTTCAACTTGCTACCTCTACGCGTACCCAAGATAAACCAAGTACCACCGGACATAAAAACGGACCGACGGACGGACAACTAAGTGATCTTATAAGGGTTCCGTTTTTTCGTTTTGAGGTACGGTACCCTAGAAACTCTGGTCTACCAATGCTCCACCTCGGGGCCTTTCGTAGACATAAAAAAATTGTGTTTCTACATCTCTTTCACTTGAATACAGCAAGTGACATAATGAGAAAGATAACATTTTAGATTTTTCGGGGTACACCTTCAGGGTTCCTGCAGTTGTTTACCGTGGAACCCTAAGAACTCGAAATGAGTTCGCAAATTCTTCAATTTATGACTTCATCGCTTGGGGGCAGAGGAAAGTATTTAAAATAATAGTACTTTTATTTGAGTTACGGTTTTTCTAAATCTCGAGTATTTAATTTATATTTTTCGTTATAATTATTTTACATGAGCATAGTTTCCTCAGCTGGGCAAACTGAATCCTAGTATATTTTCTTGTTGTATTTACTAAAATATCGATTGTCGCGGTATGCTGCGACTCCAAGCTGTATTCATATTTGAAAATGTTGACATTTTAAAACATAGCTACGAGATTATGACCACTACCAGGTGGTTCTGATTATCTCATTGGTTGATGCGCGTCAGACGCCCAGCGTGCGTAGCCAAGATGCCAATCGCTCACACTTACTAACGTATCGTAGCTACCTCTCTCTATCACTCTTCCTTTTTAGTGTGACAATGACAGTTACGTTTCGTTAGCGACTGAGCGTGAGCGATTGGCATCTTGGCTACGCACCCAGTACAGCTTGTCATAGTCGTGTCTTTATTTCGCATATTCGCACGATATAGCGTTTAATCTAGTCTAATATCTCAATTTGACATAAGTGAAACGCATTTAAAGGGAAATGGCCACTTTCGGGCAAATAGTCACAAAATATACTTCTCTGGTCACGACACAAAAAGCAGAAATGGAGTAGCAATTGCGGTTCCAAATTTAAACAACTGTGTCATGGTGTACGAACCAGTAATTGACAGGATAATAAGTATGAAGATAAGAGCAAGGCCATTTAACCTCAATATTATTCAAGTCTATGCGGCCGACGAAGTAACTGAGCTTTTTTACAGTGCTCTAGAATCTTCTATTAGCAAAATCTCAAAGAGAGTAGTAGGACCATTTGCCTTGGGTGATCTATGAGGGGTGATCGTTTGGTTCAATTTGCCGCAGACAATGGACTAATAATAACAAACAGTCATGGTCACTTTTTTCTGTAGTATATGACATTTATTTTGTTTTTAAATATAAATGTTAAACAAAAATTACTAATTACCTACAAATTTACTAAAGTTATTAATGACTGACTAAAATTTAAATTGTAGGTATATTCTGCTTAAATAAAAACCGTTATGTTAACCTCATAGGTACACAGCACAGCAAAAAACAATAACTTTACTAAAATGTTGACTTCGTATAGACAAACTATAGTCGATTCATGTTACGGTAACCACGTCAAATCCGTAAATTCTTCAAACACGGTTAAAACAACTGTCGCTTACAAATATTCCCTAATACTCGTAACTAGATCTCTCACAAAGGATTCTCACAAACTAAGCTCAGCTTCACTAACCATGTATTGTCAAACAGTTCTTTGTTGATAGGTTAAGTCGGTTTAAAGGCAGTGTGACGTGGGCCGCAGACCGTCGAGCATGCTTGACAAGCACGCGGGCTTGACAATCACGATTGACTGGATGTACTAGTGCTCTCGAGGTTAACTTTCAGAATCAGAGCGCCTACCACGAACCGCGAACGAAAGTATACCTCCCTATCGCACTTGTGATTTCTCACTCAAGTGCGACAGAGAGGTGAAACTTCGTTTGTGGTTCGTGGTAGGCCTTCTGTTTTGGAGTTTGAATTTGATCGCATACCGGGCTTTAAGTGATTTTCAAGCAAATGGACTTGAAGACGCTTGACCAAAATTTAAATATATTGGCTGTCTTTATTCAATTAATTTTTATTCTGTGCTTAACAATTACGATGACTGTGGGCGTGCTGATTGTTCCCAATAATTGTCAAGTTTGAAAACCCCTAAATTTTGACGCTTGGTCTAAAATTACGTCAAATTTTATTCATCACTTCTATCATGTCAGTCATAAAATAAATGAATAATAAATAAATAAATAAATATTACAGGACATTCTTACACAAATTGACTAAGTCCCGCAGTAAGCTCAATAAGGCTTGTGTTACGGGTACTCAGGCAACGATATATATAATATAGAAATACATAAATACATAGAAAACATCCATGACTCAGGAACAAATATCTGTGTTCATCACACAAATAAATGGCAGGGTCACTACCAACTAAGCCAACCGGTCGTCTCAAGTCATACATCGTCAGTTTCTTTAATTACATAGTGATGTCGTCAATCAAATATGCTTATACACGCTGGATCGTCTAGACGCCGCTCAAAGAAAGTTTGCAAACACTGTGGTTACAATAGGATTAAGGATAACAAAGAACAGGAAAATGTGGTCGTACAGCGTCTATAATTATGTATATATTTCGGAACTTATTGCTGGGGAAGTAAGTTCAAAATTGAATAAAAGTGAATACTTCATTTGTGTCGCTAACTGTACCTTACAACGTGAGCAAACGCGCAGTAAACGAAAAATAAAATCTTTTCATGGTTTCTGTAAACGATTTTCCATTTGTTTCTTATTCCTTATTTTGGAAGAACAATATCGTTGTTAATGTTGTTCATTTCGTTTTTGTATTATCATTATCTACAGCTTGACAGCAAATTGAACTTATTTTTATAATATCGCGGAGCATGATCATTTTTTAAAGTGGCAATGTCGTCACTGTCAAATCATTTTCTTCAACATTTTGTTGATACTTTTAATAATTGGGAGTGTATGAGATGAATCCTGCAAAGTTTTGGGATTTAGATCTTTTTTCCTAGTTACCAAGTTTACGTATGAAAGTCATAGTTGTTGTTTGCAACAATATTTGCAATGTTGCCAAACTATAAAAAATAAAAAGGAATTCTGCGCAAGAAATTTTTCATTAGCAACTTTACGTCTGGCCGCTGATTTATTTGCCTTGCGGTAAAATTTAAAGTATTCACAAAATAAAGCCGGCATCTGTTCAAAACAAAGGAAAACAGCATGCTTTCTTTTGTTTTAAACGGGTAAAATAGTTGTACACATAGGAATACTTATATTATACTTGCTTGAGCAAATGTGATCAATTTACTTGCAATTGTTTTGTTTTTTAGCACCGCTCTTAAGATGGTCGTGGCAATAGTGCCACGCAGTAGCACTTTGCTGCGTGGCTATTTTGCCAAAATATAGTGTTACTTTAATAACAAGTAAAAAATATTTAATTAAATAATAGGGCTGGGTTAATTGGGTTACTTACAGCGGATCAGCATTTCCATACAACGTGGCAATAGAAAAGAAAAGAAAAGAAAAGAAAGGAAAGAAAAGCCAGCCTTCTGGACACGCTTTCACTAGGCAGCGATTTGGGGCATTTTTTTTATTTATGGGTAGTTTATTTTTAAGTTTATTTTTTAATTTTTATTGAGGTAAATTTAATTTTAAGGTCTTAATTTTAATTTGTTGTTATTTAAAATAAGAAAAACGATTTATCTTATTAAATATTTAATTTGTTTCTTTAAAAATGTTGTACTGTAACTAAATTTATACCTAAATTTCATTATCTCCTTGATTATTCGTAAACTTGTGTTGATTCTTAAACCACAAGAATATTATGTAGCGACAAACCGTTATTTGTGTTGGGACTAGAGCGAACACAAATGGGGACTTATGGCGTTATTTATAAACGCACTTCAACAAAAGTTTAGCTAAATGATTGTTTGTCCTTATCTGTCACTTTGACAATCGCGTTTGTCAGAATGGGAGAAAATATAATTTAACTAAAGCTAAGCTTAAGCTAAAACTAAGATTAACCGCCTTATTCATAAAAAAGTTAACAGACTTTTTTATGAATAAGGCGGTTAATCTTTAGGGTGTGGGCTTTTTTCGCGAGCCTATGAAATCAAAAGGCTATAGATATTGCATCCCAACCACAAAGTTTGGAATTTCATGAATGTTAAAGAGGTGAACCCGAGGTATAAAATTATACTTTTCTTTTGTTTTATGGTGATTGAAACTTGATCATATTTTGCAATAAAATACAGATAGAAAAAATATATTATTGAAAATTAGAGGTTGAAATCGAATCGATTAATGTATAACGATATAATGTAGGTGTGTGAAAATATAGCAATAAATGTTTATCTTTATTTTACAAAGCACATCTGTCTATTTTTTTTGTAGCTACGCATCCAGTTTTGTCCTAGTTAAACAAGCTTTACCTTAAAAATTTACATTTTCGAGGTTGGCAACTACGATAGAAAGTGTGACTTCTATCGTATAACACAAGCTTTATTGAGCTTACCATGGGACTAGCTCGATTTATAGAAAATTGTCCTACAAATATGTATTAATTAATTTATATTTTATTAATTTATATTAATTTATCTATTATATATATCGTCGTCTAGTACCCATAACACAAGCCTTATTGAGCTTACCGTGGGACTAGGTCGATTTATGGAAGATTGTCCCACAAATATTTATTTATTTATTTATCTATCTATTATATATATATCGTCATAATTATAGTACCCACAACACAAGCTTTATTGAGTTCGATTTGTGTACGATTGTCCCGTAATATTTATTAATAAAATCACCCCTTTTTTCATGGGGGGTTAGTTGTTATTTAAATAATGCTTGTAGAATTTAGGTGATTGTTATGAATAACGTGATAAACGCGGTGAAGTGACGCTACTCGTATATTTAATTGACTAGACGTTAATCGGTTTTGCTTTAAGTAGAGCCCGGTTTGTTGAAGTAATAGCTGTAACCCTTATCGCTTGTTATAACTCGCCGAGTAACCAATTTGGGCTTGTTGACACAGTAAAGCTTTGAGAAACAGTAAGATACTTTTAAAAACCGACTGATGCTATCATTATAAAACAGCAATGACTATAATTTGATGATCGATTACAAAGAAATACAAATACGAAACATTTATTCGTGTTAAATGACATTGTTAAAATTACAGAGACAAAACAAAAATAGTTATTTATTATACAAAGGGGCAAAATTGTTGTTTAACTCTCGGGCTTATATTGAGACCCGAGCAAGCAAAAGATTCCAAAATTGAGCCACGAGCGTAGCGAGTTAAAAATCTTGTCTACATGTAAGTTATCTTGAAGAAACCATCAAAATTCAATTTCAAAATTTGTCATAGAGTAGGTACCTACGCTCCTGGTACTTAATATTGCCAACAGCTTACCAAGTGCGGGATAAGACTTGAGCAATTTTAGGTGTGACCTCCGATTGCGCATATTTACTATGGGCATATAGGACTCACTTATACTAGACGGGTGGTAAGTGATAGGAATTAGAGCAAGGTAAAAATACTTTGCCCCACATGTGGATAAAATGCGTTTTTCCACGCTAGTTTTAAAGGACAAAACAGCGCTTTCCGAGCTAGTGAGGGGAAAAGACAATTACATTACTGTATTTGCCACGAAATGGACTCGCCTCAGCATTATCGGTATTCCTTACGCCGTGCGCCCCATTATAATAGGCATTTTGTATGTCGAATTGACAGTGTTGGCGACGCCACAAACAGTAACACCCTTAACTTACCAACAGTAGATAGCTTTGACTATCTAGTCAACTGGACTGTCATTTCCTATAGGGGCACGTCAAATGTACAGCTATTCGTACGTAACGTAAAAATAGCTATGTCAGATAAACGTTAGTCCATACATATATGATACTATGAAATACCTATGTGGCAGAGGGGTAGGCCTGTCAATTGCTACTTCGTGTGGTTTAAAACTCAAAGGTGACCAACAACAGTAACTGATAAAACAACAGTAACCGTTGCAATAAGTAGGTATTACAAATAGTCAGTTTACAGCATCGGTTTGCAACAGCTTATATACAACAAATGTAATATCAGGATCGTGTTTTTTTTATAAGTGTAGTCAAATAATCATCATCATCATCATCATTTCCGCCGAAATACGTCCACTATTGGACATAGGCCTCCCCCAAAGATTTCCACAATGACCGGTCCTGCGCCACCCGCATCCAGCGGACTCCTGCGACCTTCACCAGGTCATCAGTCCACCTTGTGGGGGGCTTACCCACGCTGCGCCTTCCAGTACGCGGTCGCCACTCGAGAACCTTTCCGCCCCAACGGCCATCGGTTCTACGTGCAATGTGCCCCGCCCACTGCCACTTAAGTTTAGCGATTCGGAGTCAAATAATAACAGTAGGTTTTCTATAATTTAATGATAAACTGTAATTTCACCACATTCAGCTAGATTCTTAATTTTAGGGCGCAGGCGTCTCGTTACAAAAAATACTGCAAATTAAATGCCTTCTATTATGTATCAGTTGCATAAACAACTACAATTAATTCGCGTTCTGTTATTCTCCTGTCCGCTGTGCTCCAAACTATCAGTTAGCGCCCTACTTCCCGCTGTTCTGTGTGATCAACTGTGTATCAAAACTTTATCACTTTAACTTCAAACTGAGATTATGGACCTTCATTACCATTATCGTTTGACAAGATGTTGTAATTGTAGCCAAACTAATCGGGGGCCGTAGCCTATTAATAGCTAATCGTTTGCGAAGTCGCCAATCGAAAAGTTTACAAAAGGAAAAAAACCTTTGATCTCTGGGACGAAGAGACGAAAGACGAAGAGACTCTGAGAGCTATGCTCAGAGTCTCTTCGTCCTTAAATCTAAAGTAGGTGAAGCATTGTACCTAGGATGCTGGCAGCATTTCCTCGTTGTATCAGAATGCTGATACGTTGTGCGAGAAAGCCACCAGCTGTAGTTAGCTATTACTTTTTCATCCAAATTTATTTTTGCAGCGAAATAAGCGATCTCCAAATTTTCTCATTCTTCAACTCTTTGCTTTAGCTAGATCGTTCAAAGCAGCATCTCCTTAAAACATCAACGACACTCTGTGAGCGCCATATTGAAATTTATTGCGTTATTATAATACCCTTAGAAGCCTGCACGAGGCTTTTATTTCCTTCATTCAATTTGCCGTGTGACTAACGTCGATAAAACGGAATATTATTGGTGCGCCAGACGCGTTTTAAGATAATTTGGTATTTACCAGAGTTCAAAAGGAGGGTTATGGTTTGACGGTAAAATGTCGTGAGAAGAAAAAGGGCGTAAGTGGCCCAGCAATAAGAGGGTGCGACTGTCAATCCTTATATAAATGGGTCATTTGATATTTATCAATCGCTTTCCGGTGAAGGAACACATCGGACTAATCCCAGCAAAGCCCCTTCTGGGTTGGAAGGTCAGGTGGCAGTTGCTTTCGTAAAACTAGTGCCTACGCCAAATCTTGGGATTAGTTGCCAAAGCGGACCCGAGGCTATGAGCAGTAGCTAAGCCGGAAAAACGCTAGGACAAAAGAAGTTGCTATAACTTATAGTGTTCAAAATACTCTTTGTAGAATTCTGGAGTCCGAAGCCTTTGAAATTTGTTTGAGCTTGGAGCCATAGCATGGGTAGCATTATATTGCATATCCTTAATTGCATAGAATAATTTTCCTAGTACCAAAGCAATTTTCAAGACTAACGGCCTAAGCCGTTACAGGGTGGGCCAAAAATACGTTGATATAACATAGTAAAATGTCGAAATGAATCAAAATAATGTAGTTATCGAAATGATATTCATAAGGCTGTAAACCTTGGTAATTTGGTGCAATTCGGACTGCAAGCGGTGGGCGGAGCTAGCAGGATGTTGTACCCTCGTCTATTAATGATGAAAAAAAAACTGTCTATGGTAGAAAACAATGTTCTGATAGGTATTCGATTTTTAAATTTGAAATACATCTCAATTTCGAACTGCAGCGTTTGTGTAAATGTTTGAAAGTCGCGGACGCATGGCGGACGAGGCTGGCTGTTTTGTCCCAATGATCATAATCCCTAACACTCAATTGTCATAACTATTATTTTTCATCATTTAATGAAATGCCCAAAAACGAATCCACACAGAACCGAATCGCTGTTAGAAAAGTCGGTTAGTTTAGGTTACAATTCTGACCTAAAACAATTCCGATCGCTGTTACTAAAATCTGTTAAAACGATGTTAGGGACTTTTTTAGGGCATATGAGTTTATGACAAATGACTATTATGGCAAACAGTATTAGGGAATTTGAAAATATGTTAAAAACTTTAGGGATTCCGATATAGATCCTTAAATTTTAATAAATAATATGCAGTATTATTCGTGTAACGCTAGAAAAATAATGATATAAACGTTTGTCAATTTCTGGGCCACCCTGTAGAACGCCGTCTAATTGCGGCAAAGGCTAATAGAAGTCGTTATCATGAAATTGACCACGTAGTTCAATTAGCTAGGCGCTAGCTTTGACCAACACTGGCTGGGATGAAACACGTAAAGGTTTTCATTAGGTTGAATAGGTAAAGGTAATAACTTTTTTAGAAACAGACTTAAAAAAAACACTTAGTAAAATCAAAGTTACCGAGTTGGTGGGTTCGCGGGTATAGAATAGTAATAAAAACTTGACTTAAGAGGCCTTACTCCTTTTTATCAAAGGCGTGGATTTTTTTTTCAAATTATGTCGAATGTATAGTAACTAGGAAAAACTCATTTCCTGTTAAAATCTACTCGATCTTTTAATCAGCTTAGCAAACATCATGATCTCATCGATCTGTTCCGTGATAGCCTTAGTTCAACTCGCAAACGAATAAGCCGAGACTTCTCTGATTACCTACTTATAATTAGGTAATCCTTCTAATCTTTCTCCTTTCTTTTGTTAACCGGTTTGTTTTATGTATCTTTCGTTAGCTAGTTAAATTCTAGGTATCTCCACTGTTAGCATCATATATTATTTTTTCGCACACTTTGTACCTCAAACTATTTCAATCTCAGGAAACTTGTAACTTGAACTAGCTTCACGAAAAAAAAAAAATATATATAATCTAAATAGAAATTCAATATAATGTAGGTGCTATTTACAGAGTGGAGGACACTGTCCAGAAAAAGCAGGAAAAAAATCATATCAAATATGTTTGTGTATTTCGTGTATACAAAACAATTTATTTTAATTATTATTTTTGGACTATTTTTTTTTTACTGTTTAATGATATAGTTTATTGTAGTAGATACCTAGATTGTAGTGAAAAACATAATCCCGACGAGCTCTGTCGGTAATATTCTTCACGGACAGTGCAGTGGGTTCAGAAGTGCATTGTAAATAATGTTCTTAAATTGAGTAATAAAGATATTTATATTTGTAACCCTGTTTAAGATAGTGAATGAAAACAGATTATTATTATTTACGTTAATAACACTGAATTAAAGAACCAAACCAGCGTTTAAAGGAAAAAGGACTCTTAATAAAAGGTGCAATCTCAGGGCAACTAGATATTTCGAAAAATCAGTATTCAGCATGATACCGTAGACCCTCGGGATAACGTCGTTTACGGAACGGTGCATGAATGACTGATTGCTCCATCTATCGGAAAATATCGAGGAATATTCGAACAGCGTCCATATTACCCTAGGAAGGGATAATAAAGTAATCATCAGATATCCACGTCACCATATTCGTCCTAGCGTTTTCTTGTTTTTTTTTTATATACTACGACGGTGACAAACAAGCATACGGCCCGCCTGATGGTAAGCGGTCACCTTAGCCTATGTACGCTTGCAACTCCAGGGGTGTTACATGCGCGTTGCCGACCCTTTAAAAAAAGGAGGATTCGCTGTGTTGACAGCTAAAGGGGGAAGCTTTGCTCCGTGGGCCCCCAGCTGTCAACACAGTGAATCCTCTTGGAGCTCTGGCGACCTTACTCACCAACAGAAACACAACACTATGAGTAGGGTCTAGTGTTATTAAACTGCGGTTTTCTGTAAGGTGGAGGTACTTCCCCAGGATGGGCTCTGCTCCAGATTTGAGCGAGACGACATTCGTTGTGCTATGCCCTTCCACACTAAACGATATGCACTCGCTGTGCCCATACCTCTTATTAGATGTTGGCCAAACAACTCAACCACGCGATTTTTCTTCCCACGTGCGTGAGACGTTGTTATAACCCTGCAGAGCATTGTATCACTCAATCAGCTGTGTTTGGATACCATAATATAAAATACCCGTGAATAGGTACCATGGGTAATAAGTGTAGGTGCTATTGTATGGCGTAAACTGGCAACGTGCAACCCCTTTTCATGTCGTACAGCTAGTTGCAACTGCAAACTAAGTTGGGTTCGGCGTAAATTGAAGCAAACTCGTTGGCCCCAACTTGATTTCTGTAGCGAACATATAGATTACATGGCAGTGGATCCCGCATTGTGAAGACTGAGTTTGTTATGACTGGTCATAATTATTTTGCTTCTAAAACTGATGGTTTGTGGACAAACACACCACATTTTATTTTCACTAGCCGGTGTATGTGTTTCACTGCTAGGCAAAGGCCTCCCTTCTCCTTATCCAATCCTGCCTGTGCTGGGCAAGATCCTACCCGCTGAAACACATCCAAGTCGTCCTGCCATCTATGTCTCTGCTACGACTATACTGGGAATGCCAGCTAGTTGCTACTTTAGCCATCTGTCCTGCGGCAGAAGTGTGCAGCACAGTCTCACTTTAGCCTGGCGGTCTTCATCTCAATATCGATGATTCGGGTTTTGGAGCGCAGCTCTGTTTTTCATTATGTCACATCTATGAACACCCAGGATACTCCGCTCCACTACCTTTTGGCAAATCTTGAGCAGGAATTTCTGCGCCTCCTTCTTTGAGCACCACAATAACGTGACTAAATTGAATGAAATAGTTTTTTTATGGTCGCTATTTAGGGCCTTCCTTCAGCCTTTAAAGGTCCCGTTGCTAAGCACAAGACTTACCTCATGGAAGAGAGAGAGTGTGCTATAGTTCTCATGTTTGATCAAAATGGAATGGATACTTCACATCAGTATTGGATACTTCATATACAGGTTAAGTAACATTACCCCATAAACAGACATTTTTAATTCCGACATCAAAAAAACACTTTTTTCGCTCTTTGCCGTGGAATTATTTATTTACATTTTTATACACTAACCCCCTTATCCATAAAAATTTAACAGACCTATAGTTAAAATACGTTGTGTCCCTTTTTGACAAACGCAAATCTCAATCTGACAAAGATAAATAAACAACAAATTAGTTTGCTGAGCGTTTATGAATAACGGCATAAATTTTTTGGGTTGCATAACAGCTTTGTATCTATAAATATAATCTATTTAGTGATAGGAGGTCTGATTTCTGTACTGCAAACGAACTTGCAAGATTAGTTCAGTAACTATCCGAGTTAAATTAATGATAACATTAAAACGACTCGCAGGAGATTTCAATAAACTCTAGAAATATAATCATGTACAGTTTTGTATGCACTAACGTTTCCAAACTTTAGATATTACTGTTATGACATGACACTGTTATGAGAAAACTTTATGTTTACTAATACCTATTTGTGTTTAACATTTAGTTTCAAGTTGCAGTGTATGAAACTAAATTAATTTCCCGCTGGACTGAAGCGTAAAAACCTACGCCAGGGCAATTGCTTGATTGACTCTAGGCTTAAGAAGACTACAATAGTAGTTCATGCAACAGTGATATAATAAGAGTTATTATGAGCTGTTGCATACGCTAGTTTTTCTACGACAGCTAAAATAGCGTAAAAAGCAAAATCTAGAAACGTGGCAGAATAGGGAAGATGTGCCCACAATAGAAAAAAAAACAACAACAACAGTGCTCATATATTGTATGAAAATCCATATGAGCAGTGTTCTTATGGAATACCATAGACAACGTTATAATGTATACTTTTTTAATATCGGTGTCCGTCATCTAATTGACAGATAGAAGTCCTGGAGTAGAAAAAGATGATTAATTGTATCCCTACTTTTATTACCCAAGGTCGTTACTAGCAGTTGCGTGAACTGTGAACTAACTCACAGTTATCTCGCATTGAATTTAATACAAGTGTCTCTGTGAGCTGTAGACCTCGGAAAATGGTACTGGTATTGGCACAAAGGTCGTAAGCGCCTAGGTGGTAATAGGCGCTTAGGACCTTAGTGCCAATTCCGGCCATTTAAAAATTTACAAAAAGTAAATCGACATTTTTTTTTAAATTCAATCAACAAACTTTTATCCAAGATTTAATAAGAATTGGTTGAATGCGACTTTTAGAGGAGAACAAATGGACAGACACACGAAAGCATTTCTGACTAAACTGACCGCTTTGCTCACTGGGTCAATAAATTTATTTTGACTATTATTGTAGGTAGTTCACTTATTTAAGCTTTCACCATTTTCACACATTATAAAGTTTCCTAGAACGAGGCTGGGCTTAATCGCGTAAAACTTCAAAAACTAACCTCCGACGTTTCAAGGGCGACATTGGCCCCGTGAGAGTCTTTCTCCGGGACCACGAGGGCAATGTCGCCCTTGAAACGTCAAAGGTTAGTTTTAAAAGTTAGGTTTCAAACGGAATTAAGCCCGGTTGTAGTACATTTTCCAATATTATCGTTGTTTATATTTTTCAGATCTCTTATTGTTTTGTAAGAGTACTTAAGTTATTTTTATAGCCGACTTTGTAACGAATATTTCCAGTATTAAAATTTAATATGAGAACTTCTTTTGTAAGAGATTTATCTAATAATACACAAAATTGTAACCAACATCGATCACATCACTGTCAAAGCAAATTGGTATTTGCTAAGCGGAAATTTATTTTCCTTCTTGATTATTTGGCTTATTGAATTGCCCTCGTTTAGTCGCAAAATTTTACATGTGACACTTTTACATTTTTTTAACGGCCTCAAGCCTAGTTGATAGTAACCAGAGTCCTGGGTTCAAATCCTGGTCAGGGCATTTATTTGTGTGTTTATCACGAATATTTGTTCCTGAGTGATGTATTTATAATTATGTTTCTCTATTATATATGTATATCGTCGTCTAGAACCCACAACACAAGCTTTACTGCGCTTACCGTGTGACTAGATTGATTTGTGTAAGATTGTCTCACAATATTTATTTATTTATTTATATTCCTTTTTTTGTATGTTCTGGTAAGAAAAATTATTTCATAAACTAGAAATAGTGATAGGTAACACGTAATAAAAAAAAACAACAACTAAAATAATTATAATATAAACATCTTACTAATTATTAAGCTGTGCCCCGTTACGGTTCTCTGGTCCAAAAGTGCCGAACATACTTGCAGCATTGCCGCGCTGCACGGCAAGCGACATTTGTTGGACAAGATAAGAACCGGAAAGGGGGTCACAGCCCCCCTATCCCTCAAACGCCGCCCCAAAGTTCGGATTAAGGCCCTCCGCGCACCAAGGACCGGCCGTTTTGACAACTACCGGAACAAAATTATACGCTGGTACCAGGTTCGCGTGCTTCGCACGCTTGAATTATAACTATTTAATGTGTTTTACCTTCCCATTGTTATGATAATTTGATATTGCTACTGAATCTTTTGTGGAATAGGTCTTTGTTGACATTCACGGGTAATGATGCATTAAAGCTTAAATGGACGAATAAAGACAATACATAACGATATTAACCAAAACAAATCAAGATTTTTACAATTTGAATCTCCTTACAAAATATACGATTTTAAGCTTACATGGTCATTTGCATTATAACTGCAATATATAACGGGATATTTACTATATAATTATGTTTGTTTTATTGAGCACCCGATATTTCGGAGTAAACAAGATACCGGCATATCCATACTAATATTAAGTAACTCTGTCTATTACCTCTTTATGCTAAAATCGGTGAACGGATCGAGATGAAAATTGGTATGGGGATAGTTGAGTTCGTCTCTTGTAAAGGGACATAGGATAGTTTTCCTAATTATTCGCTGATGTAATCTCCGTCAAAAGCTACTTTTTTGTTAACTTTGGCGTCGAGACCTTTGGTCCTCAGGACCCTAGTCTCTCTACCGCTCTGAGTTTCTTAAAAGACCAATCGAAGAGACTCAGAGACGCCGCAGGAGACCCAAGAGCTGACAGCTTCCTCGCTCAACGTATCAGTCTAGCAATCCAGCCAGGAAATGTTGTTAGCGTCCTCGGTATCATGCCGCAGGGAATTTTAGATTTATTTTAGTTTTTATCTACATTTAGTTCAGTTTTAGTTTAGTTTACATTTAAATTTGTGTTATTTGTTTTAGTTTATCTAGTAAGCTATATATTATGCGTGGCACATAATAATGATCCAAGAATAAATTAAACCAAACAGGCCTGCATAACTTGCAGCAAGAATGTGTTCTATTCGCACGCAACGGCAGTACAAAAACGGAAAGAACTAAATTAGCAGTTCCTTGCTAAATTTGCAATGAAAAATGTTGGTTGGCGTGTGAAAATGGGCCTTTCGTATGTGAGGAAGTCGTACATTGTAACGCTTATCTTTGTTCTTGTTTCTGCCTGCGATTTTGTCTGCTTAGAAATTGTTTAAACTTTGAAACCTCTTTTCTAACTCAAGAGTCCTTTAAATTATATTTTATTAAAATTATATAGGTAGTTTTAAAAACCCTCATGAATTTTCGATGTGATCTAAATCATAGTAGGTATTTTTTCTTGTTACTTTCTTAAACGGGGCCGTTTTGGTATAATAGCATATAACTAAATGGAATTTAGTCAACTTTTATTGAGAAATCTTACTTCAATTTAAAATTTTAGCTAAAAGTCCGTATTTATTACCCGCGTATATAGTATTACACAAAATAAATTCAAGTTTTGACTCTTTTGCTACCTAAAACTATAATCACAGTATGATATACATTTAACAGTTGAAGTATTTTTTTAAAAAGCGTAAGGCCTCTTAAGTCAGGTCTGAACCAAAATCCAATGGAACCATTTCGGAGGCCAGCCATGTAAAAAAAAGGATTACCAAACTTGAATTATAATTTACGAAGTAGAGGCATTTCCAACCTACAAGTATAAAATGTAGGTACGAAAACATGTTTAAAGTGAGAACTTAATCATGGATGTGATATCACCAGCATTCAACCCTTCTCCAATTTCTTTAGTTCCATGCAGAGGGGAACTATCAAAACAAACGATTCTTATGCAATACGCATTCTACACTGAACCCTAACTCGCTCAATTACCCCCTTTAAGACGTCATGCGGGATCTTACAGCAGGCAGCATTGCCGTAGCCATTATATAAAACATAAGCATGACTGAATGCACCGCCGGAGTCTCTCTGCGAGATCGTATCAGAAATGAGACCATCCGCAGCAGAACCAAAGTAGCCGATATAGCTCTCCGAACCGCTAAACTTAACTGGCAGTGGGCGGGGCACATTGCACGTAGAACCGATGGCCGTTGGGGCGGAAAGTTTCTCGAGTGGCGACCGCGTACCGGAAGGCGCAGCGTGGGTAGGCCCCCCGCAAGGTGGACTGATGACCTGGTGAAGGTCGCAGGAATCCGCTGGATGCGGGTGGCGCAGGACCGGTCATTGTGGAAATCATTGGGGGAAGCCTATGTCCAGCAGTGGACGTCTTTCGGCTGAAATGATGATGATGATGATGAATGCTCCGCCCTGCATTAGCGTGCCGTGAGGTGCAGTGCGTCAAAAACAAATATTTTATATGAATGTAAGTCGACTAGAGTTGCGCAACTTGCGCATCATTTTATAATGAGTTTGAGTGAGTACCTCATTTTCGGAAATGAGGTGGTACAATGCCATACCTCATTTGAGGTGAGGTACTTACAAATTTACAGCACAAAATCGAATTATCGGCAATAAAAATAGCCGCGTGACAAATAAGAGTCAAACTCGGAATATCACCTTAACTCTCAGAGACAAATCAATTTGATAGTATTGCTTGAAGAACATCACTCATCATCGCCCCAGTCCATTGGTTCCGCAACCTAAATGGGGGTTTATTCTCAGTATGTGTGAGAAACGTGTTGTGACGAAGTAAGTATCGAAGCCACATGGCATGCAGAGCAGATGGCCGATGGGGTCGAAAAGTGCTTAAGTGGAGACCATGGTTTGGCAAACGCAGCGTAGGACGTCCACCCACAAAATGGACAGATGACTTAATGAAGATCGCCGGGAGACGCTGGAAAAGGGGAGGCCTATGTTCGGCAGTGGACGTCTTATGGCTTGATGATGATGATGGTAAATAGTGAAAAGCCAACAAACAAATGACAGTGTGGAATGGCGGCGTTTCGAATCAAGAATAGACACCCTCTTGAATTTGATAGCCGTTCCAAATTTGAACGCATAACCTACTGTTATCAGGAGGTAATGTTCAAATTACAGTTCCTATAATTCCTTGGCAATGCTGGTTGCCCATGATTTCTGAACGCGTTTTTGAGCAGCAATGACATTTGCGTAGATAAAGAATTGTATGTAAGTGTTTTATTGTATTTGCTTAAAGAATAGCCCCCCTGAGGTGCAGGAGGTGAATTCCTCGCTCGTGCATAGTGCATATAGGCGTCCCAAGATGCACACTACTGGGAAGTACTAGGTGAGTAACTAAATTTGTGTTACGTGTTTGTTGGATTTAGTAGATGTGACTAGCACGATACTATTAGTCTCAACCTTTGTTGAGCATAATAATAAAATTAGTAGTGGGTTCAATTTATTTATTTTCAAAACATTTATACAGTACTAGGTGGTGCCCGCGACTTCGTCTGCGCAATATCTTTATAAATTGTAGCCTATGTGTTATTCTGATATATAAGCTATATAGGTAATTGTAAAGTTTCATTAAATCTATTCAGTAGTTTTTCGTGAAAGAGTAACAAACATCCATACAGTCTCGCATTTATAATATTAGTAGGACGTGTAACTTACCTGGAGACCCGATGGGGTGTCCTTGGTTCCTTGGAGTTTGGGTCGGATGCTAGTGTGGGATGCTACCTGCGTAGACACGCTGACACCGTCCCACCTCAAACTAACTAATGTAAAAGCGGGCGGAGCGGCTAAAAGCGCCGAAATTTTAATACGAGATAAATATAAGAGCCTGGGCAGAGAGTACCATTTTGTACCATTTGAGGTCGAAATTCTAGGTCCACGGGGCCCCAGCGCACGCAAGATTTTGCAGAAATCGCGGTTGATGTAATTGGTGACCGAAAGGTACCTTTTACTGCAGGATCCCAAATGGTACAAAGTGGTACAGTCAAGTGCAAAAATATGGTTCGACATTCGACATAATCGACTCATAAATATGGTACTACGCTCTTATTACACCGGCATAAGGTGCTATGGGACATATTTTTGAGTAAGATGTGCACCACCATATTTTTACACTTGACTGTACTCTGAGAAAGATTTAGTAAAATTCGCCAGATGCTAGAAGCCTATCTTTTCCAGTTCTCCTTTATTAAAAGCAATATACATTTCGTACATCTATCTGTCTGCATATTGTATCGCTAGCAAAACTCTTAATTAAACTTTCATAATTTTCACACATTAAAACGTTAGTTTTTAAAGTTTTACGTGATTAACCTCCGGTTTAATATAATAATAATAATATAATAATATAAGCCATTTATTTCCAATTATAGAACATTCATTAAACATAGACAATAATTACAAAAATAGATTTTATTGGACTGTCCATTTCTGAACATAGGCCTCCTCCATTTTTAGCCAAACCTCCGGTTTAGTAAATTCATAATTTTGTTTTTCACTTGTGAATTTTATATGTATCTAAGCGATAACTCTGTTTTGCGCACTTGATAACTTTTTTTAACTGTTAGAGCGGAATGGCGTGCACGGAAAATATAACGCCACTTTATAAATAAACTCGCCTTGAAGTTGATGTTAAGGGAAAGTAACAAGTTTAAACTATCCTCGATCAAAGAGTATCGATACAGTCCATGGACCATGTAAGAGAGAGGACTTTTAACTTTTATTTAACCACTAGGAATTGGTGTTCATGTTGTTTACCTTCTAATAACAACAAAAAAGGAGATTAACTGTTTATTTTTAATACTACGACGGTGACAAACAAGCATACGGCCCGCCTGATGGTAAGCGGTCACCGTAGCCTATGGACGTCTGCAGCTCCAGGGGTGTTACATGCATGTTGCCGACCCTTTAAAAAAAAGCAAATGCAAACGTCTAACGAAAAGTCTCCTTTTGAACTTGGTTTCTTCTTCTTTTTAGCGTTTTCCCGGCTTATGCCACTAGGCGCTGGCGTACGAGTAAACTAGGCCTTATTGGGATTCCTCACAATGTCGTCCTTCACCGAAAAGCGATCGGTAAATATCAACAGTATGCTCTTATTTATTGTTGAGTTATTTGTTTTTTTTTTTCTCTTTTATTATATATATAGGGATGTTTTTATGTTTCCGTTAAATTTTACAGATAGCTTGTTACGTTAATAGGAGCTGCTTGGTATATCGCTTTTAACTCATTCACTGCCAAAGATTCCTTATACCGCTACGCCGTAGCCGATAACATGCATTTCCCGCTTTGTAGCGAAAATGGTGCGTAGAGGCATGACGACAACGCGTCGTCATTGGCTCTGAATGGGTTAAATTAAATAGAATTTTTTTTTTTAATTTTTTATACAAAGTAAATGAATGTTACATTGTAAAAGGTCCTTTAGAGTTTCACAAAAGTTAGTGTCAACAAAACTAACACAACAAACACACTACAAAGCTTAACTTTAATCGTGACAGCTCGTGCCAGACCACAGCTCAGGCTTTTAGGTCCCAGGTTCAAATCCCAATAACTGACTTACTTTGTTCTTTCTTTTTTTACATCTAGTTTAATGAAAAGTAAGTTATTGGAAACTTCTCTGGTAAAAGATAGGTATCTATGATCACCTCCTCCGTTGTCTTCTCCGTGGATAATGTTGCAACTTTATCTATGCAGATTCTTCGCCAAGAAAAATTATAACATAAATAAAAAGACGATTTACACTTGACACGCTTATCCCGTTTTTCCCTCGCGGGTTTAAATATCTCACCGTGTATTTTATAAAGTACAAACACACTATGCTTTGAAAGAAAGTAAAAGTAGAAAACTTGTAAAAACTTGCAAATCCGAGCGATACTAAAGCGCATACATATAGTACATAGGGCGACAAAGAGACAATCCGCAACGATTGGGGATAAATCGACTTATATCACAATCGATATAAGCTGCGAATCTTACAGTATTACCCTATGGCCCTTTGAATTTTCGACACAGGCACGTAAAGGGCTCATTATCGCCCTAGGGCGGTAAAGCACTATGTGTAGGTACTGTAATAGTACATTACCTAACTAGTGCGGTAAAACAAAGAAAGGCCGCGATCGCAGATGTTTGCGACCCGAGCTGCAAGCGAGGGACGTAAATATGCGCTCAAGGGGTTTATTTATTACCTCACGTGTTAGGTACATCATTTTATGCCACTTGGGCAGAAATCGGCTTTTTTTTTTTTTGGAAAAATGCACTTTATGGCCAGGTGTGGCATAATAGTACATTACCTAACTAGTGTGGTAAAACAAAGAAAGGCCGAGATCGCAGATGTTTGCGACCCGAGCTGCAAGCGAGGGACGTAAATATGCGATCAAGGGCTTTATTTATTACCTCACGTGCTAGGATCATCATTTTATGCCTACACTTGGGCAGAAATCGGCTTTTTCCGTACGCGTAGCGTGCGGAAAAAGACACTTAATGACCAGGTGTGGCATAAAAGAATTTACAGCTTTAAGATTATTTAACTTTATCGCGACTATGGACAACAAAGTGATCCTATAAGGGTTCCGTTTTTTCCTTTTAATATACGGAACCCTAAAAATGAAGTCAAATGAGATTATGGAAACCGGAAATGAAATGGAAACCTCCAGAGTTTTGCAAAAGCATTTACATCCCGTGGGAGAAGCGAAACCATCATTAATCAAAGTAAATTAAGGAGGATAAAGCACCCACTTGCTACAAATTGTCTTTGACACGCGGGAGTAAAATGTCTGTGTGGCGGCTTGAATAAATAATGCTGGGTTTTAAGGTGTTTTTTATTTTAAGCGGACTTCACTGGTACTTGTTTATTTTTTCACTCGAGAAACACATTCTAACAAAGTACATTTGGAAAGACAAGAAACAATATATAATGACTTAAAACAGTAAAAAATAGTTGAATAAATAGATTGAAAGAGATGTCATATACTACTGAAAAAGTAACCAAGGCCTCGGGTGAGCAGGTCTGGTATCGAACCAGCGTGCCAGCCTCCAGAAGGCCTAGTATAAACATTTTACGACACTAACTCCTCGACCGCGTTAGCGTATCGGGAGTTCAAATTATGTTTGCCGTTTATTTAAATCATCCGGCAACTTTCATATTCTGACCCCTCGATACGCTTACGCGGTCGAGGAGTTAATGTCGTACAACTTTTATACTAGGCCTCCTGTTTTCGCGGCAGACGCCCTAAAAACAAAAACGTTACGCGATACTTGAACGCACTGTATTTTCGTCATTTTTGATATGACGAACAAAAAAAAATACTTGTACAATATTTTTTATTATCTAAAAGACGGACTAAATAGATTTTTATATAATTACACTTTTAATTGCACACCTTTTAATTGCAAAATCGCAAACCAAAAATTATACGAATCGATTAAAGATGCAAAACAATAGGCAATCTAAACGTTAAAAAGCGATCTCTTCCAGACAACCTTTAAGTATTTTATCTTGATTTCATAACAATTTCTGTATTATTCTATATCTACTATTCTATAAACTACGAAACATTCACTAGATGTTTGAATGCCGAATCGCCGTTTGCATATCCATCCATTGTCACGTTAATAGAATAGCTTATAGCAACGACATTCCGATAGCAAAAAGTGTTCCGAAAACTAGAAAATTCGCAATAAAATATAGGCTGCATCAAAAAACCGAACCCCATTCCAATGAAATATGAAAATGCTTCGATGTAAAATAAAATGTCCATATTTTATTGCCAAGTTCGGACGTGGAAAAAAGGATATTGTGCCAATCGGAACACAAGCCTGGTAGATAGTAATGTTAAAAAAGCTATGGGATGGATAGCTTTGCGGTTGGGATTGATCTGTGACGTGCAAAAATCAAATTGAACCCTACTTCGTCGTCGTCGTCGTTTCAGCCGAAACACGTCCACTGCTGGACATAGGCCTCCCCCAAAGATTTCCACAATGACCGGTCCTGCGCCACCCGCATCCAGCGGACTCCTGCGACCTTCACCAGGTCATCAATCCACCTTGTGGGGGGCCTACCCACGCTGCGCCTTCCGGTACGCGGTCGCCACTCGAGAACCTTTCCGCCCCAACGGCCATCAGTTCTACGTGCAATGTGCCCCGCCCACTGCCACTTAAGTTTAGCGAACCCTACTTACTTACTTATTTTTCGAAATAATGTCTCCGTTTTTTTAGCACGTGTAACAAAAATAAATTAAGGGCGTAATGAGTGTGATTACTGGTAGTTACTAAATTATTTTTGATTTTTTTATTGACCTGATATGACAGTTGAGACGGGATTTCAAAAAAAAAACATATATTTTATTAAAGTTTGGTTTACAAAATGATCATTGAAACATGAATTAAACTAGTAAGTAATATATTATTGATAGCATGCGCTCGTGAAAAGATATTATACATTTAAAAACCTAATAAAACTTTTACAAGAGTCCACATGACAGTAATTCGTGTTCAGAGACGTATTTTTCTTTACATAGCCTTTCATCAAAGTTTTTCTAAAGCTCAAGATACATTTAAACATATCACGTACCTTATTCACCCGAAATCTATTGAAAAGAAGTAAAGCATTGAAGTAATATGATTTTTTAACCTTGACAATACTCAAAAATAATCTTCTGGCTAAAAGTGAAAGTACAAATATCAGCCATTCGTGCAGTCTCCATGAGAGTGAGGGGCATCAGAAGACTCATCAAAGCCTTTGATTGCGAAGCGAATACGGAGCAGGAATTCATTACTAAGCAAGATTTTACACACAATTGATAATTGTCCATTTTTTTAATATACTTTTTTATTCATTTTTATTGTTTCTCTTTATTTATTTTCATTCTTAGATTAAGTAGGTTTATTTTGTTGCTTTTGTATGTACATATGTTATTCAAATAAAGATCGTAAGATTCTTTAAAAAAAATACTAGATTTATAAGCTCCTCTGGGCATTGTGGGCCAACCTGTGTTTTTGTTTTTATAATTTTTATATTTTTTATGTAGGTAGTTCGCACAAGTAACTTTTTTGTAACGAGTGCTGCAAAGGGCTCGAAACGTAGGTTTATCGTGTTAATAAACGCGATTAATCCGTTCTAAAGTGTTTAATTTCAATGAACAACAATGGAGGTCTAAAATGTGAAATATATTTCGCCTTCCAATATCTGTTGTATCCCAACTGACCGCCAAATTACTAAAGCAATGTGGGTATTGTGGGTGCCACCTTAAATAATACTGAATTATTTAGCAGACAGTCAACAAACGAAACATTTACCTTTTCCTTTATCGGAAATATTAACCCTCTAGAGCGAGTAATATTTAGGGGATCCCTTTTCGAGCCTTACGTTCGAATAGTGTTATCACAGTCAGTAAATACGTAGTAGGCAAGTTATCTTAGGTAAACATACTCAGGATAGCCGTATCGTTTTCAGAGTAAATAAAGGGTCTATCATAATATTTTTGTGGTTCGTGTGAAAGCCGAATATTATTACTAGTGGCTCTGTGAGCTGGTAGACCTCACGAGATGGCACAAAGGTCGTAAGCGCCTTGGGGTAATAAGCACTTAGGACTTTTGTACCAAACCCGCAATTTATAATTTGCAAAAACTGAATCGACAAAAAACAATGTAATCAAAAAACTTGTTTTCAAAAAATTGAAATTAAACACTTTAGAACGGATTAATCGCGTTTATTAACACCATGATCCTACGTTTCGAGCCCTTTACAGCACTCGTTTTCACAGGGTTAAGATTAATCCGTTCTAAAGTGTTTAATTTCAATGAATAACAATCGCGGTAACAGAAGACAATATTTTGTGTTACGGGTACTCAGACAACGAAATATATATATATATATATATATATATATATATATATATATATATATATATATATATATATATATATATATATAATATACAAATACATAGAAAACATCCATGACTCAGGAACAAATATCTGTGTTCATCACACAAATAAATGCCCATACCGGGATTCGAACCCAGGACCATCGGCTTAGCAGGCAGGGTCACTACCAACTACGCCAACTGGTCGTCAAATGGCCAATGGTCTACGCCAATTGGTTGATAAATGCGACCTGTAGAGGAGAACATATGGACAGACACATGAAAGCATTTTTTCTGAACCTGAATTCGTCTCCATTTCAGCTTCGCTCGCTTTGATCACTCGGTCAATAATGGATATGAGAATGCTTCATTCTACCTTGTAAGAACGATTGCCGTAACGGCTAGACTGCAGATTAACGATTTGGGAATGAAACAATACTTTTTAATTAATATTTAAAACGGGATAATTACCATGTATGTGATCCGAAAGTTCAGAAATCGAAAAGAGACTGTTCCGGTAAGAAATGCACTGTACTGTGTTGTACTGTAAGTGTGGTGTGTCGTGAACGTGATCGAGTTTCAAGTGATAAAGCGGACGGTAGTAGTGCCAGTGACAACACACAAAATAAGCGAACCCGTAAGAGGGTAGATCGCTATGGCGTGTGGGTAGATCACAACTAAAAACTCGCAGCTCATCAGTTTACTCCGTGAACATGACGCTTGCAACAGTGTCGAAATATCGGGTGCTCAATAAAACAAACATACATGGTAATTATCCCGTTTTAAATGTTATTTATAATGTAAATGACCATGTTAGCTTTAAATCGTATATTGAAACAATACATTCCCAATGCATTGTCTCAGCGATATTAGCCGCACAGGAGTCAGGATTATCCGATGCAAAACAGAGCTGCCTCCTAACAGAGCCTAAAACGTTCTTTATACCAGGCATTGTCTATAACAAGAGCAATAAACTAAATCTCAGGTAGTACTCCTCAAACCTAAAAACTTTTGTTCAATAACTTTTAAAAATTATGTACTCTGTAGGTTTTCACTTTTTCATACAAACGAAATAGTATTTTCATCACATTTCAACATCAGCCTAATTAACGCCTCTTGTCATAGTACAAAAAACAAACTTTACAGTGATAAAAATCAAAACACACGTTATTTTTAAAAGTCGCTGAACAAACATTGTTCAGTTTGGCGAGAACTACCTACGATTCAATTTATTGCTCCTGTTATAGAAATTGACAGATCGTGACGTCCCACCCGTCCCGTCGTAGTGTGAGTCATGTTTAAGTCTACCTTCCAACATTTAAATTCTTACTGTGCTCCCTTTGCAAAATAATTTCCAGCTAAAATTCGCAGACCAAAATGTAGGTCTGTGCCTGACCACAAACTAGTTAATTTTCGACAAAATTATCAATTCCCCAAATTTCATGTTCGCGGGTAATATCACGTACCTACTCTGCATTTTCAATTACTTGTGGAGGGTTCGAGATAATTCCCATGTTACCTCACAATGGCTCCCAGCTTCAACAGTATCGGTACCATGAATTGATGTCGCTTTGGAATCGCTATTGACAGCGAGTAGTAAAAGAATACTACTAGGCACTTCTATCTTTCAATTAGATGGCTGCCAGCGATATTTAAAAAGTATACATTATAACGTTGTCTGTGGTATTCCATAAGAACACTGCTCCTATGGATTTTCATTCAATATATTAGCACTGTTGTTGGTTTTTTTTTAATTTCTATAGTGGGCACAACATTTTCCCTATTCTGCCACGTTTCTATATTTTGCTTTTTACGCTATTTTAGCTTTAGAGCAGAATTATCTTGTCTCGTAAATGTATGTTATTTGAGGTATAACCGGACAAATTGGGGAATCAACGAATGTAAAAATGTGTAAAGGTATTAAAATATCTAAGTATACTTGTGACGTCACGACCCGCGACGTCACCGCGGGGAGCGGGGCGCGGCCGGCGGAGCGCGGCGGCGACATCCCCACCGCGCAGCCGACCGCCCACGACGCGGCCGGCCACCCACGACGCGCGCCGCAGCTATAAAACCCCGTGCGCGCCCACGAGAGCCAGCAGTCGATGCTCTCAGCCCGCGCTGAGAACAACGGCTGCGTCCCCCAACCCGGTGTGGCGGTGTGTGCAGAACGCGTCGTCCCGGGTTGGAACCCCGGGTCCTTTATAGGCCGTGTGTGCTATAACGCATTTGTGCCGAAGGACCCTTCCCCCCTCCTACCCCGCTCCGGCTTGCTTGAGGCCGTGTGTGCACGTAACGCATAGGCCCGTAAGCTATCCCGACCGTACCCCCGCGAACGAGCTCGCGCCGGGCCGTGTGTGCAGCAACGCATAGGCCAGTGAGCTCATCCTACCTACCTTCCTTAAACCCTTTCCCCCCTCGGGGGAACGTACCACCAATCCCTAGGCCCGGGCCTCGCGACCGTAGAATTATAATACTAGTACTTATAAAGTAGGCACTAGCCATTTAAGTTAATAAAGGGCATAAAAGACCCGCATTTATATTAGAGTAACTGAGAGTTTAACTTAACCCTATCCTCCAAACCCTGAGTTAGTCTGGAAACCCTCGCACAACCCTTCAGGTCGAGGGATATGTGTGGCTGTCCTCACGGCAACCATCACATTTGGCGCCCAACTAAATAACTCACAGACAGGGGAGCTCACTAGCTCAGGAGGAAGGGAAGTCATAGATACAAGATCCATTCAGTTTGCTTCTCAAGAATAGAAGGAACTAGGGAGGGAGTGTAATAGCCTTGTGTTGCAGAAAACTCCGTGATTTAGCCACCGTTCGACGACAACCGTCGGGAAGCCAGCCCTCCCGTCCGAAACCGCATTGGTAAAGCCCCGTAATTTAGACGCCGTTCGACGACAACCGTCGAGAAGCCCGCCCGCCCGTCCGGAACCGTATTGGTGAGTCGTAGCCGCAACCTCAGTCGGATCTCGGCAGCTGCAAAGAACTGGTGAGTCAGACACAACTCTCAAGGAACGCCACGTCAATGCCGACGTCTTGGATATACCAATTGAAAAAGGAAGAGTTGATCCGGGAAGCTAGCACCAGAGATCTAGAGACTGAGGGGTTGACGGTGGACCAACTAAGGAAACTCTTAGTGGACGTAGTAAAGGAGGCCGAAGAAGGTAAGCCAAAGGAATTTAAGACGCCAGTCAAAGAGCGTACCGCCGTAATGTATCAACAGGACGAAAAGTACCGGCCAAGGAACGTAGGGAAAATAATCCGGGAATGGAACCTTACGTTCAGACCTACAGACGATCCGGTCGAGTTTTTAGAAAGAATAGAAGAGCTGATAGCAGCAAGCAGTATAACACAAGAGGACGTCTTGACCGCCCTACCCCGGATACTAGAAGGTAAAGCCTTGTTGTGGCACAGGAATAACGCCGACGCATGGGAATCATGGGATGAGTTCATAGAGTTATTCAAGCGATACTATTTCCCGGTGAATTACGAGGAAGACTTAATTGCTAAAATAGTGACCAGGAAACAAGGATATAACGAGAAGTTCACAGATTACCTCACCGATCTCCAAACGTTAATGAGACGATACGGGGGTCTCACAGAGGAGCAAAAACTGCATCGTGTTCACGAAAACATGCAGACGAGGTACAAGTTGTACATAAAGAAGCAAGATTTCAGGGACCTCAGGGGATTACTGAAGGTTGCCTCCGAATACGAGAATATAACCAGAGCGTCATGGACGGACCGGAATAAAACGAGCAGGTATGATCAAGACGATGGTCAAGTCGCAGTCCCGCAGGATAGCCAGGGAGCTACTCGTAAGGTGAACCCGAGATACGATGCGAGAACATGCTGCCGGTCATGCGGCAAACCGGGTCACGACACGAAAGAATGCCGGTCAGAAAAAAGGTTGTTCTGTACTGAATGCGGAAAGCTGGGTGTGTCGAGCAAGGACTGTTGCAAAAGGAACAAATGGGGTAAAAACGAAGCCGCAGGAGCCGTAGATGATCAAGACCGGGAAGACAACAGGATTTTTATAAAGGCAGATATAATGGGGAAAAAGTATCGGTGCCTCGTGGACACAGGCGCCACAAACACATACGTCGATCAACACACATACCAAGAATGCGTCAAAAGCGGTGCGGAGGAGAAAGAGGTGCACAGGAAAGTGACGCTAGCGGACAATGGGACGTCCCGGATCACAAAGTGCGTACTGGTCGACATAACCGTGAAGGATATCAAAGTGAAGCACTGGTTACGTGTCCTCCCTACGGCCACACACATCATGCTCGGTATGGATGTGCTAAAGAGAGCCGGCATGAAGATGGCGTGGGAAGGGGAGACGACCCCGGAGGAGGTTGAGCCAGACAAAGCGGCTACAACAGCTCAGCACCGGACAAGCAGTCAGGAAAGTACCGAAACCCAGGGTAACAGAGTCAAGGCCACGGGGCAGGACGTTCCGGCATCGCAGGGCAATCGGACACTGATTGGCGACAACACGACGGAGTTAACCAAAGCGCACGGGCGCAAATTGGAAGTATTCTTCGATACGTGGGCTGAGCACAAGACCAAACACGAGGTGTACGCGGCGTGCATCCAAGATGTGCTGGACAGAGCGACGCGTGATCCGGACACGCTACCAGTACGAGGTAGCCCAGAAGTCCAGAGACGTACAAGAACGAGACCGAGGAGGGGCCGTCTCAGGAACAGCCGGTCCCGAAGAGGCATGGTCAGGCTACTACGCAGGAGGCGAGAGCCAGATTAAGGCCATCCGTTTCTATAATTTTATTTTCTTTCATTTTATCCATTTTTATTCAATTACCGGCCCAGAAGGGGCTTGCCTAGGTTAAAGGCACAGTTTTTATTACCGTCATGCTCTTTTTCTTTCATGAAATATTATTTTGCTTTGTTCTCCGATTACCGGCTAAAACGTCCCGTTTATTATTATTTTTTTCTTTTTTCTTTTTGCCTCATGCCCAAAAAGGGGAAGCTAATGAACAGCCTAGGAATATACACAGAGATCCTAACATATAATGTACCATTTACAATATGCTAATGCATCCGGCGATTTTTACTATAGGTAAAAATCTACTCTTCGGGGGAGGCACTGTGACGTCACGACCCGCGACGTCACCGCGGGGAGCGGGGCGCGGCCGGCGGAGCGCGGCGGCGACATCCCCACCGCGCAGCCGACCGCCCACGACGCGGCCGGCCACCCACGACGCGCGCCGCAGCTATAAAACCCCGTGCGCGCCCACGAGAGCCAGCAGTCGATGCTCTCAGCCCGCGCTGAGAACAACGGCTGCGTCCCCCAACCCGGTGTGGCGGTGTGTGCAGAACGCATTTGTGCCGAAGGACCCTTCCCCCCTCCTACCCCGCTCCGGCTTGCTTGAGGCCGTGTGTGCACGTAACGCATAGGCCCGTAAGCTATCCCGACCGTACCCCCGCGAACGAGCTCGCGCCGGGCCGTGTGTGCAGCAACGCATAGGCCAGTGAGCTCATCCTACCTACCTTCCTTAAACCCTTTCCCCCCTCGGGGGAACGTACCACCAATCCCTAGGCCCGGGCCTCGCGACCGTAGAATTATAATACTAGTACTTATAAAGTAGGCACTAGCCATTTAAGTTAATAAAGGGCATAAAAGACCCGCATTTATATTAGAGTAACTGAGAGTTTAACTTAACCCTATCCTCCAAACCCTGAGTTAGTCTGGAAACCCTCGCACAACCCTTCAGGTCGAGGGATATGTGTGGCTGTCCTCACGGCAACCATCACATACTGATGTTTTTAATGTTTTTTAGAGTATTTTTAGGGGTAACTCAAATAGTGTAAAAATTTTTTGCTATTATAGAGCATCATCATCTTTTTAGCGTGTAGGCTTATACCTTGGATCAAGGGGCCTGGGGTCAGCTTTGGCAGCCACGATTCATCTGAATGGTGGAAAAGGTAATGTCTAGTCATTTCTGAATGTTGGCTAAATCCAAAACTGGAGTCTGATATGAAGGATTTTTTGGTACTTTCGAAAAAAGCTACAGCACCAAACATCAACCATCGCAAGAAACATCAGCCATCGGGTGTGCTCTGCCATCAGAAAATGCCCATCAGAGTAAAAGACAATGTGTACAAAAAGGTAGTGCTACCAGTGCTATCTGTGTTGCTGGACTTTTAAAAAGGTACATGGACAAAAACACACCAGCGAAATGAGAATGCTTAGATGAGCAGGAGGGTTAAGCCGACTGGATAAAGTTAGAAATGAATTTATCAGAGGATTGAACGATCCTAAATGAACGATCCGGGGCAGCACTAAAATCAAAGAATTAAGGGAAAATCGACTGCGCTGGTACGGGCATATCCTTAGACGCAATGATGACCATTCTGTTAAAAGACCTTAAATATCCCCAACCAACCAAAAGGATGTGAAAGACTGCCCGCCACCTGGTGATCAGACATGCAGAAGGAGATTCGGAAAGAGAACCTGAGTACTCGGACAAGCCAGAACAGAGCACTCTAGCGCAGACGTACAAGGAAACCCGAATCCAGTTTAACTGGGTATAGGGTAGGATAAAGAGAGAGAATGTTTTTTTGGTAATTACCGGAATAGTCCAGGTGACTTTTAATCTAATCTACGTAGACCATCTGTCGTTAATATGTATGTATGTCTGGCAGAAATTGGTCGAAGACCGACCCATGGCGTCACGCTATTCACGAGGGTCTATCAAAGCACGACGAGGTCTGGTTCCACTTCTAGAAAGAAAAACGCACGAGGCGCCACGAGCAGGCCTCCAACCCCCATCCACCTGGGGGAGCATACACCTGCCGTGTGTGTGGACGAGGGATCCTCTCCCGTGTAGGGCTTTACAGCAACGAACGTAAGGGTCGTTCTCAAGATGCTGCTTTAAAGATCTGACATTGATGAAAAGGCCTACTATTTTTATTCGACGATAACTCTAATATCGTTCATCGGAACGTCGTGTAATTTGGCAGGTGATTCGACTAGATCGGTCAAGGGGTTGCCGAGAGAGAGAGATACAGGGGAGAATGAGTTCGGGGCAATCCACTAGTTTATATCATCAATTAATTTCTTGTGAACATCAAAATATCATATCCGTTGAATATTTTATGGAATAGCAAAGTGGAATGGTTTTCATAAACACTTTATACGTGCAAAGTTTGTTTGCCACCGATCAGGTGTAAACCCTGCATAATCTATCCGGGAATTAGTCGACTCTATAGCGGGAAATAGTTTTCGCATCCGGCGGTAACAACACGCTTCCCTTGGGCCTCACGGGTATTGTTCGGCTTACGATAGCAATAGCGAATGTCAACATTTTTGAAAGCTTCTCGGTTTCTTGTGAGGATCAAATGCCTGCAATATTACGATCAGTATTTAAGCAATACAAAAGTCAGCAAGAAGAGTCTGACTCCCGTGCTTGACGCTGAAAATGCTTCTAACAGCACAGTTACACATAACTCGTGACACACTATGGCAACGATGTTTATGTATGTAATGATAATTTAAATGTCAGTAATTTTAAAAGGCACCAGTAAATGTAAGCTCTGCATAATTAAGAGGCAAAAGTCGCAGAGCGTCTAGTGGCGCCCTCATTGGAGGGATTGTATTTTTATATAAAACTCTCCATTTCTTTATAATCCATGGTATTATCTTTTTATTCATTCTAATTCAATGACATTCGATGACAGACAAATGACGTCAAGCTTCATACATTATGTTTTAGATAAAGAATAAGGCTGTCATTGAATAGTGTCAAAACTATTATAGTTATTATTCGACAATAGAATCGAACGTCGATAAACTTTATCTGTCATTAACTCATTTCGTATTAAAACATCCTGTGTGTTTATATACGTCATTCTGACGGAACCGGCATGAAAATTACGGGCCCTGGTTATGACACATAATTTTAATTTACTTTTTTTTGAATCTCCTAAATGGCGAAATATGGACACCGTTTTCCATTTAAGCGATGAAGCTAAAAGTAAGTAATATAAAACTATGTCATATAGATGAAAGGTTGGAGAATTACTAAGACTAGACTACCGCAGAGTATGCGCTTAACGTAGTGAGCGATTAGTCGGCTATATCGCAGGAAATAGTCGTCGTCGAGTCCGGTAACAATATTCCTCCCACGTGCCTCACGGGTGTATGAGGCTCACAATATTCGGTAGTGAATGTCGCCATTTTCGAAAACCTCGTGGGGCGATTTTCGCGGTCACAACGAGGCCACAACGAATTCCGGTATCCACTACACCGGAGTCGATTTCCCATGTGACCTATTAATCTATTTAAGAGACCAAAGTTTTGGTCATTATGTGCATAGCCACCACTAAATTCGAACGATTGCGGTTTTGTATCTCTATCTCTCTCACACTCGCATATTAGAGTCACAAAGAGGTATTTCCGTCAATGCCAATTTTCGATGTTCGTGGTATGCGTGCTGACGAGAAGAGGACATATCCTACTTAATTGGTAATAAAATGTATGCTTAAATTTACTTAAAGGTGTCACTTTGTCGGTATATAAGGTTCATTCATGAATCTTTGTGATGCATGAATTTTTTACCGAAAAGCATCACCGATGATGTGTAAGCAGTTGATATTGTTAAATTTTATGACAGTAAGTACTAGCTTTTGCCCACGGCTTCGCTCGCGTTGGAAAGAGACAAACAGTAGCCTATGTCACTTTCCATCTTTTCAACTATCTCCACTTAAAAAATCACGTCAATTCGTCGCTTCGTTTTGCCGTGAAAGACGGCCAAACAAACAGACACACACACTTTCCCATTTATAATATTAAGTGTGGTTTGTCAGTGTTGTCCTCCACAAGTCGAAATTCAGAATAATGAACGAAGAAAAATTGCAATATATGGCCCGTAAAGTAAGTTGAGGTCAACAAACATGTGATCTAAGGCTTTTTTATTTACTGGCCAAGGTGTATACTTTTTTTTCTGCTCGACGCAATCGGTAAGCAGCAAATTTGTTCAGCGTAGCGGCCCGCAATTGGCTGCTAGCCTGCAGAAAAAATTACAAATTCAAAATGGCGTTCTCAGTTCCACATCTATACTCGACTGTTAGGAATACACCTCTTAAAACTGCGAGATATCCTCAGATACCCTCATAGAATGCTCAGATATCCCAAAAACTAAATTACGCTATTTATTCTAGTAATATACAAGCCAATCTTTCAAAGTATATCTCTATCAAAGGCCTCAAAGCTCAATGAATCAGCTCCAAAACCACTTATCGTTTTGAAAGCAAAGGGCATCTCAATTTATGACAGACAACATGACAGAGACAGCTGCTATAATTTACCAGATTTACTAATATTATTCGCTTATTTGGACCATCTATTTTCAAAATTGTCGGCCCGGCCCCACTTTAACTTTTTATTTAGAAATTTTATGTTTGTTTAACTATACAATTATAAAGCACTCAAGCACAGTTTGTTTAACTCTTTTTTAAATCATAACAGGAGAAAAAAGTGTCCCAAAGTTTTTTTTCTTATTCCGTTACCAAAAAGGAGCTGATAATTATTGATAATTTTTAGACTTTATTTTTATTCCGTATTAGAATCGAAAGAGCTCGCGATTGTGAGTAGAATTGACATAAAAATACCCAAGTTTTAATAAAATTGAAGAGTTTTTTTTTTTACCACGGCGGTGGCAAACAAGCATACGGACCGCCTGATGCAAACCGGTCACCGTAGCCTATGGACGCCTGCAACTCCAGGGAGGTCGGTCACATGCGCGTTGCCGACACATTAAAATCTTTTACACTCCTTTTTTGAAGAACCCCATACTGTAATCTTTCGGAAAAACCTCGGCATTCCACAGCCGGAGCGTCCGCGGGAGGAAATACCTCTGAAACCGCACCGTACGCGCCCATTGCCCAACAAGTTGCAAGGTGTGTGGATGAGCGCAACAATTTGAACAAAATAGCCCACTTTCAAAATCTCACTTTGGAAGTTGTATTTTCAATCCTGTTTTCATTCCCTTAAGACTGTTTTTCAAACAATCATTATTTAATTATGGTATAGTCGAGGTCAAAGATATATTTACAATTGAGTAATACAAACATATCTTTACATTTAAATTAGTTAACATGGCTAATACATATTTACAACGCAGATGATTGTTTTATTTTTTACTTGCGCCGACGTTATGTTTGCGTACAATCTGTCTTCCATAAAAACATTTTCACACATTGTGTCAAAATAGGTTTACACATTGCACCTTAATAGAATTTCCTCTCAATATTCCTTAAACATGTTTACATTTGTAATGTCACTTGAAACTGTATGTTCAAGAGTAAATTTCTTTGTTTAACAACTCTCTAGGGATAAATATGTCAGAATAAAAGATAGGACCGGAGGGAAAAGAGGATGCAAAACAGACGACCTTGCATGAATTTTAAATACCCTAAATGTTTCTAGAAAATAATTTGTCAACTACGGTTTTGGAAATATATTGCAAAAATAAATCAAGAATAAGAAAAACGAGTGCAATTAAAAAGATAAACTTCTATGTCTGCAACAAGTCGATTTAAGGATGACTCACACTAGAACGGGACGGGACGAGGCGGGACGGGAAAATCTGTCAATTTCTATAGAAAGCGTCACGTGACATCTGAGGGCTCCGACCTATCACGTGATTCTTTCTATAGAAATTGACGGATTTTCCCGTCCCGTCCCGTCTCGTCCCGTCCCGTGCTAGTGTGAGTCATCCTTTCAAAAGATTAAAAAGCCAATTCTTCAATTTTTATGAATTTTGGCATACCCACGCTATGTCACTCCGGGACTGAGAATCGAATGAATTAAGTAGGTACATTGTAATCCGTCAATCAAGTTAAGAACCACAGGGGCCTTACAATGACGTCTAAACGCGGCTCAGTTTAGGTCCTAAACTCAATCATGATAAGACGTCATGGTAAGGCCCCTGGTTGTGTAAAATAATGAGATATCCATTCATATGCTTGAAATAAATCCTCAGCAGTCTAACAAAAAAGGCAAACACTTTTACTTTTTCTGTTTTCGTCAAATGAATTAGACAAACCCCTATTAACACGAACCCTCTCTACCCTTACTTTAAACAGCAATAAGATTCACCCTTTAAAGTATAATTAGACTTTAAAACAATCACCCAGTGTTTCCAACGATAAAATAAACTTAAATGCGAAAGGTAAAACCTGCCCGCCAAGCCCAGAAACACCAGATATTGGTTTTAATCGTCATAGCGGAAATCGCCCGTATAATTGCCTCGCCTCTAAAAGTTCGTAAGGCGCAGACGCGAACCTCCCCGCGCATGCGTCAAACACCATTGCCACTAAACTCGCAAAACAAATACATTTTAATATGATTTCTGTCACAAAATCTATGTTAAAACCCGTGTTTTTAAACCCAACAGTGATAAAAAAAGTGATAATATAAAAACGAACATCGGCGCGCGAATTGTAAGTATTACGCACTTTGTTGATTTACCTAAAATAACCTTCAAATGTTTAGGTAATTTCATTTTGATTGCCGTCTGAAAGGTTTTTTGTGCTTAAGATAATGTTTAGAGTGTTCTTTTTATTCCTACGAATGTATTATATGGTGGTGTGACTGTAATATTTGTGAAATATCTCCATTATACGCACGTGTTCTTTGCTTTCACAAGCACTCTATACAATAGTAGTAGATACGCCTGTCATTTGTTTGCCATATGTTAATAGTAAGAACGTAGTAGATCGTATACAAACTGTATATTTATATTGACACATAAAAATACTAGATGCTTATCTTTTCTTTTTTGTGTATCGAAATATGGAAAAATAAGAACTGGATTTTAAATATGTGTCTTATCTGCGAGTATCTTATTACGTTGAGACAAAATAAAACCGAGTATGAGATTCGCATTTCGGGAGACTTCAAAGTGGCTATAAGGAATCCCAAGAAAGACGAACCTGATATAAAAGTTATTCTTTGATTCAGAATTACTGTGTGTGCGAAACGGGTTGATGTATGTACACTTGGGAGAGATACAAACTCCACATATTTGTACATCGAAAGAGTACCTACTATAGAAAAAGTGACCAAGGTCCCCAGTGCCCGGGGTTGGGATCAAACCAGCGACCTCCTGCTTTCGCGAAAGACGCCCTTACCACTAGGCTACTCGACCACGGCAATATGATTGTTCTCAATTTGATATTTCAGCTATTACAGTGCTTATTTATTAGTAACTAGCTTTTGCCCGCGGATTCGCTCACGTTAGATAGAGACAAAAAGTAGCCTATGTCATTCTCCATCCCTTCAAATATCTCCACTTAAAAAAAATCACGTCAGTATTCATTATTCAGTATCTTTATTGCTTTCATAGGTAAATACAAAGAGGTACATTTTATGAGATCAGCTATGAAACCCTGTACGCCGTTGCGATTTAACTTAGGTATAATATCTTAGGTATAATAGGGTCAAATAAAAATGACGAGATAACAGCGTATTCAAGTTTCGCGTGACGTCATAATTATTTAATTAGAAAACTCCCGTGAGTATCAGACATATTAAAATTCTCATAGCGGGTTACTCACGTCAATAAAGTCGAAAATAGCTCGACATGTTTCGGAACAGTCCGTGTCCCTTATTCATGAGTCATGCGTGTAGCCGCTATTTTGAGCTATTTTCGACTTTATTGACGTGAGTAACCCGCTATGAGAATTTTAATACGTCATAATTATGTATAATTCTTACCTATCTAATAGTGACGTCACAAGCCCCCACCCCGGAACTTTGATGCCCTTTATCTTCGTCAATTTCAGTTAACTTGGAAAAGGAAAAGATGCGTGTCTAACTATTTTGGATAATCTAACTGACAAACTAAACAGAATAATACTTTTTCTACTTAGTTGACATCCCTATTAGATATGTTAGTACATGTGTATTGATAATATTTTTAGCTCTAACTCTATACTTAACACCCACACTGTTCGCCAGATTAACCTTTCGTCTACTACATACACATAGCTTTCCTCTCCTCCCTACTGTTTTCCTACCGATCGACCTAGAAACCTGAACTATATTTGATATTATGTTCTTCAAATCTAAAATGCCGGTGATAATCGTTAGCTCCAATCCGTCATTTTAAAATAGTTAATTTGAATTTGTTATAGAGCGCAATTCCATTGCCCAGATGTTAACTTCAAGAGATCTCTTAAAGGGGATTGTTTAAAAGGAATAATCGGAAGAGATATCTTAAAGGATTAAGAAGATTAATAATATTATACATAATACCTGCCCGTTTTTCATAAAAAGTAGACCAAATATATTCAGACAAACACATTCCCTTCCTTTTCCTTTCACTCTTTATTCACTTCGAAAAAATAAAAAATCTACTGTCAAACTTTGGTTATTAAACTATAAGCGTGTCCACGATAATAGTTGTCCCGAGTTCAACATTATTGAAGGTAATATATAAAATGGTTGTCCCAGGATAGAGTTTAGATAATTACTAAATCCAGATTACAGACCTGGCTGCCAGAGAAGTAATTCTATATTAATAATAAATATGACCGACCGGCATGAAAAGGCAAAATGATAAAATAATGAAGTTATCTCCGAATATTGGCTGCCTATTGAAGGGCAGCCATTTTCCTTATTATTAATAATAATGTGATAATACGGATTGGGTTCGGTTACTAAATGTAAGGCTTCAGATTGAAAGATAGTGTCTGTAATTTAGGATTATTAGTCGTTACCTCGGTTTTGTGTATCGACATCATAACTTTCTATTGAAGACTACCTATAGATTCCTCCAACAAGCCAAGAAAATTAGATAATTTCCAGGAACTGATTCCCAGCAGGCTGGATATCCTTTTAAAATCTTTATTAGATTCTAAAAAATAAAAGATGTGTAAACCGAGTTTGCACAATTCCAGGAGATGAGCTAGATTTTTGAGAACCGTGTGTTTAAGATACTCACTCGACGTAGAATTTAACGCTCTTTAATACTTAGCTGAATGACTTTTCCGTCCGACATACCCTTTTCGAGCTAGACGCAAAAAACTGAAAAATTACCAGAAATTGTCAATTACTTGGCTCTTAAAAGCCAAGCTCAACTCCCGGAATTGTACAAACTCCGTTTACACGTCTTTAGGACCTTATGAAGGGATTAAAAGGATATCTAGCTTGCTGCAAAAGAATTCCTGGATAATCTTTTTATGGATCTAATTTTCCTGTGCATTTTTTCGTGCAGTTTTAGCCTTGTAAGCCCAATAAGGCCCAATGTCCTATTTTTTTATTATAGAATTTGGGCACAATAACCTACAAGGTGTCAAAAATCGAAAATTCCTTAATACGATTAGTCAATGTGGATAATTCCGGCATATGGATTATTTCGTCTAAAGCGTCATTGCGTTGAATATAAGCACAATACGCAATGCTGCCGCCGCTCGATTCAGAAATCAAATTCTGCCTAATCAGATTATGCTAAACTTGACTATGCCGTAACAGTTTATGCGTATTTATCTATCCCATCTGAAATAAAGGATGCCACTGCAAATCTCATTTATACTGATTTCTAAAGCGTTCTATTCAGTAAAATATTTTTTTGAGGTGTAATTTTTACTAAATTTATTGTCATATTTTTTTTTATTTTTTTATTAAATTTGACATGCCAATATACATAATGTGTAAATATCAATGACAATGTATGATCAATATAATATAATGGAATTATGTATAAAAATATGCAAAACCAGGGTACAGCATTAACTAATAAATTTTTTGGTGATTTCGGAATAAGTGCCATACAGGATTGTTGACTAGGAGTAACACTTTCATCTGGCAGAATATTCAGGCTTAAATAAACACCCTGTAGGCCTGTAAGTTCAGCACTTTGTAACTGTCTGTGCAAAGATTAGAATCCTTCGCGAGGTTTAAAAGCTTTCAGCATCTCTTCCTACTTATAGGAAAATTTAATTTCCCACCAGTAAGCCTTTTAAGAAATCGAAGGGCAAATGTCAAAGTCTAGTCTATTACTTTTACGAATACTAGTATTGGATATAATAAAAAACCGATTTCATTTGGCCTTTCCGGTAAAAGTTATTGAGTTAGTTTCAGTTAATCAGTTTACATACTTCAAAAATATCCAAATCACCATACTGTCGTGTCAAGATAAATGCTATATATCTAAAAACCAAGTTCGTGGGAAATCGACTTTGAAGTTTCAAATCGCTTTACGTTTATATCGGAAACTTATACAGTATAGAATATTTTACTACAGACATGTTTATAAATGCCCTGACCAGGATTCGAACCCGGGACCTCCTGAAGCTGGCAGGGTCACTACCGACTATTAGGCTAGGAGGCCGTTAAAGGTATTCTCTACCAGACAATTTTTGTTCAAGTTCCTGGTATTTGATGTAGGGATTTAAGAAGAGGAGCCGCCAATATATGTTTCTATATCTATACGCCCGTATATTTCTTTACCAATTGTATGATTATTAACTGAGTGGTATCAATTACAGCAGTTAGTCGTGACAATTAACTGTAGTTACCGCATTTTTTCCATACCTACACATTTATAAAAGTAACAGTTGACATTTTAATTTTCTTGAACGTAAATTTTTTAATGTTTTCTCATCATGGGTGATTCGATAGAACCTTGTTACTACTTATTGATGTATCTACAAGCCCCAAAGCAATTGATATGACCAATCTGAAACCATCCAGATATTTTTTTTAATTTCAAATCGGGTGAGACTTGACGGAGTTCTGAGGTAACAAACATTAATTATTAAAAGAGGTAAATAAAATTAAAAATGTAGTAGGTATAAAGATTTAAAACAATTCACGATTTAAAAATCTCCTCTTTTTTGAAATTTCGAAGTCGTCGGTTGAAAATGAATTATCTTGGCTTTACAAAATAAATGGCATAAATATCTTACCTATATCGATCCATCCTATCCCCACAGTGACGTGGGTATTAGACGACGATTTTTACTGGAATAGGTTCCTAAATTTATACAAATACAAATGCGTTTATTTCATTACAGTAGGTACACATGCTGCTACTTTACCGCCCTAGGGCGATAATGAGCACTTTACGTGGCTGCGTCGAATGTTCAAAGGGCCATGTACTGAAGGTCTAGTATAAAATTGTACGACATTAATTTCTCGATCGCGTTAGCGTATCGAGAGTTCAAATTATGTTTGCCGTTTATTTCAATCATCCGGCAACTTTCATAATTTGAACCCTCGATACGCTAACGCGATCGAGAAGTAAATGTCGTACAATTTTATACTTGGCCTTCGGTAAAACGTCGTACAATACACGTGCGAAGAGGTCATTCGCAACGTTTTTCGGCCCTGTATCGTAATGTAAAATACATGTAGTAGTATTACATAGTATGCTTATATTCATTTAGGGTAGTGTAATGAAAAAGGTGCGGGTACAGCTTGCTGGAATTAAACCCGCCCTTGGTCAGATTACAGAAAAGAGGTACCTAGTATTCCTGACGTTTACATTTCAAAGCTATAGTTATACTTCTACTTATATAAAAACAATTTACTTACCTAGAAAATAGAGACTTAAATATTACAGATAATTTTTAATAAAAAAAAACCGACTTCATTTGGTTCCCGGTAAAAGTGAAATTAAGAATTTGTTTGAGTTAGCCAGTTTACTTCACAAATATCCAATACACCGCACGTGTACGATTGAAAATTGAGGAGCTTTCTTAATGCCCTAGGGCTTCCATCATTACATTTGAAGTATAATCAAACGGAACTCCCTTGTAGACCTTTAAACAAACAAAATAACAATGTGTTAAATTGGATGACAGACTGTAAATTAACGAGCATATTCATTATGCCATCCCTGATTATCAACATCAGGTCCACTCCAGCAAAATGATGGCCACAGTAAGAAAATGCCTAAGCTAATTATGAACACCCTCTAATCACAATTAACCTGCCGTTCAAATTTGAGGAGTTCTCTGAATTTTTATAGAACTCCATCATCAGAATATAAATCAAATCAAAAAGATGAATGTCACAACTAGGATAATAAGTAGAGCTAGGTTTATTAACCAGTTCCACTTTGCGATCCCTGGTCTTCATCATCAGATCCAGTTCATCAAAATGTTGGCTCCGCCAAAACACTGTTTTAGTTACTTAAGGAAACCCTCAAATCAGAATGCATGTGCCGTTAAAATTTGAGAAGTTCTCTCAATCCCTCATGAAGCCCATCATCAAAATAGAACAATAATCAAATAGGACTATCTTGAAGGTATTTCTTTACAAAGAAAAGATGAATGTCTCAAATCGGATGATAGAGCTGGGAACAAGCAGTTCCACTTTGTCATCCCTGGTCTTCATCATCAGGTCCACTCCACCAAATTGATGATGTTCGTAAAGAAATGCTTGAGTGTCTTAAGAAACTACCCAAATCATCATGCATGTGCCTTTCAAATTTGAGGAGTTCCCTCAGTTCCTCATGGATCCCATCATCAGAAATTGATTTTGAAAAAAACGGGACCAACCTGGAACCATCTATTTTCAGTTTTTTTTTTTAAATCTGATGACAGTCCTGGGAATTACCAAGCAGTTCCACTTTGACATCCCTGGTCTTCATCATCAGGTCACTCCACCAAATTGATGATGTTCGTAAAGAAATGCTCGAGTGTCTTAAGAAACTACCCAAATCATCATGCATGTGCCTTTCAAATTTGAGGAGTTCCCTCAGTTCCTCATGGATCCCATCATCAGAAATTGATTTTGAAAAAAACGGGACAATTCTGAAACCATCTATATCCTCCTCCATATGTCGGTATCCTCAATGCTGAGGGTCGTGACCCCTTGTCGTCACTTTCTCTTTGATTGTATTTCGCCAGTCCAGTCTATTTTCGGCGGCATGTATGGCTTCGCAGAATTTGCTGTCCAGAGTGGAGCGGATCTGATCGCTCCATCGTGTTGGGCTGCGTCCTCTTGGTCTTTTCCCCTCCACTTTGCCGGTCACAACAAGTCGCTCCAGGTTGTTTCCGCTTTTCCTGGCAATGTGGCCGAAGAACTCCAATATCCTACGAAGACAGATGTTCGAGAGTCTCATCTTAACGCCTAGTTCCCTAAGTATTGACTCGTTGGTTCGGTGGGCTGTCCAAGGGATGCGCAGCATTTTCCGCCAGCACCACATCTCAAAGGCGTCAATGCGTTTGCGGTCAGCTTTCTTAAGGGTCCAGGTTTCGGCGCCATATAAGAAGATCGAGAACACCAATGTCGTCACCAGTTTGGTCTTAGTCTGTCGGGATATGTTCCTGTCAACCCAGATCTTATGCAATTGTGTCATTGCATTTTTGGCCATGCCTATTCGCCTGCGTATGTCTGCTTCGCAGGATCCGGTGTTACTTATATTAGAGCCCAGGTATATGAAGTTGTCCACAGTTTCAAGATTGAGTGCGCCAGTGAGCTCTAATTTGCGCGACCGGTCTACTACCATCAGTTTTGTACCCATCCCCATGTTTTGAAACCATCTATATACAGACAAAAAATTTTTTTTTTAAATCGGATCATAGTCCTGAGAATTACGAAGCAGTTCCACTTTGCCATCCCTGGTCTTCATTATCAGATCCACTCCACCAAATTGATGATTTTCGTAAAGAAATGCTCAAGTTTCTTAAGAAATCACCCAAATCAGCATGCATGTGCCTTTCAAATTTGAGGAGTTCCCTCAGTTCCTCATGGATCCCATCATCAGAAATGGATTTTGGAAAAAACGGGACCAACCAGGAACCGTCTACTTTCAGAAAACAAAAAAAAATTCAAATCGGTTCAGTAATGACGGAGTTATGAGTGAACGTCCATTAAAAAAAAAATTCAGACGAATTGAGAACCTCCTCCTTTAGAAATATTGAAGTCGGTTGAAAATATCCATAACTTCGGAACATTTTTAGTGATTAAAACACAAATAAATGCATCCATAGTCGTAAACAGAGCACTTCGATTGCGTTCAGTCGTTAAAAATACCATCCTAGCTTTATCTCGCTATTAGTAGTAAAATAAAATAAAACTTCTCTTGTGGAAGTATTATTTAAAATAATGAGGGCGTGTAAAAATATTGGAAAACCTGATTGAGAACTTTGATGGCAAAATAAACCATTTGAATTTTTTATTAAAATTGCAACGGTTAACACTCTCGTATTTTTATCACAATAGGCGTGACATGTTTCGTCTGCATCGGGCAGACATCGTCGGACAGACAGAGTGGTGTTGTCACCTTCGCGGCTCGGCGGCTTCTTTGAATTTTGACTTTTTTGACACTGTAACTAACACAAATCTAATGATATTTTCATTTTCACTTTAAAATTCGTCAAACAACATAGGTTGTAAAGCAATACATAAAAACATAACACTCTTTCGAGATGGAGGTAATAAAGAAAGCCTCTCCAGGTTTGCGTGGTTGGTAGCTTTCATCCATTTTATTTTAAACCATTTAATATCAAAAGGGCAGCTTTGTGACCTAGTAGCCTAGGCACTTCACCTTGCCCACTCTTCTAGCACCTTTTTAGCACCGCAAAGCGCCCTTATACCACTTGTAGCTGTATAGCCCACTTGATTTGCAAACGGTGACCTGGCTAGCCATTTATAGATGACATGCCATTTTTTATATTTTATGCTCTGAAAGGGTCTTGTTTAATCAAAGTGGGTCGAAAGTGATACACTTTCAAACTAGGTCTAGCTTTTCAAGTATACATTGTGGGCCAATTACATGCCCTGTGTGTAAAATCAAGACGTATCCTATGAAGATACATCTTGCTTCGAAATGCAATGAAACAATTAACCATACAAATACAGAACCAGAGAAAAAGAACTTTATTTAATTACTAGAAAAAAATGATATCTCCTAACGTCTTGTCTCTGAAAGTTTGCAGTAAGCTCCGTAAAATGCACATACTCGTACATAATCAAGTTATATGGAGTCATGAATTCAGATGTCTGGCTAAATTTAATGCTCGTATTGGATTTACTTAGTTGTAATTTTAAACGGAAAAGCTCACGATGCAGAACACTGCAGCTATGCAGGCAGCAATAAAAGGAATTTATGATCTAAATTTCATGAAACTGTTACAGTTGCTTTATATTTATGCATAGGATCTTACGAGTAAAATATATAGTTTTAAAAGCAGAATTATTTATAAAATATTTAGTATTTTAGTACAAAGTTTTTATTAATTCTTGCTGGGTGTCATCACGAGATTTATAAGATTACTTGGGGTATTGGCACTTGAAAAATCTGCTGTATTAGTGACACCATCTTGGTCAATCCAAGATGTAATACGTGAGTCACAACTTCATTGCGTGTCCGTGTTTATTTCAATGAAACATGCAAATGTATGATTCGGTTTAAATCTAGGGAAAGTAACACTTATTAAGAGATAAAATATCACTTGAATTTAATAAAGTGCAATAAAATGGTGACTAACTTTACTCTTACCGTGGATTGAGCCATCAATAGTTTGTATATGTCACCGTTAAATTGTGAACTCCCGACAGATTTTAATTTGACTAGGGATATTATAAACTATCCTTATCGAACGTATTCGTTTGTTTACAATCTCGTGCGCTGGTTTATAAACTAACGGTACTTACAATTCTACGATGACATATTCACATTATCAGACTTTGGAGCCAATGTGACAATAGTTTGCTAAAAACGCTAAGCGACAGGTAACAAAAATATATCGGAATGATTAACCTTTTCTGCAAGAGATTGTCGTTTTGACTGGATCCCCTGACCGTAATTTCGAATTACTTCGTTCGTTCATTTATATATTTGCCTCTTTATTCGACTAAGCATAGAGAGACAGATAACGAAATTTATAATATTTGATGTTCGTGGTAAGTTTTGTTTTCGTCGATCATAAAAGTCTGTAGTAACAACAAACAAAAATTCATCTGCCACCGTTTTTACTTCCCTATATACAAATTGTAGGAGATTGAGAGCGCTAAAGCAATCTGTGTGACCGCAGAATGGAAACTTATTATAACTTCAGCATTCTCGCATAATGACAAACTCGGGAAACTCTCATCTTGTGAACCTCGTCCTCCAAATTAGTAATTGACTTTGAAAGTGAAACCTATTACGGGATGGAAGGAGATTTTATATAATTTTGATAATTTTTCGACACCATAATAAGTAGATTAAGTAACTGTAATTATTTCTACTAAAATAGGATTCTTTCTCGTATTTGAAATTATGCAACATGACAAAACATATGACGCTTGATCTGCTTTGAATTACTCGCCGAAAATCGAAAAGTAATGAGAAACATCTTAATTAATGTTTCTCCATGAAAATCAAATTACCTGCTTTGAATGTAAACATTCCATTTTATTGGCAAAATTTAACATTCCGGAACAATAGGAAATGAGCGTAATCTATGCTTTGTTGCAGGCTCGAATTACCGGCGTTAAACCTCACCGTCGGAGATCGTAAAACTGACAATTTCGGCCCGACAGGGAATAACAATCGTTCCCAAACTCGACATGAACTGGACGCATAATTATTCCATCGAATATAACTTGACCAAAACCCAAAACACGTCTCACTACGTTGAAAACATCATCGACAACAAATGGGTCCAAAGTGGATTTTGCATATTTTACACAATCATTTTTGTCCTCGGCCTTCTGGGCAACCTCCTCGTCTGCTTCGTCGTCATCAGAAACAAAGCCATGCAGACAGTCACCAATCTATTCATCACCAACCTGGCTTTGTCTGACATATTGCTTTGCATATTTGCCGTCCCGTTTACTCCGCTCTACTCCTTCCGAGGCACGTGGGGCTGGGGCAGTCTCTTATGTCACATAATGCCTTTTGCACAAGGTTGCAGCGTATACATATCTACATTGACACTTATGTCTATAGCTATCGATAGATTTTTCGTGATTATTTATCCGTTCAGACCAAGGATGAAGATAGGAACGTGCGTCACCGTCATCTTCATGATCTGGACGTTCGCTATCACGGTCACTATGCCTTATGCACTGTTTATGACTTATTATGAAGTTCCTGGTGTGGGGATGTATTGTGAGGAGATGTGGCCCTCTGAAGAGCTCAGGCAAGTGTTTGGCTCTATAACCTCTATCATGCAGTTTGTTCTTCCATTTATCGTCATCGCTTTTTGCTATACATGCGTCAGTTTTAAACTGAATGATAGAGCCAAAGCTAAAGCAGCAGCGAAGAATTCCCGAAAGGAAGAAATCGATAAAAACAGAAAACGAAGGACGAACCAGATGTTGATCGCAATGGTGACTATCTTCGGTTTGTCGTGGCTACCTCTTAACGTGATAAACCTATGCAATGATTATTACAAATACGCTATCCATTTAAAGTATTACTTGGTGACATTCTTCATCTGCCATGGCGTAGCTATGTCTTCAACTTGTTATAATCCTTTTATTTACGCTTGGATGAACGAGAATTTCCGTAAAGAGTTTAAGCAGTTGATTCCCTGCATGGACACCTCAGCTCACTTGAGAGCTAACATTCAGATGGATCCGATGGGTCCTTCGGAGAAGACATTTAACGGGAATACGACAACAGACAGTTACTTAGGGTCTAGTTCTCAGAGAGGGACATCGTTTAGGAATAAGAGGAAGCCAAGTGCGGCGGCTGACGTGGAGAGGAGTGGGGTGGAGCTGAACGAGGACTTGCTGACGGTGGACGTGAAGCACTGCCATATCTCGACGAGCTACAACCTGCGCCGGGAATCAGTCAAGCTGCGGCTGATCAACGAGGAGTCGTTTGATGGCACACCGCCCCAGAGTCAATTCTAACGCTTGATTTCTTGGGTAAATGAATTACAGTTTTACATAACTAGTAATTGTAAATGTTGTAGCAATTTCGGTGCAGCATTGTTGCGTTAAAAGCATCTGGGTGCCATATTCTAGCTGGGATAGCTAATTATAGTTACCATAATTAACCTAGATTTTTTTTGTAAAAAATCCTTTATTTCTGCTATGCTGCATCGAAATTACTATAAAATTTACGATCACTGCACACTACTACTACTGTCGCTTGATTTCCTTAAAGTTTACATCATGATCGGTCTAGCACCATTACGCTCCGTGTCTCACTTGCAATATTACAGGATATGTCTGCCTTAGACAAAGTCTTTGATAAATTGAGGGGCAGTAAATCGGTTGGAAGTCATTTATTTCAACTTCTAAGATTTTCACACATTATAAATTTACTAAAACGGGGCTTAGGCCTGTAAAACTTTAAAAACTAACCTATGACAGAGAAAGAAAGGGGAAAGTCGGAGTTGCGAGTCTTTTTCCGGGACCACGGGGCCAATGCCGCCCTTGAATCGACGGAGGTTAGTTTTTAAAGTTGTACACGATTGGAAATCGTCAACCAATAAAAGAAAAACTTTAATATTTTCACCGATAATGCAGAAAGCCGCAATGTACGCTAATTTTACTGTATTGCTACCGCAGTCACCCCATTATTGATATGTGTGTAGATAAAGTAATGTATGTAACTACATAATTAGGCATTAAGACACTCGTGATGAAACCCACACTCTTGTTGTAATGTCCTTCATTATGTACACACGCGTTCAGAATCGCATGGGCAGTTTATGAATGAATTCATTCATAAATTGGCCATGCAATTCTGAACGCTATAGTACAATCGCATAAACTACTAAATGACAAACAACATCTCAGGACAAATGCAGTTAAATTTGTAAAAAGCTTGAATTTCATAACCTAATTTTTGAATCTATCTCCGAACGATGTTTTTGATCAATAACAGACACCGCTGCTGGCCTAATTTCCCCTGTGTGTATACCGGGTGTTTCCTGTTATGGGAGCAATACGAGTACATTTAATCGTAGGTAGTTCTCGCCAAATTTAACGTTAGCTCAGCGACTTTTAAAAAATAACGCGCGTTTTGATTTTTACACTTTTAAGTTTGTGAGGAGACGCAATGTACTGCGAATTTTGACATTTTTAAACTATGACAAGAGACGTCAATAAAATTAGGCTGATGTCAACGTACATTCAGCTGCAGAGTTAAGTTGTTTATAAAAATAAAGCTTAAAAATATAATTTTTAAAATATATAAGATAGGTAAATAATTTTTAAAAGTTGTTAAACATAAGTTGTTAGGTATGAGGAGCGCTCCCTTCGGTTAAATTTATTACTCTTACAGGAAACACCCAGTATTTCCGACCTATTAACAACTTCCACTGCCATTTGCGAACGGCCAGCCAGTTTTATAACTTCCTTCCCGATAGATTTTTAGCAGGTTACTAAATTAACTCTGCTTCCAGGTGCGGCAGTGGAGGCGCGCCCATCTTTGAGCAAAACAAGGACTTAGAGTTTACAATATTTTTGGAGTAAGTTTTTTCTGACGACTGTTTTGAACACACAAATTTATGAAGAACTACATTACGCTTATGAATGTACGATAAGATATAAACGTGATATTTTTTTATTTCTACCAATGTAACGATTACCAAGAGATGCTGGAATATATTAAAATTGTTCGATTTTGCATTTTATGGAATAATTGCAGAATGTAGCTGATTTCCAACGAGTGTTTAAGCGTTACGCGTCAGAAATCATCTTTACGCTCGTGTTTCATACAATGTTTTACTTGGCATCGTGAGAGTAAATTAAAGTCGTAAAATACCATTAAACTTTTAATTACAAAAGTTGCTTTTTACTTGTCAGTTTGTAATTTGTATAGCGATGAAAAGTAACAAACATTAATTTTGAAAAGTACCACTTCCCGCACGATTTGTTTCTATAGAAAACGCACTTTTTGAACACATGCATTATAAAAGCCAAGCTTGGCCAAGTATTTTCGAGTAAGAAAACAGCTAAAATATATATTAATCTATATTTGTTTCTTTTTCGTGTAGTACCTTGTTCAACTGTTTTTTTTATAACAGTAGCAAGTTTAGTTGACCAGATTATAAACCTAAAGTATTTAATTAAAATATAATTTAATATATTCCAGTAACGTATAGCTAAGATAACAACGTCCCAATAAACGTTCAAAATAAAATAAAAAAACGCATAAAAATGTGTCATAAAAATTAATAATATGAATGTATGTTAGAAAATAGGAACATTTCCAGATGTGGTATTATGCGTGTAGTTGATGGGTAGATTCGGCGTATTGCTGTAAATTTTTGCCTCTCTTGGAAATAGCTGACATAAACATTATATTTTATTTTTACTAGCGTTGAAAAATCCTGGAAAAACACCGTTTTTCCCAAATGACTCGTTTTATTCCGCTTATTTCTGAAAAAATCATTGAATCTTTCCACTTTATTTTTTAAATCTATATCAATGAATACCTATATCATGTCTAATTTACATATACAAAAGGGCTACATAATGTAAACAATTGAAACAGATTAAAAATGTGACAGTGAAAGTGATATTATTTATTTCTAAAAAAAAATCAAGAGTTTTAACGCAATTTCCCACGCTAATACTTACCCATGTACGAAAAATTATGTATAAATTTAAAACAATAAAGTCAGCAAAAAACATCATAATCTAAAATGATTGCAAAGACAAGGGACGAAGTCTTTTCCAAGAGAGGTCAATGAAGGTAGTAAGGTAGTAGAAATGTAATTTGATTACATTTTACTTTAAAGCTCCTCCGTTGGTCCGGGCCGAGACAACGTGCCAATTTCTATAGAAGGGGTCGCGTGACCTTCGAGCAATCACGTGACCTCCTGGCTATCGTGTGACCTTCTAGCTATCGCGTGACCTAACTAGTACGTGACCTTCAAGCTTTCTCGTGACACTTTCAATAGAAATTGACACATTGTCTAAGACCAGCTTAGTGTGAGCTGAGCTATCCTTAAATCACTGGTGTGTCATGATTTTAAGTGACAGAGAAAAATTTGATATGGCAAGAAAGTGTCACGTAAAAAAATATTTTCTCATTCAGATTCGTGTTACAAGGGACCAAAATGATATATTTCCGGCGATGGATTCAAGCATGACGTCAGAAATGAAATTATGTTATTTTGATGCCGTGTGACATATTCTGTTTACACCACCTATGAGGAAAATAAAAACCTGTAAATAACAAAAACGGCATCATACTGTGCTACCGGATACTGCAAGAGAACGTAAAACTGTGCGGTCCTTGAACAGAAAAGTGTTATCTTCACTAACCTTGAAAATAAAAGTTTTACTTTGATAGAAAAGCCCCTTTTTCCCATGTGAAAATGGCGCATATATATTTTCTGTGTAAAATATGCCAAACATACTACAGTCAATAATACTTTCGTCATTTTGTGACGAAGAAAAGCGAAATAAACAGTCAAAAAATCAAATTACATTTCCCTATCTACAGACTGTAACAAAAGTCCTGAACGATACTTGAACCGATAAGGTTTACGAAATTAACAAAAATTACTTTATATGGAACAGCTGATCGAAAATGCACCTGTTTCCAAACTTTTTTTTTTCGAAAATTTTCCACTTGCATCGCACTTAGGGTCATTGACCTTATCAGCTGTTGAAGTATCGTTCGTTTTGTTACACCTATCTTATAAATTAAAACTTCCATGAAAAGCCAAAGAGCTTTTTGCAATTTTTGGCTGAACATGACAGTTGGTAGAACTGGTAGGAATAGAGTAGATACTCCCACTGCCAGGTGTTTTTAAAATTTTATCCATGTCGTATAATATATTAGATGCTAGATGAGATTTAAGAATAAGAACATTCTTTCCCGTATTAATTTTAGATTTAAGTAGGTATATAAATTACTTTCCACAATCGGCGATCAATGTAGTGATATACAGGATGATTTTTTAGTCACTGGCCAAACTCTAAGTAGTGAATGTATAGGTCATACTGACCAACTTTTATTATGGGACATTGGCCCTATAACCCCCCGGAATGTATGGGACAGCCAATTTTTTTTCAAGATTTAGGCATTGGACCCAAAATAAAAGTTGGTCAGTATGACCTATACATTCACTACTTAGAGTTCGGCCAGTGACTAAGAAATCACCGCGTATGATTTAACGAAATAAGTTCACTTGAAGATGGAGTATTTTTTATGTTACCTATGTAGTTTGTCAAAATCGGAATAAGTAAAAGTGCCGAAATAACTTGTGGCAAAATTTCTTGTCGCATGTCAATAATATTTACATTGTATCATACGAATATGTCGATGATATTGACACTGAATATGATAATTAACTACTTTTTTTACTATGTAAAATGCTCACCTTAAGATTTATTACTTTTTCTAAATATGCTAATATAATACACTACTGGTACATAATAAAAGAGACCTTAAAACACAAGTGTTTTAAGCCCTAATTATGTATAGTTACATACACTACTCTATCTACACACATATTATTAGTGCTCGCGTCAATAGCGATGGCGTCATTTCAACGAACTGCCAAGAAAGTGTTTTTCATAAATCGTAGACAAACGAGTGAGTGAATGAACAAAACTAATGAAGTATTAATTTAAATGTCGTAAAATTTTATTAAAAAAACACACCAATGTAATTGTGTCGAGAACAGTTTATAATGTCTAAGGAATCTAGAATAGATACCCCCTTAAATTGTGTTGGTTTTGTTAGCTGTTCCAAATTTGAAACTCATTACAGTACTACAATTGACGCGGTTATGACATTACAGTACTGATTCATACTAGAGACTGGCGGTTAATTTACGCACCAGGGCCCGCCGGGGTCCTGCATCCTGTTCGATTTCCCTCAAAAATGTCCCTATATATTGCTGTTTATTGCATAAATCAATCAAGGAATGCATTTGAAATGCAAGACTAGAACACCCAAAAGTCTATTTCAAATACTTTTTTTTATAAAAAATAAATTATATACCTATCATGACGTTGACATCGAAAAATTACTAAAGTCATTCTACAAAAGTATCTGATGAATTTACCATTTGGATACCGAGCTATTCATATAAATACCGATTTTTTATTTCTTTTTTTTTCTCCTATAAAACTCAAAAGTGCGACTTGTGACTAGCACTGATAGATTGCTCTTAACTAGGTCTACCACTGGTAAAATAAAATCACTTTTGACACTCAACTTGACCTTTAATTTTTAGTGAGAATTAAATCAAAATTTTCCTCTATTACAAAACTGTATATTGTTTAGTCATACTCTAGGTACATAAATAAAAATACATGATTTTTTTAAGTGAGGTTTTTTTTGTGGTTTAATATTTTTCTTTCGATGATGGTTCACATGTAGCATGGGAAAGAGTCCACCCTCGTCAGGCTTATTAAGCTATAACCCCATGCCCACACATGTGAAACTGAGAAACGGGGGTGAGGCACCATGGAGCCGTTACAGACCCATGGCGCCACTTTGCCTCAGCAGGGGCTTATCCAACCTGCTGAGGGATGTCCATCCGGGCCCCGAACGGAGGACTTACTGCAAGGGGGGCATGAGGGCACCAACCCTCATGTTGGTACACGAGTGGCTAACGATGCTGTGGACTGCGCCACAGCCGGTACTTCTCAAACTCCGGAAGTAACCGCAAATATGCAAGGAGGTTGTACGCGATATCATATTTTTGAGTGTTTTTACGCAGAAAGTAAAAAATATAAAAAGAACGGAGCACCTGACGACATATCACCATCAGATTTGACTACCGTACTTTTCAGAGAAATGGGTCAAGAACTCAAAGATCTCTCTTCTAGCGAAAGTAGCGAAGAAGATAGACTTTTACGCTTAGTTGTTCACCCATTTCTTAGGAAAGCCATGAGTTTTTACAAAAAATGCAACAGGAACAAAAAGAGGTTGAAAGACAAGCCTGGCGTTTTCTTGAACAAACAATTCATTGACGACATATCCCTCGAATTTAAGAGGGTAACTGCATGCTTTCCGACATTCAGTGAGATGTGCAGCACTTCACAACCATTGGAAACGGTTGCCATGAAAAATGATACACCCGGTGAAGGATGCAGTACTGAGGTACCCCTGGAATCCACAGCATTGAACGTCACACAGTCCAACGGAACGCTCATGAATTCAACTGGCATGTCATCATTTGGATCTTCTAAATCAACTTATGATCCCAGTGTAAGTTATAAACAAGACCTTAAAATTAGAAAACGGATCATGGAGTCCCTGGAAGGTGAACCCCAGGTAGGTAGTAACAACCCCAAAAAGTATAATTTGACCTTTATACGTAACTCCCAAACGCCGCGATAGTGGAACGTGATTTTTTTACCAGTGGTAGACCTAGTTAAGAGCCATCTTTCAGTGCTAGTCACAAGTCGCACTTTTGAGTTTTTTAGGAAAAAAAAACTGTATTTATAGTTATGAATAGCTCGGTATTTAGATGAACGAAGAACTAGAAAATATGCGCAAAAGGCTCTTTTATCAAACTACATTGATTAAAAAGCGAAATTTTCATCAGATACTATTGTAGAATTTATTTAGTAATTATTATAAAAAAAAGTATTTGAAATAGACTTCTGGGTGTTCTGAGTCTTGCATTTCAAATGCATTCCTTGATTAATTTATGCAATAAACAGCATAGGAAATTTTTTTGAGGGAAATCAAACACTGTGATGCACCTATCATAGTAATGTTGATCATAGTATAGTAATGCTGGTTATCTTATACGGTTTCTGAAGGCGTTTTAGAGCAAAATCAATATGTGTGTAGATAAAACACATTTAACACTGGACTTGAAACTATTATTCTATTATGAGTGAGACATGTTTACAAAATATATAATATTAAACTAATTATTCTTATGGATTTTCTGACCAGATGCATTGTATAAATGGTGATAAGATTAGTACCTATAGAAATATAATTAATAAAGAAATTCCTTAATAAATTACTAAATTATGTGTAAGGTAGCTCACAATTTATTGTTGTACAAGAATGTGTAAAGTAGCAAATGTATATAAAGTCAATGAAGGAAACAGGGACGCGGTAAAAGAAGTCAAATATAACTGGAAATCGTACGTATTGGGATTCCAAATGTGTAAAAAGGAAGTTCCTCAAATATGAAAAACTTTTTTGAGTATAAAGGCAAGGTTAGTCAAACAATTAATCACATTTTTGGTCCTTAAAACTTTACAGTGGAGCCAGCTTAGACTACAAAATAGAAAACCGGCCAAGAGCATGCTGGGCCACGCTCCGTGTAGGATTCCGTAGTTACCAGTTCGTCAGAATGGGTGAACTTAAAGAGGGATTTTAATACAGTCAGCCAGACAGACTTTATTGCCTGAGCATTAAGGCCCTGTATAAATATTTTTGACACTTTGGCTGTGTTCATAGCTTTGTTGATGACTGTACATGCCTGTACCTTCTCTGCACTTACTAAGAGGATATGATTTTTTGCATAAAGTCTAAAATAGCTTACCTGGCCATTTTTCAAGTAATTGCCCTTGGGTGTCTTTGTAAAGCTCTTTATTACATTTTTTGGACTTGAACTCCAAAAGTTAGAGACGGGGAGGGGGAGAGCAGAATTTTTCAGTTTATACAGCGATTATTGCCAAAAATATTCAATTTCATTCCGATTCATAATAAACATATGATTACTTCCCAGTTTTATGGACTTCCTTTTGAAGAAATGTTTAGTAGCAGTAGGTATGTGTAACTTTATGTATAGGAAATACAGGACATGAAAAAAAGGACAGATTGATGAGATGATGATAGTTTGAATCTTTATGCTTTAGCACTGTAAGAAAATACACAATTATGCAACTGTATTTCGATTTTTGCTTGTCTAAGTCCATTTCAGTTTTAATAACTGAAAAATATTTGCAATCCTCAAAATTGAAAAATGGGATAAACAAATATATTTTTAAAAACTATATCTATTTTAAAACAGGCAGTTTTCTTAAATAAATAAAATATAATTCCAGGACGACAAACAGCCGACACTGAATGTGACCGGCTATGATACTTTAAGACATTGATCATTTTAACAATTTTATATAAATAGTTGCATGCATGTGTAAATTTTATAATACGCACACTATTTTCTACACTTCGTATTTATGTAATGGACTCGTGTGTACAATATGCTAGGATTCAATATCAAACTAATAATATTTACGTGTCAAATAAATGTGAGTCAATCGGAGCAATATAATAAAAACTTAACCTAACTTTGTCGCCCCGCAAATTCTGAGTATATTAGAGTTATAGAACTTTTAAATAATAAAATAGAATAACGATAATAATGCTGCGCACGATTGAAGCAAAATTATCAAAATTTCACTCCGGCTTGGTTATACACTTTTATCCGCGCTAATATGACTTGCTTTCTTGTTAACTTTTGTAACTATCGATTTTTTAATCCCTGTTTAAGTGTCTTCTAATTAAATTGATAATAAAGTTTTTACTTATATAAATTATTATTAAAAACAAATCTTCTCTCGTCGAGATTTTGGCATCTTACGATATTTCCGAAAAAACGATTGAACATCGCAACAGCAATAAGAAAACCAACACCGGTCATGAGCAAAAAAAAGGATAAGCTTAAAAATTACCTAGCAGTTGAGTGTTAATTAGTAATGCAAACCTCGTTCGAATTATAAATCTTTACTTGTTATGGTTATAATACGATCGTTTATTAGCGCATGTGAACTGCGAATCACGGTCATAGCGAAAAAATGGGACTTTTAACTTCAAGCCACCGCTTAAGGCCAGAGCCAAGATGACAATAATTTGCAGAAGACACATAATGGCAATCAATTTTCATTTCATAACAACAAAACACATAAAAAATACAATAAAAGAAATATTCACCCCTTAGCATGGTACCGTAGACGCTGGCATCGTTTCCTCGGTGTATTGCAATACTAATGCGTTGGGCGAGGAAGCTGCCAGCTCTACGGTCACCGGTAGCGTCCACAAGCCTCTTTGTGATATCTTTAAAGAGAGCGTGGGCGCTGGAACATATGTCATTCTAATTCATAATCATTTCCATACACACAAATAATTTCCAAACATCACGTACGGTTCTGCGTTTCTCCGAAACATGTCATGCGAAGTATATTTCTGACAAATTATATTATGTCAGATGAGGGTTTATTTTTGTGTTTCTCGCAAATAAATGATTACCATCTTGGCAAGGCTTGTAGGTATTATGTTCCACTGCTACTGTCATAAGTCTCAAATATATTCACCTTCAAAGGGAAAACGTCTAGCTAGATTTTGAAATGTTTGTTTGTAAGAACGCATTTGGACACCGTAAGAACGAGGTTCTAGATTGAGCTAAGTCCCTTATTTCAGGATTGACACATTTGCGCACAGTCAAAGTATGCTACGGACGTCTCTAGTATTGACCTCTTTCCTCGCTATATGTTAAACTCATTACAGTCTTGTTCTAAATGCTCGTACACTTACCTCGTGCTTTCTAGAAGATCGTATGTGTTTTCAGGCTGTGTGACTCCAAAAGCAATACTATATTTAAGATAATTCTAGATTAAACAGACGTTTTAACCTCTATGTGTTGGCATTTGAGTACGCATACCCATTTTTACTAGTAAGTCTAAAATTAATAAGATATTGAAGTATTTTTTATTAAAATAACGGTAAAAAACGTATCATAATGGCGTGACATGTTTTGATGGCATTCGGCCATCATTATCAGGCAGGACACACCAAGATGATAAAAATACGTGAGTTTTATCGTTGTTTTAATAATATACGAGAATTTTAACTGTAAGATATTGAAATGCAATAATATCTGAACGATACAGAGCGATAAAGTAAATTGTTCAGGTATTTTTTGCATCCTGAATTGTATAGATTTAATCATGTGAACCTTTAATATTATCTTTAACCATGTATTACAAATAATATGACACCAAGATTAATAATTATACAATATTAACCTTGTTTTCTTATAGTAACGTATTTAGATACTTTTTTCTTTTAAACTATTAATTTTAAAAATTAAGAATGTGTGTTATTAATGTGTTTGCTTATGAAAATGTTACGTTTTTTGTCTTCCATGTTATTATTTACACCTAAGGCCTGGCCCTATTAGTATTTAGCCAAACCAGAGTAAGAATGTGTTCTAACCTTAGAACATAGATAACTGGAGTAAACTTGACTGTCATTTTTAATTCAAAATGCATGGCTATTCTTACGTTACGTAGATACAGATAGACGTCACAATTGCGCAAGTTTTTTGTCAGAGTGGTTGTATTGAAAGTCTTCTCCTGTTGTCTATATTCTATGGTTTTACGTTATCTATCAAAAGTAACAAAAACAGAAATTGGCTCTCTTTTCGTTGAACGAAATTGACACTGAGGCACTTCCAATTTCAAACAAACCCTTTTTACTTTTATATTTTATATAATCGCCATAGGATACATTCAGTTTTTGATGTATATTTATGGGTTAACGTAAAATTAACTTAAAACTGTATTCAGCCAAAAAAAATATTTTTATTTGTGTGACAGATATAAAAGGAACTTAATCTTAACCTTAGTCGAATAAGTTGCCTTCATACATAACAAATGTATTTATAGCAATAATATAATAATTATGAATTGTTAATGGAATTGAAATAAAGCACAATAGCACTAAAGTTTCCAACTAGAGAAAAAAAACACCTACCTCTCACTTAATTATGTAGTGATAATATAGTAAATGGTATTTTAGTAAAACTAGAATAAGGAAGACAATTATTGAAAATCTATGTTTTTTGTGTTGCTTTGATCTAACCTTAGTACCTACTTTTGTAAAAGTCGCAAAATGTCAGAGGCGCTAATTTCTTATTAGAGAAAAATAGATAAACAATTTTTTCAAGCCGAAATAAAAGTTTTTAAGAGGGTTGGCTTTTGAGATGAAAGATTTTTTTTTCGCGATTTTTTACTGCAAATTCTTGCTAATCAGTCCACGATACTGGATCCTTCAAACTTTCAAAGGTCAGCCTGCAAACATATATCACTAGCATTTTTGTTATACCAAAATGTTTTTCTCAAACATGCTCAAATGGTCGTATTTTGTTTGCAAATAGATGTAAATTATCCAATTCTTTGACCACCTCGAGCAGGGCGCGAACGCAGCGGACAATAATGGAATTTGTATGGTTCATTTTACTCCTAGGGAAAAATGGCCTCAGTCAATCCCTTACTTTCGTCCCTCGCCAATAATGTATTATTATTTAACAATTTCAAAAAACGGTACAGAGCATAACAGCATACACCTATGTGCTTCAAACCATCAACCAAGCATATATTATAGCCTGACAAGCAATCGAGCGCAGTAACGGTAGGTTAGAGAGCAACATACTGTCATTTTCTTACGCTATGATACCTATTATGAAGCTAAGAGACGCGACTTAAGACATTTTACGATTTAAATAGAAACTGAAATACATAATGGAAAAAACACGAGGTAAGACCGCCCCGACGATATCATTGACAGCTACACGTAGTTGTCTCATTCGCACATGGCAAAATCTATTTAATCTATATATACATATTTTCTTTCTTAGCCCATCCTTAGTGGTGTCTTCGATGACGTCCTGATGGTCTACCTTGTTTTATTGTGTCAGGGACAAACACATGTTTTTAATACACTATAATTAGTGTATTTTTTAATATTGCAATAATAATAGTGTGACTACTTAAAAAAATTAATCTAAACATTTATTACATATAATAAATGATTTAATTCGTGCTTCTCAATTGTATTGCAATGAAAATCTGTGTAAAAATAATTCGAACATTTCGAAGAGTTCGGAAAAAATAAATACAGTCATGCTATTTAATCTTTTATCTTATATTTTGTGTAAATTAGTTTTTCTAGTTACTTCAAAATTTTAATAGTTGATATTTTTTAAGTATAGTAAGAGCGTTAATATGTCTTCTATAACTTGATGTTCCTAATTTGCCTCCGGATTTGCTCATTAAGTTATATGTATATGCCTTCGCAATGTTGTCATTCTTTAAAAAAATATAATTGTTTCCGTAATAATATTAATTATTATTATATTGTTATATATATAGGTATACACCGTATGTTTCAAGAAGTTTCTTTTCAATATTATTACTTGCAACGGTATGATAATTAATCTAAAAAACTGGTCAAGAACATGTCGGGCCATGCTCAGTGTAGGGTTCCGTAGTTTACCGTCAGTCACAATAGGCGAACTTAAAAGCTATTTTCGCAGCTCTTACGACTTATACCTATGCCCTTTCACCGAGAAGATAATTATGTTTTTGCGCAAAAAATAAAAAATGGGTTAACTGACCAAGTTCGAAATATTTTTTCCGAAAATTTTCATAAAACTCTATTTACATGATTTTTTGGACTTGTGATTTAAAAGTTAGTGAGGGGGACACATTATTTTTGACTTCCAGAGCGATTCTTTCCGAAAATATTCGCTTTAACAAAAAAATGTTTTGCAAACCCCTATTCTATTTCAAATACCTATCCAATGACACTTTTGCCTTGAAGCGAATAAAATAATAGTTTACGTGCATTCCCATGCACCCTAAAAATAAAAGTTTTTTTATTTTTATTTCTATAAAATTTCACTAAATTCTACTACGGTCACGGAGCAAAGCCGCAGACGGAGGGACGGACGGACAGACATGGCGAAACTATAAGGGTTTCTAGTAGACTACGGCACCCTAAAAATTATCATGTTGTACTATCAGGCCACGAAAATCGAACTATCGAAAACTTTAATATCTCTGTCACACTTGCGTATTGGAGTGATAGAGAGGTTTTTCCGTCAATTTCGATGTTCGTGGTAGTGGTAGGTCTGCAGGTCACAGAACTATATTGATTTAGGACAAAAATGTTCATTTATTTGTATGGAGACCAAGTGTGCAATAATTTGCATAGATTATTATAGGACAAAGTATATAAAAATCAAAGTAAATACCTCGATAGCTCGATAGATATATCCAACTTAACTGGTGGCATTTAAGCGGTTCAATGTTGAAAAACGAGTCATTTTATGATTTTATAATTAAGAGAAAAATGTTAAAATTATCCTTTATCCCTTTTTTCCATTTTTGTTTCAATTATATAATTGTACATTTTGTTAGCAGACGTATCTGCCTAAATAAATAAATAAATATTATAGGACATTCTTACACAAATTGACTAAGTCCCGCAGTAAGCTCAAGAAGGCTTGTGTTACGGGTATTCAGACAACGATATATATAATAAACAAATACATAAATACATAGAAAACATCCATGACACAGGAACAAATATCTGTGTTTATCACACAAATAAATGCCCTTACCGAGATTCGAACCCAGGACCATCGGCTTAGCAGGCAGGGTCACTACCAACTACGCCAACCGGCCGGCCGGTTCATCTGCTTAATACATAATTAATTGAGTCATATTCTGTTATGAACCTGATGGAAGATGGCCGTGCCGTTTTGACCTCTTTTGTTATGCGAGGTACAGTCAAGCAAATGGAACCTAGGCCACTGTAGGACTGTCATAGTGACGCTATAAATCAATTGTAAATCTCTTACTGCTTGTCATTTTGACATGGTTCTAGAGTCTAACTTTTTAGTCTTATAACGATATAGTTCCGTGGATCGGGTGGAGAAAGAGAGTCATAGTTTATTTTTATGGAGAGACATAAAGGGTCATAGAAATAAACGAGTGTTATATCTAGCCCTGGTTCCTCCATTTGAAAAATATTCTTGCAGTTGCCTTAAATTTTATCTATATTTTTACATTAAAATAAATAACATGTACAAATGTCTACACAACAGAACATAATATTTTCAAATTGTATTTACTCTAATATTCCAAATAAGATGAAATTTATACAAATATCGACGTGTATTAGCTTAGTAAGTTCCCATCCTTTATATAATAAACTGATAAAATATTTACAAAACTGATGTTTCATTTATTTTGAATTTTTTATTTTATTTTAAACCAAGATAAGTTTATTTAAATCAATGCATTAATACAATATATATTTTGAATTAGAAAACGAGATTAAATTTATCGTGGAATAGTTAATAGCGTCTTCGAATTGTATTCGTGAAACAGAATTACTCGTTTTAATCTGCCGCGATTTTTAAAAAGGCAGTCTTCTGACAACACTCACTTTTGAGAAAATCGCAAAAGCAGTCTTTATTTAGATTTTTTTTCTTTAATCAGGATGTGTAAGAAAATTTTACCAAGTGATGATTGTTTGCAATTAAGAATTGCTTTTTTTAACTTTTTTCATTGAAATGTATTATTTTCTTACCTATTTCTTTGAATTATACTCAAAAATAATGATGGTATGAATTATGAACTTTATTTAACAACCAGATATAATTCACTAAAAGGCGGTTTTAGTCCCGAAGCTGCCTTTAAGTGATTTTTTCCTAACTATTGATCATTTAAAATTACATAGAAGGCAGTTTTCTTAGTTAGCTGCTTTTTAAAAAAGTTTCGTGCAAACGAGTACTTGCGAATAATTATTAATGAGGTCGTCTAAGTCCAATTACTGCCCTTTTAAAAATTATTGCACCAAACTGCTTGTTTTAAAGCAATCAATGGCTAAATATATCGATTGACTAATTCACTACAAAGCAGTTTTAAATTCCTAAATGCAATTAGCTGCTTTTTAAGTAATTTCACTATATAAAATATTTTTTCTGAGACTTGGGGTAATAATAGTCAAGTGAATTCACGTGAAGAAAAACACAAATGCAGTATCTGTTGATGTTAGTTTTTATTAATTTTCATTTCTCTGGTTTACAGTTTCCTCCTCCATTGCACAAATCCAACTTTTTAAACCGATGATGTTTTGACAATATTTTATAATTAACGTATTTAATATGGGTCCAGTCCTCACCTACGGTGCTCAGACTCGGTCTTTGACGGAAATTCAAAAGTTCAAACTCGGGGTTTGTTAGCGAGCTATGGAGCAAAGTGTATTAGGTGTAAAATTAAGTGATCGTATCCGGAATACCAAGCAGCGTTCTAAGACTCAAATTATGGATATAGCTCGGAAAGCGGCCAAGTTGAAATGTGACTGGGCGGGTCATGTTTGCCGTATGCCGAACGATTTGTGGGCCAAGACAAACACAGAGTGGGTACCCCACAACTCTAACCGGAGACCAGGCAGACCCCATCGGCGATGGCGGGATAACTTAGACTCCTTTTTAGAAAATTGGCCAGATGTTGTACGAGACCCAAACGAGTGGAAGATGAGGGGGGAGGCCTTTTACCAGCAGTGGGACACATTAGGCTAGCAACAATATGAAATTAGATACCTGCACCAAACAATCCCTACACGTCCCCACGGTAATCTCAACAATCTTGGGTAGTCAGTAGATATGTATAGGCAGGTATTAAATATATACTCATGACACAAAAATAAATAAAAAACCGCATAAATTGAGAAATTCGTTGGAATGCTACGGTGTGAAGGGAGTTAAAACTGGAAATGGGCCGTTCTCCTTTTTTAGCGACAACGATCTGTCTCCGCGCTGAAAAATGGCTGATTCAGAATTTAATTAAGTATTGTTTTTTTTATACGAGATTACCTTATACCCAAAATGTTAGTCTACCTTATCGGTACAGTATAATTGTTACTTCCATGGGGTGACCATAAACTTACCTGCATTATTTAACTCAAAACATCGTGCCATGACCACTCGTCATTCGGAAGGCTGTTTTAGTTGAAAAGGGCTAATCTGTTACGGTGTTTTCTAGAAAACTACTGAAAAGGAAAATACTTTACCTACATGAAAAGAACTATCATATAGTCTTCTTTAAACACATATGTTGATTTTTTAAATAATTTCTACTGTTATCATTTCATACATGATCAAAAATGCGAAAAATCGAGAAAATCCCAAGCTTTATTGTGTGTGTCGTAATTACATATTGAATAACGTAGGCTAATATTAACTTACATTGTATGTGCTCTGTTGCCTGCAATAATTTTTAGTACCATGTCGTTGACGAACAAGTTTTACTGAGAAAGAATGGAAATGAAACCCTATGTTCAAAATACTTCTATTTTTTAAAATCCCGAACGTATAACGAATCACTTGCCAGAGATGTTAAAAATAGGTTGTGAAATGTATTTAAATAAAAAAAGGAAATACTTCGATATTTAACCTATTCCAAATAAAAATACAAAATAGTTTTACAAAAGGTATTTGAAATACAAAATGCAAAATATCTATTTTTATAAACTTTTATTAAAATAAAATATTTTTTTGGAAATTACATTAATTACGTAAGAAGCGGACAACACCTAAGTCATGTTCTTAAAGCAGTCTTAAAAAAAAACTATTTATTTGAATATTGCTAAAAATATACATAAGTAGTTTCATTACTCATACTCATACCGAATATGGAGCAATTTTTAATTTAACGAAATTGTCTCAAAAGAAAGTAAGTAGTTGCAAAGATTGGTCACAAATTCAGCATTAAACGATGCTATATCTTTTTTATTATTATTTGGCTGTAAACCTGTGTCACATTTCACAAATAGTAGGTAGTAGTAGTAGTATTTTACAATAAAAAAAATGATTTTTTTTTCTAAAACCAGTCCGGCCCACCATAGTGCGATCTCGTTTATACCGACATCGACATAGACAGTATGCGCTGATTTGGCTGCTGTCAACCCCTTAAGTTTAACTTTTTGTTAACTTAAATGACGCTGTTTGTACAATTCGTGGCAGTTAGACGTCATTGACGTGTTCCGTACCACTAATGCGAACCATAGCGCATATGATCGATCGATTAATTGATTTCATTTCACCCTATTCTAGGATGTACATCCGGTGAAAACCCGTTTTTAGTTAAAATATGCCCAAAAAGCATTTTGTACTTTAAGAGTATAAAATAAGTAGGTACATGGACTTTTTGGTATCTTATAATACTTGGTGGTTTGGTGATGGCGCGAGAAAAGATGGCCGCCTTTTAGTGAATTATTGCGAGTAAACTGCTTTTTAAAGTCCGACGAATCCCATAAAATTGGAACTGTTTATTTTCAACGGGAAGTAAACTGCTTTCTGCAAAGTACAGAAGCAAATAAAATCATTCAATAATTACTAAGAAGGCAGTCAACGTCACTTGACTGCCTTGTAAGAAATTGTTACTCGAAAACTGCTTTATTATGAATTATTCTGAAGAAGGTTTTCAACTGGTACTTCGTAAAAAGTCAGTTTTGCACAAAACTGCCATTTAAATAATTTTTGGCAAAGAATATTCTTAAATACTTTGCAGTCAAGGGCCTTTAACTGCTTTTTAATGAATTAATGTTAGAAGACGGTTTTCTAATGAATTTGGCACTGACAATGAAACGATTGACTGCCTTTTATTGAAAAATTATCTCTTAAACTACATAAGATAGAGAAAAACGGATTAGATAGGTCGACGCGTATTTTTTTACTGAACACGGTGGTATATATAACTCAATTTCGGTGTTTTGTCAGATGACTGCCTTTTTAAAAATCACGGCAGTAATGTGACTGTCCTTTATCAAAACCTAGTAAAAGATTGAGACCAAAATCTATAGGAAAGCATAAAAACGTTATGGCATTGAAAAAAAAAGGAATAAATGGTAAAAATCACGTCTATTGTGTGTTTTTCGATATTAATATTAGCGTGATAGTCACAAAAGTTTAAATTGTATGAAATAATATGGGTGACATTTAATCGGGCGTCAAAATATTCGTGTTTTGGTAAGCAAAAATATATATTCTGCTTTCCAAAACACGAATATTTTGATCAGCGAAAATTGCTATTCGGGCGGCAACTTATAGTCAGCAATCATTTATAAATTAGTTCACAATTAATATCATACTGAACTATTTGAGCTCATATGAAACTATACAAACTGATAACTATGAAATCCTGCTGCCCAAAAATTTGTAGCTAAACTACTTATTCGGCATACTAAGTGATTATACAAGCGGATCGAAATTGGTTAAATTGTTAACCATTTGTAAATTATTTACGGAACGAGGGTTGCAGGCTGATTTTTATTCGTTGCCGGTCAAATACTGGCCAAGTAATTAAATGGCAGCTTTTTTTGCGAATCAATTTTAATATTTTCCGGCTATATAATTACTTCCCAAATAATATCGATATCACATAAGCATAATAACCTAATAAACAAACATCGTCGCATACACTAACCTAGCCACCGTACAAAATAAACTACAAAAACTATAGAGTATGGCTTATGTAGCCACTACTGGCTGCTTGAAGACCACACCCACTACAGCCTTGACCATGCTAAACCTTACACCGCACCACCTCCACATACAGCAGCAGGCTGCCCTTTTAGAGGTAAGGAAGGCTACGCACCCTCAACATATGGTCCTTGGAACTTGGCATCCAACAAGTTTTTACTCGTAAGCTGTCATTGGCGTCATTGTATTTTGTTTAACTAGCTTATATGAGTGTCCCACTGCTGGGCAAAGGCCTCTCCCACCATGTTTCCACAACTCCCGTGACCGAGCTTCGTCCGACCAACAACTGAGGCAGACCTCTAGATCGTCCCACCATCTCCGCCTGGTTCCTCGTTTTCATCGTCCATTTTTCAGCATCCAATTGGTAGCTTTCTTAGCCCAGCTCTCGCGATTCATATGACAAACATGGCCGGTTCAGTCCCACTTGAGCCTGACAGTTTCGCCGACATCATCTATCCGAGTTTTTGAGCGGAGTGTGATGTTTCAGATGTGATCCACTCTCCTGACTCCTATATTGCTGCACTTCATGGCTCGTTAACACACCTTTAGCTTAGACTTATGACTTTCCGTGAGAGACCATGCGTTATTAAATCAAAACTTATGAACAGTAAAACAGAAATACAAATAAATGTTTCTTACTAGATTATTATATAAGGCAACCGAATGATATTTGATTTATAATAGAAAGTAAATGAAGCGAAAACGCTCTATTAAAGAGGGACAAGTGGAGACTTACATGGATGATGGATGGCACTTTTCGCATGGTTGGTTTAGGAAATACAATTAGGACTGTTGAGTGACCGGGTATAGTGGGTATGTACGACCAAATCCACTGGAGGATGGGCAGCAGTACCCCCTTAACTGTGGGCGACTGCCAACCCGCCTGGACATTTACTCCCAAATTTAGAACTGGCCTTTGTTCGGCAGTCGTCTTTCGGCTTAAATAATGATTTCAGTGAAGCGTACTCTAGCTAAAAAAATGTAACAGTAGCTAGGAAGATGACCATGATGAGTGATGATAATTTTCCCCAAACTGAACACTAATGCGAACTTGACATTCATAGTGTATTGCCAACGCGTTTAAGGTTTTTATCTTTAAAAAATAAGCGCACAAATATGTAAAAACAAATCATTATTTATAATACAGACGCTCTTGCTTACTCTTACGCATCAATAATTATATCAAAGAGAACAAAATAATGAAGTCAGTGCATTCGTGTGAAATAACTAGACACGTAACTTGATTTAGAAACGAAAATGCAAGTACAAATAAGTGCTAGTTAACCTGGTCAGGGCTAATGGCAACACTTTGTTGTTACGCCTCTACGCGCCATTTTAGCTGCAAAGCGGGAAATACATGTTATACATGGCGTAGTGCAAAAAAATCCTTAGCGGTGAATGAGTTAACACATTGAGTGCCAGTGAGTGCTACGCGCTACGCTCGTAGCCGAATCCGTGATTTTCCCGCCTTGTAGCGGAAAGCGACCACCCACAGAGAACTCCCCTAGCGGGTTCCCGAAGCTCAGTGTGTTAATGGGAAGGCGTGCACTTGTACAGTCGTGAAGTATTCGTGCGTGATTGAGGATACAGGACATATTTATCCTCCTCCTCCTTTGTCGTTCACTTTTGACAGAGTGGTCGTGGTTTCATGATGACATGGCGACTGTGGATAGCATTTTCCTCACAATGCGCCTCCAATTGTTACGATCTTCAGCGTCTATATAAAACGTCTCGTGACCGTCAAGGGCTCCAAGCTATAGAAACTCTTTCTATAGAAACTAACAGATCGTCCCCGATGAGATTGGTTTGAATCATAAACAGGAACATTGGACTACGGTGGTTTTTGTCGCAGCTTTGATCAGGTCTATCCAGCGCGTAGGTGTCCTCGGGGTCGGTTGCTGTCGATTAGTAATAAGAAAAAAACCTAAATAAAAACATAACCATCGTGGTTTTCAAACTGGTTATGCCACAGTTTGCCTGTCAGTGAGCTAATGAGGGCTACCCTGGTATTCTCTCTCAACAGGCGGCACCACTCATGCGTGGGCCTTGGGAAAAGGAATTGTCAAAGTAACGTTTCAAATGTTCTCTCCTGACCCACGTTTAACTAGCGTTCCATGCGGCGAATTCACTCACGTCAATCCCGTTGCTGTAATGTGATAGATTAAGAGATCAGGCGAGGGTCTCAAAAACAGTAAAAAAAATGAAAAATGTTTATCTGATAATAATACAGGGTAGAATAATTAAAGGTTGGAATCTCCTAGTAAGTATGGAATACCTGTGTCAGGAGACTCCGCTCTTCCAGTAACAACAAGTAACTTCAATATTAACTGTAAATTCTACAATTTACAGTTAATATTGAAGTGCTAGTCACTTATATGAAATTAAAATTTCGAATACAAATGCGATAAAATAAGGTAAGGTGAAAAATTAAAAAAGGGGAAAAATAAAAAGTCTCATATAACTATTTGTTTTAAAATTGTTAGTGCTGGTAACTTCCTTTAAGCCGCCATCTTGTTACGTTCCACCGCTTAGTGTGGACAATGGCAATGCGGACAATGACCACCCGGAGTGTGTAATTTTGTGGAAAATTCGTCTATTTTCAATCTTAGCCCGTAATATAAATAAGATAAGTAGATGAGATTTTAGACACTATTTCAATCTTATCCCCCGACTATTCCATGTTCAACCGTCTACTTTTTAGACAACAATGTATTTTAATTTATTATTTTTATGTATGTACAAAAATATAGTCCTTGCTCATGCCTTCTAATTTGGACAACCGAAAGTAATCAAATATTTTTTATTTTATTTTACAAGGTTTTTAACAACACTGTTTACCTCATCAAAAAACCATTAAAATCTTCCCCCACCTTACCTTAATTTGATTTTAAGCCATTTCGCCTACGCCTATAACGCGATGCCAAAACATGTTGTTACTCGTAGATAATTAGTGGAATGTTTTGGTTGTTAATGAGAAAAATCATGTTTTCGTACGACTAGGTTGTTATTGTTTGTGTTGGTTTTACCCAATTAAAATGGTCCAATTATGCACTATTATTTTATTTAAGTAACTAAGCACACAATACAGTATATATTTAGGAAAAATAGCAAAAGAAAAAGCAAATGGTAAGTAAACGTCCGTTCGGTGCAACTCGCATTCGGATCTCAGCGGGTGGTGGGGCGACCCGGCCCCGCGCACCTCTCATCCCGAGCGGCGCTCGGTTTGCGTCGGCAACATAGGTATTGTGAATGTTTCTAAAAGTCTGTGTAAAAGATAAATACTTAAGTAGAAATGAATAATTTTGAAAAAAAAACAAAATCAACTATGCAATAGGATTGCATAGTTGATTTTGTTTTTTTTTTCAAGCGTTTTCCCTGGTTTTGCCACGGCTCAGGAATCCTGGGGTCCGCTTTGGCAACTGATCCTATCTACAGCCATCTGACCTTCCAACCCTAACCCTCTGAAACTAAGCCTTCGGGTTTCCTCACCATGTTTTCCTTCATCGAAAAGCGATTTACACTCATTATCATTCATTTACGCACAAACAGATCTCCAGTATGTTTCTTACAGCCTGTCTAAACGTACACTTTTATTTAAGTGTTTTATATTTTTACAGAAGGTCTAGTATAAAAATTATACGACATTAACTCCTCGACCGCGTTAGCGTATCGGGAGTTCAAATTATGTTTGCCGTTTATTTAAATCATCCGGCAACTTTCATATTTTGACCCCTCGATACGCTAACGCGGTCGAGGAGTTAATGTCGTACAACTTTTATACTAGGCCTTCAGTACACATAGTGCTACTTTACCGCCCTAGGGCGATAATGAGCACTTTACGTGCCTGCGTTGAATATTCTAAGGGCCATATGCACACGTAAAACGTCGTACGATACACGTGCGAAGAGGGAATTATTCTCTCTTATTCGCCCTTGTATCGTAATGTACTAATTTTTCTACTCCAGAACTTCTATCTGTCAATTAGATAACTGACAGCGATATTAAAAAATATAGGTACATTATAACTTTGTCTATGGTAAGTATTCGATAAGAACACTGCTAAATGATGCTCCTATTGATTTTTATACAATATATGAGCATTATATTTCCGTAGGCATACGACATCTTCTACATTCTGCCCCCTTTCGAGATTTTTCTTTTTGCGCTATCTTTTCTACTCCAGAACTTATATCTGTCAATTAGATGACTGACAGCGATATTTAAAAAGTACACATTATAACGTTATCTATGGTATTCCATATGAAACACTGCTCCTATGGATTTTCATACAATATATCAGCACTGTTGCTGTTTTTTTTTTAATTTTATAGTGAGCACAACATCTTCCCTATTCTGCCACGTTTCTAGATTTTGCTTTTTATGCTATTTTAGCTGTCGTAGAAAAACTAGCGTATGCAACAGCTCATAATTGGTTCTTGAAACGCTCGGGTCTATTATTACAAAACTCAACTTCCTCTCGTTTTGTGACGGCGACCCTCAAGTTTTAAGAACCTTTATTATATCACTGTTGCATAAACTACTATTTTATTGCGCAATCTGCCAACAGTGCGTTTTTTAGTTTCCCTTTACATGCAACACGGAAACGTAGCGTGCTTGGTAATATGCAGTTAAATTATGCAACATTTGTTATTTCCTTTCATTGCGACAAAGCATCTAATTTAAATATTCCAACAATTTAATGTGCGATTTATTATAATCGACGTAGATTATTATGTTAAAATAATGCAACAATAAAAAAAATTAACACATACAGGAACAATGTATTCACAATGTTCACTCATAACAGTTAAAAGCCAACAAACAAATGGCAGTTCGGAATGGCGGCGTTTCAAATCTAGAATAGACGCCCACTTGAATTTGACAGCTGTTCCAAATTCAAATTCATAACCTACTGTTTTCAGGAGGTAATGTTAAAATTACAATTCCGTTAATTCCTATAGCAACGCATGGTAAAGACAAAAGTCTCATTTTTATGAATCAAAGAGACCTTTTAATAATATTAAAACAAAGTCCTGTCTGTCCCAGACGGTACTTTGCACAAACAATATCAATGTTAAAAATCCTTTAAAAGTTTCTGGGAAAACAATATGTCCAGTGCCACAAACAGCCATTATTCAAGCTTGGTGCCGACGTCTGTGCGGTTCAAAACAAATGCTCAGCGTATTTTAGTATTGTCTAGAAAAGCAAAACAAATGTATTGTGTACGTGTAGGATTCGGTAGTCGGTACCCAAAGGGTTAAACGGGAACCTATTACTAAGACCGCTGTTCGTCTGTCACCAGGAGGGAATGCTAACAAATTACCGGTTAACCGGTAATTTGTCTGATTTTACAGCCGGTAAAATACCGGTAATTTTCAACCAAAACCGGGAGTTTGCCGAAAGACGTTCCCGTGGCAGATCACCCGCCGTCTGGTGGGCGATGGTCCAATAAAACAAAAAAGAGGCATGCTTAGATAAAGACGCAGCACAAAACCGTGCTAAATAGAAATCGCGGACAAAAAGACCGACCCCAGTAAATAGAATATGGTCTAGAAGAAGAAGCATATCCGAAACCGACCCCACATCAAAAAAAATACTCCTTACACCTTAAGTGTGGTATGTTTAGTGTGGTAGGGCACAGCACAACGAATGTCGTCTCGCTCAAATCTGGAGCAGAGCCCACCTGGGGAAGTACCTTACAGAAAACCGCAGTTTAATAACACTAGACCCTACTCATAGTGATTTGTTTCTGTTGGTGAGTAAGGTCAGAGCTCCAAGAGGATTCACTGTGTTGACAGCTGGGGACCCACGGAGCAAAGCTTGCCCCTTTAGCTGTCAACACAGCGGGCCGTATGCTTGTTTGTCACCGTCGTAGTATTAAAAAAATGTGGATGTGGACCGGGCATGTGACACATGCAATAAATGACAGATGTATGAAAAAGGTGATCATGGTCCTGATCATGTAGTCCAGAACATCCAGTCAACTATTAGGAACAGAGGGTGCTAGGATATCTAATATCTTGGAGATACCCTAGATCTTCACTCACCCAATGCAAACGCTGCCCAATGGGTGAAGAACTTAGATATTGTATTGTAATCGACTCTGTAAATAATGCCATACGAATAAATAAGAGGGTGCTCAGAGAACGCTGGGCTAATGACATAGAAAAAACTGCCGGAAAATCGAACCAGCGACCTCCTGCTTTCGCGGCAGACGCCCTAACCACTGGGCTACCCGATAACGGCCATGAATCAAAACATTTATGTATTATAAATAATACATGATTTAATTCATGCTTTATAATTGTAAATAAAGGCCTATTAAAATACTTATTTCGGCTTACTCACATCAATAAAGTCGAAAATAAGTCGTTCAATACTTAAGTATTTTAATATTATGTCTGATACTTAAGGGAGTTTTCTAATTAAAATGTTAAATAAAGGCTATATAATATTATATTGGAAGAGGAAATACGGGACTATGGCACCTAATACATGCTTCCATTACTGGCTGGACGGGACGTTCTGTCAGCTTCTATAAAAAAACGTCACGTGACATCCAAAGGGTGAGCTATCACGTAATTATTTTACAGATATTGACGGATCGTTCCGTCCCGCCCCGTCCCGTCCCGTCCCATTCTAGTGTGAGTCATCCCTTAAAGAGTTAATGGGAGCATGGCCTCGACATAGTGTATTAATCATATGTTTCCATTAATTTTTGTTAGTGACATTGCGATTTTTACGCGTACATCTGATATAAATTGAGTTAGTTTTGAACTTTTGAGTTGCACGCACCACGACAGCTGCTAAGTCATCCTCATCGTGTTTGTTCATTTTAATTATAGGCACAAAAATGAAAGCCTGCAATAAAGCAACATTGGATCGGATACTCGAAAACAATCGACAACAAAAGGGCTGCAGATCGCCTGTTATTATTTCAACCGGCTGGGTTTAGTGGCGCCGGGGGTAATACAGACAAGCAGTTTTTTTAAGCAGAAATGTCTTTTAATAAGATAAGATAAGAAAGTTAAGATAATAAGAATAATATAAGATAAGATAATAATAAGGTAAGATAAGAAGGCAAGATAAGATAATAAGAAAGGAAAAGTGGGAAAATTCGGGCGGGATTCGAACTTGCGACTATGGGATATACGCCCATCGTAAAAGACGACACCCGTGGCCCCAATTAAGGGATAAACACACTAGAACGGGATGGGGCGGAGCGGGACGGGACGATCTGATTGATATCCAAGGGCTCCGAGCTATCACGTGATTCTTTCTATATAAGTTGAAAGATCTTCCCGTCCCGTCTTAATGTAAGTCACCCTTAAGAAGTACTTTCTTACGGTAGATATTTTTTAAGCGCCCCTCTAAGAACTTTTCCAGTTATCCTTTCTCTCTATGAAAAAAGACCAGCGGTTATTTGAAATTATTAACATCTTCAAGACTGGGAACCTGTGAGTCGAGCTCTTTGTTCGTAGGCGCTTTCCTCTGCATGATTAATCTTAAATTATATGAACGCAGTGGAGCTTGACTCCATAATTCATAAGTACAGTCAACCAATTGGCAAGCAGTCAAAATGACAAGCAGTAAAATATTTCTTACAATCTCATTTAAAGCGTCAGTATGCCTGGGTTGACTGTACATTTAGTATCAAAATCAAATCAAAATCAAAATTATATATTTCATTAACAACTCGTACAATCTGATGATGGCAGGTCTGGTGTCTCCTATTAAGTTGTTAAGAAAATAACTTGTGCCAGGAGGCACCGCTCTTCCATATTCACAGGTAATAGTCTCCTGTACTATTCTTAAACATATTTCATATCCATTATATATATATTTTGTGTGTGTGTGTGTGTGTGTGTGTGTGTGTGTGTGTGTGTGTGTGTGTGTGTTAGAGAGCTAGTAACTGCGCGTGTGTGTGCGTATGTAGGCCATATATTCTAGCAAATCTTCCACCTGGTCATAGTTTTTATGTCTACCTACTATTGTAGTATGATTTTACGGAGTTTAATTAGACTCAGACACATCTGGATAATTATTCTACAATGCTTCTACAACGCTGGAACCATCAAGCTACAATAACAGGAGTATGCTTCTCTGATACGATACGCTATACACGTTGAACTTGTAACAACCGTCTTTTTACACGGGGAGTAAAAAAGCAACCAACAATTCAGAAAATTCCATACGTGCCAATGCCAATCGCCAGTCTGCACCGCCCGCTACATCATCGTAATCAATCATAGACACGCGGGTTTATTCCCGCTCGTCTGTCATGGCGTTGTCAGCCGTAACTGATGCCTGACTACGGCAAATGGACTTCTAGGACTGGATTGCTTTGCTACCAGTGAATATAAGAAGGTACTAACTTACCCTCTTATTTATAAAAAAGTAAAGAGACGTTTTTGTTATATTGTTTTCTCACTTTAACAAAGCTAAATGTGAAACTTATAGATTATTTTAGACAAGACAAACAGTTATTTTGACGACCGGTTGGCGTAGTTGGTAGTGACCCTGCCTGCTAAGCCAATGGTCCTGGGTTCGAATCCCGGTAAGGGCATTTATTTATTTATTTAAAACTTTATTGCACAAAAATAAAAGTACAAATGGCGGACTTAATGCCTTAAGGCATTCTCTACCAGTCAACCACTGGGCCAAAAAGAGAGGTTTGCTAGGTATTTATGTGTGTGATGAACACAGATATTTGTTCCTGAGTCATGGATGTGTTCTATGTATTTATGTAGTTGTATATTATATATATCGTTGTCTGAGTACCCGTAATACAAGCCTTCTTGAGCTTACTGCGGGACTTATACTTAAAAATATTAAAAAAAATCCTTTGACAGATTCGGCTCATATTCGAAATAAAGAATTATATTTTTCTATTTATCTAACTAACTACCTGCCAAATTTCACGACGAAGTTAAGGATGACCGGGACGGGACGGGACGGGGCGGAACGATCTGTCAATTTCTATGGAAAAAATAACGTGATAGATCGGAGCCCTCGGATGTCACGTGACGTTTTCTATAGAAACTGATAGATCGTACTTTCTCGCCCCGTCCCGTCCCGTTCTAGTGTGAGTCATCCCTTATCGTCTAACAAACATACGCTTCATACATAAACGCAATACAATATTAATCAGCGTTATATATTTGTGCAATCCCTTACATCCACTCATTGTAGGCAAAAAATCCGGTTTTCAAACCGAAATGTAATTTCCCCATTCCGTCCGGATTGGCGGTAAACAAAACAACCACGGCCTAATTCCGACCCGTCTCGAATTCCACTGGAACGCCTAATTGCGATCCACATTTTCATTGTTAGTTCTGAAATCGTATGGCCTTGACCTGAGGGTCTACCACACATAACAATGTCAAGATAAAACAAAGAAATTAATGTTTAAGTAGACCAAACTTGTTATATTTTGCAAACTTTATTTTAATTAAAATGAATGGAAATATAAAACAGGAAATAATTTTTCATTTGCGACTTTATTGGTGGTGTATAGGGGAAGATTGGCACCATTCGAATGGTTTTTAAAAACCTCTGTAAAAAAATAACTGTTACTCAAATTAAAATAATTTAAATCCAACTAAATACATAGTACACCTATTTGATATTGATAATAGTGGGGTTTAGCCTTAATACAAATTTTTCGATTTTCGTGAAAAATGGATATTGTAAGAATGTACTCCACGTCCGGGGTAGCTGCATACAGTACTTTTCTCTTCACAAGATACGAATGTGGACACATACGATACAAAGAAACATTGCAAGTGTAGGAAATATTAGAACAGATAAATGCATTTAAATATACATCGATTTTTTTTTAATTGATATAAATAATAGTTACATAACATTTTATATGACAGTACCGGTAAACCAGATCGGTTTGTCTCGATACCTCGTTCCGCAGTTCTTAATTAATCAAAGACGAAATTCAGTGCAACATAAAAATGCCGTTCTTCATAAACGCTCATCAAACCTCTGTTAACTTATACGTATTCATTGTTTGTTGTGTCAGCTTAGCGTTTGTTAAAAATGGTAAAAGCGTAAGTTAACGACTTCAGGTCTGTTAAGTTTCCATGAATAAGGCGGTACCTATCTCAATTGTAACACATCTTACACATACGATTTACAATAAGTAATGATTTCAAAGAGAAAAATAAAAAAATAATAAAAAACAACAATGATAATACTTCACTATAGGTACATTTATAGCTCGCTGAGTGCATTTGTTATCTGTTTGCGCGCCGGCCGACCGGCCGAGCAAAAAAATATCCAACGGCAAGTATGTGCATGAAACAGGCTGCTCCAAAATAATCACTTTACTTAATTGAAAATATTAAAATGTTTAAGCATCTCAGTTTTAAGAACGCTTGCTACGTTCGTTGGTGTTATTTTATCTTTCCACTCTTTTGGTAACTTGTTCATTAGGTCTGGTATAATGTACTCTGATGTCCGCCTGCCGTAAAAATTATTAAATTGAGGTTTTTGAAGCATTTGATTTGTTACTTGACGTGTATTAATTGGATGAGAGATTAACTGTTGAATTTCACCTCTAAAGTATTGCTCCTTTAACATATGGTATTTAAACTTGGCGTGAACCGGTAGAACTTTGCATATATTAAACAAGTCACTATCACACGTAAGTTCCTTTCTAATTTTATAGGGTACTATTAACTTTAACAGCCTAACCTGTAGTTTATATATTTTATCAAGGTATGACTTAAAAGTACGGCCGTAACTGCTCAAACCATACGAAATAATGCTCTCTACGAGTGCATGATAAACATCTAATCTGACAGTATACGGGATTCTATTTCGCAGGATATACAATCTAGCCATTAGAGCGCGCAATCTAGTGCACACTGAGTCAATGTGGTCACCCCAGTTGAAACGGTTGTCGATTATAAGACCTAAATATTTTTGGTGACTAACTTGTTCCAACGGTGTACACTTGCAATCATGACCAGCAGTCGACCGAGAGTGGAGACACTGGTGGTCGTGACCTATAATCTTAACTGCTTTAAGCGATCTTGATTGGCTAGAATGTACATGAAGCAACTTGGTTTTACTTGCATTTAGAACCAGACCTGCATCATGGGACCATTTACATATGTTGGTAAAATCTATTTGTAACTTCCCCTCAGCTATTCGTACGTCTTTATCTGCAGCAATGAGGCAAGTATCATCCGCAAATTGGTATATGCTACAGTTTTTGACACAGTTGTCCATGTTATTTACGTAAGCTAAGTAGTGGAGTGGACCAAGCACGGAACCTTGTGCTGTGCCCTCTGTCACCAATATTTCATCGCTAAGGGTGTCCCCTATCCTCACGTGATAAGTTCTGTTACGTAAGTAATTCGCACACCAATCCAACAAAGGCCCTCGGACACCAGTATCCTTTAGCCTATGTACCAGTGTATCGTGGCGCAGTGTGTCGAAGGCCTTACTGTAATCAATAAAGGTAATAAGTACATGACATTTATTATTTAGATGTTGATTTATTTCATCAGTAAACCTAGACAGTAACAGCGAGGTACTTTTATTAGGCTGGAACCCAAATTGACTATCAGAGAGAATGGAGTGTTTATTATAAAATCTATGCATCTCGTTACTAACATACTTTTCAGCTATTTTATCCAAGACAGGCAGCATTGTGATAGGTCTATAGTTCGTGCAGTTCGTTGATTCGCCACCTTTATATATTGGTCGGGCTAGTCCCACCTTGAGGGCATCGGGGTACAAGCCACTAGTAAGACTGCTGTTTATGAGATGGGCTACAGCAGATGAAATTTTCTCTGCTATGAGCTTCAAATCCACTACCCGCACTTTATCTATTCCTGGGGCTTTGTTGCTACGAGTTTTCATAATAATTTTGTAAACATCTGTTGTAGTAGCCTTTTTCAGTAACATGGACCTGTCCGCAGGCTTCCTATAGGTATCGGGGTCTAATAATGGAACATTGCAGTTTGGTATTATTTTCTGCACCGCTTCCTTAAAGTTAGTAGCAAACATATCAGCAACAAGTTTATCTGAAGTCATAGATTGGAACGCTTTTCCTATAGTGTCCTGTATAGACGCAGATATTTTCCCTGACATTTCGTTCAAAATTTGCCAAAGTTTTCTCATGTCTCCTTTAGCTGCACTTATTTTACGCTTATAAAAAATATTCTTTTTCGTTTGTACTAATTTATTTGTTTTATTTCGCTGATTACTATATGCCAGCCGGTTTACCATATTTTTTGTATCCCTAAGCCAAGTCAAATAAAGCATATCTCGCTTTTTGCACTCCATTTGAACCTTACCGAAGACGCATGGTTGTTTGTTTCGTTTTGATTCACTTACTTTATGCATAAACTTAGACTTTTCATAACAGTTTGATAAATTGTCCTGAATGAACTTATAAATTGATAATGGGCATTGTAATTCTTCATGTGAGGACCAATTAACGGTGGCTAGTTCAGATTGTAACTTTTTATAATTTACTTTACTAACATATTTTGAAGCAGCCTGTACGCAGGTGGTGGGGGCGCATAGAAGTGCCGCCGCGGTCATGTTGTGGTCGGCCAGTTTAGTGCCGAGCGCACCGCAGTACACGTCTTGCAAGCGGGATCTAACAAATATGTGATCGATACAAGACTTGGTTACTTCATTTTTCCGGGTTTCTACCCTTGTATAACTCGCAATCCCGCTCACAAGACCGTGACTGCTCATCATGTTTAAGTATGTTTCTGTTACAGTATCGTTAGAAGTGAGGTTTATATTCATATCTCCCAACACAATTAAATCGGATGTTTGCGTCAAGTGCAAAGTACGTTCGAGCTCAGTTACAAACAAGTGCTTATTATAGTTAGGAGGTCTATATACGGCGCATAACGCTAAAGTGTGGTTTGACTGGGTAATTACATTGCCAATAAGGCACTCAAAGTTGTTTGTAACACATTTTAGCTGCACGAATTTATGTTTTCTGTGTATGTAAACAATAATACCACCGCCTTTTTTGTTTTTTCTTAATTTTGTGTACATAGTGTAATCAGACAGATTGAATAAGTGGCATACGTTAGTAGAAATGTTAGCTTCCGTAACAATTATTATATCAACACTAGATTTGCATGCATAGACGATTTGTTGTAGGTTATCAAAGTACTTAAGCAATGATTTTAAGTTAATATGTATGGTAACTAGACATTTAGATTTTACCTTCGGGATCTTATACAAGAAATTTTTTAGGTCAATACAATTTAACAACTCTGTTACATTTTCACTAAAATTGGACATTAAAATTACAAAATCAAAACAGTTAGTCTCAAATATACTAGATAGGACAGCACGATTTATTTCAGGCCGCTAATTCTTTGATGTCCTTCTCGTTGCGGATCCAGTGGACCTTATCCTTATCTCCTTTTCTAGCGTTAACTTTACCGTACTTGCACCAGACATATTTGAACTTCTGCGTATCCTTGAGTTCAGTTTTCGCTCTGAATAGCAAATACTTAGTTCGACCAGTCAACGCCTCTCGCAGTGTAACTTTTCCTAAACTGGCCTGTTCCTGTTCCGTCATTTCAGGAAGTACACTGGAAACTAGGAGTTCAGCATTGCGTCCAGCCGCCAGCCATTGCTGTTTGGTAGAGGAATTATTAAGTTGGACAAGAATAGCCCCCGTTTTGCCTTCTCGAGAGGGTAGGCGTCGAGCCGATAAGATTTTATGCGTGTTATCCTTATCAATAAGCTGTAATAAAGAGCCTACCTTTTGAGCAATTGTTACCGCCTCCTCGTTATCTTTGGACGGGATATCTGCGAGCTCAATATAGTCACCGAGAGCTGCTTGTTCCGCTGCATCGAGGCGTTGCTCGAGAGCTGCTATTCTAGTCTTAGTTAAATTACTTACAGATAGCAAAAACAAACAAGAAGGCGTGCTGTCACCATTTTTAGTGGATATCTTCTGCGCATTAAAAGGAGTCTTCCATGGAAACTTATGTCTCCTGATGTTTTCTCAATCGAGATATGGCCAATGTATGAATGTTCCCCGTGTACGAATGGTGCCAAACTACCCGTAAACAGTTTAATTGTTGAACATCGAGTCGTTTCTGTTTTAAGCCTGTCGTCGCACGCAGCCCGCGGTCGGGAGCACCCTGGAGTTGGCGAAGCCGTTTTTGCCTTTATCTAGGCATAGTTCACATCAAAAATTTGAAATTTCATACCACCATTCCTATTGCTCGAATCTTTTTCTTTGTCGTCGTTAGTGTCGTTACACTCTAGCTAAGAAGCTGTGGCAGTTATGTCTTCTGAGACAAGCTTAAGAGTCCTGTATACGTCTTTTACGATTTTGCTTAACTTTTTGATACTATATTGGAGCCACTAACAAGTATTATTTTATTATAAATTTACTAAAACGGGGCTTAATCGTGTATAAACTTTGGAAACAAACCTCCGACGTTTCAAGGGCGACATTGCCCCCGTGGTCCCGGAGAAAGACTGGCCCCGTTTTAGTAAATTTATAATGTGTGAAAATCGTGAAAGTTTAAATAAGTATTATTTTAGTTTTTTAATATATTACGGAAACTATTTTCAATTTAAATAGAATGAACTACTTTTTTGTTTTTGTTTTTAAAGTTTTAGTAATGTACCTAAATCTGAGGACTGTTTCGCGATTTTTGCTGGATGAGGTAAATACTTGAGGCTTTCTGATAAACAAAATGATATCAAACCGGTATGTAAGTTATACATATGTGTTTGAAAAAGAGTCGCGTAAGGAATAAATGAAACACTTTTTTCCACTTTAATATATATTTTTTAATAAATGTACGTTTAGCTAGAGCAAATTTTAGAAAACTTGCCAAAGTTTAGCAGGTATATTTGGGTTTGTATAAATATATTTCATGAAAAGATGCAAAAATAAACTTTTATTTATTGGCAACATTAAATAAGAATAAGAATATTTATTTCAGACCAGGTCCATATACATTTTATACGTTTTAATTATAATACCTAATAATAACATTAATTAGATTATATTTGTTAGTAAGCAACAATATTAGCCTTACAACTAAGATTAGTATACACATACAGGTGAAACAGCATCCTATTTCTACATACAGTATATTGGCTTGCCTGACAGTACATGTATCATATGGCAATGGTTCATGTACTGACAGTCAAACCTTGACGCAAATACCCTCAGGATAATGTTAGAGCTGTCCCGCACGTAGGGTGCCAGGGATGTGCATCGCTTCCGCCAACAAAAAAAAACCTTAAATTAAATAACTAAGATCATAATTAAACTAAAAAACTAATGGCCCTGGCCCCTGGGGCATGGTCCTAAGAATGCTGGCAGCATTCCCTCGCTGTATCGCAATACTTATGCGTTATTTTCTTTTATAAAATAAACTTAATTTTATGCCTAACTCTCATGTACTTATACAAATAAATTAGGTGGTATAAATAAAAATAAATTACAATATTGTATGAATCGACCACCTCGCAAAACGAGCTCAGTAAGAATAGCGTTTTTGCATACTAACTAATAATATATATTTATCAAAATAATTTTTTTTCAATACTTCATAAAGTCTTAGCAATTGCGTTATTTCATTATTAACGATTTTTACTTTAAAAGTATACCGGACTCTTAATACTCACGTATTTTTATCACAATAGGCGCGACATGTTTGGACTGCATCGTCGGGCAGTCATCGTCGGACACACAGTGGTGTTGTCACCTCCGCGGCTCGGGTTCGAGTGATGTTCGTGGAGGATCATGAGTTTAAACCGTTTAATTTTAATGTCAGTATGACATAGAATATTAAATTATATGATCTTTACTGATTATTTTAACAAGAAGCAAGAGAGCGCAACCATACTATACAGTTGTAAACTGCGAATCAAATCATTTATTATTTATGATTAATATTTTTTATAAATTGAAAGAGATGTCATATACAGAAAAAGTGACTAAGGCCCCCGGTGAGCAGGGCTGGAATCGAACCAGCGACCTCCTGCTTTCGCGGCAGAGGCCCTAACCACTGGGCTACCCGATCACGATTTGAATTTGAAATTTTGAATTTGAATTTTGTAAAATTTGTATTTGTGTTTTGAATTTGGATTTTGAAATTAAACTTTGAATTTTGAAATTAAATTTTAGTTGAATGTTTTATATAGGTATACGAGTAGTAGTGTGACTACTTAAAAAAAGGATGAATCAGAACATTTTTTAGAAATAATACATGATTTGATTCGTGCTTTAAAATTGTAAATATTTTAAGTAGTCACACTACGGTGTATAAATTACAATCATAATTATAATTTAAACTTTCGTGAGTCATACTGATATTAAATTGCAACGGTTAACACTCACGTATTTTTATCACAATAGGCGTGACATGTTTCGTCTGCGTCGGGCAGACATCTTCGGACAGACAGAGTGGTGTTATCACCTGAAACATGTCACGCCTATTGTGATAAAAATACGTGAGTGTTAACCGTTGCAATTTAATATAAATTACAAATTGCAATACATGTGATTATTGTAATGAAAAAGTGACCAAGGTCTGTAGTGCCCAGAGCACGGATCGAACCTGCGTCCTCCTGATTGCTCTTATGTACTATTAATAATAAATTATTTGATACTTAAGTGGTTAACAATTGTATCGTGACTTTCGGATAAAAAGTGGCATACCTTACCGCTGGCTACTAACACCCCGCATTTTGTTGCTTAATCATTTCAGCATATATCCCTTACATGCCAACACCAAATTAGAACACAAATTCCAAAATACCAGAACGCCGGCGTACCAGCCCTAAGCTTCATTACTATTCACGACAGTGCAAAATTGAACCTAATCACCGCGGGGTACGGTTGTAAATCTCTTTGATTAATTGCGGAATTTTTTGAGAGAAATTGTTTCTCATAATAGATTCGGAGGTAAGCTCGTAGTGACATGAAGAATAGGGTTGTGAGACGGCGATCTTTCATATGTTTTGCTTAGATGAGTTTTGGAAGGTTGAGATATATGGGTTAGATATTGTTACATACTTACTTTTATGTTTCGCAATTGGCTCCCGAGGTATCGAAAAGTTCCAACATCCTCTAAAGCTTTACCTCTGAAATATATGTCAATCATAATATAATCAAATAATTCATAATTATAAGGAATAACATTAGGTATTAAGTTATTTAGTTTGTAATCTAACCACCTATGAGTCATCTGATACTCGAAATAAATATTTTTCATTTCATTTCATTTCATAATATGTCAATAAATCATATTAAAAAATATTTAAAACGGGTCACTCACGTAATTTAGTCGATTTTCGCTCGACATGTTTCGTTCTTTACGAAGAACGTCATCAGGAGCGACCATCCACGACAGAGGCAAGTCGTACACACAATAAATCATGTTTCATTTCAATATGCGTTAATACAGAACATTTGTGTCGTTTATTAGAGCATTAGCTCTTCATGGTCTTCGGATTTGCGTTCGTTCACTTCAATGCATTCATTCCAAAGAGAACAGATTGCTTTACAATACAATGGAATATTCTTTAACGTTTGCCGTGAGGAAAATATAAGAAAGAATCGTTTAAATCAAACTAGGTATTATGGAAATGAAAGCCATTGTTTAGATTTGCCGTTTCAATATATTTAGTTAGCGCTGTCTGAGCTGCAGAGATGACATCACTCGAAACATAATCACCCCTATTGTGATTAATAAATACGTGATTTTTAGGGTTCCGTAAAGGGCAACAACGGGAGCCTATTACTGAGACTCCGCTGTCTGTCCGTCACTAGGCTGTATCTCATGAACCGTGATGGTTAGACAATTTACATTTTCAGAGATGTATTTCATTTTTGTGAATTTTATGTTTTTTTTTTTTTTTTTTGCGTTTAACCAATTAAAGTTCTTCTTTCTGTATACTATTTCTAATACAATAATTGAAAGAAAAATGGAAAAATTCCCCGCGTCGAGCGGGATTCGAACCCACGACCTCTCTGAACATCTCAGATCGCTCAGCCAATTGAGCTATTGACGCCCAATCGACCCCGGCGAATGTTTCCACTATTTTTTTCATTTGGTTATACGCCTTAGGGAGACGCAGTCGTCTCTGCTTAATGCAAAATTCATTTGATGTATTTTTATTGCCGCTATAACAAATACTAAAAAACAGAATGAAACAAATATATAATGGGGTTCCTATACAACATACGTGATTTTTTTGCCGTTTACTTAGATAACGGTCGTGCGTGAGTCCACGCCGTCACGTCGCGTCGTATTGCTATGACACAAATTCTTTATTGTCTAAAATTCAGTTGTTGTCTGAATTAAGGTATTCATACGTTTTTGACGTGACAACGTCTTATAATTCGATGGAGCCGGCTGCACGCACGAAAAAACATGACTCATGCGGCGTTACCTCACTCTGAAGCGTTCACGATTGGTAAAAAATCAATGGCTTTACTATTCGATCGTTGTCAGGTTCAACTATCGTCAGTAAACCGACTTTACAGACAACCGTTTTTTTTTTCAAATCCAAAATTCTTTATTTGAATAAAAAGCACATTTTCGTGATACATGGGATGGCGAAAAAACCTGTGTTGGATTATGTATTTACAGCATATTAATATTTAGCTTTGTGTCGTCACGAAACATTTATATGGGAAACGATCACTTTCAGTAAAGAAGCGTCTACATCTCAGCAAAACCGGCTTCCAACGCGTTGGAAAGGAGACGTCTTACCGTAAAAATAATAACGAACTTCGATCTATTTTTGTGCACGGATTAGTCACAACACAGTTGAGTCCCGGAGTGTGCCAGTGGGGGACACAGACAGTACAGAATACCGAAAAACTCCATGCCGAATTTTCTATTCTCGAATTTCATAATCCCGATTTTGAAAATCCCGACCTATCAAAACTTTTATCATCAAAATTCCGACTCATGAAAGCAGAAATATTTAAAATTCCAAATTGAAAAAAAAAAACGAATAATACTTATAATACCGAATCAGTTAGGTACTTAGTATTACATTTGGGATTATTTTAATCGGAATTTTAAATAATCCTGCTTTCATGATAAGTCGGGATTATAAAATTCGGGATTTTGATATAATTATCTGTAGGATTCCTAAAAAATCAGTATTATAAAAATCGGGATTATGAAAATGGGTTAATGATATTTCTGAATACTTGGGTGATCCCGACAGACCCGCATATGCTCATTTGGGCTTGTAGTTTGGCAAAGGGGAAACAATACCATGTTGTTGAAGGTCCGCATACAACTCCATACATTTTGTTCCCCCACAGTGTCACGACACAATAGGCTAGACGACTGAAAAAATCTATTTAGTCCGTCTTTTAGATTATAAAAAAAATATTGTACTCGTATTTTTTCTTTTGTTTGTCAAATGAAAAATTACGGAAATACAGGGCTTTAAAGTTTCGCGTAATGTCACTCCTGACCTAGGTACAATTCTTACCTAGGAGTGACGTCACAAGCCCCCACCCCGGAACTTTGATGCTCTTTATCTTCGTCAATTTTAGTTAAATTGAAAAAGGAAAAAAAACGTGTCTAATAAATTTAGATAATCTAACTGACGGACTAATTAGAATAATAGTTTTTCAACCTAGTCGTCATCCCTATTGTGTCTTGTCGTGGTAAGACACGGCCGAATAAAAGGGCTTAGTAGGTCCGATTACTTTATTATATCGTACGATGTTGTCCGATGTATGTAAGCCCAAAACCTCACCATCATTAGAACGCCTCAAGCGCACCGGGCCATGAGTAATTACCTACCCTATCCCATATCGAGGCCCACTGATTTAGAGATTGGAAAAAATTTTGAAATAATAAATACGAGTAATAATCTTACACAAATTTACCTAGTCCCACGGTAAGCTCACAATCCCAGATACATATTAATACTTAAGTTACATAGAAAACATAACTCAGGAACCAATATTCGTGATAAACACACAAGAAATGCCCTGACCAGGACTTGAACCCGGGATCTCCTGCTTTGTAGGCAAGGTCACTACCGACTATGGCCGTTAAATAGTTTAAGCCGAGTTAGATTCACATATTAAACTACTAAGGTTTAAATAATATAAAACTACTCTTTCGTATTTCGTAGAAGTTTTATATTACAAACCTAAATCGCTTAAGAACAGGTTTTAGACATTGCGCGCACCATTGCCATAAATGGGGCTGGTGCGACTCTCCTAAGTGCGTGTGTGGTGAACCCAAGCAGACGGTTGAGCACATGGTTCTAGAATGCCCGGTTACTAGATTTACGGGACGAACGGAGGATCTCGCAAGCCTTCAAGAAAACGCCATCGAGTACCTGAGAAGGGATAACCATAAATCTATGAATATTTTAATTGTATTTTTACTAAATATCCAGTGACTGTAATGACATACGATAAATAAATAAATAATAAACCTTAGTAGTAAGTATTGTCTTCTGTTACCGCGATTGTTATTCATTGAAATTAAACACTTTAGAACGGATTAATCGCGTTTATTAACACCATGATCCTACGTTTCGAGCCCTTTACAGCACTCGTTTTCACAGGGTTAAGATGATGACTGAGAGAATGCGAATTCTCCCCGTCAATCAAAAAAGTTACTTACGAGTGCTATAAAGGGCTCGAAACGTAGGATCATGGTGTTAATAAACGCGATTAATCCGTTCTAAAGTTTTTAATTTCAACTTAGTAGTTAGGTTTGTAATATAAAACTTCTTTTTCTGGGGGTTCAATAAGCGTTCGTTCTTTCCTTGTAATCAGCCCACTGTGCACTGCCCTGGCGATCCCGGAATCCCTCTGATTGATTCCGGGTCACACGTGACGTGTCACGTTTACAAAACAAAGCAACGCGACATGGACAAAAACAGATCTTAATACTCTATATTTAGGGTCCATATTCCAATAGCAAGTGTGATTGGATAACGCAGGGCCAAATTTCTATGAACAACTGCTACATCTCTCAGGCCTGATGGCTGAAATTAGAAATGGCGGATAAAACGGACAGAGCAGATGTGTTTTGAGGCAAATAAAATATAATCCCAAACTCACAAGCGATATCGAACCCTTAAGTCTAAGGAGAGACTTCGCCTCCTTATGTGTGTTCTATCGCTTGTACAATGGATTGTGCTTTAAGGAATTGTTTGATATGATGCCAACGGCTGGCTGGTGGATAAATGGTCTCATACCGTGCGGCGTAGTTGCAGGCGTCCATAGGCTACGGTGACCGCTTACCATCAGGCGGGCCGTATGCTTGTTTTTCACCGTTGTAGTAATAAAAAAAACCATAATGTTTATAATAAAAAATAATTTAGGTACAGTCAACCAATTGGAACTCTAGGCCACTGTTATGACTTTGTCATAGTGAAGCTATAGTTCAGATTGTAAGAAATCACTTACTGCTTGTCATTTTGAGAAAATTTTTGTTTTCAGCTTATTTACACTTTCATAATTTTAACTTGATTTGTTACTGATTTGAGACATTCGGCCAATTTTGCAAAGAAAAGTTGGAGTCAACTTTTTTTCTAATGTTGGTAAATTTAATGTCTTTCTAACTCATTATTCACGTAGAACCGATGGCCGTTGGGGCGGAAAGGTTCTCGAGTGACGACCACGTACCGGAAGGCGCAGCGTGGGTAGGCCCCCCACAAGGTGGACTGATGACCTGGTGAAGGTCGCAGGAATCCGCTGGATGCGGGTGGCGCAGGACCTGTCATTGTGGAAATCTTTGGGGGAGGCCTATATCCAGCAGTGGACGTCTTTCGACTGAAATGATGATGATGATGAATCACGAGCTCTTTCGATTCTACTAGGAGAAAAAAGGCGTTTCAAATTTTATTTTGCCAATCCCGTACCATTTTTCAAACATTTTTACGGTGGTAATAAATTGGAGTGTACGTGAAATATCTAAAAATGTTTGATCTTTTTTCTCCTAGATCGAAAGAACTCATTATTTTGAGTAGGAAAAACAAAACAATACAATACAAATACTCTTTATTAATATATTCACCAACTGTAGTGGAAATATTCGCCGGGGTCGATCAGAAGGCCTAGTATAAAAGTTGTACGACACTTACTTCTCGATCACGTTAGCGTATCATGAGTTCAATTATGTTTGCCGTTTATTTAAATCGTCCGGCAACTTTCATATTTTGACCCCTCGATACGCTAACGCGGTCGAGAAGTTAATCTCGTACTATTTTTATACTAGGCCTTCTGGCGTCGACAGCTCTGGTGGTAGTTTAGATCTTATTTTAGTTCATTCACTTAATTTCGATAAGAAGTGTACTAGTTCTGAGTGCCATACTAATACTATACTTAATTGCTCATTCACTAATTTTTAATGGTTAAAATGTTTTTTTTTTGTGATCGCTTTTACTATATTTGCTGATTGATTAAACATAAGCCAGTTTGAATACGGCGATAGCTGTCATCTCATCTACGTAATTTAGACTCATAATTTTTTGTTTTGAGGTTATAAATTGTATGGAGATGACATGGAAATAACTTCTGTCACCGTACCCAAGTTATTTAAAAGAGTCACTCTGTCGGACCTCTTCACAAATTTCTTGCTGAAATTTCATTATCGACCAGGTTCGGAAAATGGCGTAGCTATTGGTCAGTTAGTGAACGCTTATATAACTTTGAATATATAGGTACGACGACGAGCAAAGCGAGGAGCGTTTTAAATTTAATCTTGCTAGCCTCACAAACAAAGGTTTGTCGGGTTTGCGCTATCCGGTAAATACTAATGTAAGTTGACTGACACACCCGACCGCAGAGAGAAGGTAATTGCTAAAACTAAATCTAACCTCTAATATACCTGTATCCTGTGACATACAAAATTAATAGACAGTTTTGAAATCAGAAAATTTGCTTCATCACGGAACAATGTTCCGGGCCTTTGGGACGCGTACGCGGAGCCGAAGCCAACAGGCAGACGCCCGACGATTTTATGAAGAGTTAATGGAATCTAAAATATACTGGATTATTAGGTGAAAGTGGTGAACTAAATACTGAAGGCCTTAGTATAAAAATTGTACGACATTAACTTCTCGACCGCGTTAGCGTATCGAGAGTTCAAATTATGTTTGCCGTTTATTTAAATCATCCGGCAACTTTCATATTTTGACCCCTCGATACGCTAACGCGGTCGAGAAGTTAATGTCGTAAAAAATTTATACTAGGCCTTGTATACCTAATATAATAAAATTATAAATATCATGTATATTTTTTCGGGGACAATCCTATACCGATTAAGGAAACTTACGTCTATCAAACAGTTTAAGAGATGACTCACAATAAAACGGGAAAAGACGGGGCGGGAAGGGACGATCTGTCAGTTTCTATAGAAAATGTCACGTGACATTCGAGGGCTCCAAGCTATCACGTGATTCTTTCTATAGAAATTGCCCGTCCCATCCCGCCCCGTCCCGTCCTGTCCCATCATCATCATTTTCAGCCAAATGACGTCCATTGCTGAACATAGGACTCCCTGAGAAGTAAATATTATGTTTGGAAATAATCGCTCTGTAAATGAACTTTCAACCTTGGGTACAAATGATATGAGTATGAAACCATTTATGAGCTTTAAAAAAAAACTTGTTTTTATTTTCTCTAGACAAGTATCACATTACAACTAATATATGTGACATTTATTTCATTACATTGCTGATACGTTGTGCGAGGAAGCCAGCATCCTAGGTACAATGCCTCAAGGACCTATTTTAGACTGTAGATAGGTAAGTTACACTTACTGTATATATTTTGAAAATAAATGTTATTGTATTTCATTACACAACTTAACTATAAATGAAGTAAGTGTCTCATTCGCGTTCGAGTCTTGCCCGAGACGCTGAGTATATTTACTTGCCCTCTACAATTGTTAGAGATTTATAAACTTATAAATTGAAACAGATGTCATATACTACAGAAAAAGTGACCAAGCTCCCCGGTGAGCAGGGCTGGGATCGAACCAGCGACCTTCTGCTTTCGCGGCAGACGCCCTAACCACTGGGCTGCCCGATAACGGCCGTGATTCACTTGCCCTCCTTTTTACTATGCATTAATTTATATAATAAAGCCAATAAACAGTATTAAATTCTGGTCCATATTAAGCACGTCGTTGCTAACCGCTAATATAGCCAGCTGTAAGCTAAATTAGGTTAAAAGCTAAAGCTAATTAAGGCTATAACATGCGAAAGTGGTAATTAACGTTAAAACGTTGAGGGAGATGACATGTCGTTGGCAATAGTAGGGTACAATGAAACGGTACTACATTTTAAAACAAAAACATACTTTAAGCACAAACCAATTTAAATTTAAACCATTTTGAAACAGACTGAGTTATAAAATCAACATTTTGTTTGAAAAAAAGGCCTTAAACAGATGTTAGCTAAGCAAACGCAGAATTTTAATTAGATCTGTTTTATATTAGCCTAATGCCCATTTTAAGCCCAAGTAAAAATACTATTGTCATGGGCGATTTTAACTCAAAAATTGGAATGCCTACAGGTGATGACCGGAGAGTAATGGGGCCGTGGGGATATGGCACAAGAATCGAGCGAGGAAAAATACTCTTACAATTTTGCTATGAAAATCAGCTCTACGTTTCTAATTCACACTTTAAAAAGAATGATAAACAAAAATGGACTTGGGTCGCCCCAGGCGGAAACTTCAGAAATGAAATTGATTTTATTTTAGCTAAAAATATAAGAGATATCTCGAATCTGCAAGTAATAAACACACTTTTTCCTACGGACCACAGAATAGTTCGAGCTAGTATTGTACAGCCTTCAAAGAAAAATATATCAAGGAAACAATTTAGAAATCCCATAAAACAACTAAGCCCACTGGAACAAGACGCATTAAAAAATATAGTCAAAGATCAAATAGGCAATATTGAATTTGAAGACATTGAATTATCTTATCAAAAACTGACACACTACATAAAGGAAGCGGTGACTAAACTGCCAGAAGACACGAGTGAAAATGAAAATCAAATTATTACACCCTACATAGAGAAACTTATAAATGAAAGAAATAGATTAAAAAATGTAAAAAACAGGACTCGGTCTGAAAAGAAGAAATTAAATGCGCTATATAAATTAATTAAAAAGCAAATATCTCAAAACTGGAAGACACACCGTTTTAAAATCATAGAAGAACAGCTTGAAAAGCGGGCTTCGACTAAGAGAGCGTACAGAAAACTCAATAAAAATAAACAGTGGATTATGACATTAAATGACAAGAATAAAAATATTACACATAGAAAATGTCTTATAAACACTGCCACAGAATACTACAAAAAAATGTATCAGCATAACCCAGAACAGGACGAAAATAATAGCCCCGGTTTAGATGACAACATCCCACTATTCCTGGAGAGCGAAATTAGGCACGTACTCCAACAACTGAAATCTACAAAAAGTCCAGGAGATGACGGCATAACTAACGACATCCTAAAAGCGATTATAGAGCCACTTACGCCAGTACTCAAAAGACTATTCGATGAAATAATTAAATATAAAATTATGCCTAAAGAATGGGGAGTATCTATTATAACTCTACTTTATAAAAAAGGCGATCCCTTGAGCCTAGACAATTATAGACCAATAAGCTTACAACAGGCGGTATACAAGGTGTTTGCCAAAGTATTACTCAATAGAGTCACAAAAACCTTAGAAAGCAGTCAACCTAGAGAACAAGCTGGATTTCGGCGAAACTACTCAACCACGGATCATATCTTCACTCTAACGCAGCTCATTGAAAAATACACAGAGTATGGAAAAACTCTCTACCTAGCCTTCATTGATTATTCTAAAGCGTTCGACTCTATATTGCACGAACCTCTGTGGCGAGCGTTACGCGAGCAAGGGGTGGAATCCTCGTACGTCGATATACTCCAAGAAGTATATAAAAACAGTAGAGCCATAGTAAAGCTGGAAAAGAAAGGAGAACCGTTTTATATACAAAGAGGAGTTAAACAAGGCGACCCTATATCCCCAAACTTATTTACGGCCTTATTAGAATCCATATTTAGAAAATTAAACTGGGATAATTTGGGAATAAATATAAATGGCGAAAATCTTACTAATTTGCGCTTCGCCGACGACATCGTCATAATGTCAGAAAATCACGAAGAACTTACTTACATGCTAACAACTCTAGAAAACGAGAGTAAAAAATGCGGTCTACAAATGAACATGCAAAAAACGTATGCTATGACAAACAGTGAAAAATTACCAATCAAGACTGAATCATATTTAATAGATTACGTGGATAAATATGTATATTTAGGGAAAAGCATATCGTTTAATGACCAAACAAGTAACGAAGTCGAACAAAGAATAAATAAAGCTTGGAATAAATACTGGTCGCTTAAGGAAGTATTTAAGTCTAAACTGTCAATTCAACTTAAACGAAAAGCAATGGATACTATTGTGCTTCCAACGCTTCTTTACGGGTGTCAGACCTGGACTCTTACGAAGGCTATCGTTCAAAAACTAAACGTATTCCAAAGAGCAACAGAAAGATCAATGCTGAATATTAAACGAAGAGATAGAAAGAGAAATGAATATATAAGGAATATAACAAGGGTGACAGATGCAGTCGAACTCGCATGCAGACTCAAATGGAGATGGGCCGGACACGTCGCGCGCAGCACAGACAACCGCTGGAGCGAGAGAATCCTGCACTGGAGGCCGCGCGACGGGGCGCGCCCGCAGGGCCGCCCGCGCCGCCGCTGGGCCGACGACATCACGCAGACGGCCGGCCCCGCGTGGACGCGCCAGGCACAGCAACGAGAACACTGGAAGGGGTTGGAGGAGGCCTACGCCCGAAAATGGGCAACTCACATATATAAATAATAAGATAATAATATGAATATTTAATAATTTAACTGTAACATCCACTGTGACATGTCATTTTCCTAATCATTTATTTTAATAATGTGTGCCTGTTATGGTATAATTTATTTGATATAAATAACTTGACATTTAATTTTGAATATTGATAATATGGAATACAAAATATTAACTTATAATTTATTATAGAAAATTCCAATATTCATAAACTCAAGAGTCAGATGATATATATTATACTATGCTACACAATTCATTTTTTATATAAGTAAGTATAAGGCATGCCACAAATTTAGTATGTAAATTTAGATGTAAAGCATGTATTTTGTGAGAAATAAAGGCTTAATAATAATAATAATAATAATGCCCATTTTACATTAGCGGTTGATGCAACATGTAATTATTTTGTATGAGAAATTAAAAAAAAACTTACTATGCCATTCTGTGTCTTTAATTGTACTAAGCCACATGACGACGTTAAAGCTAATGCTCAATAACACTCTCTATAATAATTAGTTATCTTAGCACCGCACTATGACAGCCTTCCTTGGGTAGTTCCAGGGCCTATACCACGAAAATCGAACGATTGCGGATTTTTATCTCCATCTTTGTCACACTTGCATATTGGAGTGACAAAGAGGTTTTCCCGTCAATGCCAATTTTCGATGTTCGTGGTAGGCCTGCAGGTTGCGACATCCAAATTGAATAAGGGTACCACATCACTCAAACGGTTATTAAACGCTACGTGATTAATGATGTCAGAACCAGAATTCTATAATATATAATTAATTATCTGTCATTTCGGAAGTGTCTCAGGATACGTAAAATTATTATAAAATCATAGAGTATTTATACCTCTAAACTAGAGATACATTATTTATTTATTTATTTATTTAAAACTTTATTGCACAGTAAATAATGTACAAAAGGCGAACTTAATGCCAGAAGGCATTCTCTACCAGTTAACCTAACATTAATTGTCAGTGGTGTTAAAAGATACCTAAATTAGTATATTATAAATTATCTGTCATTTCGGAAGTGTCTCAGGATACGTAAAAATATTATAAAATCATTGAGTATTTATACCTCTAAACTAGAGATACATTAATTGTCAGTGGTGTTAAAGGATACCTAAATTAGTCTATTATAAATTATCTGTCATTTCGGAAGTGTCTCAGGATACGTAAAATTATTATAAAATCATAGAGTATTTATACCTCTAAACTAGAGATACATTAATTGTCAGTGGTGTTAAAAGATACCTAAATTAGTCTATTATAAATTATCTGTCATTTCGGAAGTGTCTCAGGATACGTAAAAATATTATAAAATCATTGAGTATTTATACCTCTAAACTAGAGATACATTAATTGTCAGTGGTGTTAAAAGATACCTAAATTAGTCTATTATAAATTATCTGTCATTTCGGAAGTGTCTCAGGATACGTAAAATTATTATAAAATCATAGAGTATTTATACCTCTAAACTAGAGATACATTAATTGTCAGTGGTGTTAAAAGATACCTAAATTAGTCTATTATAAATTATCTGTCATTTCGGAAGTGTCTCAGGATACGTAAAAATATTATAAAATCATTGAGTATTTATACCTCTAAACTAGAGATACATTAATTGTCAGTGGTGTTAAAAGATACCTAAATTAGTCTATTATAAATTATCTGTCATTTCGGAAGTGTCTCAGGATACGTAAAAATATTATAAAATCATTGAGTATTTATACCTCTAAACTAGAGATACATTAATTGTCAGTGGTGTTAAAAGATACCTAAATTAGTCTATTATAAATTATCTGTCATTTCGGAAGTGTCTCAGGATACGTAAAATTATTATAAAATCATAGAGTATTTATACCTCTAAACTAGAGATACATTAATTGTCAGTGGTGTTAAAAGATACCTAAATTAGTCTATTATAAATTATCTGTCATTTCGGAAGTGTCTCAGGATACGTAAAAATATTATAAAATCATGGAGTATTTATACCTCTAAACTAGAGATACATTAATTGTCAGTGGTGTTAAAAGATACCTAAATTAGTCTATTATAAATTATCTGTCATTTCGGAAGTGTCTCAGGATACGTAAAAATATTATAAAATCATTGAGTATTTATACCTCTAAACTAGAGATACATTAATTGTCAGTGGTGTTAAAAGATACCTAAATTAGTCTATTATAAATTATCTGTCATTTTGGAAGTGTCTCAGGATACGTAAAAATATTATAAAATCATTGAGTATTTATACCTCTAAACTAGAGATACATTAATTGTCAGTGGTGTTAAAAGATACCTAAATTAGTCTATTATAAATTATCTGTCATTTCGGAAGTGTCTCAGGATACGTAAAAATATTATAAAATCATTGAGTATTTATACCTCTAAACTAGAGATACATTAATTGTCAGTGGTGTTAAAAGATACCTAAATTAGTCTATTATAAATTATCTGTCATTTCGGAAGTGTCTCAGGATACGTAAAAATATTATAAAATCATTGAGTATTTATACCTCTAAACTAGAGATACATTAATTGTCAGTGGTGTTAAAAGATACCTAAATTAGTCTATTATAAATTATCTGTCATTTCGGAAGTGTCTCAGGATACGTAAAAATATTATAAAATCATTGAGTATTTATACCTCTAAACTAGAGATACATTAATTGTCAGTGGTGTTAAAAGATACCTAAATTAGTCTATTATAAATTATCTGTCATTTCGGAAGTGTCTCAGGATACGTAAAAATATTATAAAATCATTGAGTATTTATACCTCTAAACTAGAGATACATTAATTGTCAGTGGTGTTAAAAGATACCTAAATTAGTCTATTATAAATTATCTGTCATTTCGGAAGTGTCTCAGGATAAGTAAAAATATTATAAAATCATTGAGTATTTATACCTCTAAACTAGAGATACATTAATTGTCAGTGGTGTTAAAAGATACCTAAATTAGTCTATTATAAATTATCTGTCATTTCGGAAGTGTCTCAGGATACGTAAAATTATTATAAAATCATAGAGTATTTATACCTCTAAACTAGAGATACATTAATTGTCAGTGGTGTTAAAAGATACCTAAATTAGTCTATTATAAATTATCTGTCATTTCGGAAGTGTCTCAGGATACGTAAAAATATTATAAAATCATGGAGTATTTATACCTCTAAACTAGAGATACATTAATTGTCAGTGGTGTTAAAAGATACCTAAATTAGTCTATTATAAATTATCTGTCATTTCGGAAGTGTCTCAGGATACGTAAAAATATTATAAAATCATTGAGTATTTATACCTCTAAACTAGAGATACATTAATTGTCAGTGGTGTTAAAAGATACCTAAATTAGTCTATTATAAATTATCTGTCATTTTGGAAGTGTCTCAGGATACGTAAAAATATTATAAAATCATTGAGTATTTATACCTCTAAACTAGAGATACATTAATTGTCAGTGGTGTTAAAAGATACCTAAATTAGTCTATTATAAATTATCTGTCATTTCGGAAGTGTCTCAGGATACGTAAAAATATTATAAAATCATTGAGTATTTATACCTCTAAACTAGAGATACATTAATTGTCAGTGGTGTTAAAAGATACCTAAATTAGTCTATTATAAATTATCTGTCATTTCGGAAGTGTCTCAGGATACGTAAAAATATTATAAAATCATTGAGTATTTATACCTCTAAACTAGAGATACATTAATTGTCAGTGGTGTTAAAAGATACCTAAATTAGTCTATTATAAATTATCTGTCATTTCGGAAGTGTCTCAGGATACGTAAAAATATTATAAAATCATTGAGTATTTATACCTCTAAACTAGAGATACATTAATTGTCAGTGGTGTTAAAAGATACCTAAATTAGTCTATTATAAATTATCTGTCATTTCGGAAGTGTCTCAGGATACGTAAAAATATTATAAAATCATTGAGTATTTATACCTCTAAACTAGAGATACATTAATTGTCAGTGGTGTTAAAAGATACCTAAATTAGTCTATTATAAATTATCTGTCATTTCGGAAGTGTCTCAGGATACGTAAAATTATTATAAAATCATAGAGTATTTATACCTCTAAACTAGAGATACATTAATTGTCAGTGGTGTTAAAAGATACCTAAATTAGTCTATTATAAATTATCTGTCATTTCGGAAGTGTCTCAGGATACGTAAAAATATTATAAAATCATTGAGTATTTATACCTCTAAACTAGAGATACATTAATTGTCAGTGGTGTTAAAAGATACCTAAATTAGTCTATTATAAATTATCTGTCATTTCGGAAGTGTCTCAGGATACGTAAAAATATTATAAAATCATTGAGTATTTATACCTCTAAACTAGAGATACATTAATTGTCAGTGGTGTTAAAAGATACCTAAATTAGTCTATTATAAATTATCTGTCATTTCGGAAGTGTCTCAGGATACGTAAAATTATTATAAAATCATAGAGTATTTATACCTCTAAACTAGAGATACATTAATTGTCAGTGGTGTTAAAAGATACCTAAATTAGTCTACCTTATACTTTTGGCAAATGAAAAGAATATATAGAAACAAAACCACGAAACATGACTAGACGACTTAAAAAGTCTATTTAGTGGGTCTCATCTGGCAGAATATATATTGGCAGAAACACACTTCGCATAACTCGTATCCCAGCAGAAAATACTTTCGCAGAAATATATACTTACCATAATAGTTATTTGGCAAAATATTAATTTGGCGTTCATGTTTTGCGTGACGTCACTATTAGGTACAATATGCGCTATGCTATGAGGTATATAATGGAATGCTGCCAGCATAATGGGGACTTTTGGGCCGGGCAAAGCTCGGGGCGGGGTTTTACTTTGATATGTGTCTGATTTGACGAAGCGTGTTGCAGATGAGGTTTGTGTTAGTGTTAAGGTAGTTTTTACTTATAAAGTTGACGAAGCTTGTGCGGATTGTTTATGTCTAATGGTACGTTGGCGAAGCACGTGGCAGATTCCTTTTTTGTGTACCTCGAGGATGTAACTTAATTTTTTCAAGAATTAAATAAAAATGTTATGGTACAATATGAGTTTTTCGGAACTCATGTACGCAATATCATTTGATATTTACTGGCTTTTCGGTGAAGGAAAACATCGTGAGGAAACCGGACTAATACCAATAAGGTCTTGTTACGCCTCTAGGTTGGAAGGTCAGATGGCAGTCGCTTTCGTAAAACTAGTTGCCAAAGTGGACCCCAAAACGGAAAACGCTAGGAAAAAGAAGTGATGGTGGACTTACCTTTGGGTAAACAGCCTGTATAATATTAACCCAAAAATTCTTGGAAATCATTTCCACGCGGTGAGGCTGAAATTGATAGTTTTATTGTGGTCGTAAAATATGATTAGGGTTTGCTCTCTTAATAACACGCAGGGGCGAAATTTACATACAGAAAGGGACCGGAAAGGTGGTGAAAGCTGTTGAAAAGATAATTTTGAACAGAATTGTGGAGGGTAAGTGGAAAGGAACCTGAAAGTGAATTCGGAATTCAAAAATACCTTACCCATCTCTTTCATGTCTCTCTGGACATCAGTCATCCAGGTAGTTACAGGTCTTCCTCCCTCTGTATTCTGTAGCCATGAACAGGCATTTTTTCACGACATGGTCATATGATCGTGCAGTACCATTCAAAAGTTTTTTTTCATATCACGATGGTGGCAAACAAGCATACGGCCCGCCTGATGGAAAGCGGTCACCGTAACCTATGGACGCCTGCGACTGCAGTGGGGTCACATGCGCGTTGCCGACCCATAAAAATCTTGTACACTCCTTTTTTGAAGAACACTGTAATCTTTCGGGAAGACCTCGGCAGGGAGCTCATTCCACAGCCGGAGCGTCCGTGGGAGAAAATTCATCTGAAACCGCACAGTGCGCGACCATTTTGGTTGCAAGGTGTGTGGATGAGCGCCCTGTCGATGGCGAACGGTACAACGGTGAAAAGTGGACGTTGGGTGGACATGGACAATTTATAAATGATTACATTAATACCTTGTGTAACCACATTTGTGCCTCCATGTTTCTAGACACGCAGTATTCACTACTACGAAGCCACGGAGCTCATTTGCAAATTTGCAGATGAAGGTCAGAATAAGATGCTTGATCAAGGCAAAACAAGCTTAATACCCCTTTGATAAGAACTATGTTAGCAAGTTCTTGTCCCCATATAAATTAGTTTTGGCAATGCCTTTCCAATCTTGGAACTCATCCAGAAACCATTTTCTAGCCAACGGGATAGCGTCGAAATTTATTCAACAACGCTATTTATGGGTATTCTAATTGAGGTCGTGTTATAAGCATCTTGAATATTTTTCTTTTAACGGGTAAGGCCCACTTGCGCCCTTATTTAGACATAACCAGGAGTTAAGCGTTTTTCGTATGGAGTACGACAGCTTAACTCCGGGTTAGTTAACTAGTCCGGGTCATAAACGTGATTAATCCGTTTTAAAGTATTTAATTTCAATGAATAACAATCGCGAAAAAAATAATTATAATTATGTTATTTTTTATTTATTGCAATTGTAATTTCTCAGAAAGAAATGTTGCAAAATTCATAACCTCGGGATACCAGCTCATCGCTCTTCCAACTCAGCTACCGAGACCACATCCGTGGCCCTCAAATTTCTCCAGCATATTCCTCGTATTTATTTATTAAGGGGTAGGAGGCGCGCGGGGCCATGGGTCTCAGATTCGCGGGTTCGAGTCGCGGGTTCGAGTCGCGGGTTCGAGTCGCGGCCGAGGTTGAATTTCTCCAATTTCCTTTTCTTTCTGAGAAATTTGGTATCGTTTCTGCTTAATTTTTTTTTCTTATTTTTATTTTGAAATGTGTTTCATTGACGTGAACTTGACCTTGAACTTAAGCAGCTTATTACATGCTCAAGGTTAGATATATTTAGCATATTGATCCCGTTATTATAATACTGAGTGCATGTATCACAATTACTGTGAGAAATGGATTTTGCCTGACACATTACGGCTTAAAAAGATTAATGGACAAATTGATAAATGATGTAATCTAAAAATATGTTGGATAATCATCGTACATAATATTTTTTTCATCACACTTGCTCGGTAATGGTGTTATAACGCGCAGGCGTATAGAGCGGTTAGAGCCGATTTAGTCCCCTCTGTAGTTATGGATCTTAGTACAATATAACTCCCGAGGGAGTTATAAGTTTAGTTTTAAAATATCGTACGTCATTTCACTTCAGACTAAGGAGGTTTTGCATCAGCTAAGGCTTATTTCAAATCTTCAAACTTGGCTATAAACCAACTTTACTATGTGTTATTCAACTTTAATAAATAGATTCATTTGTATATTTGTTTGTTCCCTTACAAGTGTGATGAAAAACATTGTATGCATCACGGTCGGTAAGAGGATTACAAACTCGAGTCATTAAAAGCCCTCCGCCTGCTGCGTCGGGCTTCTAACAGACTCTCGTTAGTAATCCTGTACTTAGATGCACAATGTACTATTGTAATTACGTCAATATTTGTGTGTATTATGAAAAAAGGGAATGCAATTCTCATTTGGAGGTCGCAGGTTCCTATCGCGGTTCGTAACAATTAATGTCTCAAAAGTTTTGTTTGAAATGTATTTGTGACAAATTGAAATGTATTTAGTAGAGGTAGATAGTTAGGTAAGTTACACTTACTGTATATATTTTGAGAATAAATGTTTTTACTTTGTGACAAATGAATGTTGAAATGGAAGATAGGAAGACGACTTTCCTAAAAGCTGGAGAAGACTCCCAAATAATCGCGAGGAGTGGCGCGTTCAGGACCTACTTCAAGGACAGCCTGGCGATGAAAAATAAATAAATGTACAAAGTAAGAAAAATTTAATAAGCCAGTGAACAAAGGCTATTTTTTTATAGGGAGTAGGTGTAAGAGCAAAAGTAAACGTGAAATCTTAAATTAAAAAACATAAAAATATTAATTTAGTTTTAAATTTCAAACTGCATGTACGGGCAAAATCGATTGTCGTTATTTCAATAAACAGCCCTTTACAGTAGGTAATGTTTTTAAAAATAAAATCCCTAACAAATGATTAAAAATGGGTCTGCCTTATCACTTCGTCGCCAATTTTATGTAAGAAAACAAGCTAATTCAGGTCGTCAAGTTTGAGACCCAATTTGAAAACAGTAGTAAAGTGGAATTTAGTGGTTATTACCGTTTACCGAGGCATTAGGCAATTCGGCGATTCCCTGGCGGCCGGCATTGATATAGATGTAACTAGATGGGTCTGCAAAGCAAAAACAAAATGGCGACTCCCGCTCGCTGACGCGTCACGAAGCGATACCAAGAAAAGTGACTCTTTCTGTCTCACGGTTATTGCCAACATTCCTCTTTCTATCTTGCAATTTTAGCTTTAGTTATTTCGAATACTATACTTTTGACAAGAGATAAAATATTATATGACTTAATTACATCTTAGAGACCGTCTATGCTAAGTTTCCTAGATTTTAATAGTACAGATTGTGTGTTAAGTAAACGCAATAATGTCTTAGAAGTATGACGTTGAAAATGACACTTTAAAATTTGACAGTTCATTTCTTCGGGAGAGATAACGTGGTTTGACTTTAGTAATTACGAATTAAACCTAACCTTTACGTTTATTTGTTTTTCCAAAATTATTTCTGCAATTTCGAAAGGCACAAGACGGCATTTTCACACTTTTGTCAAATGAAAAATATGATGGGCATATCTAAGACTAATTTTATATCTATGGTAACCGGAGATCGTGGGCACAGATTGCTACAGAAATTAGGATAAACGTCACGACGTTTTCGTTAAGTGATATAATCTGGATATACCTTTTTAATTATTTTTAAATGGTTTGGTAAAGGTAGTGAGTGACACTACATCAAAAACACGTTAAAGCCATGTTGGAGGATAGCCCCTATGGAACCCGCACTATAGGGGCTATCCTCCCGTCTTTGGACGAATGGCTGGGGCGACGGCACGGGGCCCTCACATTTAGGGTGACCCAGGTGATGACCGGGCACGGATGCTTCGGTCATTACCTGAGTCGAATCGGGCGGGAGCCTGGGACGCAGTGCCACCACTGCGGCGCACCGGACGACACGGCTGAACACACGTTGGCTGTGTGTCCCAATTGGGACGAGCAGCGCCGCACGATGGTGGCTGACATAGCTACGGACGACCTCTCGCTGCACAGCGTCGTTTCAGCCATGCTGTGCAGCGAGACGAAATGGAGGGCAGTGACCACCTTCTGCGAGGAGGTGGTCACCCTAAAGGAGGCTGCGGAGCGGGAGCGCGAAGATAGGGAGGATGCGCACCCACTCCGGCGTAGGCGGGTGGGTAGAAGGAGAGCGCAGTACGTGGCAGCTGCTGCCAATCGCCTTCCCCAGTAGGGCCAGTGGGCCGGGGACCCACAACGTATGACCCTACCCGTCTGGGGGAGGACTAGTGCGTCACTAGTCCTCTCTCCCTTGGCGCGGAAGCCCCAGCACCGCTGGGGCAGCCGGGGGGTTGTCATGGTAGAGTGCACGATCTATCCCATGATACCCCCGTATAAACCCGGCAGTGACGGATGACGCCGCAGTGGAATGTTTAGTGGGTAGGGCTGTGAGAATCACGGCGAGTCCTACATACCCCCCTCCTTATGGTCTCCCCGGGCCGAGGGGGGATGCGTAAAAGCATTTCAACCACAAAACTTCACACTGCGACAAAAAAAAAAAAAAAAAAAAAAAAAAGGGAAAAGCTAGTTGAAAATGAATGTGCAAATACTGCTATTTTAGTAAAAAATTAACACAGATAACACAAGCCCAACATCGCTACATACCGTAATTCACCAAATTGCACACCTGTTTGTAGTAGTAGGGTATGTACTGCTTTTAGTGCAAAGGTGCGATGTATATGCGATATCAGTTAACGGCCCAGCGGCCTGTCAACACATAATACAAACTGTGCATAATTAATCCACGATTTAGCTCGTTTAGTTTGGACATTTTATCGGCAATGTTCAGAACGGGTGAAATAATGCTTCGAATGCCGATAAACAGGATTAATTGGAGGAACAAAGTTATCCAATTAAACTATCGTGAGATATATAAATGTTATTAAAAATACCGACAACATTTACGTATTTTAAGCCCCTATGCGCGACATGTTTCGGACATCTGAGGATGTCATTATCAAGGTCAGCTACTGTGCGCAACGACGCGTGCGGGCGAACTGAAAACTGCTTCTTCTTGCCGCGCGCAGCGCTCTTGATGACATACCCGATTGAGCATCTCTCTGATAGGTCTAAGTGTTATTCGTAATTTGTTATAACATTGCGCTTAGTTTAAGTAAAACCACGTTGAACAACTGGAGATAGATTTTCGAAAAAAGTCACGATTCTTAGTATTTAAATCGGGGGACCGTCTGAGAAGAATAAATTTATTTAATCATTTAAAAATTAAAAATCTGCTCTTTTGAAAATTTCTAGGTTATTTTAATGTACTGGGGGGGTTACTAATGTTTTACCAAAAAGAAATTGCCAAAATTTCAGATCCCAAAAAATGTTTCCCAAAATTTCATTTGCCAAATAAAGATTTGCCAATATTATTTTTCCCAAAAAATTTTTACGCAAACGTTTTATTTAGTTTAATAATGTTAAGGCAATGAATCACTTACCAACTAGTGTTTTGACCAATTTTTATTAAGTAAAATGTTTCAGTTGGCAAAACATGTGTTACGCTAATAAAAATAAGGCAAATGATTTATATCGTCAACATTCCATTTAGCATTTCTATTTAGTCGGTTGTCCATATATTTATTATTAATAATACAATATGGATATGAACATGAGATTGACATGACGCCAAAAATCTGTATATTAGATTTTGAGAAGGCAGCAATCTCAAGCATAAGGTCCAATTATGAAGGGGTTTTTTTGCAAGGGTGTTTTTTCCACTCGGGGCAAATTCTAAACAGGTAAATGGATGTTTAATAAAACAATTTGTTTATGTGTAATGTTTACTATTTATGATTTTTTTATTTATGATTTACGATTTCTGTGAGATCGCAGTTCTAACCTAACCTAAACCTACTTTAAAAGCCGTTCGTTTTCTGTGGGGTCGCAGTTCTAACCTAACCTAAACCTACTTTAAAAGCCATTCGTTTTCTGTGGGGTCGCAGTTCTAACCTAACCTAAACCTACTTTAAAAGCCGTTCGTCTTCTGTGGAGTCGCAGTTCTAACCTAACCTAAACCTAACGGAAAAGCCGTTCGTTTTCTGTGGGGTCGCAGTTCTAACCTAACCTAAACCTACTGGAAAAGCCGTTCGTTTTCTGTGGGGTCGCAGTTCTAACCTAACTTAACCTACTGTAAAAGCCATTCGTTTTCTGTGGGGTAGCAGTTCTAACCTAACCTAAACCTACTTTAAAAGCCGTTCGTTTTCTGTGGGGTCGCAGTTTTTTTTTTTTTTTTTTTTTTTTTAAGAGGGGAAAATGCGTTACGCATACCGTCCGGGTGTGGGGACGGACTCGGACGGTTATGTGGGACTCCCTGTTAGGCTAATGAGACCCCAGGTATACCCACTAAAAACCCTCTATCTGCCGCCAGAGTGCCTTAGCGGTGGGCTGCAGGGACGCTCGCGCTTAACTTCCACAGCACCACCAGCACGACTCGTTGGAGCTTCACCTCCGGAGGCCCTTTCTGGCCTCTTTCATGTTGGCTGCACTTTATCGTGCAGCTGCCGTCTTTATGACTCGTGGAAAGGGTGGCAGACGTCCCCAAGTCTGCCACCCTTTGGTCAGTTTACGGAGGCAGGCGGCGGTCTTGTGCGACCCGTCTGCGTCCTGCTCGCTTTCGACGCCGTTGGTCGGCCATAGGGTCGTTCTCTCTCGCTCTTTCCGCCAGCTCCTTTTCTTTCAGTACCGTCTCACAGAAATTCAGTACTGCTTTCCAAGAGCGCTCATCCGACACCATTGCCTGGACCACGGCAGGTAGAGACAGGTCCGGCCCCACCATGGCCACCAGGTCATTCCGCTCCGGCCCCCACGCCGGGCAAACCTCCAGCATGTGCTGCGCGGTGTCCGGTGAGGTACCGCATTCATGGCGCGCTTCGGTCGGCTCTCTGCCGGCAACTTTGTGCAGGTATCTCCCGAAGCAACCATGCCCCGAGAGAACCTGCACGAGCCGGAAAGTGAGAGCCCCATGCGTCCGTTCCAGCCATTGGTGCAGCACCGGCCGGATCGCCGCAATCGTCCAGGCGCCTGCTGTTGGTCGCTCCAGTCGCCGTATCCAATCCGCGGTTGCGTTGCGGGTGGATTCTGCGCGTTTGGCCTCGATTTCGCATGGCGTTGGCCAGTGGTTCCTTTCTCTAGCCTCCTCTCGCCAAGTAAAGACTGACGCGAGGGTCCTCGCATCTAGATCCCATGGAAGGGAACCGGCCAACGCACATGCAGCCTCGCCTGATATCGTGCGGTAGCCACGAATCAGCCTAATTGCCATCGCGCGCTGTGCCCGACGTAATTGGATGGCATTCTCGCCGCTGATTTCGTTGGCCCACACTGGGGCTCCGTACAGGGCCATTGAGCGGATGACTCCAGAGTAGAGCCGCCGGCATGACGCTTTGGGCCCCCCGAGGTTCGGGAGCAGGCGCCCAAGGGCAGCTGCTGCGCCCAGTAGCCTCGGAGTCAGCCGCTCGAAATGAGCCTGGAATGTCCATCTACTATCCAGGATGATACCAAGGTACCGTAATGACCGTTGGACGGCTATCTGTACGCCCCCTACAGTTATGTGCGATCCGGCCCGGGGCGCTTTCCGTGGTCCGTGGAAGCAGATCGCCTCTGACTTGTTTAGGGCCACCTCCAGACCTAAACGCCTTATTTTGCCTACTACATGGGCCACGGCCGCCGTGCCGAGAATAGCGGCTTCTCTAAAAGAGGTTCCTCGCGCCGTAATAAGGGTATCGTCAGCGTAACACACGAGGTCGGCCCCGCGTAGACGAGCCCCCCGCAACACCCAATCGTATCCGATATTCCACAGGAGTGGTCCCAGGACCGACCCCTGTGGAACACCGCACACCATCTCACGCTGCCCCCACTCATGCTGCCCGGGGAAGGCCACATACCGCTGGGATAGGTAGGCCTTCACTATGCGGCTAAGATGGTGGGGCACTTGGTGGTAGAGTAGCGCCTCATGAATGCAGTTCCAGGGGAGTGTATTGAAGGCGTTAGCAATGTCGAGCGACACTGCTAAGATGACGTCACCCTGGGATACTGCGTCCTCCACTATACTCTTCACCCGCAGGATCGCGTGCACAGTGGAGCGACCGTTGCGGAAGCCGTACTGACAATCGGCCAGGTCTGGCCCGTCCGTCGTTAGATGCTTGATGAGGCGGTTTGCGATTATTCGCTCAAAAAGTTTGCCGACCTCATCAAGCAGCACGATAGGTCGGTAAGCTGTCGGTGAGTCCGTAGGACGTCCTTCCTTCCTAATGAGGACCAGCTTGCCTGTTTTCCAGGTGTCAGGAAAGTGGCCCTGTTCCAGACAGGCGCTGAGGAGCTTTCGTAGCCTCGGCTCCATGACGTTCATGGCAAGGACCCACACTCTGCCCGGGATCCCGTCTAGCCCAGGTGCCGTGTTCTTGGCACGCAGCCTTAGAACCGCCGCTCCAAGTTCACCTTCAGTGACATTTGGCGTCTCCGTCTCTTCTGTCTGCTGTCTGTCAGCCGCTCCAGGAAAAGCCATAGGTGGCGGCAGTTGCTGGGGCCTGTGCGGAAATAAGGCTGCAACTACGTTGTTCAGCAGCTGTGGCTGAAGAGTAGACGTTAGTGGGGGGGCCCAAGATCGAAGCTTTTGTCTGACTAGCTTGTATGGCCTTCCCCACGGGTCTCTGTTCAGGGTCTCTAGAAACTCCTCCCTAGACCGATCAATGGCTTGTGCAATCGCGGCTTTTAATGCCGTTTTTGCCTCCTTGTAGACAGCGTATAGGGTCACTTCTGACGCTTCGTCTCTTTGCCTACGACTGCGCTGTTTCGTGTATCGGCGTCTCGCGAGCACACACTCCTCGCGGAGCTGCGCAAGGTCTGGAGACCACCAATACACAGAGCGTCTGGGAGAGAAGGCCCTTGCCCGAGGCATGGCCGCATCGCAGATCTCGGTCATGGAGTTGCGTAACCATTGGACTTCAGCCTCAATGTTTATCCTCTCCGGTTCTGCTGTCCAGGTTTGCACCAGTGCAGCCATTTCGAGGGCCTCTCGGTCGAGCCTTTTGAGGACCCAGCGTGGGCCACTTGCCGCCAGGTCATTTCGTCTCTGCAGAGAGGGCGTGCGGGGTTTTGTGACCCTAAACCGAATATACCGGTGGTCCGAAAGGGTCTCGACTCCTACCACGACTTCCCACCTCTGAGCACGGCGCGCCAGGGTGGCACCTGCAAACGTGATGTCGACAATAGAGCCACCCTGTCGCCGCACGCACGTATTTTCCGTCCCTCTATTAACGACGACAAGATTGGCGGCAATCGCCCACTCCAGGAGAGCATGACCACGCGGGTCCGTAATTGGGCAACCCCATGCCGCATTCTTGGCGTTGAAATCGCCGGCTAAGATTATCGGGGTAGGTTGTAATCTGCCAAGAAGTGCGCCGAGCTCCACCAGAAAGGTTTCAAATTCCGCCAGGCTTCTGTTTGGGGTCGCAGTTCTAACCTAACCTAAACCTACTGGAAAAGCCGTTCGTTTTCTGTGGGGTCGCAGTTCTAACCTAACCTAAACCTACTGTAAAAGCTGTTCGTTTTCTGTAGGGTCCTTTCTATATTTATTAACCTTGTTATTATTTGTTTTTGTTAATTTTATTTTGGCAAAATTATTTTACACTAAAACTCCAATTTTTGTCCTTATAATGTTTTGTCGTAACAAGTAATTTGACTAAATGTTTTTTTGTGTATTTTTGTTTTGCCTTAATAAAACATTTAGCAAATGACCAAATGCTTAAATGTTAATTTTCGTAGTAATATTCTGCTTAAAGAAAATTTGACCAAATGAAAATATGCGTATTGTAAACTTGCCAAAGATAGCATTGACGAATAAAACATTTGCTAAAATTTGTTTGGGTAATGAAATTTGACCAAAGTCTTTTTGGTAAAACGGCAGGCACCCGTACTGGGGCCTTACCATGACGTCGTTTAGGACCTAAACTGAGTCGCTGACATACAACTGGGGCCTTACCATGACGTCTTAACGCGATTCAATTTAGGTTCTTAACTATGCTACGTCGTTGTATGGCAGGGATTCAGTTTAGGTCCTGAACTGAATCGCGTTAAGACGTCATGGTAAGGCTCCAGACCACAGTTAAGAACTTAAACTGAATCGCGTTAAGACGTCATGCTAAGGCCCCTGGTTGCACTGGAATGATGCACAGATGAAATGAAAATGTTTGCAGGTAACAACTGATAGTGATAGCTCAGGATAGACAAAACTGGAGTAAAATGGAGAAGGCCTTAACTCTTCAAGAGGTCCTTAATAAAATAAAATGAACACACAAGCATGTGAAAAATTTTAATAAATATTTGCTCCTATGAATGTTTTATAAAATTGTAAATATTTAATTTTTAACTTTATTTATTCCCATCCTATAATTTGTAATGTAACGTTTCATATTATAAGAAAATAAAATGGCTTAAATAGTTGCTTATTTTTTTCATCAGCTAGTCAAATAGTTTGTTAAATGTACTGTCGCTAACCCGGCGGCGTCACAATAATTATATGCGTGGGTCCTGTTCCTGTGTCAATATGAAAGAATTGTCAAAGTGACTTTTGAAATGTTCCTACAGGACCCACGTTCTACTAGCGCCCCTAGCGGAAAATCCGAACAGTCTCGTCATCTGTCATAAATCGTCATCTGTATATAGGCAATAACCCCCTTTTTGCAAAACCATGAGAATTGTGCTAGCTACTGTTGCCACTCTAAGTACTGCCAGTACTATAACCTATTCTGTGACTTTACGATTAAGGTTGAATTTGTAACGTTGATGCAATCGCTTTGCAATCAAGGCGTAATCAAAGCATTATTAGCGATGTTCACGCACAGTTTGTGGCCACAGGTTAAATGCGTTGGGAGGTTTACGAAATAGACGTGCAAATACAATAGGGTTTTTGGAAATAAAGTGCACCACTTTTTTTGCAGAGGGGTAGATGTAGATGTACTATAGGGACGCCCGGACGGACTCAGGCAGGCTGTCGAGGACTTGTCGCATTCATTCAGCCCAGTTCCCTGAAGTTTGAGCTGCAGGTTACTGACCCGGCTGCCTTTCCATCCTACATTCTTGTCCGAATCTTCCCATCTTCCTGCAGAATGGACATCTTTTAGTTCGGTTTCCTCCAGTGTGTCTTTCCCAAATTGTTATTGTAGATGATGTCATCAGAACGAAGCAAACTAATTTGATCAATAATATGTTGCATGCAGCACAATCCTCTAATCCCATTAGGAAGTTTAAGGCGAGCATTACCGTACCTTGCGTACCTTGGTAAATTAACAGATTCGATTTATAAAATTTTGAAATCTAATGACATTAATGTGGCTTTTAAGACAAATAATACCTTGCGCTCGAAACTTTGTAATGGAAAAGATAATATTGAGAATGGGAAGAAGTCTGCTGTTTATAAACAAACCTGTGAGGATTGCAATAAGGTGTATGTTGGGCAAACGGGCCGTAATTTCACTACAAGGTATAAAGAGCATCTTGCGTCATACAGGCACAACCATCCAGAAAGGTCAAATTTTGCAAAGCTTTTGTTAGATAATGGTCATAACCTCTCTGAGGATCATTCTTTTAATATTTTATATGTTTGTGAGAAGGGGTTGCGCCTGAGTGTGCTAGAGCAGTTAGAGATAATTAGGTACAACAATAGGGGTGTGATTATTAACGAACAGTTGAATGTCACGTCATCACCGTTATTACGAATATTTGCGGGGTAGCACTTGCGGGGTAGGGGGCCAGGTTATAAATATGGCCGACCAGTCTGGGCATGTCATGCAATAAAACTCTCAGTAGCTAGATTTCTTACACACACCTCAGATTTGGTTGGACTCGGAGGAGTATAGAGTAGTAAATATCGTGTGATGTCGCGGAAGGGTCCTAGATTTTCCCCAGGTTACCGTCCCACTTCACAGTCCGGACGCTCCAAAGCTCAGTGCATGGAACCCCTGCCAGATAAAAAAAGAGGATGTCATTCACTTGGACGCCAGTACGACAAGATCTCCTGCATCTCCCGAGGAATCCTCGTAGAGAGGCGAAACATGTGTTGAGTTTTATATTATTGGTAGTGGTTTGTTATATCTATTTGCGTATATGTTTTGCGGCGGGAGGCTGGGAACATTAATTGCATGTAAAAAATACGCAAATATGTATAACGGGTTGGCACTAATTGCCTAGCACGTTTGGCGGAATAGCAAAGTAACATTATTTTCGTTGTTTGAGATATTGCTATTATCCTTAGCAGGGCCAGTTTTAAAGTCTGTCTATATTAAGTTTTCTAGATTTTCGATAGCACAGACTGTGAAAGAGTTGAGTAAACGTCATAATTATATAAAAGTTTGACGTTTAGAGTAACGCTTTCAAGTTTGACAGTTCATTTGTTGAAAACAAATAACGTGGTTTGACTCTAAGAAGCTTGGACTCTGTATGCCCCTACTCATGTGGCCATGCTATTTAATGCAGGCTGGGTACTCTCGCTATAAATTATTCTAATCGTTCTTTCACCCCTCAAACTTTGCTGCACTCTCAAAGGGTAAAGAGTTCTTAATATCAGAAGTTGGCAAGCTGTAAAGTAAGTTTTTGAACGATAATAAGTTTTGATGGGTAGTGGGGGTTTGATAAAGATTCTCTGTTGAAATAACTTGACTTCTGATATATATAGTTGAGCGTTCGTTCTTTTGGTCCATGTTTTTATTGTATTATTTTCTACTCAAAATCACGAGCTTTTTCCATCCCAATAGGAAAAAAAATGTCCAAAAATTTCCATACATTTATGTTACTTTCCCTTTTTTGTTACCCATACAAATTATATGGAAAATGGTAACACTATAGGAAAATATATCACATAAATTTTTTTTTGCAAATATTGTGATGGAAAGAGCTCGTGGCTCAGTGAAATTTATGCTGTAGAAATAATATTTTCACAGAAAATATCGCAATATTTTTTTTTTTCAAAAAAGAAACTCTCAGATATTATATGTAAGTATATCTTTTGTGGACCCGTTCGGACATGCGTGCCTTATTCTTTTAAACAACCCTCTTAATATGTAACCTGCATGATAATTATTGAGCTAAACGGTTCTATCGCAAAAGCTAATTTACCTTAAAGCCGATGTTTTGACACAGCTTCATGTGTCATGGTCGCGGCTTGACTGATGAATCAACGAACTGTCAACTGCGATATTGGTAGAAATGTTCGCCTACCCGGCGGAAGGTCACTTTAAACGGAGATAGAAAAATTAGAGTTATCACATTACTAAATTTTATTGGCACGACAATCCGTGGATACACTAATGGCCCCGACGGAAGATCAGCGCTGACCTACTGGCTAGCATCATGCAGAGGCGGAACGGATTAAGAATACCTTTATCTCTGTGTTTAATATGTTTTTGTAAAGCCACGAATAAATGTATTTCCTTCCTTCTTTCTTTCTATCACAGAATTCCACTCGACAGGAGTCTGTTCGCTTATCGTGCCTCAAGTTCCTCGTAACGCAAGATTTCACTTTTCGAAGATCCCACCAGGGAGTGCTCTAAAATTCTAAAGTTTCTAAACCGGTGCTAGTTTTCTATACAAACTCGAAATTCAAGGTACGTTACTGAAACTGGAAATTCCTATTTTTGCCGTACAAACTCAGGATACTATAAATTCCCCGGATTCCATGCAGTTTTGGAATCTTTCGTTTCAGGTTTCAAAATTCTATTTTGATTTGTTATTAAAGTAGTAACACTCTATATATATACTCTAAGCGTTGGGCCCAGTGGTAAGAGCGTGTCACTTTCAAAGGTCGTGGGTTCAAACCCGGCTCGTACCAATGAGTTTTCGGAACGAATGTACGACGTCAGACCCATACAGACGTCATGCCTGTCAAAAAGATTGCATATACTCGAGAAATTTGCCAGTTTCATTATGATCAGCGTGCGACCGTCGTATTATACAACAAAGACAGTTGAATTTCATTCGCGACTGAGCTTTAGCGATTGGCATCTTGGCTACACACGCTGGTGACTTATGTGCTTACCATTAGTTGCACGTGGCCGTATTCAGAAGCGATTGCGGCGTTCGGGCATAATTATGTCCGTCTCGCTCCTGTCAGAGTAACGGCAGTAGCGAGACAGGCATACTTGAGCGCCGCAGTCGCTATCGAATACAGGTGGGCTGGAGGTTGGTAGCGTAAGCTGAAGACCAGTGTTCGATTCCCCGCTTCGTCCCAGATGCAGTTGGTCTTCTTCTTTAGTATTTATATGACATATATTTCAGTTTATAACTATTTTGCTATTTACAAAACAAACTGACTATAGTTATGTACGCGACGCTCAAAAAAGCAACATTACAATATGATTCTAATTTGATGTAGATTTGACATTACGGTCAGTATATTTCGCTTTTACTAAAATGTTATATTAAGACACATAAAATCATTAATCTTCATAATTCTTGAATATCAAAATTAATTTAATGATTACTAATTCAGATTTGGCTTATTAGCGCGCTATGCCTGGCTTATGAGGCTTATCGCGCTAATATTAACCTATTAGGTTAATATGCAGGCATATAAGCCTCGCTCTTAATTTAAGTGGCAAATGTGTCAGGCATTGCCTAGTGTGGAGGTCTGTAAAAGTTATGAATTTGTATAAAATTTATTTCTGGGAATAGACATTTTTTTTAAATTCTTTCTTAGTTTGTTTTCCGTCCGTCCATCCGTCTGTCTGTCTGTCAAGACCTTTTATCTCAGGAACGCGTTACACATTTCTGTGGACCCTTGAAACTGTAAAAAAACTAAACCTCTACGTTAACGCAATTAAAAGACACAGCCGTTTATGTCGCATTTCCCATACATTTGCAATGGGAATCAAAATGTATAGGGTACTTCCCGTTGACCTAGAATCACGAAATTTGGCAAAACGCAAGGGCTTGTAGCACAAGTACAGGAGAAAATCCGAAAACCGTTTATTTGCAGCTCACTGAGTTCCGTGCCACCAGTATTTTTAAGTACCTAAGGTAGTGGCAGAGCATCCTTTGTGCGGAATCCTTCGGTGGGTGACTCTGTCTCGCACTTGGGCGGTTAGTTAGTTAGTTAGTTAGTTATGCTGGGCGTTTTCCGCAACTCGACATCTATTGTGCCTTTTTTGCGTGATAACGAGGTAGCCCTATTCTAACCACCCTAGCTCCTCCACGAAACTTAGCATATGTTTTAGGTTGCTAATTACTTCCTTTAGTGTTGTTGGAGTTCCTAAGTACTTACTCCTGTATACTTCTACCTGTCCGCATTCTAGGACAATATGTTTTGTCGTTTCCTCTTTTTCTATGCATGCTCTGCACATAGGACTGTCTGTTATGCCCATGTTATATAAGTGTTTGTTTAGTGTGTTGTGTCCTGTGAATAGTCCTACTATTTTCCGCAGTTGGTGTCTGGGTGTCTGCAGTAAGGTTCTTGTGAGCTTGTAGTTTAGCTCCGGTAGGACTTCTTTGGTTTGTCTACATGTTTCCAAATCATTTGGGCGGTTTTTTAAACTGTTGACTAGACGAGAAAAGTCGCATGCAAAAAAACTTATAGTTAATTATTCCCTTTACCCAATCGGCATACGTGGCCTGCCCATTGCCATTTTAGTCGTCTCGTTTTAGTTTTGACATCACTACATACGTAAGTACATACAGGTTTTGCCATATTGTCCCTGAGCATAATGTCGGTATAGTTGCTTCTGATACTTAGATTCTAGACAAGTGTTGGCTGTGAGCCAGACTTTCGGCCAAGCTGGATTTTATTCCCACATAACCAAAAGCCTTCATTTGCATATTCATGTTATGAATACATTGGCATAACGACAGTAAGATACTTTTCAACACACTTGCTCGTAACGAGGTTCTTATCGTTCCGCTTTTAGGCTCATAATCGAAGATATTAAACACGCGTAATTTTTCATTATATTATTGAACTAGTGTGGTAATGAGATAAACCCATACAATTATGTCGGATTATAAAGTATTTTTTTTTTAACAAAGTACACAGTTTTTAGCCGCATATAACAACTTATGCGCTAAAAAGCAATATCTCCATATGTATTTGAATACATGGATGGACTTTCTGAATTATTTCATAATCATTATCATAATCATAATCATTTATTTGCAACCTACCATGGTTGCAAATACATACATAAGTTCTTAAAATAAAATAAGTACCTACAGTCATGGACACTACTAGGGCGTAGCAACTTACTTATGTAAACTTTTATTATAATACAACTTATGTAAAATCTTATTCATACTTCACAATAATTATTGCATTAGACATTACAACATTTTTATTGTGGCTGTTTGGCGGGCCTTTGCTTGCGATTCGAAAAAAATACCTACGCTTCCATGGCGGGCCGCGGTAATTTGTTTAAGTACATAAAACATTTGTGACCGTCTTCTCGCTTAATTATTATGACAAAATGCAACAATAAAAGAATTAGAAATAAAACTATAACAATATGTGGATTAGGCAAAAAATGCACATGTTTTTGTTTTCGCGCAAATAAATGAACCACGATATGTAATAATTCTGAAAAAAATACCTAAATATCCTTAAAATTTGCAATAACTTTAGCTGTCATTGGCTGGATAATTATAAATTGCACATAACTAGTATTCAGTAGTAGTTTTAGATTTTAATTTATACATTTTTCTTGCGATTCATGGTTAAATATGATTGATCCGAGTATTTTATAAGACTCGAGTATACCATATTTTATGCAAATAAATGTATCATTTAACATTTATCATCTATACATGTTAAATGCTATCTTACATTCAATCCGAAGATACTGGGATCGAACTCCAGCTCATGCTAATATATTAATTACACGGTTACCTATAATTTTATTCTTACATTCACCAGTAATTTTCCGGTGAAGGAAAACAACGCGTGTAAACCGGAATCATCCCAACAAGGCCCTATTTTCCCTCTGGGTTGGATAGTAATTTGGCAAATGCGTTCGATAAATTTACATTCTCGCTGCTTGCACTGAATCATGCATGAGACTAGGTATGTCAGTCAAGAAATTTGATTTATGTACCATTTCACCGGGCTCGGGTATCAACATAATGGACGAGAACAAATGTGCTCGATTTCATTGGCTCGGCCATGTTGGATAGGAAAGGATCAAGCCGCCAAAAACCTTCATCTGGGACATTTTAGTAGTCCAGTGGGGCGTCCTAGGTACCGCTGGATCGATATTCCAGAAAGACCTATGCCAGTTTCGAGGAGCCGATTTCGATTAGCGACAAGCTGCTCGAAGGAGAGAAATTTAAAATTGAAATGAACTGTATTTTTTAATTAATGCATGTTAGATATAAGATATAGGTAATCTTTTGAAAATATGTGTCCCACCGAGTTTCTTGCCGGTCCAAAGTGTTAAATCTTCTCGGGTCTGTGGTGTAGGGTTAGAGCCGGTGTAGCTTTATTTATTTTTGTAACATGCCTACTTACAAAATAAATATTTTGATTTAGATTGGCGCAGCTTAGCGTAGGAGGCCAATATCCACTCCTATTCGCTGAGACAGCGTAATACGTAAGTGAGACCATTTCGCACCTTATCACATTATCAATAAATATCGTAGCTACTAGGGATCTGATGGTAATTTTGCCGTGAAAAGGTACAAAATGGTACATATCCATTGGCCTTTATATGGCAAAGAGCCGTGAAAACGCTAGGTCAGATATTCGTTAACCACAACGTAAATGAACGTCGCGTACTACGTCCAAATGAATCGACGGCTCACGTACTAGGCAATTCCAACTTGGTAACGAAGTTACGTCGTTAACAGCGCATTGCAAACTGATGGGATTTTTGACGGGGATTTCGCTTGGGGCCAATCTTTGGAAGACTTGATTTGTTTCGACGTAAATTTTTGAAAAAGGTCTTTTTTTATCAATTTTATTATATTAACATAAAATTGCAACGGTTAACACTCACGTATTTTTTCATAATGTCAGTATGACTCACGATCATTAAATTAAAATTTTATTTAGGTTTATATTTTAATTTTAATTTTTTATTTGTATATTGTATGTGTATATGGACGACCTATCTGAAATAAACAATTTTAATTTTAATTTTCTGCTAAAGGAAAGGCTAACTCCTAGCTCACACATTTAAACTAGAACTTTACAGTGGCAGGAAGTGAACACCACGGAATTACAGTGGAAGGAATTATTGTTAAAGCTTAAAACGGCGTTCAATGACCCCGAGAGGAACAAAAATAGCTCACATAAAGAACGAAATTCGAAAACACCTAGGTCACATAAGGCTTAAGATATTTACCAAACTTCCTTGAGAGTCGCACCTTTCATCATACTTGAGTTTTGCTAAGATGTCAGACTTATCCGTTTGAATAACAAGGTTGTTGGTTTAGCTGTGCTGCGGAAATTGATAGCAAATACACCCTTGTGGCAATGACAGAAGGATGGTAGTTGCTTGCCATGTGGTCTATGATTTTAAACGCTTTATAAGAGACTCTCAACGTAGAGAAATATGCCCACCGAATTAATTTTAGGTTATTAAATTGATTCGACCCACCATTTTGGATGGGCTGTTCCAAGTATTTGTAGAAACGCTAAAAAAAGCCGTGTATTTTATTGACATTCAATAATTTATTAGTATTAGTCCGACTCTTAACTACCTAATTTTAAACAACATAATCTTTATACACTTTGAGACCATTTGTCACGCTGGATTTTTATGTCCAGCGGTAAATTTCTACAGAACAGCGCCCGTGTGTCGAAACCTAAATCAAGTCTAGGTACGTTAGGTACGTAGGTATTCGTGGTTATATCCCAGACCACCTCAACTTCTAGGCGACGCACATAAGACAACTCTTGTCTTGTTTATTACTTTTTATTCTCAAAATCTCAGTAAGTGTAACTTATCTACCTACTTCCCTACTTACCTCTACCTTAAATCTAAAATAGGTCCTTGAAGCATTGTACTTAGAATGCTGTCGGCATTTCCTCGTTGTATCGCAATACGTTGTGCGAGGAAGCCAGCAGCTCTTCGGTCACCAGTTACATCAAATAGTTTTGCGATTTCTACAAAAAACTTGCGTGCGCTGGGACCCCTAGAATTTTGACCCCAAATGATACAAAATGGTACTCTCTGTCCAGGCTCTTATATTTATCACGTGGTTATCCCACGTCCCGTAAAAATGGCCACGCGTTGAGCTAACAGAATCTCGTCGGCGCCAAAGTAACGTTATAGGCCAGCATGCACCAAGCTCAAAACTGGTCGGCTTGGAAAGCGTTGGTGAAAAGTGATCCAGCTCGTCACGTCCCTCAGACATGAGAATACGATATAGAAGAAGACTCGTGTTAAAAAAAATGTTTTTCTACTCCAGCACTTCTATCTGTCAATTAGATGACTGACAGCGATATTAAAAAAGTATACATTATAACGTTGTCTATGGTATTCCATAAGAACACTGCTCCTATGGATTTTCATACAATATATGAGCACTGTTGTTTTTTTTTCTATAGTGGGCACAACATCTTCCCTATTCTGCCACGTTTCTATATTTTGCTTTTTACGCTATTTTACTTATCGTAGAAAAACTAGTGTATGCAACAGCCCTTAGTTATATCACTGTTGCATAAACTGTTATTTCAGGATAGATCCTTGAATGTGCCTATTATAAAATGGTGTGGGCTACTGTCCAGGGTGCGTAGCCAAGATGCCAATCGCTCACGCTCAGTCGCTAACGAAACGCAACTGTCATTGTCACACTAATAAGGAAGAGTGATAGAGAGAGGTAGCTACGATACGTTAGTAAGCGTGAGCGATTGGCATCTTGGCTACGCACGCAGTCGATCTAGTGTCGGATAATTTAATCGTACAACGAAAATAGAGTATGTGTATCCTCGCATTTTTAATAAGTTTTGTGATACCGTGTCTATGTAGTCTGTGATCTTAACGCTTGGCTTGGTATACCAAGCCTGTACTAGAGGCGACGCGTTAGAAAATTGGCAAGCACATGGGTCCAATAAATTTATTTTGACGTCCTACACCTGGTCGGTGTCGTATAACGGATATTTAAAACACTTTTTGACCCCGTACTTTTACCATTTTTTCGCTCTTTAAAGAGGAATCATAACCCAAACGGCCTCCCAGCCTAGTTGGTAGTGACCCTGCCTACGAAGCAGGAGGTCCCGGGTTCGAATCCTGGTCAGGGCATTTATCCCTTTACACCCGGCTTGAAACAATCATGACTGTTGATTTTGAAAAATAATTTCGCGTTTGTTAAACGGCTTTTGCGAACCCAACCGATGTCGATAGATCGTGCGGCCATGCTAGAATGAGACAAGAAATACAGATGCCGCGTGCGTATACGTCGGGACTCGTCAGTCTCGTTGACGTAGCGTGGGAGATGACTGTGTTCTTTGAACGTAGGACTCACTATCGTAAGTAGACTTTTTTTGCTAATTAACATTAAATATGTAGGTATTTAACTATCGGATTGCAAAGAGTACTTGTTTGTGTGTCATATTTATATTATTTTGCATTAATTTGAATTAAATACATGTATGTCATTTGTTTTTGAATCTTAACTATAACGATTGTGCGATTTCGGTTGCATCGCATATAAATGAACTCTCACGATCATGTGATTTCGGTCGCGTTCTGTGATATTAGTTTAATAGGTATTATTTATTTTTGTACATGCTTGGCTTACTTACCGGGATGTTTTGCTTATTTTAGGGGTTCCGTAGACCGATAAAGTACTAGAAAATCTGCTCGCTAATGAAAATCTGTGAGAAATTTAAGGTTTAGACGACGATGAATTGAAAAGTGTGCCTAACTTTTTTGATAACCTAGCGAGTGATAACTTGCTCTCAGATGAAGAAATTTGTGTTATTAATGAAATCAGGCCACGGTCACGTTCTCCCTTGAGTTCACCACGATAATCTTCTCCGCGACCAGTGACTCCACCACTAGGGGCATTATCAGCGCTCCCTATTTTGCCGTTACAAGTCGGAGCTGAAATACGACGAGGTCGAGGTAGGTCCATATCTATACCAAGAAACGTACGAATAGGCAGAGGTAGATCTCTCCGTACTCGGGAAACTATACGCAGTGGAAGATCCGTATCAGCACCCGGACCTCGACATAGAACATGGAAGCGAGCTCTGTTTACGGATAAGCCACACCACACAACACCTCACTACCGGTGAAACCTGTCCGCTCTCCAGTAGAGTACTTCAATGAGTACATTAACAACAACTTTGCGGAAGAAACCGCTAGATGTACGAACCTATATTACATACGACGTACAGGCGTAGAATTAAAAACTACCACATCTGAAATCTGCAAGCTCTATTCATCTAGTTATGGGTTGCATTCCTTACCCAAGATTGCCTATGTACTGGAGAACTGTTACTAAATTGTCGTTAGTGTGCGACGTTAAGACAAGAGACGAGTTTTTAGCCGTTCGTAACGCACTTCACGTAGTTGATTCGGATTTTCCTCAGGAGAATGACAAAAACAATCCACTGTGGAAAGTCCAGCCTATGATCAAAAAAGTGAAGGATGCATATAACAAATCAGAACGTGTTCCTTGAATTTTATTTAATAGATGAACAAATTATACCTTTTACAAGCCGTTGTCCATTACGTCAGGCAGTCAAAAACAAACCACGGCCAGTGGGCTTAAAAAACCGTGTTTCTTTTATTTAAATGCTTCAAAAACTTTTCAAAATGTGACACATATGCACAACCAGATCATGACTCTCATGAACGTGCGAGTTACATATTATTCCTGAGCCACATGAACGTGAGGGTCTGATTGTGGAAGACCAGCTCAATCGGGATTTTTTTTGTATTTTTTCCTAGACTCTTTATGAACTTATAAGATAGTTACGCAAGTCGGTCGAAGCTGTTAAAGGTATTTTTCTCTCGGGTGTAAAGGGTTATTTGTGTGTTTATCACGAATATTTGTTCCTGAGTTATGGATGTTTTCTATGTATTTAAGTATTTATACGTATATATCTATTATATATATCGTCGTCTAGTACCCACATCACAAGCCTTATTGAGCTTTCCGATTCGATTGCTGAGCTTATCGATTTGTGTAAGATTGTCCAATAATATTTATTTTTATTTAATATTTATTTATTATTTACGCGCCGTTTTCGCTACAAAGAAGGAAAGGCATGTTATTGGCTACGGCGTTGCACTATGTGAAATCCTTAGCAGTGAATGAGTTAATTCTTTGAAACCAGTGGACAAAGCAACTGTTTATCCACAATAATGAGAAATAATTTAATATAAATTTTGACTAAGATATCACTTTTGCTTGTAGAACTTTTGAATGGTGACATTTAAAGCAAAATACACGGTGCCCGTGAGCATTGCGAGAGATTTTAACAGCGTATTTCTGAGGCTAAAAGAAACAAAAAATGTTATATGATTTTCAGTCATTTCGGCCAAAATTTTTTTTTTTTTATATGTTTTCATACAAGGTAAGTAAATTTCATTTATAAAAGGCCCACTTAAAATACAAAAAAAAGTTTTTTTTTTGGTAGCTTCGAGTTTTGCAAAGACATCACAGTGTCACTTTGAAGTCTGTCAAATAGCATGTCTAGACTGGACCACAAATTATTACATTCCAAAATGCGTTATTTACCGAGTGGTGGTAAAATTGTGTTTAAATAAAAATTGAAATTATCTCAGAAACTAATCCAATGCACTTAATTTGACATTTTCGTTTTCTTTGGATTCAGGAATATGCTGTTAAAATCTCTCGCAATGCTCACGAGCACCGTGTATAATTGATTTGGATTATATTGGTCAACAGTTTTTATTCTCCTTGCAGTGCTGTGGTGAAAAATGTGTAACTTGGGTCCACTCGGCAGCAGTTTATTGCAACCAAACGCGCCCCGGGAGAGTTTTCGACACAAAGCCATAAAAGTATACCGAGATTCGAATTTCGACCGCGAATTAGTGGCCAGACAACGGATTGCAATGTGAAAGTTAAAAATGTTACATTGCCGCATGTTTTTTCCTTTGACAACACTCTCTCCATGTAGGTACCTAAACTACAATGAATTTATCATTGTATTACAACCGCACTATACCAGCTGTTCAGTTTACGACGAACGTAACAGCCCACCCGGGAAGTAAGCATTTTATTTTGCAAGGTACATTTATTTTCCACGTACCACGTATTTAATAAAACTGAAATACTAGGGTTGAAACTGCCCACTGCATCGAAGAACTGCCAAGCCCCCTCCTGCTTTGCACTTTCCTACTATCTACTAATGTGGCAAAATTATAAAATAAAAAAATATATCATTTCAGCCTGTAATCGTCCACTGCTGAACATAGGCCTTTCCAATCGAACTCCAGCGCGACCGGTCTACATCCACCTGCATCCAACGAGACCCAGCGATCCTCACCAGGTCGTCGGTCCATCTCGTGGGTGGCCGTCCCACACTGCGCTTGCTAGTACGTCGTCTCCATTCAAGGACTTTTTTGCCATCCGATCTTCGCGCTATGTGGCCGGCCCATTGCCACTTCAGCTTGCTAATCCTACAGGCTATGTCAGTTACTTTGGTTCATCTACGGATCTCCTCAATTCTGACTCGATCTCGTAGAGAAATACCAAGCATAGCCCTTTCCATAGCTCGCTGCGCGACATTGAGCGTCTGAAAAAGACCTTTTGTGAATCACCACGTCTCAGAGCTGTAAGTCATCATTGGTAACACACATTGGTTGTACACGGGTCTCCCTCTGAGCGCATACAAACTATTGTCATATTTTTGATTGTCATAACACTTTTCGCACATATTCATATGACAAGAGACGTCAATTAGGCTGATGTTAACGTACATTGAAAATACTATTTAGTTTGTATGAAAAAATGAAAACCTACAGCGTAAGTACATAATTTTTAAAAGTGGTTGAACAAAAGTGGTTGTTAGGTTTGAGGAGTACTACCTGCGACTTAATTTATTTCTCCTGTTACAGGAAACACCCGGTATATGTAGCATTTTCCTCCGCACCGCATTACAAATGCCTCGATTCTTTTTGTTTCCTAAGCCAGGCTAATGCATGTCTTAACACCATAATATAAGGAAATACTTGCGTCTAAACCAGTTGCTTTTGTGCAGGTTGTATGTATTTACGTCTACATTTAGATATTTTAGCTACGGGCCCGAAACCCAGAAATAATAAATAATATTTTATCTTAAGCCAGCTGGATTGGAAAAGAGTTATTTAAAGGCAATAAATTATCCTGGATATAAACCTCTTAAAGGGAAACTCGACTGAAACCAGAACAATGAAAAATATATTAACGTTAAAGCGTTTATCCTAGGACCATTGATTACCTCTAAAAGATAGAGCAATACTTAAACACTCGGAATTCTTGAGATCAAATTTTAATTGTATTTAATCATAGTATTGGGAGCGTTGGTGTCCCAGCGGTAAGAGTGTGCGGCTTTCAATCCTAAGGTTGCGGGTTCAAATCCCGGCTCGTACCAATGAGTTCTTCGGAACTTCGGAAATATCATTTGAAATGCACCAATCGCTTTTCGGTGACGGAAAACAGTGAGGAAACCGAACTTATCCCGATAAGGCCTAGACTAAAGGATCCCAGGTTCCCTGAGCCGTTGTATAAACCGGAAAAACGCTAGGAGGAAGAGATATACCTGCACATACCATACATAATAGTCATATTTGACGACCGGTTGGCGTAGTTGGTAGTGACCCTGCCTGCTAAGCCGATGGTCCTGGGTTCGAATCCCGGTAAGGGCATTTATTTGTGTGATGAACACAGATATTTGTTCCCGAGTCATGGATGGTTTCTATGTATTTATGTATTTGTATTTTATATATATATCGTTGTCTGAGTACCCGTAACACAAGCATTATTGAGCTTACTGCGGGACTTAGTCAATTTGTGTAAGAATGTTCTGTAATATTTATTATTTATTTATATTCTCCATGTGATTTATTTTTGGCAAACATAAACATACATGATCAAACTAAGCAAAACTTATTTTAATGATAGTATGTACGCGCGATGATAGATTATAATAATATGACTAAAATGCGTGAGTGTCATCCGTAATTTATTATAATAAAATAGGTATGTCTCACGATAGTTGAAATTCGATACATTTTTAATGCTCCATCTAGTAGATAAGACCGCTATGCCCTAGGCATACATAAAATTTAAATAATGAGTAGGCGTTATTAGCCAACAGGAAAATACAGGATGTATTTCCCTCCGGACAACTCATAATTTCATCCCAGCTCAAAGAAAACAATCTAAATCCCATTTTGAAATTAATTTATGCAAAGTTATTTATTGGAAACCTACAGTAACATTCGACCTAAAGTTACAGCTTTTGCGGTGTGGAAAATTCACTTTCTAACAGAAGAAAAAGCGGCTAGGCTAGTTTATTTCACCTACTTCCATAGCATCATGACGTATGGCATTCTACTTTGGGGTAGTGCAGCTGTCGTAATTGCCATCTTTGCACATGCTCATATCGAAGGCAAACATACGGAACACGCGACATGTTTCGAACATCTTAGGATGCCATTATCAAGCGTCAACAACCATGCGCGATGAAGCGTGCAGGCGCACTGAGCTGGTTCTTGCCGCACGCAGTGCCCTTGATGGTAGAACCGGTTGAGGTTTTATTATAATATCAATAAGTCTAATAATAGTTTAATTTCGATAATATTTGTATTTTTTCCCTTCTACTAGTTCTTTGCAGCGTTTTTCATGCTAACGCTACGGCTCAAAGCTCCGTTTTGGCAACCTTATCCCAATAATTAGGCGTAGGCGCTTGTTCAGGCCTTCCTTCTTACATTTATTTTTTGCAAACCCCCTTATCTTAAGCATTTCTATTATCATTATTTTGTTAGGTCTCCAGTCAGTTCAGCAATCTGTTTTTTTTTTCGTGGTCTTCTTCAAATTTTACAGTTTTGTAACGTTTTTTCACCACACTTGCTCGTAAATGGTAATATTGTATGCGAGCATACTTAGCCTTAATGAGCTGTATTACGCCCATCGCCATAATGAATTTTCATACATTTTACCGCCCGCTCTGAGTTCCAGGAGGACTGCGTGGGGCGCGCCACGCGTCGCTTGTAGCCGCCGCTCACCGCGGAGTACTGTGAACTGTGCTTCTACTACACTAACGCTAATCACAATTGTTTATCTATCTGCCTAGTAAGTGTTTATTTATTTCCTCGCAAATGTGATGAAAAACAATGTATGTATCACTGGCGGTAAAATCATTACGAACTCGCGTTAATTAAGCCCATTTGTAATTTATTGTTTACCGCCCTCCATACACAATGTAATAATATAACGTGTGAAATTAAACACTAGAACGGTTTAATCGCGTTTATTAACACAATGACCCTACGTTTCGAGCCCTTTACAGCACTTAAATTGATGACTGAGAGAATGCCAATTCTCCCCGTCAATCAAAAAAGTTACTTGTGTATCACTTGTGACTAAAAACAAGACACAAAAAAGAAAAATGTCACAAGTAACACTTGTGTTGTTACTTGTGACTTTTTTGATTGACGGGTGTCGAGTCTCCAATAACCCTCTTGATGTGGTATTTGGTGGATTTAATGCCAGCTTCCCACAATCCACCAAAGTTCGGGCTTCTAGGAGGGATGAAGTTCCATGCGGTACCATTTGAAGCCAGACTTTCAGCTACTTCGTGGATCATAGTAGACCGTTCTGCGTGGAAAAGATCCTTCAGTTCTTTCGCCGCTCCAACGAAGTTGGTACCGTTGTCGCTATAAAGTTCTAAGCAACGGCCGCGTCTAGATACGAACCGCTTGAACGCCTCCAAGAACCCACGTGAGGTTAGTTCGCTTACTACCTCAAGATGTATGGCTTTTGTCACCATACAGATAAACAAGCACACGTACCCTTTGTACGAGTGGTGTCCTCTGCCCTTCGACGTTCTTAAGTTGATGGGTCCGGCATAATCTACCCCACTGCGTATGAAAGCTCTATCTGGAGTCACTCTGGCCGAAGGTAAAGCTCCCATTAGTTGGGTCTGGGTCTTAGCCTTGTGACGGACGCAGCGAACGCATTTGTGAATGTACTGTTTCACTAAATCCTTTGCTCGTACAATCCAGTACGCTGACCTCAAATAGTTCAACATCGCTCGCTGCTCGCCATGAAGGGTACGATCATGGGCATCTGCCACAATTAGTCTGGTCAGATGCGAATCGTAGGGTAATATAATAGGATGTTTTGCTGCCTCTGGCTCTGACGCGTTATCCAATCGGCCGCCGACACGCAAAACACCACTCTCAAGAAACGGCGTTAAAGAACGAATTTTAGAGGTTTTTGAACTAATGAAACCTTTTTTGTTGATCTCCTCGATTTCGCTCTGGAACTCTGCGTTTTGACATGTTTTTATACAGGTTGTGCAGGCCTCGTCTAGTTCCCACTTTTGTAAATAGCGCGTGTGCTTCTGCGAGTCCCGTTTGCTTAAGAAACGTCTGCAGTAAGCCACAACACGTATCAGTTTTTTGAGGGATGAATACCGACTCCAAAATGGCTCTTCTACTACTGCAACATGAACTCTTGCCGTTTGTTCGAAATTCGTTTCATTGTTTTTTGGCTTGGAATAGGGAATGACCCGATCGTGCAAAAGTTTCGGCCCAAACTTCCACAGATCGTGTTCTTTTAATTCTGATGGCTGAATCCCACGTGATGCACAATCTGCCGGATTGTCCTTTGTCGAGACATGAGACCATTGCGCGGAATCCATGGTGGTTAATATCTCGGACACCCTGTTGGCTACAAACGTCTTCCAGTTGCTCGGGTGCTTGTTTAGCCAAGCGAGTACCACTGTGGAGTCTGTCCACGCTTTTATGTTCTGTTTGGGTATCTTCATGACTTCCGCAACTTCAGCCAGCAGTTTTGCTACAAGTACAGCTCCACAAAGCTCCAGTCTGGGTATACTGACCTGCTTGACAGGCGACACTCTGGTCTTGGCTGTTATTAAAGCCACATGGATCTTCCCAGCTGAATCCATTACCCTGAGGTAAATTACAGCGGCATAGGCGGCGCTTGATGCGTCACAAAAACCGTGCAGCTCATGTAGTGTATCGTCGGCATACGTGTGAAGCCATCTTGGAATCCTGAAGTCTATAAGCTGAGTCAGCTGTTCCCGGTAAGTTAACCAGTCCTGTAATATATCGGTGGGGGGTTCCTCATCCCATCCGATTCCTGCTAACCATAATCTTTGGATAAACATCTTTGCTTTAATGACGCACGGTGCTAGCCATCCCAAGGGGTCAAACAGACGTGCGACATCCGAGATAATTTTCCTTTTAGTTGCAGGTGGCGATAGCGGCGGCAGACTCACCGAGTACTGAAATTCGTCGTCATCCCGGTTCCAGGTAAGTCCTAATATTTTAGTTACAGTGTTGGTTTTTAGTTCCAGGTTGTTCTTTCCTTCTTCGTGTTCTAGGTTTACTTTTTCCCTTCTGTCTATCTGGGTGGATAGCTCTTTACTGTTACTAGCCCATTTCTGTAGTATGAATCCTGCTTCATTCAGTAAACCTTTCATTTCATGGTACAATTGCAGCCCTTCCTTTTCCGTCTGACAACCGGTCATCAGGTCGTCCATGTAAAACTCTCGATGGACACGTGTCGCAGCCATGGGATACTGCTCTCTATGATCGCATGCCACTTGGTTGAGGGATTTTACTGCTAAGTATGGAGCCGACGCAGTGCCGAAAGTCACGGTAAGTAATTGGTAGTCCTTAACTTCCTCTTCAGAGTTTTCACGCCACACTATACGCTGAAAATCTGTTTCCTCTTTAGCTACCTTTACCATTCGGTACATCTTAACTATGTCCGCTACCAGACAAACAGGATACTGTCTCCAACTCATAATAAGGTGACGAAGCTCTGGTTGCAAGGTAGGCCCTGTCATGAGCTGGTCGTTAAGTGAGATCCCATTGTCATATTTACAGGAGGCATCAAACACGACCCGAACCTTCGTGGTGGTCTTGTCTTCACGGATGACCGCATGATGTGGTAGGTAGATCGCTTCCTTCCTTTTGTGGTCGGGCGTAGCCACTAGCACCATATGACCCAGCTGTTCGTACTCCCTTAGAACTTCTGCGTACCGAGCCTTCAGTGTTGGGTCTCTCGCAAATTTTCTCTCTAATGTGTGTAATCTTTTTACTGATATCTCACGTGAATTTCCTTTACAGGTTGGATTATTGTCCCGGAATGGCAACTTAACCACGTACCTGCCCTCTGTGTCTCTCACAGTCGTGGATGCAAAAAGATCCTCACACTTTTGTTCTTCTTCGGTTAACAGCTTAGAGTCAAGGTTTGGTTCAGCTTCTATTTCCCAGAAGCGCTTTAACATATCATCTTCATTAACATGCAAATGGAAAACTGATAAGTTCTTATTTACACTCGCTGAGCCATCGGGGCCAGTTACTATCCATCCGAACGTGGTGCGCTGTACTACAGGATATCCCTTTGGCCCTTTAATTACTCCATCTGTAATTATGTGACAGTAGACTTCACCTCCCAAAAGTATATCTATTTTTCTAGGTTGGTAATAAGTCGGATCGGCTAAGGCAAGCTGCTTTATTTCCAACCATTCTGGAAATTCTACTTTCTGGTAAGGAAGATGATTTGTGACCTTATTTACTACATGTGCCTTTACTATAATGTTAAAGGTTGGATCGATCATCGATTGAATTTTTAAATTCACTATAAATTTAGGTAGCGAAGATATCTGTTCGCCACCCAACACTGTGATTGAACTTCGAGCGGGTATTTTCTTTAACCCTAAGGCTTGTACTACAGCTTCAGTTATAAATGAAGTCTGTGCGCCTGGATCTATAAATGCACGAATCACCTGATAGTCCCCTGAATTCGACTCGGCCTTAACAAGGGCCGTGGCTAGTAGCACCTCCTCATCCGCTTTCCCTGTCGTAAAACAGTTGACTGTCGGTGTGACCTCCTTTGGTGTGTTCTCTATTACCATATGTGTGGCTGCCTCCGAAACCTCTTCAACTGCCTGAACTACTTTCTTTGGATTGGCAGTTGAAGTGGAGACATCCTTCTGGTGAAGCAATGAATGATGCTTCCTACCGCAAATTCTACAGCTAGTGGCTTTTTGGCAGAACCTTACACTGTGGTTACTACCTAAACAATTGTAACATATCTTATTTTTGGTTACAAATTCATGTCTATTGGCATAATCCTCTCCACAAAACTTCTTGCAAAAACAAAGTTTGTGAGGGCCATTACAAAATTCGCACGCGAGTGGTGACGCAGTTGTAACATGGTGGACATTTGCTTTGACATTATGGTTACTATAATCAGCCGACTTCCCGTAAGCACTTGGGGTCCTACTGGCGCTTTTCGGTTCAATGAACTCCAGAGCTCTGTAACGACTGGTTAAAAACTCTTTAAACTGACTAAACGTGGGCAAGGTGTCTGATGTCGAGTTAGTCGCCACGTTAAGCTCCCATTGCTTACGCGATTCGGGGTCTAGTTTTAACGACAGCAGATGAATAACAATGATGTCCCAACTTGACACATCAACGCCTAAATTGGACAGTGCACTTAAACAATCGGTCGACGTGTCCATGAGTTCCTTTAGGAATCCTGGGGACTCAGTCGTTGCACTCCTTTGACCTAACAATCTTTTAAGTATACAATGCGACAAATATTTTTTATTGTTGTATCGTTGTTCTAACTGACTCCAGCACCTAGCGTAATTCGTATCTGAAACAGGTATGTTGCGCAGCAACTGCTCTGCCTCCCCGGTAAGGTAACTTTTTAAATATTGCAACTTTTGAACACTGTCTAACGAGGCATTGTTGTGTATCATTGAAATAAATAAATCTCTGAACGTCGTCCACTCATGATATTTCCCCGAGAAAGTAGGAATACATAACTTGGGCAGTTTTACTACATTTGGCCTAACAGAAGTGTTACTTTCATCATTACCTCTCGACTGACTAATCGAAGAACTATTTTGCTGATCTAACTTCTCTTTCAGTTCACATCTATAATCCGTATACTCTTCCTCAGTTTTATCATAAGTATCCCCAGTTATATATGGCTTCGACTTTAATTCTGTAAGATCCGTCGTTCGCATCAAGTCCTTGTGCCCTTTTCTAAATTCAGACCAAAGTTCCTCTAAGGCTTCCAACTTGCTCTCCAAGTAATGCACGGTTATGCGTTCCTTCGGAGACTTTTTGAAATTGACTCTAGCTTTAAAAATACGACTGCATAAGTCCTTCTGATAGTTAAGCAATGCGTCCATAATGCCAATACCAACAAACTAATAATTTATAAACTCTAAAATTGTACGCACAAAACACTTAGAAAAATCACACTATAAAATCGCAAAAATTTTACAAGTGTTTGAAACTCTATCGCATTTAGCAAAAATCGGGCATAGATTCCTCGTTCCAACAGGATTTTCGCTTAAAATTCTAAGTTAATACTAACTACAAATTATTCTATGTTAATATTCAATACAAAACACTGCTACAATTTTTCTAAGTTTAAAGTCTATACAAAATTGTTGATGAAATTTTCTAAGTCAATGTAAACAAACTGATTCTTCAAAGTAAAACTGCCTTTGTAAATAAAGTTCAAAGTTCCGTAAACTCACTAAATTGTTTCTTGTTCTCAAGGTTGAAACTCGCGTGTAATATGAATTCAAAAGTACTTTCAGTTCGCACTTGCTCACTCACTCCACAGATATGTGACGTTACACTTCGTTGATCTTCCTTCAGCACGTTCCTCCAGGTGGCGCCACTCTCGTTCCGCCACCAGATATCTGCTCCCTGTATTGATTCCACTGGATGTTTCCGGCTACTCGTCGCTAGATGGCGCCACTTGCGCCCTTGAAATCTCCAATATAATTTTGAATACAGGAAGTTGTCAGCTACTCGCCACTAGATGGCGCTAGTAACCTCAGCTTACTGCAACTTAACCCGGCCTTTAAAGCAGCGATCCACCGCTAAGCTCGGGGACGAAGTGTAGTCTTGCACTGACTACCAAAAACCACTCTAAACGACTATCCGGTTCGAAGGACCATGTACAATGATGTACCTCAGGGGTCTCGAAAAGGCAGCGTAAATTAAATACCGAGTTTAATAATAAACTGACGTATATTTAACTATACTAATCTCCACACATATTCTCACAAAAAATAGAAAAACATTTTAACCTATACAATCTACGGCGAACTAACGTTCGCGTGTTCTAGCCAGGTAATAGCGACATCTCTCGGGAAATTGGGTAAACAAACACCAATGGAACAGTTTGTACACGGGAGAATGCGAATTCTCGAAAACGAGTGCTGTAAAGGGCTCGAAACGTAGGGTCGTGGTGTTAATAAACGCGATTAATCCGTTCTCAATTGTTTAATTTCAATGAAAAACAATTGCGGTAACAGAAGACAATATTAATATTACATGTGGGCACATAAGTGTTTTCTTTATCTACGAGTAACAAGCTGCACAAAAATCTAATATACGTGAAGCGCAGAAATTCCTACAATTTCTGATTTCTGCAACGCAATAAGCCAAATGCTTTTGCTTGCTTCGCCAGTCTTGTTTAAAAGGTTTTCAAAATCTCATTACTTTAAAAATTCAACAGTGCGAGCATAGGTAGGTATACCTACTTTTACCTTTGGTTGAAGCAGAGATAGGTAAATTGTGTTTCATTTTGTAATGCGCTATCTGCAAGGCATTCTACCACCGCACCGCTCGCCGTCAGCAGGGTGTTTACCCGCATACCCTGGAGCCTAAATGGTCTCGTATTGTGCGGTTTGAGAAGAACTTCCTCCCGCGGACGCTTCGGCTGTGGAATGAGCTCCCTGCCGCTGTTTTCCCAAAGGACTACAGTATGGGGTTCTTCAAAAAAGGAATGTTAAAGTTTTAAAGGATCGGCAACGCGCATGTAACACCCCTGAAGTTGTAGGCGTCCATAGGCTACGGTGACCGCTTACCATCAGGCGGACCGTATGCTTGTTTGTCACCGTCGTTGTATAAAAAAAAGGCTAGCACCAGAGCGATAGGTAATTTAGATTAATCGATATAGGAAATTCTTTCCTCTCAAGAAAATATGCTCCACGGATTCCTATGTCTGGTTATATATATTTTTTTTTTAATAGCCTATTAAGTGTCCCACTGCTGGGCAAAGGCCTCCCCTCGTCTCTTCCATTCGGTCCTATTCTTAGCAGTTATACATAACTTATCTAATCCCTAACGATTCAGTGTTCATACAGTTTAAACTATCGTGAGTCATACATGACATTGGTAGTAAAAAAACGGTGAAAATTAAAGGTTTCTATATAAAAAGTGAGTTTTAGCTCCTTTAATATTAATGATTCACAGTTATATTTTTTGATGTAATTAAGCAGATATTACAACTGATATACCACAAACATGCCATCTTTCACAATGCCCAACTAGGGGGTGTCACTCAGCGTTTTACTTTGACACAAAATCATCCGCCCATGGGTGGCCTAAACTGCCTGGGTTCGCACAGCACGCCTACCTCACGGGTGCGTTCAGATATATTAATATTTCAAATAAATAATAAATAAATATATTGTGGGACAATCTTACACAAATCGACCTAGTTCCCTGGTAAGCTCAATAAGGCTTGGTACTAGACGACGATACATATAATAGATAGATACATATAAATACTTAAATACATAGAAAACTCCCATAACGCAGTAAACAAATATTGTTGATAAACACACAAATAAATGCTCTGACCAGGATTCGAACCCGGGACCTCCTGCTTCATAGGCAGGGTCACTACCTATGCTAGGAGGCCGTTAAACAATAAACAATGTTTATACGTTGTTTATTTTATTTTAACGGCCTCCTAGCCTAGTTGGTAGTGACCCTGCTTACGAAGCAGGAGGTCCCGGGTTCGAATCCTGGTCAGGGCATTTATTTGTGTGTTTATCATGAATATTTGTTCCTGAGTTATGGATGTTTTCTATGTATTTAAGTATTTATATGTATCTATCTATTATATATGTCGTCGCCTAGTACCCACAACACAAGCCTTAGAGCTTACCGTGGGACTAGGTCGATTTGTGTAAGATTGTCCCATTGTTATTTATTATTATTATTATTTAATTTATTTATTATACAAATGTTGTACCACCATACGTACCTGACAGCATGGTGACAACCCTAATATTAATGTCATCTTGACATTTGCATGCTTGACAAGCTAACCGTCAAATGTAGGAAAGAGAACAATCTTTTCTATTATCTGTCTTTGTTTCAAGGAATTTCTACTTTGCTCTGTTTAGTCAAATCTTGGGCTTTACCAAGTCTTCAGGCATTAAGTTGATTCAAAGTCGGTGCAATCAGAATTCTCATTACATAAGTTCTTAGGAAAACGTTTCAGGGCTTAGTTAGATATAAAGATTTGCTAAGGAAGAATGTTCTATTTTTCAAGCTCCGCAAACCAATTGAAGCAACGAAAGAACCATTGTTACCTAAAAAAACTGGCCAAGGGCTGGGGGGGGGTTCCGTAGTTTACCGTCCGTCACAGTAGGCAACCTTAAAAAGTGTTTTAATAGATACCATGCTTAATATGCTCATAGTAATTAACAATTCGATGATACTTTCGATCACACCCGTCCCGACTCATCAACTCCGGAAAATTTTTAACAGCGCGAAATAGACCACGGTACATAAAATAAATAAATAAAATAAAATACAGCGCCATCTTTCGGGAAATTGGGTTACTAACTTATACAAACTAGACGGGTTATGTGTGTGGGTAGAAAATAAATTATAGATGGGTTAGTTGGTATTTCTAGATCAGGGCCTATACCACGAAAATCGAATGATTGCGGATATGTATCTCCATTTCTGTCACACTTGCATATTCTAGTGACAAAGAGGTTTTCCCGTCATTGCCAATTTTCGATGTTCGTGGTAGCGTGCAGAGTTGTCATATTGTTACAAAATACTTTACCCTTTTCTAATAATTCTAGCGATTGTCCCATCTCACTAGTTCCTTATCTAACCAAACCCCCGCTGAGAGGAGCATTTCATTTTTTTAAAATATAAATACCTATATTATCAACATTTATCGAAGAAAAACTTTGAATCGATCCCAACTCACCCCATTCTTAGTTCTCGTATCTTTTTGAGGCGTTACAATAAATAAGTGCGGAAAAAGATAAAAGATAGTATTGTTGAAAGATTTTCTGGAAGGGGTGTCGTTTTTAGCGACAAGACTGCCTCTACTGATGTTTACCTATTCTTTTATTTATGTGAAATGTATGGTGTGGATTCTGTTTTGGTTTTTGAGGTGCAATCAAGAGTTATATTACAGTCAATCAAATGGAACGCTACAGGCCACTGTAGAACTATGTCATAGTGACGCTATAAATAAGATTGTAAGAAATCTCTTACTGCTTGTAATTTTGACATGGTTCTAGAGTGGCCTAGGGTTCCAATTGGTTGACTTTACTGTACAATTCTCTCTGTATATGCTCCAGAGACAACGAACTTTACCAAGATAAAGATCGAAATCTTCAAAAAGGTTCTGTTGTTCTAATAATTAAATACAGTTAAAATGTTAAGTATATTTTTTAGTCATGTGACGAGGAAGGTACTGGATTGGCTGTTGAAGGAAGTAATAGGGAAGATAAGCCAAGGATAAGATGTATGGACTGTGTGAGAGATGATATGAAAAGAAAGGACGTGAATTGAGATGACGGGCGTTAGAGACGTATGAAAGAAAAATACAGGCGCAGACCGATGTCTCTACCATAGATTTCGACACGTTACACGGACAATTCGTTGACGTACACGCTAGCGACTTTAGATTTCTACAGTAGATTTGAATCTCATAGTAAGCACACGAGCAAAGCCAAGCAGATGATGAGTATAGCCAGCCATAAACGTATGAGTAATCCATCGTATCTCCATAGTGGGTAAATGTCCGCCGGGCATATGCCAGATAAATTTACCATACATTGATTGGCAGATATACCCAGACACACGGAAGAATAACTAAAGCATGGAAGTAGTACGATAACTGTCAAATGACAACAGTTTGGAGCGGCCTTGAAATTGGCAGTGGATTTCTCAAATGTCGTAAGTCTAACCTAATAACGTGCCTCTTACGACATTTGTAAAATCCACTATCAAAATATGCGACCAAGTTAATTTATAATGCATTGATACCGACAGTACCGACTACCAAAATACAACGATGTATTTAATTTGGCTGCTTGGACGAATTGCATCAAAATAGATCAGCAAAACTGATGACAACCTACGGAATCGGAGAAATAACAAACATAAATATACATCTCTTTTTGACACTTCCTTTACTTGGTAAGGAAGTGAAGGACGGGTTTATGACTTTGATGTTCTCAGTTTTGACGGGGGGCTTGCCCAGACATATACAGCCGGCTTATATTGTTCAGTGAAAGCTAATTTGGAACATTGCGGTGTAATGTATCGTACTTTTGAGGCTCGGACCTCGTACTGTGGGCAAGGGTCGTATTTAGAACCGAACCGGTCCCTTAGGTCCTGTCTCACACAAAGCTATACAAAGTTACATAATTACGTAGAAGTCGTTTAACGCATCATGGCTTTGACTATGTTAGTTGGCATCAAACGTGGATGAATTATATACAAAGCGGCATTCAAACTTCCAAAATAAGCTTTCATTCAGTAAAAAAGGCTCGTAAATAAATTAGTTAAAATTTCCGCAATATATTTGTGTGTACCCAGCAGAATTTATTAGATATGTATGATGATAATATAAGTCTCTCATCACGGAACAATAGTGTTCTGAACAATAGACAATTTAATGAAATTTAAGGAGTGCACCGAGCGGATGTTGCACCAGCCGCCCGAGTCATGGGACACAAGCAGAGGCAGCACCCGCCAGGGTGTAAAGACTATTGAGTGTTAATAGGATCTAAAATACACTGGCTATTATGTGAAAGTGATGGACTAACTACTGGGTTATGGAGTATAAAACATAAATATTATTGTGATTAAGTTGTTTACTTATTTTTTTAAGGCCCGGCTACCCGCAGCGAAGTGACCTGTAGCGCACACGGTATGTGCAAAAATTGGCGCAAAAAATTTATGACTAACCTACATACGACAGCGACTTGCGTTGCATGCGTAAACGGCTTGTACAAAAAATGGCAAATGGCTTACCATTCGCACGATTTGCCGCCCACATACTTATTTGTGCAAAACTTGTTTATGCGTTTTGTACAAGCTATTTGCAATGGTATATCGTACCGTTTTATAACACTTAAAATTTTCGCATTTTGTACACAATATTATAAACATTGCGTTTTATACGTAATGTTTTTGAACTTTTGAAATTTGACCAATTTAGATAAAATTACATTTCAAAATATATATATACACAGCAAGTATAACTTACCTACCTCTTAAATCTAAAATAGGTCCTTGAGGCATTGTACCTAGGATGCTGGCGGCATTTCTTCGTTGTATAGCAATGCTGATACGTTGTGCGAGGAAGCCACCAGCTCTTCTGTCACCAGTTACATCAACCAGACGTTTCGCGATTTCTTCAAAAAACTTGCGTGCGCTGGGATCCCATGGACCTAGAGTTTCGACCCCAAATGGTACAAAATAGTACTCTTTGCCCAGGCTCTTATATTTATTACGTTATAAAATCTCGGCGCTTTCAGCCGCTCTAAACTGAATAGATTTTCACCGAATGTTAATGTATCAGAAACATGATAAAATTTTGGTATAATGCACAATATTACGAAAACTATTTTGTCCGGAAATATATTGGCATACTAAAAAGTGGGTTAGGTTCGAATTGTGTGTAAATATTCGGACAAATAAAATTTTACTTAATCAGATTATGCTAACCTTGACTATGCCATACCATAACACTTTATTTGCAAAGCCAAGCATGACTATCCCATATCGATGCGATAAAAAATTGCGAAGACAGGTTGAACCCATTGTGTTTCGCTTGTTCCGTACACACAAAACAACCTTTACGGTATTTTATGTAACTCCCTCAATCCCATTACCTTTTGAGAATCAAATCAATGTCAAATTAAGACATTGTGTTGAAGGTTGAATACCGCTCAAGGGCTGCCTGTCATATAAAATGGATCGCACGTAGGGCTGAGCCTAATTTGTATTCTCCAGGTTTAAGTATGTAAGTAAACGTGTTCAGTAATTTATCAGATATCTTGATGCTACTTCATTGCTTCAGTAATAATACGCAGTATTACTGAAATCAGTTATAAACTAAGTTAAATAAAGTATACTTACGCGTATGTGACTTTAGTGGAGTGGTAGTTTTAAGTTTAGGTTCAGTTGTACGGAAGCGACTTAGTTTAGGTCGTCAACTGAATCGCGTTAAGACGTCATGGTAAGGCCCCAGTCTTGAGTTAAAATATGAGTGCAGACATCTGACACTAAAATATGTCTCATAAATATAAATATATCCCAGTGTAATAATAGCGAAGTACTATTACTTATGACACGATTTTGTCGATTTATATTTTTGCACTTGACTGTATTGGGTGCATAACGGTCGTTATAACAACTTTTGATATATTATTGGTCGATATAATGATTAAGGGATATAATGCACTTTTGGTATAATAGTAAGTATTAGGTATATTTTGATAAAATACAATAGGTATAATGAACTTGTAATATTTATAACAACAGGCTTAGGCGTTCTTCCGTGAGGGTTTTTACTTGGTCCGTTCATCGCAATGATTCAACAGTTTAGTAAAAGTTTCCAAAACAGCAACAGCAGTGTCTAGGAATCCAAAATTGACTAGGAAAACATCAGTTTTGAAGTTAATGAGGAAAATTGCAAACGTATGATATGCTGTATATTTCTGTTACGCGCAAGTTGGGGCAATATTAAACCGCAATGCTCGGCCCACGTTCTACTCGTAAGAACTCCGCTCTCGGGACGCTTACATGTACTGTTTCGGAATTGAAAATCCCGACCTATCAAAATAACTCCGATCACCAAAATTCCGACTCATGAAAGCACAAATATATAAATTCCGAATAGAAAAGAACCATTGTTTTTAAATTCCGAATAACATAATACCGAATCAGTATTAGATTAGGGATTATGTGATCCGGAATTTTAAATATTCGTGCTTTCATGAGTCGGAATTTTAATGATCGGAGTTTTGATAGGTCTGGATTATAAAATTTTTAAATCGTAAAATAATATTTCGAAATATTTGGGTGATCCCCGAGAAACCATAATGTAGCTAAAACACCTGTAATTTTTTTTATGAATAAGGGGGGGAGAAGGGGAATTGAATAATGTTTCCTTACGGTGGGTAAAGCTCACATAACACCTCAACTACTAGACAGAGCATACAATACAAATCGTGCTTACTCCATATGATAATTTGCTTTCAGCGATATATTGCAAAACCTCTTTTATTAAATCATCCCGGTACATCCAAGTAATTTATAAATAATTTTGCATGAAGCTCGGAACTTGGGATATAATAAGCCAGTTTCAATGCAGATTTACACCAATAAGCGCGTTGATAGCATCTCTTAATTGACTGTTGAATATTCACAAAATAAGGAATATCTGGAGCGATATTTCTGTCTCATGCCGAGGCAGGAGAACCGGTATAAAACTTTCTCTTTTCCTCTAATAAGAGTTCTCAAGAATCCGCCGTGGGAGGGGAAATACGGTCGGTATTATATTAACCTGTCAATAAAATCAAATTTCACGAGACACGAGTAAAGTGAAGTCTGCAGGTAGGTAGTATCGCAGTGTTTGCGCCCCATAAGGATTAAATTCTTTGGGACACTCTGGGTGTTTATAGTTAAACATTTATTTTCAAAATAAATATACAGTTAGTGTTACTTACCTAGCTACCTGCCTCCACCTACCTTTAATCTAAAATAGCTCCTTGAGGCATTGTACCTAGGATGCTGGCGGTATTTCCTCGTTTTATCGCAATGCTGATACGTTGTGCGAGGAAGCCACCAGCTCTTCGGTCACCAGTAACATCAACCAGACGTTTCGCGATTTCTACGAAAAACTTGCGTGCGCTGGGACCCCATGGACCAAGAGTTTCGACCTCGAATGGTACAAAAAGGTACTCTCTGCCCAGGCTCTTATAAATTTCTGCGCGTTCAGCCGCTCCGCCCGCTTTTACACTAGTTCGTTGGAGATGATAAATAGGGTTAACAGGGGTGCCATCTATGTGGCATAATTTGTTTTGGTCGAAACCCTTTTGTTATAACAGCCTTGGCATAATAAATTTTCGCCGAATCTTAATGTAGCAGAAACATAATTTAACATAATGCGCAATATGTCGAATACTATTTTGGCCGCATATATCGCATAAATACTAAACAGTGGGTTAGGTTAGGTTCGGACTGTGTAGCGAGTCCCACATACCACCCCATCCCCAACGGGCTTCCGTAGCCCCGGGGGTGAGATTCGTAAAAGAATTTACCCCTGCGTCAAAAAAAAAGAAAAAAAAAAAAAGGTTCGGACTGTGTCCGAATATTCGGCCAAATCAAATTATGCTAAACTCGACTATGCCATAACAGTTCATGCGTAAAACCAATTATGACTATACTGGTTATGCCAAATAGAATTATGCATACAAAAATTATGCGAAGACAAGGGACAAGTTCAAGTCGTAATTAAGGACTTACATACCTGCATGCAATAACATCTGTTACGGGCATGTGTGATGAAAATATAGCTACGGGAACGAAGGGACAACGGGATTTTGTAACATTATTCCCCAACATTAAGTAACGGTTATACTACTAGACGGGAACTAACGGTGATTTTTTCGCATTACCTTTTTTAGCTTATTTCTTGGCTTCATGGAACTGAGAAGAGAGGGAAAAAGCCAAGGTGAAAAAGCCCTTATATCTTTATTCTTAGAGTTCTTGACGATGTACTGGATATTCAATTATTTAAATCTGACCTTTCGATGAGATTGAATATTAATTGCTTTATTCTAAGCTAAGTTTAATGGCATTTAAGATGCTTAAATTATTTATTCTCGGAAATATATGACAGGTATTTGTATTTTATTACACCACAGAGGAGACGAAGGGAAGCTTGCGGCGGTGTAGCATTTTAAGTATACTGAGTGTGTGCGTAGAGCAGCCGCCGCGGCCGGACGCATGACTCATGAATAAGGGACACGGCCTGTTCCAAAACATGTCGAGCTATTTTTGACTTTATTGACGTGAGTAACCCGATATAAGTATTTTAATTATAATGTGTTTATTAAAATATGGAGTAACATGGAATCTTGAAGCTAAAACGGGCACAGACATTTTGTACCCGCTGAATAAGTCGCTTTGTTTATTAGACGGGGCTTATCGCTAGAGAGCAATGTCTTCGAGATAATCTATGGGCATTTTAAAAATACTATACATAATAGGAATTAAATATATTAATGTCTTCTGAGGATTTGTGATGATTTCTCATTTAAATGTATCACGTGCACTATATTAATATTTTCGAAACGTAGGGATAAAGACTCAAACGTACTTAGTATCCAAAAGTTATCTGAAAGAGATCGCTTTTTAGCGATCTGTTCTTTTCCTTTACTCTTATTCTTCCGTAATATGCAAAGCGTGGGTCACTCATGTACCTATGAAGAAAACGAAGTTTTATTATATTACGAAGTTATTTTGGAATCGGAATCTGTTTTCTGCCTTCGGCGGATTCAGTTCATAGTTTTCATGCAAATGTTGGTACATTTCTAAGCATATTTACTAATATTTAGGTTTTGAATTTATTTTTTTTCAAATTTTAGCTCAAACTGTATTAGGTATATTTTGGGGTGGGGATAGTATATTGATTATTACAAAGCCGATAAGATGAAAAAAAAGCAATACAAGAAAAAGATATATTAAACGTCCCAACATTAACATTAGGAATAAATGATATGATATGATATGATATGATATTTTTAGGAAATTTCACCGACAATCCGGAGGCAGTGAAGGTGGTAATGAATTACCAAATAGCATCCTTTTTAAGCTGTGCCTCCTAAAAATAAAAAAATTACCAAGCCTACATTCCGAATCTAATACTGATTCGGTATTACAAGTAGGTAGGTATTCGAAATTAAAAAACATTTTTTTTTCTGTTCAGAATTTGAAATGTTCGTGCTTTCATGAGTCAGAATTCTGATGATCGGGTGTTTTGATAGGTCGGGATTTTCAAAATGAGAATTATAAAGTTCGAGATAAAAAAAATCGCCATATAGTTTTTCGCAATTATGTAGTGTACCCGCTACCCCATACTAAAGTATTATTTATTATTATGTATAAGCAGGAACGGCTATGAACGATACCACTTAGAAATTATTTTTTTCTCTCTTAGAAATTTGGTATCAGTCGTTCAAGTGGTAAAAGTCATCTTTGAAACCTGCGATAATTATTTTGAAGAAGATGTTACAAAGCATCCCGGGCGCTATCCAGTGTAGCTATTTGGAGATGCCACTCAATTCAATCAGTAGACCGAAGTCAACTGGACTATTATATAATAATTCAATTAATCCATTAAAATCCAATCCAAAAGCTTAATTTGACACCCCACTTAGAAAGTTCACTCAAACAATGTAACTAAGAGCCTTTTGATGCTGTGCAATCAAAGAGCTCTTCAATATTGGGCTAGTTCCGGGAACCCCAGATTTAATATCGGATGAAATTCTAAATGTTGACATTTAACGCTCTGATTATTATTCGCATTTAATTTAGTCGGTGTACAATGTTTGAACAAGTTTTGACGGCTGAATGTTAAAGGCCAACAGAGACGAATGGAAAAAGAAGCACTAAAATTAAAAAGAAATATAAATAAATTATTAGCTATTTTAAAGTAAAAACGTCTACGTGATGTGATTTTCCAGATTAGGCGCTTTTTTGGTAATAATTGAAGAGCGATTATATCAACCGTTATGTACGTATGAACAATTTCAGTTTGTGTAAGTACCTTTTTTAATAAAAAATAAACCTTGTTTATTTTAAGTTAATAGCCCTAAATAATGATTTTGATTATTATATAGGCAATAGAAAGTATAATAAATTAAATAATTAAAAAATTGTGGGACAATCTTACACAGATCGACCTAGTCCCACGGTAAGCTCAATAAGGCTTGTGTTGTGGGTACTAAGCGACGATATATATAATAGTCAGATACATGTAAATACTTAAAAAAATAGATGACATCCATAACTCAGGAACAAATATTCGTTATAAACACACAAATATATGCCCTGACCAGGATTCGAACCCGGGACCTCCTGCTTCGTAGGCAGGGTCACTACCAACTAGGCTAGGAGGCCGTTAAAAGAATAAAACTCTGAAAATATTAGGTATTTTATTTTATTAAGACGTCCGCTGCCGGATACAGGTCTCTTTATCCAGCAGTTCTATGATAATGAAACTTGCCGAATTACACAACAATAAACTAATCTCTAGTAATCGTCAAATAAACACACAATCATACAAATTCCAGTTTGTTTCAGGAGACTTAAGATATAAGTCCTACCTCCCTTTACAACCAAGCTGAAAATCTTTTGTTCGAAACAGTCTCTACGTGGAATATTTGTCACACGAATTCCAAGTTTGTGGAGAACGTGGCAATAGCTTGAATTGAAAACACGCCTCAAAGGGAGCCTTGTTTGGACTGTTTTATAAAAGCTTAAATATTGCAAACAATGTTCTTTAACTTTTTGAATTTGAATTTCGGACAGTTGAAGCATTATAATAATAACCACTGCCCTTCTGTTTTGGCTATTTAGGGCCAATGCCTTCATTTTATATGACAGTTTAAAATACAAATACAAATCGTTTATTTCCTTTAAGAAAACAATGAACATAGAATAGGTACAGAATTAGGCACTGAAAAAGGAAAAAGGTATGGACACTTAGCTTAGCTGGTTTTAAGCCCATCCAAGGTCAATCAAAGAGGGAGAAATTACAATTTAGGAATAATAAGGCAATTATTAATAGAATGTAGGTACACGATAATTTTTATAAGAAATGAAACTACAACTACCTACTTACCAATTATTATACTAAACAATTGCTGAAACTACTTGAGACTGAAAGCGGTTGAAATCTGTCCTTCATGGGCAAGCGCACGTTTTCAAATCGTAACTGAATTGACAAACAAAACTTCTTTATTTTTTCAGCTTCAACTTTTTAAAAGTTTGGAGCTCGACAAATAGGTAATGAAATTTGTATGCATCTTTTCTGTTGCGAAATCGAAACTAAAATTTTTGTATCTCAATTTCTCATTGACCATAAACTAAGCACTTTACGACCTAATTTGTAACAGGAAAAGCCATAACAGCTTTTGGAGAAAAGTTCATTGTTGTCGTAAATCATAATGTAATTTACTACATTACGCCAGAACTATAACAGATGGAATATTATCTGACATTGACAAGTTACTCAACACACAATCAAGATGCCCCGTGTACAGACCCGTACGTAATTATATAAATGACTTGTGTAGATTCCGGCGCACAATACAAGTAACGTTAGGACGGAGAAATATATATGTCATGACAAATAACAATATCCTTGATAAGTATGTACCTAATAGGCTAAAAATTGTACTGGAAAAGGTATATAAATTGATCCCTCCCCCCCCGTTTAAGGCTCCATACTTAATCGAAAATTGACACTTGGAACTTACTAAGCCTCTGCTGCAATTTTACCGCGAAAATTGAACGAACGAAGATTTTTATCTCCGTCTCTAACGCATTTCAGTATTCGCGTGAAAGAGAAGGAAATTGAAAAATTCGAATTTTCGCGGTTGGCCCTGTTTGTAGGTTTGTCAGCGGGACATATCTGAAGAACCGTTATAATAAATGCCAAGTCTATATAAATTATCTCGGATTGTGATACACTGCCGCTTTAGAATGTGTACAGTTTTGCCCTACGGTTAATTTGTAGATAATGCCCTATGAATGAATGAATAAATGAACGAATGAATAAATGAATGAATAATTGAATGAATGTTCGAATGAATGAATGACCGAATGAATGAATGAATGAATTAAAGAATGATCGAATGCATGAATGGATGAATTAATGAGTTTATTCCAGAATAACTAATTCCATACAAATGCTATTACGCTATGCTATTACATTCGCCTTTTGGACAAAAATATTTCTTTTGTGCAATAAATATTAAATAAATAAATTTAAGTCTCCAAGCCACAATTTCGCATTGGCCCACAGAACCTTGGCCTTAAGCAACATCAAGGTTGATAGATCCAGACATCGATAGGCTATTGTAGCATAATGAAGAAAGTGCCTGATACCGCCTGCTGACGTTGATGAAATGTCCGAGGGGAAAGCGTGAGCTATGGCTACCTGAACATATATGTTTACAGGCTGAGCCAATATATGAACCGCCATGAATTTAACCGAGAGCCATTTGTAAAAAAAAAAGCGCGAAATTGTTTAGCTTTGTGTGCATGACATATTCATGGTTTTGTATTTAATGTATTAGGTATTTTTTGTTATAGGAATTAAATACAACACCCGTGCAATGAGATATTGGTATTTATCACTTCGTTATTTATTAAAGAAAATAATGTGAGCATTATAAATCATGTTTCTTTTAACAAAGTCATAAGTATCATTCAGTTATGCTTTGGATGACGAATTTTACTCCACCGTGATACAGTTTTAACTAGTACGGGGAGTAAAGGACTCATTCTTATCGTAATATATTCATTAACAACTAATTTTTCAGTCCTCCGGCCGGTAAGCGCCACTTTACGCAAAACTAAATTGCCGCCTGCCGGCTCCGTCGGGCTGAAAAATAGTATACAAACCTCGGCCGGTAAATGGGAAAGCCTCGGATCACATGTTAGTCGACCTCGGCTTCGCCTCGGCCGACAATTACATGGAATCCGGGACATTTCCCACTTAAACGGCCTTGGTATGTAATGTACTATTAAGTAGTTATTTAATTCCTCAATGAGATTGATGTACTATCGCGTTCAGTATTGCACTTTTGAACGCGTGTGTACCTTCCCGAAATGTAAATTGTTATTGTTATCTTAATAAATAAATATATAAACCTTAGTTACACGGAACTCCCAGTGTGCGGCAATTATACAGTTTTCGGGTTCTCTCCTGTACATAGGTACATGCTCTTGCTTTTTGCCAAATTTCGTGATTCTAGGTCAACGGGCAGTACCCTATACATTTTAATTCCCATTGCATATGTATGGGAAATGCGACATAAACGGCCACATACATGCGACATAAATGCGTTGGCATAGAAGTTTTTTTTTTCACAGCTTGTATGTGGAGTAAATTTAACTGGCTACCTCTACGCGTTTTCGCGATAAAGAGTCTAAACAGATAGACGGACGGACAACAAAGTTTTTTTTTAAACAATAAACTGTGATACAGACTCCATATACTTATCTGCCAAACTGCAGAACAGTTTGTTGGCAGAAAAAATACAGTAATAATAATATAAGGGTTTCCGTTTTTCTTCTTTTGAAGTACGGAACCCTTAAAAAATATTAAAACTGTATTAGTAAGGGTAAAAGCTAACTAGTAAGGATCAAAGTTATAACAAGGCGTAACAGTAAGAGGATTTGATGTCCAACGAATACCAGTCATATTTTCATTGCTTGCGCGATCCTGGTGTATTGACCACAAGTTTAATTCAAGACCAAAATAACTAGAAGTGTTGCAGTGCCAACATTATGGCCGCTCCACACAGTGGGCCATCATGGGCCATCAACATCATACGGGACGCAGTAAGAGGGGTTACGCAATGCTGCCGTCCCGCGTTCTACTCTATAGCATAGCTACAATGTCCCGTATAATGGCCCATGATGGCCCATTGGTTGGAGCATCCATTAGAGGTTGCCACTGCAACAAAATGCCTCAACGATAGAATGTATTCCTTTTTTACAGAATACCATGCTACCATGCATTTATTTACGCAACGATATTTTTTTTTAATACAAGGCGCTCTAACCAAAATTTCAATATTGGTGACAGTTAAGGTGTTCATAACCTACCATAATAATTATTACATTTATAACTTAATAACTGGTCAGGCGTGAGTATATATCTAACTATATGTTTATAATTGTGTAAAACAAAACAAAAATGTGTAGGTAATGGTAAGAAAGTTTTAGGCCGACAGTTTAACTATTAATTGAAATGTTACTTTGTTCGCGCTCGTTTTACAATGATCGCCCAAGTTCGGCAAGCGCGTATAACAGCACTCAGTTAAAAACCCCACTGGTAAAAAACAATGATGTGACATTGAGACCTGTCAGCCAAAAAAGACGTGTTCCAATAGAATTAAACCGGCACTTAAGCTCTTTTAATAAACGATAGTAAAGTTCGCGTGCTCGTAACAGAAATCCAATTTTCGCCTACACGTAAGACCGTTACTACGGACTTTCGTAATAGACTGTTTTATTCGTTGATAAGGAAAACTGCGTTGAAGAACTCTGTCAATTATTAAGCGATTTTATATATTTCATTTTAGGGATTACTTCATTGAGTCGGATTATTTCAGTTATTTATTGATTATTTTAGTGTATCGACTCCATTTCTTAGCGATAAGACCACTTGTTGTCTATCGGTGTTTATAAATTATTGATTTATTTGTGTTTTATTTATTTGTTTGTGAACAATAAAGAGTGTTTTTATTTGTTAATACATCCGACGCCATCTTCATAAAAATCATAATTGGCGGTTATCAAGATGGCGGCTAGTAGAAATTAAAACCATTAGTCAGCATAATAATTTATTTAAAAACAAACTAGGACTTTGACTATGCCCGTGCCCGCGTGGTCCACTTCCGCGGGTTCACGATACCTTGCCTTGCGCTGGTGGTTTGCGACGTATTCGTCGATGGGGGGCCCAGGGTCTGATCAAGGTCAGATAGCCGGTCACCGAAACCAGGTTCAGGCGACGCGCTCCATCGGCGGGGACATCAGGGGAAGACGGTCTTGTGCTTCCTGGTTAAACATTGGAATTTGGAAACAAACGGCGGTATTTGCGGCGCTTGAGGACTTAGGCCGAGGATGCTGCAGGGCCAGATACAATACTGGTGCCCGAAATATGCGAGGCCGCTAGAGTATCCACGCAAGTAGCGTCCCAAACCAGCGGCCGACCCATACTCCAAGGCACCAGCGTCATTCCGTCAGGCATTTTGCCACTGTAAAACGTTGTACGATATACGTGCGAAGAGGTAATTCGCAACTCGTGTCGATTTAAAACACTCCCTCGGGTCGTGTTTTACTTTATCGCCACTCATTGCGAATTTCCTCCTTTTCGCGCTTGTATCGTAATGTACTATTATTACGTTACAGTACGTTACATTACGTTACAGTATTATTTTGGATACAAGAGAACGCCATTTTACCCTATAATTTGCCCCTTCACGCTGATTTGGTACTCCGAGAGCAGAATCATTAATAATGTATGATTCACAAGAGAAACGGAGTCAGAGCACCTTGATGTAGTCGTTACATTTCATACTTTAAGATACTCGTGACCGTTTTTAAGGAGTTCTTCCTTAAAAACGGTCACGAATTTAGTATTTTCTACGATGTGGTTTGACGCACATTATTTTTTTTTTAACTATTATAACAGTTATAAACAGGGTTTTTGAATGGTACACTATTTATATGTATTTGAATTATTTTTATTGAGAAATCACGATTTATATATCAAATTCAAAATTTTCATATATAATAATGAAATTATTATAATAAATTCGTTTTTTTTTCCTTCCTAGCGTTTTTCCGGCTTGTTCCACGGCTCAGGGACCCTAGGGTCCGATTTAAAAAGTAATCCCAAGATTATAATACATTACTAATTAAAATTAAGATCAGAGTATCATATATTATTGACATTTGGTTAAAATTGCCTAAAGTTTCATCGTAGTTTGAGTTAAAATAATTTTCAAAGGCATAAATACTATTAAAGAAACTATGTTGTGTTATAATAACTATGTTTTGTATCACCCCGTTCACTAGTATGACAACTACGCCTACGGCTAAAATATATTTAAATACTTTCTACTGAAAAGACGAGTCCAAGAATAATAACGGATTGTTGATCATACATGACTTCTATCCATCCTGTTCTTCGCTTAAATGTCGGTGTTGCATTGACTACATGATCATTTTAACCTTCACTACATAGTATAAAACAAAGTCGCTTTCTCTGTCCCTATATCCCTATGTATGCTTAAATCTTTAAAACTTCGCAACGGATTTTGATGCGGTTTTTTGTAATAGATAGTGTGATTCAAGAAAAAGGTTTATATGTACATAAATAACACGTGCGAAGCCGGGACTGGTCGCTAGTTATCAATAAATAATAAAAATAAAAATGTCACAACATGTAAAGCGTGATATGTATAAGTTGTGTTTGCCTATAATTGCGTGTTTAAGAGAGGTATGGGTATGGACACAGCGGATGCATATCGTATAGTGTGGTAGGGTACAGCACAACAAATGTAATCTCGCTTAAATCTGAAGCAGAGCCCATCTGGGGAAGTTCCTCCACCTTGCAGAAAACCGCAGTTTAATAACATTTAGACCCTACTCATAGTGTTGTGTTTCTGTTGGTGAGTAAGGTCGCCAGAGCTCCGAAAGGATTCACTGTGTTGACAGCAGTGAATCCTCTCGGAGCACAGACCCACGGAGCAAAGCTTGCCCCTTTAGCTGTCAACACAGCGAATCCTCCTTTTTTTAAGGCTACCATAGGCTACGGTGACCGCTTACCACCAGGCGGGCCGTATGCTTGTTGGTCACTGGGGTCTATGTTGATCATCAACATAGACCCCATTAATAAGCGCCTAAGTTTATATCACTCACACCCACGAAACTCGATGAGACGATGACAACTCACTTATTCACTAAATCACATGCGCTACCGTGGTAACGCTGCAGCGTAACCCGGTGGAACTCAGGTTTATCCACTTTGTTTCCGCCAAAACATATTAAAATGGCGAAGTCACTTTGTCCTCTTATTCGCTTTCGTGTTTTCAACACTTTATCGTATATGCTGATATTTGTGTAGCACCGCTTTAGTCAATACAAAAGAAATGAGTTATGTTTATGACATTAAAATAAACTTGGGCGTTATTCATATACGCAGACCAAACACAGTTTAGCTAAATGATTGTTTGTTCTTATCTGCAATTTTAAGGCTTATTTTAATATTTTTTTAATACTACGACGGTGACAAACAAGCATACGACCCGCCTGATGGTAAGCGGTCACCGTAGCCTATGGACGCCTGCAACTCCAGGGGTGTTACATGCGCGTTGGCAACCATTTAAAAAAGGAGGATTCGCTGTGTTGACAGCTAAAGGGGCAAGCTTTGCTCCGTGGGTCCCCAGCTGTCAACACAGTGAATCCTCTTGGAGCTCTGGCGACCTTTCTCACTAACAGAAACAACACTATGCGTATGGTTTAGTGTTATTAAACTGCGGTTTTCTGTAAGGTACCATTATACTAATACTTACTGGCAAAGAGGTTGTCTATTGCAGTTCAACGTGGGAACGCTGCGAGTGTGACGGGCACTTTTGCGTCGGGAACAGGTAGCAATGTGTTGTGTGTGATTAGATTTAGGTTTTATCAAGTATTAGTATTATCTTTTATTGTTTGTGTCTGTACCTTAATGTTTCAATTAATATTAATTATAAAATTGTAATGTTTAGTTCATTGAATAAATACACGTATTTATAATTTTTTTGAAATGGTTACAATGAATGCATTGTTTGATTTCCATTCCTATATTTTATTTTAGAATGTATATTCAATGCTATGGTGTTAATAAACGCGATTAATCCGTTCTAAAGTGTTTAATTTCTAAATTAAATCTAATTTTTAAAATAAGAGTTTCTTAAAAAGCCTCATTCCTACTAAAAGGTTATGTTCAGATATATTTTATATGAACACCTCTATTTTTCATTCCTATTATTCGATATGAAAAGTAAAGTGTGTAACTCGGTTGAAAGGCACTATTTTAGTATCAGACGGACAAAATACCTCTACTGCTGCAAGCTGCTTTCATTCCTTATGGATGACTCATACTAGAACGGACCAGGACGAGACCGGACCGGTCTGTCAATTTCTATAGAAAACTACCTGTCCCAATCTTATCGACGAACTCGATCTACTAACTTATTGGCTTTACCATGATGTCTTAACGTGATTAAGTTTAGGACCTTAACTGAGTCGCTGCCAAACAACTGGGGCCTTACCATGAAGTCTTAACGCGATTCAGTTGACGACCTAAACTGAGTCGCTTCCATACAACTGATGCTCCGTCTAGTAGTTAAGGTGGTCTGTGTATAGTGTGTATTCATCTGAACGGAACATGTGTTAAGCAGATTAAAAGTTAGTTGATTAGAACCCGCCTCTCTGTACCGCACAACAGGCAAAGTTCCCCGTCGGGTTTTGCAACAAACTCATTCGTTGTTCATAATAGGTATACAATAATGTATAGGTGAGATGTTTTGCCTGAAATAGTTATTTATTAATTATTATACAAGGGGAATCTTGGCTCGAGGCTCGAGAGTTGCACACACTTTGCCGCCGAGTGTAATACAACATTTTTCCCCTAACTATCGCTAGGAAAATAAAGACTATATACGATTACAAATCTAATCCACATGTAAGTTATTTTGAAGAAACCATTTAAAATTCAATTTCAAAATTTGTCATAGAGTACGCTCCTGGTACTTAGATATTGCCATCAGCTTACCAAGTGCCAGATAATACTTGACCAATTTAAGGTGTGACCTCCGATAGCGCATATTTACTATGGCTGTATAGGATTCACTTATTACTGGACGGGTGGTAAGTGATAGGAATTGGAACAAGGTCAAATTACTTTCCCCACATGTGGATAAAATGCGTTTTTCCACGCTAGTTTTAAAGGACAAAACAGCGCTTTCCGAGATAGTGAGGGGAACAATGTTTTCGCAGTTGATTACATCACAGATGTAGTGAATATTGTTTTCCTAGTGCTTTGATGGTCCGCATTCATATTTCTATCCTAAGCTTGTCAACCGAGACAGCAACATAAATAAGAACAGTTTCGACGAGAAAACAGTTTTTGATACAATTGTAAAGCAGGAATTAAATTATTGATTAAATATAATAAATATGTTGATTCTTGTTATTTATGTAGTCACATTACTATAGGTACATGAATTATTTTATTGTTTATTTTCATGAAATATATTTTATACATACCCAAACATACCTGCTAAACTTAGGCATTTTTTCTTTTCGTTTTGATTCGTTGACATTTTCTACGTTGATAATCTACGGCTACCGTTCCCGTAAACCGTACGTTACGTAAAGTAAAAAATGTCTCAGATCTTTGTAATTGTCAAGCGCAGCTGAGGTAGCCAAACATGTGATCTGAGGCTTTCTTATTTACTGGCCTGGGTGGTTGTGGTTACACCTGTGTCTGTACACTGTTGTTCTGCTCGACGCAGTCGGCAAGCGGCGAATTTGTGGCAATTAGCTGCTTGCCGGCGGGAGGCTATTATCTTTTACAGTGCCCTGAATGATCTTGAATGAAATTACAAAATATTTTCAGCTAACATTTAAATATGTTCCCGAGATTCCGAGATTATAGGATCATCCTTAACCGGTTGAGTTATAAAAGGCGGTGCGTGGCGAGATGCGCCGCAGTACGCCTGCTTCGTGGCGCACAACAACGCTTGATAATGGAATCCTAAGATCTCCGAAACATGTCGCGCGTAGTGACTAAAAATATTATTCAGCGAGGATGCAAAAAGTTGCCCTTTTTAACCTTCTCCACGCCAAAGGTGTATATATTGGCACCGCAGGTTCAAAGCCAATGACCGATATATCGGTCACAGACCACAGAGTAAAATAAACCTACACTGGTAAAGCAAAACGTCCAACTTCAGTTTTGACATTTCGATGACGTGGCGTCTGAGTGATAGCTTGTGCGTTTGACATGGAGTCGAAAAGGTTAACTATTATTTTTCTACCTGAAAAATATTTGCCGAGATAGACATACACATTCACTTAATTTCAACGCACGAAATACTTTTCAAAACATTGATTGCGATTCCCAGAATACCCACCGACCTTTCTTTACCCACTAAACTAAGTCGGCCAACTTAATTTGAAGTAAATTTTCTGAAGTGCCTCCTTTTTATGACGTAAGAGGGATACATTTTATGGAGGTATTAAGGTAATACGGTTTTAATTTATTTCGCTCGGTTTTATTGTTGGATGATTTTTAATAGCTCTTTAACTTTGAATTTGTAGGCTCTTGTAGAGACCTTAAGGTAGGTTCCTAAAACGGGTGTTATATATTATGTTATTAACCATGTGTATTTGTGTTTCTGAGTTGCTGATACTAAATTGTAATTATATTTAATGGCTACGTTAGCTTAAAATCTTAAATGCTAGTTAAATATTGTTATGAGAAAAAAAATAACTGTCAATTTGTTCATGAATAAGTACCGACCTACAGTCAGTAAAAGCAACTAGCAATTAAGGTATACTTAGAAATCTGGTTTTAATTTTGCAGTCAAAACTAGTTTTTCCAAAGTGCCTTCATAAAAGCTAGTTTAGACCATAGATATAGGATAAAAGAACTGGATACCGAATCGGCCGAAAAAAACGATGCCATAAAAGTGCAGCAGCTGCGAATCTTTTGCATATAGTTTTGTTTGGAAAGTGACGATCCGTAAGTCTCAACAGCCTGAATACTTTTAACAGTGTTGGTAGTTCTGTGTATGAATTTGACACTTGATGCTTACGTCAGTAAGCTCTTTTTCTTACTAAACGTTTATAATGCAAGTTCGGTAATGTCATTCTTACCCACGTTTTTTGTTAATTTTGTTCTTCTTTGTGTGTACTTATTTTAATGAGTGAATGGTTTCGACTGATATTTCCGAAATTGTATCGGTTAAAATAAATTTTGGTGATCAATGTGGACGTACTTAGGTCATTCTGAAAGTTACCGGATTGTCAGAAACCTTATGAATTATTCTGACAATGTGTACAAATTTTCAGTGCAATCGAACCAAATTTTTTTCCTATGTCACTTATTGTATGAACATTAAGGTTTCTCAGACTTTGGTATGGAGGTGTGAGGAGACCATTGATACTATAGCTTTTTAAAGAAAAAGATTGTGGAATCCCGTCGTTAAAAGCGGTCCGTCGATAAAATCAGTCGTAATAAACGAATGCACTTTCATAGTAGCTTGTATGAAAACCAGACATATGCCTAATATGCCTATACCTACTTACGTCGCTAAAAACGGTTGGTTGATTAAAGCGGTGTCGTACTGGTTGGATTCTACTGTACTTATTTGAACTATGCGGGTTTCAAAGTGATTATTTCGTGGTTTTGCTCCCGCAACCGCCTTTACTCAAGTTTATTTCAAAGGCTATTTTCAAAATAACGTTAATTTTGCTGCAGAAAATAGTTTTACCACAAATGAAAAGTTCTCGAATGGAAGAAACGCGAGCTTGTGTTAGTCCAAACTTTTTAATGGATGTGTTTATAGTTCGCTGTTTTTGTTCATGTTGTTGTTACTCGCAGTTTGTTACTGAAACTTGGTAAAAAAGCAAAGGGAATGGTTAGTACATTTTAGCTGAGATAGGCAATGAGACAATGCATCTGACGGCTTAAGTATATAAGGTACTAACAAATTAGTCACGGATATTTTTACCGCCGATAGTACTAGGTTCTCGGAGTACATTTAGGTATGAAACATCATAAGTTTTGTTTAAAATCATTTATTCTCGAAATATATACAGTAAGTGTAAATTACGGTCCTGAGTATAATGCGAGACATAATGACAAGAAGCCTTAAACAGGTCTCAGAGTGGTGTAAAGAAAGGGGATTAAATCTCAACCCAACGAAGACGAAGCTGGTACTATTTACAACCAAGAGGAAGAAAGAGGAAATAAGACCAATAAAGATACAGAATGAGGAACTGGAGACAGTGGATGAAATTAAGTATCTTGGAGTAACACTAGACAAGACGCTCAGATACAAAACCCACATAAAAGAGCAGACAGCCAAGGCCATAAGAACACTTCACCAGTGCAGGAGGGCGGTGGGGAGAAAATGGGGGCTAAAACCTAGGATGATTGGATGGATATACAAAGCAATCATACTCCCAAGGGTGCTGTATGGGGCTATAGTCTGGTGGCACAGGACCCATATCAAAGAATACCAAAAAGAGCTCATGAAGGTGCAACGACTAGCATGTCTAATGGTGACAGGGGCGATAAGAACCACCCCTACGCACGCGATGGAGATGATGCTAGGGTTGAAGCAACTATACATTGAGGTGAAGAAAAGAGCCACAGAGCAGTGGTATAGGATGAAAGCATGCAAAGAATGGAGAGGAAGCTGCATTGATAAAGGACATGCGCAGATACAGACGGAAGCGCTGTCCAATATGGAAATGATGATAGCAAACAACGACCTAATAAAAAGGAAAGAGATATTCGACAAGAAATACAGAATACATATAGGAGAAAGAAACAACTGGAAAGTGAAGGTTGAGCACCCAACGACAATCTGTTTCACAGATGGCTCTAGAAAGAGCTCGACACAGCTAGCGGGAGCCGGTATAATAATACCTAAGCTTAGGGAGAAGATATCAATACCACTGGGCAGATTTGCTAGTGTATTTCAGGCAGAAGTATGTGCGATAACGAGATGCGCACAAATCATCAAGGAGAGAAGTCAATGTGCGGAAGCGGTAGTAATATACACAGATAGCCAAGCAGCGCTTAATAAGACGTCAGTCACCTCCTCGCTAGTAAAAGAGTGCAAGGAGGAGCTGAACAGGATAGGATTGGATAGAAAGGTCACGGTGGCATGGGTACCAGGTCACCAGGGAGTAATGGGTAACAAGAAGGCAGATGAGCTGGCAAGGGAAGGGGCGGAGAAGGAGCACACAGGTCCAGAACCAGCTCTACCGCTATCAGAGGAAGTAACGAAAGGAGTTATAAACAAACTACTGGAAAAAGAAGCGGAAAAGAAATGGAAAGAGGAAGATGGCTGCAGACAATCCAAAATGATGATTGTAGGTATAAACCACAGGAGAGCCAGGTATCTTCTCAAACTAGGTAAGAAAAATCTAAGAATATTGACCGGTATCATAACCGGACACAATACACTTAATAGACACCTTAAGATACTAGGTATAATTAGGGACCCATCCTGTCCGCATTGCGGTAAGGAGGAAACCAGTAAGCATGTACTAGCAGAATGTGCCATGTATGCAGCAGCACGATATGAAGTATTTGGGAAAGACACGTTAGAGGAAACCGAACTAAAGGATGTCGAATTAAATGATGTCCTTCTGTTCTGCAGGAAGACTGGAAGATTCGAGGAAGAGTGTGGGATGGGGAGGCAGCCGGATCAGTAACCTGCAGCTCAAACTTCAGGGAACTGGGCTGAATGAACACAACAAGTGCTCGACAGCCCGCCTGTGTCCGGCCGGGCGTCCCTACACTACATCTACATCTACATCAAGTGTAAATTACCTAACTACCTACCTCTACCTACCTTAAATCTAAAGTAGGTCCTTGAGGCATTGTACCTAGGATGCTGGCGGCATTTCCTCGTTGTATCGCAATGCTGATACGTTGTGCGAGGAAGCCACCAGCTCTTCGGTCACCAGTAACATCAACCAGACGTTTCGCGATTTCTACGAAAAATTTGCGTGCGCTGGGACCCCATGGACCAAGAGTTTCGACCCCGAATGGTACAAAAAGGTACTCTCTGCCCAGGCTCTTATATTTATTACGTTTTAAAATTTCGGCGCATTCAGCCGCTCCGCCCGCTTTTACATTAGTTCGTTGGAGATGGGACGGCGCCAGCGTGTCTACACAGGTAGCATCCCACACTAGCATCCGTCCCAAACTCCAAGGAACCAAGGACACCCCATCAGGTCTCTTGCCATCATCCCTGAAAATGCCAGTCGGCTCAAGGAGAGCAGGCACGTTGTTGGTGGCAAGAGACCGACGGATTATATCATTAAGAGATGCATGTCTCGAAAAACGGCCTGCACTTTTTTTACAACACAATCCATGGTGTCCCAGTCGGTCCACGTCTGTGCCACAAGGACATGAGTGTGGCGCACACACCGAAACCCCCAGTCGCAAACCAGTCGCCAGTCTAAGGGAGGCCGGATCCAAGAAAGTACCAGTATAAGTTTTGTTATGTTTTTTTTTGAGAAAACTAGGAAACAAATTTGCAACGTTAAAACACCCTGTCAGTGTGATTATTAAATGAATACTCATTGAACATATTTTAGTACCTCTTTTACCTAACACCTAACTGGCCACTTAACGTCAAATCAAATACTCGATTGTCAACGTCATGCTAAACATCTTGTCAGTTAAATTTGCACATGGTGATTATTTTTAGACGGAATTATAATTATTATTTTTGTTCGGTAAATGAAAACAAAAAAATTATATACAAAGGTTCCTTAATTATAGTTTAAAGTTAATTAATTTAATACAATGTATTATCTCTTAAAATATCCGTGACTAATTTGTTAGCACCTTATATATTTGAAACGGACGAGCTTGAGATATTCTTTAATGCCAAATAAATGTCTCGGCTGAATGTCTTGACTGAATGTCTCGGGTAAATGAAACCCTGTACACACTCATTCGAGAGCCTCAGGCGAGAAGCTTGGACGAGAAGCTATTTAAATTTTTTCATGTAGTTTGGGTAAATTCATGGTTTATAGTAGTTTACTCATGCACAATACAAGATTGTGTTTGAACATACATTTTAACAATATGTTATACTAGCTTTTGCCCGCGGCTTCACTCGTGTTAGAAAGAGACGAAAGTATCATATGTCACTATCCATCCCTTTACCTATCTCCACTTAAAAAATCACGTCAATTCGCCGACCGCCGTTCCGTTTTGCCGTGAAAGACGGACAAACAAACAGACTGACACACTTTCCCATTTATAATATTAGTATGGATACTTACGTAACATTTCATAATTAATTCTGAGTGGAAACAACAATGTCCGAGTACTCCTAATACTTACAACAATCACATACAATCTGAACACAATAACAAAATAAGTATAATTTATGATTAATGAGATCAAAGAAAATAAATTTATTCATAGTATTATTTAAGGAACTTAAATATATAATTTAGACTTTCGTGAGTCATACTGATACTAAATTGCAACGCCACTCACGTATTTTTATCACAATAGGCGTGACATGTTCGACTGCATCGGGCAGTCATCGTCAGACAGTCAGAGTGGTATTGTCACCTTCGTGGCTCGGGCATCACTTATAAATATTATATAAATTAGTATATAAATTTAATCTGGTTCAAATATCTCATTCAAGCTATATAAAGGTATCAATTTAAATGATGTGTCATCTAATACAAATCGAAACTCTTGGTCAACGTGATCCCAGCGCACGCAAGTTAAGTGGTAGAAACTGCGAAACGTCTGGTTGATGTTACTGGTGACCGAGGAGTTGGTGGCTTCCTCGCACAACGTATCAGCATTGGTGCAATGCCTCAAGGACCTACTTTAGATTTAAGGTAGGTAGAGGTAGTTAGCTAGGTAAGTTACACTTACTGTGTATATTTTGAAAATAAATGTTTTCTCAAAGCAAGAATGTAAATAGTTTCACAAGACGAGAGCCCGAGACAATTAAGCACGAGACGAGACGAGAGCATCCTGTTTATTTGCGTTCTCGACTTCCCGAATATTTAGTGTACAACCGGCATATCACATTCTATACCAGCGCGTGCTTCACGATATGAGCGCTCATGCGGATATGCGAATATACTCGTACCTATAGTGTGCAGGAATTGTTCTTATTCGTGCATAGTCATAGATAATCATACTCTCTTCTTCTTACGCTAGTATTACCATTCCAGAAATAAGGGATGAATATAGTCTCATTTAATCTACTGAGTTGGCTTGTCAGACTATACTGAAAAGCCCCCACGATCAGGGGCCTTACCATGACGTATTAACGCGATTCAGTTGACGATCTAAACTGAGTCACTGTCCAAAAACAGAGCACAGTTAAGAACCTAAATAGCATCGTGTTAAGATGTCATGGTAAGGCCCCAAAGATCTCGATATTAGGTCATTGGCTCTGAATGTGACAAGACGCACGATGCCAATCGCTCACGCTTAATAACGTATCACAGGCATCACAGCTACCTCTCTCTATCACTCTTCCTTATTAGTATGACAATGACAGTTGCATTTCGTTAGCGACTGAGCGACGAGCGTGAGCGATTAGCATCTTGGCTACGCACCCAGTACATTAAACAAAATAAGCAATTAACATAATTGTGGTGGACGAGGATATTTTTGCATCACAAAGGACTTGCCCCAACTAGGGTTAGCCGATTAACCCGGAGTTAAGCGTTTTTAGTATGGAAGTCGACAGCAAATTTCGGATTTACTAACCCGGCCAAATAGGCCAACCTACCAACCAATTGATTAAAGGATGACTAACTCCAATCCGATCCGATCCGGGAAGATCTGTAAGTTTCTATAGAATCACGTGATAGCTCGGAGCCCGCGTTTTGTGTGAGTGCTTAATCCTAATAAGGCCTAGTTTACCCTCAGGGTTGGAAGGTCAAATGGCAGTCGGGTAAAACTGCTTTTATAAAGCAGACCCCAGGCTTCCTGCCGTGGCATAAGTCACTCATTATAACCCAGGAAAGATACGGTTTTGATTTTGACAGACATTAAATTATATTAGCCTGATTTTCTCAAATTACGTTCGAATGGGATATTTACAGATAATATTTGCAAAAATCCTACAAATTTTTGTTTCGGAAATAGTTAAAAAAAATTTATCGAAGTAGATTTTTAAAATTAACTTTAATCAATATTTTTCTTGTTTGTGAACATGACGACATATTTGTCTTCTATTTGTTAAAAGCAAAACCGAAGAAAACTTATTCAATTTAGCGACATAACATAATCACCTGTTCCGTACATTTTGCAAATTTAACAGTTTTAATTGAATAAGTTTTAAACAAATGGTAATAGGTAGAAACAGACCCTGACTCATTTTAAACGACAAAAAAATGTAAATACATAAAAATCTTACAAGAAATACGTTTGTAACATGTGTGTACATATTTGTGACGATTCGCGACTCACGATATATCCGTTACGCTAATAAAATCAGCTATTATAAATTATTTCCCAAATAACCAAAATTTCCATACAAGCTGTCAGTTCGATGACTGGATTATTACTCTTAGCTGCTTACCGAGCCTTCTTATACAATGATGATGCTGCTTGTGTCCAAAAGTGCGTCAAAATAATTACGACCCCTCCCCCGTCTCCCAAAAAAATTCACCGTCAACCCCCATCTTATTGATTGTCGTTTCCTAAGTCACTTCAAAAATGTTATAAGTGACTTAATTAAAGTGTCAAAACTTTCCAAAGATGTCGGTAAGTAGGTACATTATCGAAAGTTGAGAAGCTTGTTAATTAGGGCCAATTAATAGTTATTTATTATACAAGGGGGCAAAGTTGTTGTTTAACTCTCGGGCTTATATTGAGACCCGAGCGAGCGAGAGATTCCAAAATTGAGCCACGAGCGTAGCGAGTGGTTCAATAACTGGAATCTTGAGCTTTACGAGGGTCTCAAGGCACGAGAGTTGAACAAACTTTGACGCCGAGTGTAATACCACATTTTTCCCCTCACTATTGCGAGGAAAATACAGACTACATACGATTATAAATTTTATCCACATGTAAGTTATCTTGAAGAAACCATCAAAAATCAATTTCAAAATGTCATAGAGTAAGTACGCTCCTGATACTTAGATATTGCCAACAGCTTACCAAGTGCGGGATAAGACATGATCACATGACCAATTTAAGGTGTGACCTCCGATTGCACATATTTACTATGGGCATATAGGACTCACTTATACTGGACTGGTGGTAAGTGACAGGAATTAGATTACTTTCCCCACATGTGGATAAAATGCGTTTTTCCACGCTAGTTTTAAAGGACAAAACAGCGCTTTCTGAGCTAGTGAGGGGAAAAATTTATTTGAACATTTCTGTTTAAAGATAAACTCATTTATTAATTAGCTGCTTCGTAGGCAGGGTCACTACCAATTAGGCTGCGAGGCCATTAAATAAATAAATATAACTTCGTTATAGTATTTTTAAGTAGGATAAGCAACAATCAAACACAAGGAAAACAATTAATTCTTATCATAACCAGTATTTGTTGAAGTATACTCGGCCGCATTTACTTGTAATTTACTCAGAGCGGTCCATTAGTACCCTGTTTAAACGGAGGGCCGCCCGGTAAACAGAGGTATTGGTTTACTACTCCGAGAAACGGGGTACGAAATAACGATTTTTGCACAAAAATTGCAAAAACGGCACATATACTATGTAAAATGAAAATGAAATGAAAATGATATATTGGTATACAAGATTACACTATGATAATCTAAAACAGCGGTCCCCAAAGTAGGCCCAGCTTGTATCTTGGGAACCATTGAGAGACTTTAGGTGTACTAGTAGGTAATTTAAATAGTTAACGTTACTTTTAATTATAAGTAGTTGATTTTTCAAATTCATAAAAAGAGTGGCAATTACTTAATAATAATAGCATGCAATAGCTTTTAAGGAGTTTGTGTGTGTATTTATATATTATATGTGTGTATGTAGATAAAAATACTATCGCGTTCAAAATTGCATGGGCAGTTTATGAATCAATTTATTCATAAAATGCCCATGCACTTTTGAACGCGTATGTACATAGTTTTATAATAAAATTACGGATAATACTCACGTATTTTTATTTACTATGCGCGATACGCTTCGGACATCTTAGGATGCCATTATCAATGCTACAGTCGAACGATCCCGGTTCCAGGGCTAAAACCGGGTCATCCTCAACGGGTTGTATCATCAAGAAGAAGCTCAGTCTGCACGCGTCGTCGCGCGCGGTTATTGACGCCTGATTATGGCATCCTACGATGTCCGAAACCTGTCGCGCATAGTGACTTACTATATTATTATGCACATACTTAAGTGTTATCCGTTATTTTATTACAACATTAATATGTCTCACGATAGTTTATATTCGATAGGTACAACGTTATTTTGCAATGGACATAAATTGTATGACATGGTTTTGAGTTTGAGTGCATTGGTGGACAAAGGTATGTAATTTTAGCTTTAATATGATGTACCTAAACTACGTAGCAGTATTTTTGAAGAAAAAAATTTTAAGGAAACTGGACTACTCCAAACAAGACCTAGTTTACCCTATGCGTTGGTAGGTCAGATGGCAGTCGCTTTTATAAAACAAGCGCCTACGCCAAATCTTGGGATTAGTTAACAAAACGGGACCCAGGCTCTCTGAGCCGCGGTATAAGCCGAGAAAACTCTAGGAAAAAGAAGACAAGGCCTCCCACGAACTACAACAGTCCTAAAACCTAACTAGAATCCTCCTGATTTTCATCATATACCTAAAAGATTAAAATTTCGAAAACATTTATTTTCAAAATATATATAGTAAGTGTAACTTACCTAACTACCAACCTCTACCTCACTTAAGTCTAAAATAGATCCTTGAGTTATTGTGACCTAGGATGCTAAAGTTTAAATAATATCAACCTTAGAGTTTATTTTGCAAAAAAGGAGTAGACTTCTTTGACCGGTCTATGTCCATCTGTCCATAAACCTGGGCTCGTTTGTCATTAGTCAACACAAGTGTCAGCCTGATGATCGCCGACTAATGACCTGTGCCATTACAGGTCAGCCGCGATCATAAACATGTACACAGTAAGTCACCAAAAGAGACTCATAAATATTGCCAACACTTGTGCAAATGATATCAGTTTTGCGGATGACATGGTTGCTGAGTGCCTCTCCTTGAGGACTGGCTAGATTAGTGGACATATGCGAAAAAAACACTCTCAGTGGTTTGACCAAGCCCCCCGTCAAAACTGAGAACATAAGAGTCATAAGCCCGTCCTTCACTTCCTTACCAAGTAAAGTAAAGGAAGTGTCAAAAAGAGATGTTTGTTATTTCTCCGATTCTGTAGGTTGTCAACAGTTTTGCTGATCCCTTTTGATGCAATTCGTCCAAGCAGCCAAATTAAATACATCGTTGTAATTTGGTAGTCGGTATCAATGCATTACAACTTAATTATAACTTGGTCGCATATTTTGATAGTGAATTTTACAAATGTCGTAAGAGGCACGTAATTAGGTTAGACTTACGACATTTGAGAAATTTACTGCCAATTTCAAGGGCACTTTAAACTGTTGTCATTTGACAGTTATTGTACTACTTCCATGCTTTAGTTATTCTTCCGTGGCTTTGACATACAATGTCGAGAGAAGTGAATGCATGGTCTTTCAAGTCAGAGGTAAAAAGCAACTATCTGTACCACCGATAAGGTTATATGGAACTCCTATGAACAGGATAGATACATTTATTAATTAACATGTGGGCAAGGATGACGCTGACATTGAAAGAGATTTTGTTGAAGACTCAAAAGTGCTTACAGCTAGGTATTAATTGAATTGAATTGAATTTAAAATTGAACTGAACTGTATTTTTTCAAATTATATGAGATGTAATTTTTTGAAAAGATGTGTCCCGCCGAGTTTCTTGCCGGTCCAAAGTGTTAAATCTTCTCGGGTCTGTGGTGTAAGGTTAGAGCCGGTGTAGCTTTATTTATTTTTCTTTCGACGTCCGAAATTGCACTGTAACATGCCTACTTGAAAAATAAATATTTTGATTTTCGATTTAGAGAGCGTTGTCTGTTAGAGCGAATACGGTGGCCCGCAGATTTGCCAGTGGCTCTACTGAGGTTAAAATGAACCTGTTCAGGGCATTTTGTATTACTTTTTACACTGCCAGTCTGTGGGCTTACTATCTGTGTATGAGTTAGTTGTATCACACTCACACTCAAGGCGATTGCTCGTATTTTAATGAGCGTGTGTGTCTGTTAAACAAATGCAAGCTTATGCAAGTGGTCTCAATACTCTCAATGCACGCTGGTCCTATCCCTTGGGAGCTGTACGCAACGCCTGACCGCGCGTAACGCTTTGCTAAACATGAACCACTAAGGCGTAGACTAAGCCCACGGGACAGTTGTGAATGTTTAACTAATGCAAACATTATATTTAGTAAAAGGTAGATTGTTACAAAAGTTAAATAATAAAAACCATCCGTAGCAGAACCAAAATAACCGATATAGCTCTCCGAATCGCTAAACTTAAGTGGCAGCACGTGGGCAGGGCATATTGCACGTAGAACCGATGGCCGTTGGGGCGGAAAGGCTCCCGAGTGGCGACCGCGTACCGGAAGGCGCAGCGTGGGTAGGCCCCCCACATGGTGGACTGATCACCTGGTGAAGGTCGCAGGAGCTTATTTAAGAATTTTATTCACAATTGTATTTAAAACATTAATATAAATTGTAATTTTAATTAAAATATTGACATGTAATTGCTTATTACCAATAAATAATATGAATATGAATTTGAATATGGAGTCCGCTGGATGCGGTCATTGTGGAAATCTTTGGGGGACGCCTATATCCATCCGTGGACGTCTTTCGGCCTTACCTTAACGCAACCTTAGTCTTAACGCAATTCAGTTTAGGCTCAGTTGTGTGGAAGTTGCGTTAAGACGCCATGGTAGGGCCCCAGTTTGTATGGCAGCGATTCAATTTAGGTCCAAAACTGAATCGCGTAAGGTTCCAGTTTAGCGTTAGCTCGATGGTTGGAACGTATAGAAAAGATAGCTCTTATGGAAGACGTTAGCTCAGAACCGAGAGCAATGGCGTATAAGAAGACGCATGTGCTTAGCAGTGGGCAATGAACGGCAAATAAAATAAAATAAAAATAGTTGACTAAAAATAGTTGACTAAAAATAGTTGGTTAAAATAAAAATAGTTGGGAAATAGTTGACTGAGCGAGCGAAGCGTCCCGTTTCAGCTCGGGCAAAAATGCTTTCGTGTGTCTTTCCATTTATTCTCCTCTACAGGTCGCATTTATCAACCAATTCTTGAGAAAGTAAACAAGTTCGTTAATTACATAAATGCAAAAATGGTTACTTTTGTCAAGGCTTAATCAGTTTTTTATACAAATCATAACTGGTTTCGTATTCCCTACCGCTCATGGCCTTACCATGACGTCTTAACGCGGTTCAGTTGACGACCTAAACTAACTCGCTGCCATACAACTGAGTCTAAACTGAATCGCGTTAAGACAGGCATGATAGATAGGGCAGGTAGCCAGGGAATGCAATCGGTTATTTTACTTAACCGTTTTCCCTACAGGTGGCGCAAGCAAACCAATACAAACTTATTCGAATAGCCTAGTGATCACTATTATTCTATACAATCATCTAAGATATTATGTATTTACTAAAACGGGGCTTAATCGTGTATAGATTTTGAAAACAAACCTCCGACGCAGTCTTTCTCCGGGACCACGGGGGCAACGTCGCCCTTGAAACGTCGGAGGTTTGTTTTCAAAATCTATACACGATTAAGCCCCGTTTTAGTAAATACATAATGTGTGATCATCTAAGATCTTAAACTTCTTCATTCGTGTTGAAGTTCCTTCTTCAACTTCATAATTGAGATGTGAGCATGGGTGGCGTTTACAGCTCCAGGCATCACGTCCATCAGCCCCCACTGAGGCCGTACCCTGACGCTTCCCGGCCCGCTGCCCGCTCCGCTAAACGCTCCGCTACACGCTCACACTCAGGACATACAATAAGGCCACTTGTTTAAGCTCCTGAGGTGAGAAACAAATAATCCATCTTAGTAGGGTCGATCCTCTAGCTAATAAATTAATTAATAGGATTTATTCGAAAGGGTCGCATAAATAAAAGCTTATTTGGATAATGAACGAAACGCATTTTGTATGGAAAACAGCCCTAAAACCCTTTTAGGTTGGATGAATTTTCGTTTTGCTTTAACTAAAATGTCGGATTCTTATTAAGTAAATATATTTAGGGGCACTTACAACACCCGGGGTTCATATAAAGGATGATTCACACTAGAACGGGACGGGACGGAGAGTAGCTATGCGTTTTTTTTTCTATTAAATTTGACAGCTTAACGCCGGGTTAGCGGATAACACTCGGTGGTGCGAATGGACCTTATTCGGTTAAAAGCTAATCATTTTATTTTTCTTATTCTGATAATTAGGTCAAGCGTAGTACGAGCGGGCTTCGTAAATAATTGTGATAAGGTACAGAGCCCTATTAACCCAGGAAAGCTACGATTTTGACAGACATTAAATTATAATAGCATGATTTTATCAAATTACGTTCGAATGGGATATTTATAGATGATAATATATGCAATAATCCTACAAACTTTTCCTCCGGAAGTAGGTAGATGGTAAAAAAATAAAACTAAACTAAGCCGATTTTTTTAAATTAACGGTAGCAAATAGTTTTATTGTGTGTGAACATGACGACATATTTGTCTTCTATCTGTTAAAAGAGACACAGAATAAAACGTATTCACGTAAAATCGTTAAATCTACAAAACGTACGGTGCGCGGGATAGATGTGTTATTTCGCTAGTAACATAATTATGTTAATTGGTAGAAACTGGTTCTGACCCGTTTTAAACTGCTTAAAAACATATATACATATAAACCTTACAACAAAAACGTTTGTCACATGTGTGTACATATTTGTGACGATTAGAATCTAACGATATTTTGTTGGATTTTGTTGCCTACATAATACTAGACTCACGATATATTCGTAACGCTAAAAACATCAGCTATTATCAATTATTTCCCAAACACTAAATTTCCATACAAGCTATCAATTCAATGACTGGATTAGATTAATAATTTAAAACGCTTAAACGGCTTATTGTTAAATAACTAACATACCAACCATAATTGCATCTTAATTGTTGAATTTCCCAAGACACTAAACCAGTTTTCATCGTCGGAAATCCATATAATGAGTTCATCGAGTCCCTTACAGCGACTTAATGGAACCCAATTACGAATTATTATAGCTTGTAGCAATTTCCAGACAATTTTACGGTGATCAATCGCGTCTTTGGCGAACGCAGATTGTCTTATAAAATATCTACAAAGGATATTTTAAAGTTATTTTGTCGATAACCCAGTGAAATGAAAAATGAAAATAGATTTATTTGGGAATCTAAATTACGGCTTGTTGTATGTTTGTGCATGTATTTATCCTAGGTAGGATTGATAGACAGTTAAGCCTAGGATTAGTGTCCTGTGCCCTGAACTAGGTACACCTATCTTATAGGGATCAGGGAAGAAACCACCGCTACTCCTAAAGACGCCACATAGATTAATAATAATAAGATTAACTAGTTAAGTACAATTTCAAGTTTACACTTAGGTACTCTATTTATTATTTGAAATTATTATTGTGACGATCTTTTTGTGAATTCATTTAATTTTATCTTGACATGTAAAATATAATGTTAATTTTCAATAAGAAATAAATAAAACTAAACTAAACTCTATTACCAATTGTTGCGATGTTATTAGCTGACATAGCTGACTTTTCTATATTTAGTTTTACACCTTTTACCTATATTTAGTTTTCACAAAATATCAACTACCTATATTATATTTATACTATTAAAAAGTAAATGTGTGTGCGAAGTCCATGTGTAAGAGTATGTGTTTCTGTGTGGATGTGTAAGCGTGTGTGAGTGAAGATGAACTATTTCACGGCATACTAAATAGGTACTGGCGTATAATAATTGTGACTAATTATTAAGAAGGTACATGTAATATTTAAGCAAATACCAATTTTAGAACAACAGACCAACACAGACAAATATTTGTATACTAAGGCAAGGATTTGACGAATATAAATAAGGGACGCGGATTGAAATAACTATTTGTTGTAATGTCAAATAACTTTTCAGTTTCTGCTTAGTTTAGTTTTAGAGCCCAATTACGATTTTTTTTTACCAAGTTGTGCGAATTCCTATTAATGATGTTCAAATACTCATTCACTTTGTTGTAAAGAAAGGTTGCAAGGAAGTTTAATTGTCGGCGATAGAATGCAGTATTGTGTGCAACAGAGTCAAAAGCCTTGCGTTTTCTACGTCCAACAAAACTTGTTCGCCCGGTTGGGTAAAGGGCATATTTCTGTTGTTTTAAGCACACTCGCTCATTATAAAGTTGCCGAGCTGTGAGGACCTCAGCTATTAAGTAAAGTGTTCTCGTGCAAAATCTGATCGGCTTCAGGAACATAACTTTAAGAATAGCTCTTTGAACACACCGCCCCAGACCGGTATGCAATAAGACAAGTTAACAACGATTAAGCCAAAGCAAAGTAAACTGTATTTTTTGTCAGAGACACGCTTTAGTTTTTTAAATATGAAGATTAGCTTACGTACAGGGTCGGAGAGATTACGAATGTGACTAGACCAGGAAAGATGTTGGTCTACGATTATACCTGAGAATTTCAACGTGGACAACAATACCTTCTTACGTATTATTTGGATATTTGCATGAGTAAATCCTTTAATATGTGTAATTTGACAAATATCATGAATACCGTCGGGCTAAATAATTAAATTCCAAGCTTGGTCCTCGATCAAAACATTTCAATTCATATTATTGAAAGCAATCCGATTCGACTCACTCAACGGACTCGTAAATAGTGCTGTGCTTAATTCATGCGCGGGAATATTCCTGTAATATTCCTGGGAAACGGTGTAGCCGGCCATGTCTCGGTATACTTAATGGATTATCTTATCTGTCGGAAGCCTGCACTAATCAGATTGAGATATTTGTAACTTATCTGTTAATGTTAACCTTTGTTTTAATACTACAACGGTGATAAACAAGGATACGGCTAGCCTGATGGTAAGCGGTCACCGTAGCCTATGGACGCCTGCAACTCCAAGGGTGTTACATGCGCGTTTCCGACCCTTTAAAATAAAGGAGGATTCGCTGTGTTGACAGCTAAAGGGGCAAGCTTTGCTCCGCGGGTCCCCAGCTGTCAACACAGTAAATCCTCTTGGAGCTCTGGCGACCTTACTCACCAACAGAAACACAGCACTATGGGAAGAGACCCTACTCATAGTGCTGTGTTTGTCACTCATAGACCTGTACCTGTAATAAAATTATAGCGACTACAAACACAGATAACGAATTCAATAACAAACCGAGCGGCGTTGAACAGCCATATACAAATTCGTTACTCTCGTTGCTAAAAGCCGGTGGTTGACATATATTTTATGAAATACGAGGCAAACGAGCTGATGTATTCTATTGGTAAGCGACGACTATCGCTGCCCATGAACACCTGGAATTCACATGTGCATTGCCGGCCTATGAGATAGAAGTACGCTTTTATATGCAGGTTTCAATAAGGTTATATCGGTCCGGCAATTAGATAATGAAACATGGAACGGGAAGGGATGGGGCGAGACTGGAAACTCTGTCAATTTCTATAGAAAGCGTCACGTGACATCCGAGGGCTCCGAGCTATGACGTGATTATTTCTATAGAAATTGACTGATTTTCCCGTCCCGTCCCGTCCCGTCCCGTGCTGGTGTGAGTCATCCTTTAATCGTCATCTACAAACGCTGTCAACTCCAAGTTACGATAATGTTTTTAGAGTTTATTGACCCCAATATTTATTTTTATTTTAACTGGGATATAAAAAAACATGACTCCTCCTTCTTAAAAGTCCTTTAAAAATCGAACAGTCCCTTAAAAGTCACGTATTTATATCACAAAAAGCGTGGCATATTTCGGGTGCTGTCTAAGCCGCAGAGGTGATAACATCACTCTGGCCGACGATGACTGTTCCATGAAGTCGAAACATGTCGCGTGCACAAGTTCCCATCGTTTGGGAAAATTTGATTCGCGTCACTAATGTTCCGTTTAAGTGGGTAAAGGCGTGTTTATTTCAACCCAAACGGTGTTGCCATGTTTAAGTAGTTTGTATACTTAACGGATTATCCTAGGATGGAAGCCTGCTCGAATTAGATTAAGATATTAAGCTTTAAGATCCCAGCGTCCAATCCTGTTGATCATGACTATAAATTCTGTTTGTATTATTATTTGTATCGTTCTACTAACGTAACTAGTGGTGACCGTTCCTCGTTCGTCCGAAACTGAAGCTCGGGAGTTTCAATTCTCGATGGATTATTTTTTTAAATATAAATAATTTTTTTTTTATTCATGGCATATTACAGTAAGTAGGTGTTTTCAAAAATAGGGTAGCATTTCCTTTTTTTTTTGATATAGGAAGTTTTGGGTTTTTTATTACTGTTAAGTTTTTATTTATCATCCATCCTTTTCGGTTCATTCATCTCATTTAAAAGTATATATTCGGTTGGGGAAAAAGAAAAATATAGTCTTGACAGACAGTCGAGTCAAGTCAGGGGAAAAAAGCGGATCAAATTGTTTGAATATCAAGAGGAATTAAGCTGGCCAGCGAAGTCGGGACAAATATATCCACGGGTGAGTGTAGGGCTTATTATATATATTGTTTTCTTTTTGTTTGTTCACCATGTGTCCGAGGCGTGGACAATAAATTCAAAATTATGAACCAGCGCATAAATTAACATTTTGGTCAATCGAGCGGATTGATGCATTTTCGGACTTAGTTTTATTGTCGACGCCTCGGCACATTCGGTTCATTTTTCGGTCATTTTTCGGGGAAATATTTATGTTTTAGTTCTCATTGTTTAATATTGGAGGGGACGTTTTTATTTTGTCACAATTCATTTTCATATTCAATTTCATGCTTACTAAAAAAAACCTACATACTTATTTTATCCGTTGCGGTTTATCGGATTGAATTGCGGTAGCTATTTTTGGGGAATATTAAATTGGGATTGAATTTCATGCGGGAAATTCAATTGCGATTTCAATTTATCTAAAATTATTTTATTATTTTTGACGTCTCAAATTAAAACAGTTTGGTTGCCAGGTTACCATATTGCGATAGTGTAGGTTAATTTTGTTGTATAATTTAATTGCTTCATTGGCCTAGCGGTTACATTGTTTGCTTTGCAAGCGTGAGGTCGACGGTTCGAGTCTCAGGAAATGTACACTTTTTGTATTTTTCCAAGTATTGTATTTATCGTTAATGCGGTGTAAAGCATTATTTATCGGTACTTAATGCTATTTCGGTACTTATTCCAGAGGTTCGGAACATTTATTTGAAAGGTAAAATAAACTTGTATTAAAGTTAGCGGAACAAGCTTAATATATTATTTCGAAGTGCGGTTTAAATATTATATTTTAAAAAAAATGCGGTTTTCGGTGCGTTATAAAATTATAACCATTATAATTAATGAGGATATGTATAATTATTATTTGTAGCTTCCATGGTGTTTTTCTTGGTTGTGTTATTCCTATTAGGGTTACTGTTGATTTTATTTGTTTGGACTACGCACTCGAATAAAAGTGTAAACATGGCAGCAGCTAGGCGGATACAGTTGTTGCAGATGAAGTATCAAACAGCTTGTCGTAGTCTTGATGTAATGTATGGGTTGGCTGGTAATCCAGAATTGTTTTCGGAACAAGAAAATGATTTTATGGTGCGGTGTCAGGATCTTGAGAAGGTTTATGAGGCATATACGGAAATGTTTTATGAACTCCAGCTATCTGCTGCGGATATTGAGAATTTTGATCGGGAAGGTCACAAACAAGAGTACGATGCGTATAATAAAAAATATTATTTTATAAAACATCGGCATTTAAGGTTGACTGCAGCTAATTCGGACAATAGCTGTTGCAACACAAGCGGCAAAGACAATTCTAACGCGCGGAAAAGAGCATACCTTCCTAAAGTGAAACTTCCTACTTTTGCGGGACAGGTAGAGGAGTTTGTTCCTTTTATGGAACTGTTTCAGTCATTGGTGGGCAATGATTCTTCTTTATCGGACACGGAAAAAATGTATTATTTGGCAGGATCACTCTTGGGGGAACCAAAGACTTTAGTCCAGCATTTATCGGTAACTGGGGACAATTATTCCGTTGCGATCGAGTTGTTAAATGCGCGGTACAACAATAAAAGATTGCTGGCGGATCGGTTGTTGCATAACTTATTGGGTGTTTCTAATGTCACCTCGAAAGGAATAAGTGGGCTAAAAACATTCCTTAACACTTTAATCGAGAATACAAAGGCTTTGGAAAAAATGAAATTTCCAGTTGATTCATGGTGCTATTTGCTGTTCTACATTAATTTTCAAAAGTTAGACAACAATTTGAAGAAACACTTTGAAGATAAGCACGCTGAGAAAGAGATGCCTACATTTGCGGACCTACTAAAATTTTTGGAAACGGAAATACGGATTCTGGAGTCCAGTGCGGACTCACATGTCAGTACGTCGTCAGCGGTTAGGCGTGGTGACGGAGGACAGAATCATACGGTTAGGGCTCATGCGGCTTTTCAGAGCGCGGGGTCAAAATCGTCTTGCAGAATGTGCGGAAAAAGCGGGCACTTCATTGCCAAGTGTGAAAAGTTCTTAGAGATGAAACCTACGGCTAGAAAACGGCAGGTTGTGTCGCTCAGATTGTGCTTCAAGTGTTTAAATGGTCACAATATTGATCAATGCACTTATAATAAAAACTGTTACAAGTGTGATTCGGCGAAACATCACTATTTGTTACATTTTGATCTTCCGACAGCTGGTACAGATCGTGAACACCGTTCGACATCAAATAATGTTGCTGCAAGTGGAAGGGGTCACAACTCTGCATCGCCTTTCCCAAGCACTTCTGGTGTGAGTTCACCTGTGGCCAGTGTTCCAGGAAGTGCGGTCCCTGGAGTGACTGGACTAACAGCTCTGCATGCCAGTAAACCGCAGTTTAAGCGGCAGGTGCTCCTCGCGACGGCTATAATAAGAGTATTGGACGGTAGTGGCTGCTACCAAGAGGCGCGGGCCATGCTGGATGGAGGAGCCGAGAGCACATTTATTTCGGAAGCATGTGTGCAAAGATTGGGTTTAAAGCGGTTTAAATCTGATACGGCTACACTCACAGGATTGGGCTGCACACCTGTTCAAGGAGGCAGAGGTGTGGTTAATCTGACCATGACACCTAGGCTGACGGATCAACCTGTTTTAGTGACTACAGCTACAGTTTTAAACAAACTCACTAATGACCTACCAGGATGTTCACTCCCAGCTGAATTGGTGCATAATTATCGGGGATATAATCTTGCGGATGAAAAGTTTTATGTTAGTCGTGAAATCGACATTGTGATCGGTGAAGATTTGCTTTGTGACGTTGTACTCACTGGACGTCTTAAGATTAAAGATCACATTCCACGGGTATCGAAGACGGTGTTCGGTGACGTGTTGTCAGGTCCGGTTACCATTGCGGCGTCTGGTCCTCAAGCGACTTGCTCTCAGAACTTTTTCTGTAGTTCAAGCACGGATAAGATTTTGGAACGATTCTGGGAAGTTGAGGATATTCCAACTAAGGTGGAATGCCCTAAGGATCTGGAATGTGAAATGATTTTTAAGGATACTCATCGACGGGTTGAAGAGGGCAGATATATGGCACGGTTGCCTTTTTTATCGGACGCTCCAGATCTTGGAAACACGGTACCAATAGCCATGAAGCGGTTCTTTGCTATGGAGAGGCGGCTCCTTGCGAACGGAAATGAAACGTTTAGAGAAAAGTATATTGGATTTATGCGGGAGTACCTAGAGACGGGGCATATGTCTCTTTGTGATGGAGATCCACTGGACTATACACGCGGCAGTTATGTGATTCCACATCATGGAATATTTAAGGCGGATTCTGACAAAATTCGAGTTGTTTTCGATGCTAGCTGTATTTCGAGTAATGGAGTCGCTCTTAACGACTGTTTACACGCGGGACCGAAGTTACAGCGTGATATCGCAGATATAATGTGCAGGTTTCGATTACATCCTTATGTGTTTACAACAGACATTAGAATGATGTTTCGACAGATTTTGATTGCTGAGGAGGATCGGCGGTTCCAACTCATCTTCTGGAGGGAGTCTCCTGACTTACCTTTGCTGGTTTATCGGCTCAATACGGTAACTTATGGAATGAAATCGAGTCCATATCTAGCAATCCGGACGCTACGACAGTTAGCAGATGACGAGGGAACAAGATATCCTGCAGCGGCGCACCTTCTTCGCTCTTCAGTGTATATGGATGACATTTTAGGCGGAGCAGATTCTATAGAAGAAGCATGCAAATTGAAACAGGAGCTGACGGACTTGTTACGCTCTGGCGGTTTTGAATTGAGCAAGTGGACTTCAAACAGCGGGGAAGTCTTACAAGGCATAGAAGCGGAGCATTTGGAAAAGCCTAAAAAAATATTTGATAGTGCGGATGGGCCTAGTTTCTTTAAACTTCTAGGCATTCAGTGGGATTCAAAAAGTGACAGTTTCTCATATCGTACAAGGCTAGACGACACTAGCGGGTGCACTAAGCGATCAATTTTGTCTACACTGGCTAGAGCTTTTGATCCTTTGGGGTGGATTTCTCCAGTAATATTTCAAGGCAAAGTCCTTATGCAGAAGATGTGGTCGAAGAATCTATCGTGGGACTCAAAAGCCCCCGATGATGTGGCGGTAGAATGGAAAGGCATTCTGGGAGATTTACCATTAATTTCGCATCTCCGTCTGGAGCGTTTCGTCTTATTAGACGTTAAGCATTGTTCCTTGCACGGATTCTCAGATGCATCGGAACTTGGATATGGTGCAGCGGTATATCTGAGGACTGTGGGACAAGATGGCAAAATAAAAGTTAGTTTGATGATGGCAAAATCTCGCGTTGCGCCGATCAAATCGAAGCTAACTATACCAAAACTCGAGCTTAGCGGGGCTATGTTGCTTGTCCGACTTTTGAAATACGTTGTTGCTGCTATCAGTGATGACATGAAAATCGATGGCATCGTCGGATGGTGCGACAGCACTATTGTGCTTTCGTGGCTAAAGGTGTCACCACATTTATTGCAGGTTTTTGAGGGAAATCGAGTTTCACAAATTGTAAATTGCGGTTTAGATATGGTATGGAGACATTTACCTTCAGAAATGAACCCAGCTGATGTCGCAAGTCGTGGTTGTCGCGCATCGGAATTGCTTGAGCATCCATTATGGTGGGGACCGGTTTGGCTGAAAGGTGATGAAAACACCTGGCCGAAGAATATTATGGACAAAGCTCAAGAGGAATTACCCGGGTTGCGGAAAAATAAGATAAATGTTCGGGCTCTAGTAGGAATTACTACCGATGACAGTATTTATACCCGGTTTAGTAGTTTGAATATGCTACTGGCGGTCGTAGCATATTGTTTTAGGTTTATAAGAAATGCCAGGAGTCCATCGGATAGAGTGGTGGGAGTGCTAACAGTGCCAGAGCGACGGTTTGCTCTGCAGCGGTTAATTAAATTGGTTCAGCAAGTGGAGTTTGCGGAGGACATCCACTGCTTATCCCGGAACAAAGAGTGCTCTACGCGGTTACGGCGGCTCGGGCCTTTTATTGCAGATGATGGTTTACTGCGCGTTGGTGGCCGTCTGCAGTATTCCAACTTATCGATGGATAGAAAACATCCTGCAATCTTGCCAAAGTCACACACCTTAACAGGCCTGATCGTGGATCATTTCCACATACTTTATTGCCATGCAGGGGCTACCGTCCTGACAGGAGTTTTACAACGGCAATTTTGGATTATATCAGCTGGGCAAGTGATTCGGACACGAATTTATAAATGTATAAAATGCTTCAGAACTAAGGCCAGGCCCACAGCGCCAATTATGTCCGCGTTGCCCTGGGATCGGGTCAATGCGACTGGTGTATTTCACACTGTACAAACGGATTTTGCCGGTCCGTTTAGCATTAAACATTCTCGTTTGCGGAACGCAAAGATTTTGAAGGCTTACCTTTGCGTATTTATTTGCTCTGCGTCTAAAGGGGTTCATTTAGAGTGCGTCACTGATCTCTCAACGGAAGGATTTTTAGCTGCCTTGACGCGCTTCACGTCTAGACGTGGTATGCCAAGCATGATACGCTCAGATTGCGGAACTAATTATACGGGAGCGAATAGGTATTTGGATGATGTGCGGAAATACTTGGCTTCTCAGGAAGTCCAGCAAGGACTTAGCGACGGCGCAGCTAAACACTCTATTACTTGGCGATTTAACTCCCCAGCGGCCCCTCATTTTGGCGGTCTGTTTGAGGCGACCGTAAAGTCGGCTAAAACTTTATTGCGGCGCGTTATAGGCGAACAAATTTTAACGTTCGAGGAACTCGTAACGATATTTACTAGAGTGGAAGCAGTGTTAAACTGTCGTCCCTTATGTCCGTTGTCTCAAGACCCTCAAGAACTGGAGGTGCTGACGCCTGCACATTTACTTATCGGTAGACCGTTGCTTTCAGTTCCGGAGTACAATCTGGAAGACGTTCCCAACTCTCGGTTGAGTCGTTTTAGCTTGATACAGGCTATGTCGCAGCGTCTTTGGAGAAAATGGAGTGAACAGTATCTACACTCTCTCCAAATGCGTAGGAAATGGACGTCTCCGACTGATCCGCCTAGGCTGGGTGACCTTGTTTTATTAAAAGAAGAAAATTTACCCTCCTTAAGATGGAAATTAGGTAGGATAGAAGAGTTGTTACCCGGTAAGGACGGAGTTATCAGGGTTGTGAGGCTGAAAACTACAACAGGTAGTCTTACGCGGCCTGTTGTTAAAATATGCAGACTACCCCTAGATGACTAGGTGGTTATGGTGATACCAAACTGTTTTAGTTAAGTTTAAGTTAGTACCTTTTTTACATAGTTGACATTTTTTTTGTTGATAAAGGCTTTTGCCTTTCTCGGGCGGGGGTATGTTAAGTTTTTATTTATCATCCATCCTTTTCGGTTCATTCATCTCATTTAAAAGTATATATTCGGTTGGGGAAAAAGAAAAATATAGTCTTGACAGACAGTCGAGTCAAGTCAGGGGAAAAAAGCGGATCAAATTGTTTGAATATCAAGAGGAATTAAGCTGGCCAGCGAAGTCGGGACAAATATATCCACGGGTGAGTGTAGGGCTTATTATATATATTGTTTTCTTTTTGTTTGTTCACCATGTGTCCGAGGCGTGGACAATAAATTCAAAATTATGAACCAGCGCATAAATTAACAATTACTAAATCATGAGTACTATTGATTTTGTAACGTATTTTTTCATACATTTGGTATGGGCCGTTACAAAACTATCACTTTTTTTTTGTATGGAAAATCGAGGATCTATTATATTTTCATTAAAATTGTGCACTTTTTTCTGAAAATTCCCGACACATTATATTACACCAAGGTGACCAGAAACAAAAGAAAATACTATTGCCACGAAATGGTCCTGACTCAGCATCTTGCTAGTCTAGGTGGCCAGCTCTGAGCCCTACGTCTTAACGCGATTCAGTTTAGGTTCTTAACTGTGCTCAGCTGTATGGCAGTCACTCAGTTTAGATCGTCAACTGAATCGCGTTAAAACATAATGGTAAGAGCCCTGGTCGTCTGTGATTTAGCCATGGATCGTGACAGCGTATAAAATAATGATACAAACAAAGAAAAAACCGAATATAAAATTAGACGGAACAACCAACAAAAGATCTTTGTACAAATGGTACAATACAAACATGCAAAAGAGGTTATGTAAAGGAAGGCTTATATGGAACGCTCCGCGCGTATTCAAATCAATCGTTTTTGGGCAACCCTTTTTTTTCTCAGGTTAAATCCGTTATGGATCCCACTCGGCCCGGGAGAAACCGAGTGGGTATGTCCGACTCGCACAAAAAAACCCTGAGGCGCTTCGCTTTGGGGTGGGGTCTCGGGAACACGATTGCACGACCTCCGATACCCCGCCAAATCGTAAGCAACCCTGCGTGCGTAGGCAAGATGTCAATCGCTCACGCTTAATAACGTATCGTAACTACCTCTCTCTATCACTCTTCCTTATTAGTGTGACAATGTTAGTTGCGTTTCGTTAGCGACTGAGCGTGAGCGATTGGCATCTTGGCTAAGCAACCTGGTGTTCAAAACTGTTTGGCTATGAGACTGTGATCTGTGTTCGCTTTTTCTATGAAAGGTAAATTTTGGACGTTGAAATTAAACACTTTAGAAGGGATTAATCGCGTTTATTAACACCATGGCCCTACGTTTCGAGTCCTTAACAGCACTCGTTTTCACAGGGTTCCAAAATTTGAAGAAGAAGTGTTTATACAGGTTTAATTTTAGTAGAGAAATTAGGGGACTACGGTAACTCTCAAAAGCAAGTTCTTATATCCTGGAGTAAGTCTATGCTCTTACTTCATCATAAGATAAAAATGCAACACAACCGCGCACACAATTAATTAGTGAGTTTATTTATACTTGAAGATTCCAATAGAAAGAGCGATTAACACAATTTGTTAATTTAACAGTTCATTTTGCTGCTTTACACAGAAAATTAACGCAATTATCTTAATGTCGCTCTTTCAAACAGATATCTGTTTCTAATTGGTTTCAAACGAGGTCTAAATGTGGTCATTTATATCTTCAATGGCTTTTCTCTATATATTTATTGGCAACAGTAAAAACCTCCAACACTAAAAATTAAAAATAACTTAAATAAAATAACTAAGAACAAAATTAAACTAAAAAACTAATAGCCCCGGCCCCTGGGGCAAGGTCCCAAGAATGCTGGCAGCGTTCCCTCGCTGTATTGCAATACTTATGCGTTGGGCGAGGTAGCTGCCAGCCTTTTTATCCCCGGAGACGTCGACCAGACGTTTGGCCAAGTCTTTATACAGGCTTTAGGCCGCTGGACCCCACGGACCAAGGGTCTCAACACCAAAAGGAACAAAATTGTAGTTGGCGTCAAGACCCCAGTATTTTTGCCTCTTGAGGGCCTCTGCCGTCTCGGCCGCCGCGCCTGCTCTATTAATTGTACCGTGGAGGTGGGATGGCACCAGTGTATCCACGCAAGTGGCGTCCCAAACTAGCACCCGTCCCAACCTCCAAGGAATGAGCGACATACCATCAGGCCTCTTGCCATCGTCCCTAACCAGACCAGTCGGCTCGAGTAACGCCGGCACGTTGACGGTGGCAAGAGCCCGTCGGATGATGTCGTTTAGTGCGGCATGCCGAGAGAAGCGGCCCGCGCTCTGTTGGCACGAGAGTCCGTGGTGTCCCAACTGGTCGACGTCTTTGCCACAGAGGCATTTGTGTGGTGCACTTAAATAGTGATCCCCAAACGCAGGCCAACCGCTAGCCGGAGTGTCTCTGGGGTGAGGTAGGTCCCGGTGTTAGGGGAGGGGTAGGCATTTAGCCAGTGGCCAGCTTCTCTACACAAAACATATGTACTCGTTATTATACTTCAACGTAATTGTGTTCTATATTTGCGATTCATTCAGCAAAAGGTAACACTTTGTCGCTTGTCAATAAGGTGCTAATGCTATACAAATTCATTTAGAAGTACTTCATTGAAATAATTTTAACGTGTTTACATATCTGTGCCTGTCTGGGATACGTATCTTAACACTTAACCACCTACGAAAGGTCTCTTAGACCTTTGCAAATATAGATTTTAATGGCCTTGAAGATCTTGCGTGACCATTAACATTTTTCTCGGACCAACACCTTTGTTTCCACGAGTCTGAAATCAATTGTTGCTAGAGCCTACGTCAACGCACTGTAAAGCGGGATGCAACTGTAGATAACGTGTCGTGTCCTTCGATATAAAATGCGTCGGTTCCTTACCGCGGGTATGCTCCGCCGCCTCGGAATTCCTAGTGGAACGAGGAATACGCTTACGAGAGTTTAAATTTTATGGTAATGATATTAAAAACGAATTACCATCATGCATGACATCATTTCAGCCAAAAAAGTCCACTGATGGATATATGCCTCCCGAAGATCGCCATGACGACCGGTCCTGTGCTACTTGCTTCCAGGGTCCCGTGGCCATGACCTGGTCATCTAACCACCTTGTGGGAGGTCTGCCTACACTGAGTCTTCCGGTAAGCGGTCGCCAGTTGAGTAGTTTTGGCCCCATCCGCCATCCGACCTCCTAGCAATGTGCCCAGCCCACTGCCAGTTAACTCTAGCAATTCTGAAAGTAATGTAGGCTTTGGTTATTTTGCGTATTTCCTCATTTCTGATTCGATCACGCAAGGAAACTCGGAAATGTTAGTGACAATAAAATCAAACTGTTATTGCTTATTAATAACTTGTTTCCGAATAAGTCATATTATTATCAAATATATCTAACAGTTACCCAATAAAGGGAACTGAATATTCAGACCGAACTGAACACCAAAACGTTCTTGAATAAACAGAATAATAACACACTTATTTAAACTTTCACACATTATAAATTTACTAAAACAGGACTTACGAATGACTCATACTAGCACGGGACGGGGCGGGACGGGGCGGGACGGGAAAAGCTGTCAATTTCTATAGAAAGAATCACGTGATAGCTCGGAGCCCTCGGATGGCACGTGACGCTTTCTATAGAAATTGACAGATTTTCCCGTCCCGTCCCGTCCCGTCCCATCCCATTCTAGTGTGAGTCATCCTTTAATAATTATCAACAGATCAATCCATTCCGATCTAAATCTAAATTCGAGTCGCCCTTCAATAAAGCACATTGTCAGTGCACTGTAACCGTTGAATCCTTCCCCTGGCTTCATGCATCGCTAATTTTCACTACCCTAGCCAGTCACTGGTTTCATGGCTCGCTAATTCTCACTATCCTGCCGACTCAAGAATTCCGCCTCAAGTCTCAATATTGAACAATCCCCAAGCAAATTTGCTCTTCAGCAAGCGGCATTTGAACTGAAATCAGGCGCGGATTCAATATTTTTTTACACCACTGTTACCAACGAAGTTCTGTGAGTTGTGTCAAATATTAGCATAGCATAGAGTTGTGCCCGCTCGGTCTTTGAAGGGAGCGCTCCCATCTCGTTCAATCGGTCAAAGGAACTAGTTCGCTCTTTTAGTTCTTTAGTTCCTTTAGTTCAGCGCGAATTTTGACGTCTGGGAATAGGTTGAACTGCGACCTAACAGCGCGCGAGCCGAGCGAGCGAAGCGAGCTGCCGCAGAACCGAATCTTTCGCGGCCCCCCTTTGCAACCAGAGTCACCGTTAGGTACGACGACGAGCGAAGTGAGGAGGAGTGTTAGGTTGAACTGTGACCTCACAGCGCGCGAGCCAAGCGAGCGTGCCGCGGCAGCGGCCGGCGAAGCGCCGGAACCGAATCTTTCGCGGCCCCCCTTTGCAACTAGAGTCACCTTAATTCGTACTCGTAATAACAAGTAATTCGGAATTCACAAAATAGAGATTTTAACCATCGGAAATTTTACAATCGGAATTTTATTTATCGGTATAAATAACTTCGGAATAATGTAATTCGGCATTCGTTGTTTTAAAATTCGGAAATTTTATTTTCGGTATTTTTTTGTATCGGAATGATTAAATTCGGTATAATGTTAATTCGGAATTTAAAAATTCGTTACTTTTGTTATTCGGATTTATAAATATTCGTGCTTTGATGAGTCGGAATTATGACGATCGGAGTTTTGATAGGTCGGGATTTTCATAATCGGTATTGTAAAATTTGGGATTTCAAAAATCGGCAAAAAGTTTTTCGGGATTATGTAGTGTACCCAGATAGAATAATCATAATCATTTTTAAACATAATTATTAAACGGGTCTAACGCGAATTAATTTGTTTACCTTATTTACCGACGTTTCGACACAGGATGACCAGTGAAACCTGTGTCGAAACGTCGGTAAATAAGGTAAACAAATTAATTCGCGTTAGACCCGTTTAATAATTATGTTTAAAAATGTGTTTAAATCGCGAAAGTTTTAAATGTCATAATCATTTTATTGATAATATTCAAATTACATGTCAAAACCAAAAAATTCTAAAATATTTACATGGAGAATATATACACGAATTCACTTTCAAAGAATTTTGTGTACTAAACAAAATCTAAGCTAATATTACTTTAATAGTTCAACATTAAATGAACTATGAACTCTATTCTAGATACAGTAAGGTTCAACATTTTAATATGGAGTGGAACTTTTGTATACATTTACTGCAAAATGCAAAACACATGAATTCCGAGAGTAGTCAATTTTTATGAACGCGTTGTAGTTTGATCGTAAATTATATTTAGTGCGATGCTAAGTTGTACTTTGTAGTTCCGTTGTACTCTAGTACAGCTTTGTGGAAATGGGGAAAGACGCCAAATTGTAATTTACAGCTATAATAACACTATGATATTCCTAGTATGCTGTATGCTTACATTATTTACCCTTTGTATTTGTTCTGTAACTTATTTTTATATTCGTCGTTATTTTGTTAGTTATTGCATTTGGAAGTCGCTCTAATGCAGCTTCTTTTTTGTAATATTACCTCAAACCGTAAGCAAACGTAGGTTTTAGTACTATGAGCCGATATAGCAAGATAATTTTATATTAACCACTAAAGCCTAATGAAGTTTTTAATTTATTGCGTACACTTATTTGAGAGCAATTAAGTATCACTTGTGGCAGTAGTGACGTCAGGCCAGTATGACAAAGCGATACATTGCGCCCTTAATGATTTTATTAGGAAAAAAACACAGAACTACCAAAACAGTTAGTCACGTTCCAAACACGACTACTTATATAAAAATTACTATTTGAAGAAAAACCACAACTGCTGAACTCTTAGGGCGCCACTTCACTGCGGGATGCGGGTTCGCGTATTTGCTGTGCTTGTCCGAATATGCCATGTGTGGAGGGCTTATTCGCCTGCATTTGCACTTCACCTATAACAGCATTTGTACATCACCTTCCGTTCATTATTTGTGTTGGTTTGTAGTAAAAGGTACTCATATCTCCACGTTACAGAAAACCGCAGTTTCATAACACTAGACCCTACTCATAGAGTTGTTTCTGTTCGTGAGTAAGGTCGCCAGAACTCCAAGAGGATTCACTGTGTTGACAGCTGGGGACCCACGGAGCAAAGCTTGCCCCTTTAGCTGTCAACACAGTGAATCCTCCTCTTTTTTTTTAAGAGTCGGCAACGCGCATGTAACACCCCTGGACTTGCAGGCGTCCATAGGATACGGTGACCGCTTACCATCAGGCGGGCCGTATGCTTGTTTGTCACCGTCGTAGTATTAAAAAAAGAAAACTTTGTCACTTGTTGATAATGTTCATTTCTAATATTAATTCTAGGCATTAGCGCCTTATCGGCAAGCGATTAAGTGATACCTTTTAATCAAAACCGGTCAAGTGCGAGTCGGATTCACCCACCGAGGGTTCCGCACAAAGGAAGTCCACCCATGACCTTAGATACTTAAAAATACTGGGGGCACGGAACTCTCAGTGTGCGGCAATTATACGATTTTTGGATTTTCTCCTATACTTATGCTATAAGCTCCTGTTTTTTGACAAATTTCGTGATTGTATGCCAACCCTATACATTTTGATTCCCATTGCAAATGTATGGGAAATGCGACATAAACGACCGTATCTTTTGATTACATTGACGTAGAGGTTTGGTTCTTTGACAGTTTTAAGAAACTGCAGTCTTGTGTATGTGGTATTAATTTCTAATTGATACTTCTACGCGTTTCCAAAATAAAGGGTCTTGACGGACAGACGGACGGACACCAAAGTGGGTATAAGGGCCGTGTTTTCCTTTTGAGGTACGGAACCCTATAGCCAAAACTTTTTATAATAAAATATTTGGAATTTTCATAGCAATACTTCTTCAATTAAAGTCCTCAGGTTCTTTATTAACAAGCGGCTCTCCTTAATTGGTGCTCAAGGCGTTTCGAAATACATCTTAAAATAAACCTTGAGGAAGATATTTATAAATTGGTTTAAAGGATAACGAATGTTAATAATTAAATTTTTACATTAAAGTATTTCTGGTGCTGATGAGAAATAATTAGGAAGTTTCTTTTTAAGACTAGCTTTTAGAAAGAGGGAATTATATTTTAGGGTTCGTTCCAAAATGGTAAAAAAGAACCCTTATGGTGCGACTCTGTCTGCCTGTCTGTCACACCGTTAAATATCTCGAGAACTACTAAAGCTACCGATTTGAAATTTGAGTAGTTATAGAAAAGGTTAACTCAGACACATTGAGGGGGGATTTATCATGTGTTTTAATTTATTTTTAATGAAAAATACCCGATAAAAGGGGAAGCAAAAATTAAAAATTTTGCTCATCATTTGAAAGGGCTTGATTAGTACATTTTAAAACAATTTTTAACATTTTTTTACAGTATCACTACATAGTATAAAACAAAGTCGCTTTCTCTGTCCCTATATCCCTATTTATGCTTAAATTTTTAAAAGTACCCAACGGATTTTGATGCGGTTTTTTTAAATAGATAGAGTGATTGAGGAGGAAGGTTTATATGTATAATAACAATCCGTGCGAAGCCGGGGCGGGTCGCTAGTTTATTTATAAACGAAAATGTAAAAAAAATACCATTCCCCTATATCTGAAGTTTACGAAAAGTGTTTAGGTTAAGTTTAGGTGAAAGTGGTGGACTAAAGCCTAATTCACAATTGACGATACATTACGATTTTATATAATTATCAAAGTAGTGGTAAACAAGAACAAAGCCCGTGCGATTGTGAGGAGTGTCCGGTAGCCGTAATTTGTGTTACCTTCAGGCTTTGTTTGCCATTGACAGAATCCCCGCAACGTCAGTCATTCAGTCATTTTAGGATATGTTACACTTCTCAGCGTGGTGGCTCTTGAGGCGAGGATTTTAGTAGTTGGAGCAGAAGCTAGCTGCCTTTACCGAGGCTTTATGATACATCATACATCTCTATCCACTGCTACGGGTGTAACGCTACGCCGTAGCCGATATGAAGGCTTTCAAGCTTCGTAAAAGCGTAGTAAAATCTGTTGTTGGTGGGACTAAATTGGTGTACTAGCTACCAAATCTTGTTACTTACTAACTGGCTTTAGGTCTTATACAAGATTGGCTACACACGTTTTTTTTTAAGTATTGACGTCTTAACGCGATTCAGTTGACGACCTAAACTGAGTCGCTTCCATACAACTGAGCGTAAACCAAACCTAAACTGAATCGCGTTAAGACTTGACGGTAAGACCCCAGCAGGGCTAAGATGCCAAGCTGATATCTAGCTGATAATTGCTGGATAAGACGATAGTTTGTCGGCACGTTCTGACAATTTCTGATAATTTTAAACAGTTCCGCCAAATGTCTTTGCATTTGGCGGCTGTCACCGTCGCGCTATCCGTGCTACTTGTCAGTTTATCAACTTAGGTATAGCATTATCTTATGAGTCTTATGACATTAGTGGATAACCATCTTAGGTCCGTAGGACGTTATTGCATTTAGCTCCGAATTAATTAAGACCATTTTAATTATCTTTGTTTTACCTAGCTACATAAGAGCTCCTGAATACCTATATACTCTACATACTGTTTAAGTTTGTTTACCATTCATTAAATTGTATAATGCTTACATTTCATATCATTAAAATTAATGATTGTTAAAATTACTCCAAATTCGTAGGGGACTCAAAGGCAAAGGACTTGAAAATCTCAGTTACGGGTTTGCATTATAAAATGATACGTTATATTTAAACGCTGTTCAGCTGCCTAGCCTAGTTGGTAGTGACTCTGCCTACGAAGCAGGAGGTCCCGTATTTGTGTGTTTATCACGAATATTTGTTCCTGAGTTATGAATGTTTTCTATGTATTTAAGTATTCATATGTAACTATCTATGATATATATCGTCACCCACAAGACAAGCCCTATTGAGCTTACCGTGGGAATAGGTCGATTTGTGTAAGATTGTCCCATAATATTTATTTATTTAATATAATAAACCTATTAAGGTCTTTTGCATATACACTTACGTATAAAATAATAACGCACCGAATGGATATCAGAAACCCATGGGTGTATTAATTTGAGTTCGTGACGTTATAAGGCCCACTTGCACCGTACAAGGTTAGCGTAATCCAGAGTTAGCTATTAAATTCCTTAAAAAAAAACGGACAAGTGCGAATCGGACCCGCCTACCGAGGATTCCGCATAAATGATACCCAAATGTATGACTTTAGGTAATTATAATACGGTTTACATATTTTTTTCCTGTACTTGTGCTACAAGCTTGCTTTTTACCAAATTTCGTGATTCTAGGTCAACGGGAAGTACCCTACATATTTTGATTCCCTATATTTGAAATGCGATATAAATGCCTTATCTTTTGATTGCGTTGACGTAGAGGTTTGGTTTTTTTCACAGCTTCAAGGAACCGCAGACCTCCTCTACGACCTCTATGCGTTCCCGAGATAAAGAGTCTGGCCAGACAGACGGACGGACGGACGGACAATAAAGTGAACAATAAGCAACAATAAGGGTTCTGTTTTTTGCTTCTTAGGTACGGAACCCTAAAAATGCTTAATTGTGGATTATGTGGCACTTATAGAAATATATGGAACATTCCGTAGGTAATATGACACGTACGAATCAAAGACCCTGAAATGCAAAGGGTTAATGGCTACCCTTCCTTGACCCTCCGAGGGTATCCCTTAACCGTTCTGTAATCTGTAAAGAAATAATAATGGTAACGTATTAAACAATTTAAAACGTGTACTGTAAAATAAAATGGACAAAAGGAGCTTTGTAACGTAAAAGCTTTTTCCGATATACAAAATCGTAATTTGCCTGCAGGTTATTCTGGGCGTTTTTATATTATGTTGTAGAAAAATCATTAATTGCTAAATTTTCAACTCAGGATCACAAGCATAAAAAGTGTCTAAAAATTTTCATACACAGAAAAAGTGACCAAGGCCCCCAGTGCCCAGGGCTGGGATCGAATCAGCGACCTCCTGCTTTCGCGGCAGACGCGCTAAGACGCCATAGTCTGAGCCGTAAGCTGGCAAACGCACCTTAAGCGTTTCAAAACTAAGAAAGGATTGCATATACTTGAAATTACGGACTGGTCGCCGTGGTCGGATGGCCTAGTGGTTAGGGCGTCTGCCGCGAAAGCAAGAGGTCGCTGGTTGAATTTTCATACAGTTCTCAAACTTCTGCGCTAACGCTATATTATGGAAAAATGGTAGCGAAATGGAAAATAATCTTGGGACACTTTTTTTCTCCTACTAGTATTTAAAGGAGTCGCTGAATAGAAAACATATAAACATTTCTAATTTAGCAATAAATGATATTTCTACAACAAAACATAAAAACGCCTTTCTTCCATAAAGAGAGACTTCGCAGATCTCTAAAAATAGATACGATCTTAACCTTAAGTCTCCTTCAGTATTGGTATGTCTTATAAGATAAAATCAAATATCAATGCTAGCAAAGTAAACTGTTGAGACGATCGAGTTCTAGGGCTGTGCAAACATCTTCTTCCAATTATATAAAAGCTAGTTGGAAATCGATATACCACGTATGAGGTATAAGTGTACCCGTATTTGTATAAGAGTATACACTTATACCTATATATATATAGCATTTGAGAAGGCGAACAGATCGTGATTCTGCGTAGGCATTACTGGTGGTTTGCCGCGGACTATCTCGGCAAGCCATTGAATAATTTGGATCATATGTATGTAAAGAAAAATATAATTTTCTTTGATTTAAATATTCCCGCGCCTCAAGTCATGTAACAGATCGCGGGATACACGGATTGTATAATCTATGGTCGATGCATAACCTATGGCGGATTATAACCTATAAGGACTGTCATGTCATGATTCATGAGAAAAACATGGAATAAAATAAGTTAAAGTTTAGAATAGAAAACTAATTGTGATTTGGGAATCGACATAGTAATTAATAACATTAAATGTCGTTTCTTTTCTTACAGAGAAACTCAGCTGTGTTTTGATTGACTGTGCCGTCCAAATCATTACAACAATAACTCATATCTTATAAAACGACATTTATTGTCAGAAAATGGAAAAGTTGAAATTTACGTTTCAAGTGAAATCAACAATAGACGGAAAGTCAAACTTTATTGCTATAACCTCAGTTGCCACGCAAGATGACAAAGTTTATCTTGTTCCGGAAGAATATCAAGCAGTACAGTTTCACAAACAAGTTCAAGCTACCAAGACTTTCACTACAGTAAGAAATACATTGAAAAAAAGACATCAAACCAGAAGTGTATGGATAAAGATGACAGAAGATCTATTGAAAACATACTGTGATGAAGATGACAACATGATTTTCCAGGATCAATTACTCGAGGAATCGACCCCGGAACAGTCCAGTATTGTCAATATAAAAAGTTTAGAAGATCCTTTAGTGAAAATTTTGGAAAAATTAATTGAAAGTCAACAAAAAAAAGAAAACAAAGCGTTAAGAAGTTAGCCGACAGGTTTGTAATTGAAAAATTTGATGGAAGAACTGGAAGTGCATATAACTGGGTGGAAACATTTGAAAAAGAATGTGTGAGATTTGATATAGTAAAAGATGAAGAAAAAATTGAGATCTTCAGATTATTTCTTGATAAATCCTGTGCTGATTGGTACTCTTCCATGATGATGAAGCATAGTTTACAATCGGAGTGGTTGGAGTGGAAATCAGATTTTTTGCAAACCTATGCGAATAAAGGTTGGACTGCAAGCAAGTATGCTTTATATTTTAAGTATCAAGCAGGATCTTTGTTGGAATATGCTGTTAAGAAAGAAAAACTTCTACTAGAAGTAAGGAAAACGATAGATCAAGGGACTCTGGTTGATATCATTGCTGCCGGGTTACCGGATTTCATAACGGATAGAATCAACAAAGAAGAAATTCAACAAACAAAGGACTTATTTAATGAACTTGGCAAGTTAAAACATTTAGTTGCAAAAAAGAAATTTATAAAAAAGAAAGAAATGCAAGAAAATCATGCAATCAAGCCAATAAAAGAAAAATGTAGTATTTGTGAAAGTCTACAAAAAGGAGTGCGCTATCATTCAGAAGATTCCTGTTGGTTCAAAACAAAAATGAATAGTGGAAAAGAGAGAAATGGTAAGCAAATAAAGCACATTAATAATGCAGAATTGGAATGTGAACTGCAGGGTGAAGACCAAAAAAACTAATAGTGCCGCCATTAATTAAAGTAAAGTTAGTATTGAACAGAACTTTTGAAGTAGTCGGAATGTATGACTCGGGTTCCAATGTATCATTGATAAATTCAAACTTATTAAAAATAAAAAACAAAGAAGCTTGTAACTCAGGCAATACTAACCTAAAAACAATTAATGGCGTTAGAAAAGCAAATGGGATAGTAACACTGGATGTAAAAATTTTCGAAGTGGAAAAAAGAATGAATATCTTAGTTATGGATAGTGAAAATTTTGATCACGATTTTTTAATCGGATTGGATTGTATAAAAGAGTTTTACCTAAGACAGGACGAAAACTTAAAAGTCAGTCAAAAGGTTCCTTTACAAAGAAGTGAAGTAGTTTCTAAGGAAACAGTAAGTAGTTCGGGTATTGGTATTCCTAAGGAAATTATATCTGATAAATTTATGAACTTCAATGAGAACTTCAGTGAAGAAAAAATCGAAATTTGGATTAATCATCTGGACTATCAAAAACAGACAGTGATTGATGAATTAATATCGAAAAATAAATCCGTATTTGCAAAAGACAAATATGATATCGGAATGGTAAAGGATTATGAGGCACATATTGATCTGTCAATAGAAATGTATTGCAGTAAGAGGCCATATCGTTGCACAATTGAAGACAAAAAGGAGATTGAAACCCAAATAGGAAAATTATTGGAAAAAAAAATAATAGAAGAATCATACAGTCCGTTTGCGGCTCCAGTTACATTAGCCTATAAGAGAGATGAAAATAAAAAGTCAAGACTGTGCATTGATTTCAGAGACCTTAACAAAATTGTTGTCCCTCAGTCACAACCATTCCCACTTATAGAGGACCTAATAGTAAAAACTAGAGATTGCAAGTTCTTTTCTACACTCGACTTGAACTCAGCTTTTTGGTCAATACCTCTGCGTGTTACAGACACAAGACAGCTTTTGTCACACAAGAGGGTCATTTCCAGTGGACTTGCTTACCGTTCGGGCTCAAGACTTCACCAGCTATATTTCAACGAATAATGTGTAATATAATACGAAAACACAAACTTGGAGATTTCACAGTGTGTTACATCGATGACATATTATTATTTTCAAAATCATTCACTGATCATGTCAGACATCTGGAACAGCTATTTCAAGCAATTAAAAGCGAAGGCTTAAGACTCAAATTTTCCAAATGTATGTTTGCAGCCGACTCAGTTAAGTACTTGGGACATATGATACAGAATAATTCGGTAAGACCCCTGAAGGACAACTTAATATCAATAAGAAACTTTCCTACTCCACAGACAAGGAAAAATGTGAGACAGTTTTTGGGAAAAATAAATTTTTACCATAAGTATGTACCGAAAATAGCAATAAAATTGGAACCATTACATAACCTTTTGAGAAAAGGACAAACTTTTAACTGGACCGAGGCTTGCCAAGAATCATTCGATGAAATGAAACAAATATTATGTTCTCATCCAATACTGACAATTTTTGATCCGAAGTTGCCTATCCACATATACACAGATGCCAGTATCCTAGGAGTAGGAGCAGTCCTAAAACAACCACAAACCAGTGGCGGTGAAGAAAAACCAGTCGCATACTTCTCAAAAAAATTGAATGAAGTTCAGAAAAGAAAGAAGGCCATATACCTAGAATGTCTAGCAATTAAAGAATGTGTGAAGTATTGGCAACATCTGCTGATAGGTAGGAAATTTACGGTCTTTTCAGATCACAAGCCTTTGGAGAATATGAATATTAAGTCAAGAACGGATGAGGAACTAGGCGATCTAACATACTACCTATCTCAGTATGATTTCCAAGTCAAATATTCACCAGGAAAATACAACATTGAAGCCGATTGCTTAAGCAGGAACCCAGTCCTAGAAGCAAATGAAAACTTGGATGAACAACTAAAAGTAGTAAATATGATAACGGTACAAGATATCTTAAAGGACCAAGATAAAAATGAAAATATTCAGAACAAAAAATATAAATTAATAACAAAAAACAATGTTTATTACAAAAAAGTTAAAGAAAAAGAAAAAATAATTTTATCAGAGCAATTCAGTATACAATTCATAAAAAAAGTACATGTAGATCTGGGTCACATAGGTATTAATCAAATGCATAGAATGATTAGCTCATGGTACACAGCAGAAAACATGACAAAAAATATTAAGAGAATCTGTGAAAACTGTATAGTATGTATGAAAAACAAATCAAGAGGACAACACAAATATGGATTGATGTCTCATTTGGGTCCTGCCACTAAACCTTTCGAGATCTGTTCTATAGATACGATTGGAGGATTTGGGGGATCAAGGTCAACAAAGAAGTATTTGCACCTGTTATCTGATCATTTCACAAGGTACGCCTACATTTTGACCTCAAGTACACAAAACGCCAATGACTTCATTAAACTAGTGAGAAGCTGTGCAGAGGCTAATGGCATAGGCATGATCCTATCAGACCAATACCCTGGCATAAACTCCAGAGACTTCAAGAATTTTTTGGATGAAAATAATATTCCTATAATATTTACCGCTGTGGACTCGGCTTTTTCTAATGGATTAAATGAACGAATTAATCAGACGCTAGTCAACAAAATAAGATGCAAGATAAACGAAAGGGACGTTAAAATAGCGTGGACCACCATTGCACACGATTGTGTAAAAAACTATAACGAAACTGAGCACACTGTCACTGGATATGCTCCAAAGTATCTTCTAAATGGCACCGATGTTACAATTTTGCCAAATGAGCTGAAACTTCAGAAGACTGAGCGTGATTTGATCCAAGACAGAAAAAAAGCTTTAGAGAATACATTAAGATCACATAATTACAACAAGATGGTTTACGATAAGAAACGAAGCCATATTGACTACGAAGTGGGTGATATAGTTTTTGTGGAAAATGGGAACAAATTGAATAGGAAAAAGCTTGACGAATTGAGAATCGGGCCCTATAGAATCATAGAAAAAATATCAAGCTCGATTTACAAGATAAATACCAACCATAGAAAATCAGAGTCAAACTTCTTCCACATTTCAAAACTGACTCCAGCCCCTGCGAGTGAGTGGTCGTCGTTATGCCTTCTGTGGGAGGGGGAGATGTAAAGAAAAATATAATTTTCTTTGATTTAAATATTCCCGCGCCTCAAGTCATGTAACAGATCGCGGGATACACGGATTGTATAATCTATGGTCGATGCATAACCTATGGCGGATTATAACCTATAAGGACTGTCATGTCATGATTCATGAGAAAAACATGGAATAAAATAAGTTAAAGTTTAGAATAGAAAACTAATTGTGATTTGGGAATCGACATAGTAATTAATAACATTAAATGTCGTTTCTTTTCTTACAGAGAAACTCAGCTGTGTTTTGATTGACTGTGCCGTCCAAATCATTACAACAATAACTCATATCTTATATGTATATATATTATTTGGACTATAATACGAGTATATGACTATAATTATACATTTCGATGCTAGTGGGGAAAGTCAGTCATTACTTAGCCGTAGGCCTACCCGTACCTACCATGACATAAACTAAAATAAAATAAACTACCGTAAAGGATGCCTCACACTAGAACGCGCTGGACCGATCCGTCAGGTTCTACAGAAAACGTTTCGTGACCTCGGAGAGCTCAGAGCGCCTACCACGAACCGCGAACGAAAGTATACCTCCCTTTCGCACTTGTGATTTCTCACTCAAGTGCGACAGAGAGGTGAAACTTCGTTCGTGGTTCGTGGTAGGCCTTCAGAGCTGGGACGTGACTCTTTCTATAGAAATTAACATCGTCCCGTCCCGCCCCGTCCCGTTTTAGTGTGAGTCATGCTAAAAATCAAGTTGGGATGAATTCGTAGTTCAAACCTCTATAAAAGTTAATATTCATTCTGTGACATGTTAATTTAAATACCTAACAACAGTTTCAGTTGTATGATTTTTAGTTTTGCATTTTTAAGCTCCTGGTGCTCGCTTGAAGACATAAGATTTAACAAAATCTCCTGTGAAATGTCAAACCAGGAGGGTTAGCATGGTTGCCATTTTATCGCTTATCACGCTATGCGTCACTTTCGCATATACATACTTGTTAGAACGTGACAGCAACGTCGGTAAACGATAAAAACCCGACCATCATAGACTAGCAGCTTAACAAGTTTGAAGACGTAGAACGTTTACGAACGAAACTGTCAACCAATTAAAATAATGACCGCGAGCGATCAGTGCGGCTAAGACAGAAGTCTTAATCGATTTTTCAATACATAAATAAATTTTGCCTGAATCACTGATGCTACATCAGGCATTTTAATATCATATTTTCAAATAGTAAATTCTAATTTGTGACAGATATCTATCAACATCAACTCAAATAGTAGACACATGCATGTGTAATGACTACCATTGTGTACGTGGATAATTATCCGATAATTATCTGCGAGAGATGTCAGCTGCAAGATAATCTGGGAACAATCGGGAGAGCACAATGCCGGTCAGATGCATGGCGGGGCACGTTGCGGTGATGGTGTTAGACGCTCATGATTTTCATTTATTTCCTACAATTTTTATTTATTATTTTATTTTCATCTTTTTAGGTCACTTCAATAAAAGCTTGGATCGTGTTGTAAAAAAAGTGCAGGCCGTTTTTCGAGACGTGCGTCTCTTAATGACATAATCCGTCGGTCTCTTGGCAGAATCAACGTGCATGCTCTTCTTGAGCCGACTGGCATTTTCAGTGATGATGGCAAGAGAGCCGATGGGGTGTCCTTGATTCCTTGGAGTTTAGGACGGCTGCTAGTGTGGGATGCTACCTGCGTAGACACGCTGACACCGTCCCATCTCCAACGTAAAAATTGCCAAAATTTTAAAACATAATAAATATAAGAGCCTGGGCAGTTAGTACCTTTTTGTACCATTCGGGGTCGAAACTCTTGGTCCATGGGGTCCAGCACGCAAGTTTTTCGTAGAAATCGCGAAACGTGTGGTTGATGTTACTGGTGACCGAAGAGCTGGTGGCTTCCTCGCACAACGTATCAGCATTGCGATACATCGTGGAAATGCCGCCAGCACCCTAGGTACAATACCTCAAGGACCTATTTTAGATTTAAGGTAGGTAGAGGTAGGTAGTTAGGTAAGTTACACTTACTGTTTAAGTTTCGAAAATAAATGTTATTTCCGTTAAAATTTTGTTTGGAAAAATTAGTGTATGAAAATTTAGGAGTCCCTTCTGTCTCCATGATCTCCTGGAGCCATACCATGACGTCTTAAAGCGATTCAGTTAAGGTCTCTTTGTTTTTACCTAGAACGTGCAAAATGTGGAATAATCTACCTCCTGAAGCGATATGATATGGGGTACAAGACGTGTGTTCAGTGTGCGTAGCCAAGGTGCAAATGGCTAACGGTAAGTCGCAAACGAAACGCTATTGTCATTGTCACGCTAATAAGGTAGAGTGATAGAGAGAGATAACCCCGATACGCTAGTACGGAACCCTCGGTGCGAGTGTAACTCGCACTTAGCCGGTTTTTTTAAATTATTATGTTGTCATTTAAGAATGAGAGAAACAATTTTTGTGACCGTAACCAGAGTGAACGCTCTGTTATAGAATATTGTTATTTAATAGGATAATATGTTAGGACGTTTAACTCAGGAGAATGTATATTATTATATACATCCTATAATTATATTCTACATATTATATTTATTGTTCATTATTATCAAACGGCCTCGTAGCCTAGTCGGTAGTGACTCTGCCTACGAAGTGGGAGGTCCCGGGTTCGAATCCTGGTCAGGGCATTTATTAGTGCGTTTATCACTAATATTTTTTCTTGAGTTGTGGATGATTTCTATGAATTTGTATGTATCTATCTATTATATATATCGTCGTCTGGTACCCACAACACAAACCTTATTGAGCTTACCGTCGGACTAGGTCGATTTGTATAATATTGTTCCATAATATTTTTTTTATTTTTTATTTAATACCTTGGTATGGTAAAAAAAGCTTGTATAGTCATTTTTACCTTAACAGTTACACGCTATAATAGTTATTCATAATAAAACCCAGACAGAAACGTACTAACACTAAACGATGAAACAGCGAAGCATCAAATCGACTAAAGGTCTTAATTTACTAAGAAAATAATGTAACTTATGTCATTTTGTATCGGAAAATGTTGGGACGTCTTCTTTAATCTATGACCAGCTATGAATCTAAATTGTGCTCTATTCACAAAGAACAAGTTCCATTTTTGCATGGCATAACATTGTGCAAGAGTTTATTGCATATATTTATAAGCTGTGCTACGGCTACGCGCTGAGGTGTAGCATGTGCTACGGATGCTACGCGGTAAGTGCATTATTACGTACAGTCGCCATCCTAGTAGTTTATGTGATTGTATATAATGAAAGGCATTATCACACGAGTGTTTTAATGCCTAATTATTTACAATTACATACACTGCTTTATATACACACATATCAAGACTCTCCATGATGCATTCAAAGCGCATATATATCGACCGCCATTGCGACTTTCACACTACCATATATAAATGGTATATTGAAAGAGATGTCATATACTACAGAAAAAAGTGACCAAGGCCCCCGGTGAGTTGTGGTGAGTAGTTGAAAATAATCTGTAAAGAATATCTAGAACGCAGCACTAGACGTATGTCTAAGCTGTAGGATTGGCGGAACGTACCTTAAACGTTTGAAACAAGAAAGGATTGCATATACTTAGGAAACTTCGGAGTCGGCTGCCGTGATCGGGCCCAGTGATTAGGGCGTCTGCCGCGAAAGCAGGAGGTCGCTGGTTCGATCCCAGCCCTGCTCACCGGGGGCCTTGGTCACTTTTTTCTGTAGTATATGACATCTCTTTTAATTTATATATTAGGATGGCCTAGGCTTTCAAAAATATCTGCACAAGACTCTAACGCCGTCTCAATAGAGGCGTGCCAAGATATTTGTGAGTGCCTAGCCGCTCTGATATATCTGATGACTGTTCGTGTATCGTAGAATACGATTTGTTATTGATTTGGTTTTGTTTCGATATTGAACAGAAAAGCTCGTTTATACAGAAAACTCCCGTGAACATTAGTCATAGTAATATATTTCTATCGGGTTACTCACGTCTATAGACTACACTACTACTACTACTTAATGCATTTATTACCAAAAGTTATTATTATTACATATAAATATTAAATGATTTGATTCGTTACAATTGTATATTATTATTGTGTTATTGTTATTCAGTGTTTCGTGTAATATTTTGTGAGTGTATGTCTACTAGATTGTCTAGCTCTCTGTAATTTCAGTGATTTGGTTTAACTGTTATGCTGTGTTAATTAATATGAATAAATAAAATAAAATAAATATATTTGTATGTTTAAGTCTGCTTGGATTTTGGTTTAAGAGTCAGTGTTTTTAACCATATTTTATTCTTTTTTTAACAATATTGGTTACCAATCTGTTATTTAATTCGTTAAAAATCAATCTCATCTTGACTGACTACTTAAAAGCAAACATCTCTTGAAGTATATTTAAATTACTTCCTTAATACTAACGTGTTTTTAAATAAGCTTTATTTATGAGCAAACCATGTATTTTACAGATATTACTTATTCTGCTCATTATACTTCAAACAGGCTGTACAACAGCTTTAACCAGCTAAGCAACCTCATTCCAAGTATCGTTTAGGCTTCATTTTAAGGTAATTTCTCCCGACAAAAGACTCTGGTACATAGAATACCACTCACAGACTCCTTACGAAAACTTTTTAAGAGAGCGTTCGTGACCCAACGGTAAGACGTGAGCCTTTCAATCCGAAGGTCTCGGGTTCAAATCCTGCTCGTACCAATGAGTTTTTCGGAACATATGTACGGAATATCATTTGGTATCTACCAACCGCTTTTCGGTGCATGAAATGAGGAAACCGGACTGATCCCAATAACGCCTAGTTAGTTAATTAATGAAATAAATAATAGATATTCATTGAAATTAAACACTTCCAAAGTGACCAAGGCCCACAAAGCGAAACGTCTGGTTGATGTACAACGTATCAGCATTGCGATACATCGAGGAAATGCCACCAGCATCCTAGGTATAATGCCTCAAGGACCTTTTTTAGATTTAAGGTAGGTAGGTAAGTTACACTTACTGTATATATTTTGAAAATAAATGTTTTAAACATTCAAATAGATTAATTCCGTTTATTAACTCTACGTTTCGGGCCCTTTACAGCGCTCGTTTTTACAGGGTTTACATAATGACTGAGAGAATGCGAATTCTCCCCGTCAGTAAAAAAAAGATAGATATTATTAATATATTATAAATGGCTAATATTTTTAAAAACTTATCAGGTTAGATCCTGTTTCCGAGCAAAATGTTTTGTTCCTTGATATTTATGATATTTCAAAGCGGCATGCCGTGCGGCTTCGCGTTCAATTGTTACTGGTAATATTTAGGCTTGTGTGTCGGTCAGGAACTAAGAACTAAATGGAATGAAATCCCATCACGGACCGAAAGGAACTAGTACTTCGCCAAAAAAGTTAAATCGGTCCTCGGTCTTTAGTTATACTTCGTATCCAAATCGAAGATTACATATATTTACTAGCAGCAGTACACGGTTATGTGCTGTCCTTGTCACACATTTAGAGTTATAATATTATTCAAAAAAACTGTTCTCGCTCTCGCCCGCCGGGTAATTAGGAACGGCAGCGCTCCCAGCGGCGTGGTTTATCATTACATGTTTTTGTGTAGTCCGAGTCACACGTATTTTCTCGCAAAAATAGTGTTTTAGTGTATATCTATTTCAGATTGAAGGATTAGGGTGAGTGATTTTACACATCTTCAGAATGAATTCAAATTACAGAATAAAACCGCGGCCTAGTTGCCGTTTAACGAATCTTCTTTCGGAAAGTGATTTTGTCCAAATGTTTGATTTTGCTTTCAATATATGTGTGGTAGATTACAATTTAAAAACGAATGTTAGTGTGGTGTATTAATCATATAATAACTAAAAGAATAGATCAAGGAATATTTACTTTGTTCGAAATAATGCTTTTACATCTACCTTCTTTTTTCTAAGTAATATAAGTAAAGTACATGTTAAAGGCACGGGTTGTTGTTCGTAGATTAACATACAAATTTAAACCTAATTAAGAGAACTTTAAGGTTCGTTATGTATTTACGCGTTATAGTATTTACGCGTTATAATTCGTATCAGGTTTGTGTACCAGACCGTATACTAAAAATTGCGCCACACGCCATACTCGAGGGTTAGCCACTTACTTCTAACCCTGGTATTTAACGAAAACAAATGTAATCTCATCTACGCAATGATTTCATCTACCTTTCCAGAGTTCTGAGATAATTATAGTAATAAGTATTGAAGTATGCAATGCTAAAAAATTATGAAAGTCGACATGAATTTCACAAATTGTAGTAAATTCGGTTAACAAAATGGCATCTAAAAGTAATTTAAAGTAAAATAGCCATAGAGGTTCCCTCATTTATCTATAGTTTTGTTAATAAAAACTAGCTTATGATCCGGATGTTGTCGTTTCGAATATCGTCGAGCCTTCGGGACAATATAGGTATTTTAGAGGTTCCCCATTTTATCCCTAAAAGGGAGGTATGACCTCTTCAATTCTTCATGTTTGTCTTGTATTATTCGTGAAAGACAGCCTCGATTTGTCAGCTAAGAAGTACACATACTTATAGCGCTTCTTGTACGTCGTCTACCTACTTCATTTATATGAACTGTCATAAAAATATACTCGCTTATAAAGAATCATGAGCTCGCTGAAATAAGTAACAATGACTACAATCAATAATTATCATCATAATGTTGTTGCAGAGAAAAATTGTAAAATAAAAATAAGATAGGTTTCGTATAAACTACGTTCCTATTTACGAGTAAGCCTATTTCAGGTTCTATCAAGGAATACTACTTTAATGAGTCGGAATATATAATCTTCATCATGTTTTAATGAAGTCAAAATACTATGATATTGCGATTTTGAGTCAGTTAAGGCTCTAAACTAAAGGGAAGTGTAACCGCAGCGGCAGTGCCGTATTACCCTGTTCCGCTAAATAGCGCGAATGCTTGCTGTAGCCGCTGCAGGGGTTTAATTTGCGACCTAGTGTCTATACGATTAAAGAAGGATAATTTATGTTCAGAGGTGTATTCTTTGAGTATAAGTAAGTTATTTAAGGTAAAGAATAACTTTTTTGTTTTGTTCAGACTCGAAAGAGGTTATAATTTTTTTCCCTCATATTTTAGATACCGTAAACCGTTCAATATACAACGATATAACCAGGTCAAAAATATGATATTTTGGTTTATGTAAAAATTTACAAAATACAATACCTACATAATATGCGGACATTACAGGTTAGTATATTATGATTGGTGGTTCTTTAACAAATTGCACACCTAAAAGGTGTTCAATCGCTTTCCTGCATGCTCGAAGCATGAGCGAATAACGAGAAAACTGGTTAAAGACACAAAATAGTTAAAGTTTTTTGTGGTTTTTTGCATAACAATAATACCTATACTTACTGATTTTCTTTATCAACTTTACGTATCCCCATCACGAAACAAGGATAGTTTGGTTCCGGAACTTGAACCAATATCTGACGGCGCAGTCTTGTGAATTGTTGCGGTTAGTAAAAACGAATTACAATGCAATGCAATGCATGAAATTATATAAATCATATGATTTTTACATATACATATTATAATAGAAGTATTGTAATTTGTATATGTAGGTAGTGAATGTTGTGGATCACATTTTTATGATACCTACATATAAAATTGTAGATGATATCTTTACGATAATAGGACTCAACACGACTTAATTAAAATTAAGTCGGATATTAATATGGTCGTACGTACCTACTATTAAAATCTCACCGTTTAGGAAGGTGGTAACCAAAACGGAATAATTTTACGAAGCTGAGTGAGTTTGCTAACAAAAACCTCATTGGAGAGTAAATGGTTTGAACCCAATTGAATTATCACGAAACTAATATTCCTGTTTATTGAAAGCATGAACCGATATATACTGAAGTAATACAAACAACGACTTAAATTTTGATTTATAGTTTCCTAGAGAAACTTCATATCATATATATATATACGAAACGAAAATATATTTTTTTTCGTAGGCTATATTGATGAAATAGGCTTAATCTTATTAAATACCCTACGCTGCTCCGCTTCAACAGCGCCGAGTTACGTGACATAAATCGCGTGTAAATTTGTATAATTTTGCTCCGTTTCAACAATTATGCCACAAAAATTGTGTCAAATAAGCTTGCTTTAACAGCGTTGAGCTTTAACACATTAATTATGTCAAGGATCGTCCGCTTTAGCAGCGTTAAGGTACTCCACATTAATTGTGTCGAGGATTCCAGAACTTTGCTCCGCTTTAACAGCGTTGAGGTACTCCACATTAATTGTGTCGAGGATTCTAGAACTTTGCTCCGCTTTAACAGCGTTGAGGTACTCCACATTAATTGTGTCGAGGATTCTAGAACTTTGCTCCGCTTTAACAGCGTTGAGGTGCTCCACATTAATTGTGTCGAGGATTCTAGAACTTTGCTCCGCTTTAACAGCGTTGAGGTACTCCACATTAATTGTGTAGAGGATTCTAGAACTTTGCTCCGCTTTAACAGCGTTGAGGTACTCCACATTAATTGTGTCGAGGATTCTAGAACTTTGCTCCGCTTTAACAGCGTTGAGGTGCTCCACATTAATTGTGTCGAGGATTCTAGAACTTTGCTCCGCTTTAACAGCGTTGAGGTACTCCACATTAATTGTGTAGAGGATTCTAGAACTTTGCTCCGCTTTAACAGCGTTGAGGTACTCCACATTAATTGTGTCGAGGATTCTAGAACTTTGCTCCGCTTTAACAGCGTTGAGGTACTCCACATTAATTGTGTCGAGGATTCTAGAACTTTGCTCCGCTTTAACAGCGTTGAGGTACTCCACATTAATTGTGTCGAGGATTCTAGAACTTTGCTCCGCTTTAACAGCGTTGAGGTGCTCCACATTAATTGTGTCGAGGATTCTAGAACTTTGCTCCGCTTTAACAGCGTTGAGGTACTCCACATTAATTGTGTAGAGGATTCTAGAACTTTGCTCCGCTTTAACAGCGTTGAGGTACTCCACATTAATTGTGTCGAGGATTCTAGAACTTTGCTCCGCTTTAACAGCGTTGAGGTGCTCCACATTAATTGTGTCGAGGATTCTAGAACTTTGCTCCGCTTTAACAGCGTTGAGGTACTCCACATTAATTGTGTAGAGGATTCTAGAACTTTGCTCCGCTTTAACAGCGTTGAGGTACTCCACATTAATTGTGTCGAGGATTCTAGAACTTTGCTCCGCTTTAACAGCGTTGAGGTACTCCACATTAATTGTGTCGAGGATTCTAGAACTTTGCTCCGCTTTAACAGCGTTGAGGTACTCCACATTAATTGTGTCGAGGATTGTAGAACTTGCTCCGCTTTAACAGCGTTGAGTCTCTCCACAATCATTGTGTCGAGGATTGTAGAACTTTGTTCCGCTTTAACAGCGTTGAGTTTCTCCACATTAATTGTGTCGAGGATTGTAGATCTTTGCTCCGCTTCAACAGCGTTGAGTTACTCTACGTCAATTTTGTTGATGATTGTACAACATTGCTTCGCATTAACAGCGTTGAGTTTCTTCACATTAATAAAATCGTGTTGAGGATCGTACAACTTTGCTCCGCATTAACGGCGTCTCGTATTACATATTCTACAGTAATTGTGTAGAATGTAATAAAATTTTACTCCATCAGGTTGTTTTTACCATGATGAGACTTCTTTTCAATAGTAGCATTCCGATTATCAAGATATAAAACACTCCACGTGTCTGTTCTTTATTATAACAATTATTTACAAAAATAGTAATTCTCTTGCTGCTGTAGCGTACTGGTCAATATTTCGTTATCCTACAGTAGAATCGAAGACACCTGCCACTTTTTTATTACAACGTTCTACTCAAAAAGGAAAAACTTACCGTATTAACCATTACCAACCACTTGAATTATTGTTTGGTCTCAGTATAAATCTGTATGTATATTTTATAACAAGATTTCTTTAGTACTAATCTTGCAATGAAGAAACTACTGATAGCTTGTTTTACTAATTATACAACTTGTTTTTGTCTTCCTTTTTTACTTCGATATGAAATACAGGCATATCTATAGTATACAATCACTATGCAGGGATTCGTCAGTAGAGTTCAATTAAATGAACGAAGTATAATTTAAAGCAGGTATACATATTCAAGTAATGTTAAAATTATATCGACGATAATACACACTCCAGTGTTTTGTTTCACCTAAAAGGTTATTGAAAGTAATTTCATTCTTTATTAATGTCGTTCCTCACTTGGACACGCACAGCATGTCATGCATAAGTCCAATCTAATAAAAATATTCATATAATATTTACATAATAGTACCGTTTTATTTTATTAGGCACTCATGTATGAAGCTAATTATCAGGAACCCATAGGAGCGTACGGATTTGACTTCGATATTTTATTTTATTTTTCCTACTTATATGTAGTATTACAATTCTCTAAACATCTGCTAGTAAATATATGTAATCTTCGATTTGGATACGAAGTATAATTAATAATCAAACGAACTTACCTGTGAAGTTTGATTGGAATTATACGAGTATCCAAATCGAAGATTACATACTCCCACCCTCCCAGACCCTAAAAATTAAAATAAAATCGTCTCTGGTCCTAACACAAAAATATCTATGTGCTCTAAAATAATGATAAACCACGCCGCTGGGAGCGCTGCCGTTCCTAATTACCCGGCGGGCGAGAGCGAGAACAGTTTTTTTGAATAATATTATAACTCTAAATGTGTGACAAGGACAGCACATAACCGTGTACTGCTGCTAGTAAATATATGTAATCTTCGATTTGGATACTCGTATAATTCCAATCAAACTTCACAGGTAAGTTCGTTTGATTATTAATTCAGTGTGCGTAGCCAAGATGCCAATCGCTCACGCTTAATAACGTATCGTAGCTACGTCTCTCTATCACTCTTCCTTATTAGTGTGACAATGACAGTTGCGTTTCGTTAGCGACTGAACCAGTTAAATTTTGCTACGATGCAAGTAAGAACCAAAACACAAATACCCGCGGTGAAGAGCTACCCAATCATTAGTTCCGCGCTCTGTATATACCTAAACCGGTTACTCATTCCCAGACGTCAAAATTCGCACTGAACTAAACGAACGAAAAACCCAAAAGACCGAACTAGTTCCTTTGACCGATTGAACGAGATAAAAGCGTTCCATTCAAAGACCGAGTGGTCACAACTCTAGTTATTTTATTAGTTACCGCTTCGTCATCGCGTTCGTAGTACGTGACCTCAGGGACCAATACAATCACATCATTCTGTGACAGGAAGAGTGATGAAAGGTTCGATGAAGGGAAAGCAGGAACCCGGGTAACGCTCTTTATTAAAAGATAAAGGCACCTGTAGAAGGTTCACTATTGTGTTGTAGGAGTTTTATAACCATATTTTTATATCACATAATGTTACTTGGCAGAAAAGTCATCGGACAGAGTCAGCTTTTGCATAGTAAAGTTCCGTAGAAATCACTTCGCAGGTTTTACTAATTTAGAACTATAGGTATTATAGCTTTATGTAAACGATCATAAGAGTCTCGTGGAAGAGATTGTTTTTGGGAAGCCGTTCGTTTTTGTAGGGTGTTACAGTTCTAACCTAACCTAACCTACTTTCCTGACCGCCGTTTATTTTGAGAAATTTGTAGTTACAACGTAACCTAATCTACTTTTCTGACACCCATACTTTTTTGTAGGGGGTCGCAGTTCTAACCTAACCAACCTACCTTTCTGACAGCTGTTCGTTTTGTAGGGGGTCTCAGTTCAAATCTAACCTAACCTACTTTTCTGGAAGCCGTTTGTTTTTGTAGGGGTTACAGTTCTAGCCTAACCTACATTTTTGTGGATGTCGCAATTTAAACCTAACTTAAACTTTAACCACTGACGCACGAATGTGGAACGTCATCAAAGTCCCTATGACGTTATTAAGATAAATTAACTACATATTAATATACTTAGACCGGGTTACTCACGTCTATAAAGTCGAAAATAGCTCGACATGTTTCGGGACGGTCCGCGCCCCATAATCATGAGTAAGAAGCGCACAGCAATCGCCGCAAGCGCTTCTCACTCATGATTATGGGGCGCGGACCGTTCCGAAACATGTCGAGCTATTTTCGACTTTATAGACGTGAGTAACCCGGTCTAAGTATATTAATATGTCTAATACTCACGGGAGTTTTCTATTTAAAATTAACTACATTTGCGATATACCCGTTGTTCTATGTTCACTAACCTAACCTACTTTTCTGACAGCCATTTTTTTTGTAGGATGTCGCAATTCTAACGTAATAGTATGTACCTATATTTATTTATTAATTTATCTCTAATAAGTGAATTGTATAATTCTTATGAGAATAAATGATCTTAAACTATATTTCCGCGATGGATGTTATGCGATTTTTTTTAAATGCGAAATTGAAATTCGTGATGCACACAACAATTCTGTCTTCTTGTTTTTGTTCTTTTATTATGTGTTGTGTGTGATGGTCACGAATAAATGATTCTTATTCTTAAATTACTTGTCTATTAATCCGAGCAAAACGGTAGTAGTGTTGTGATTTATAAAGGGCTGCAACAATAGATCACAACTGGTCGACGCGGCAACTTCATTAGCCCAAGAAACAGAAATAATAAATAATATGCGAAATAGCTTTACTCACTCAATTCGAGATCGTGGTTTGAACTAAAGAAATGGAAGAGCTAGGAACTGTCAAGGGGAAATTGAAAAGGATTTAAATATGAAATTTAGAATTTAGAGAGTACAACGAATGGTTTTACATACGCACCGTTACACAATTACCCCTGAGTGTTATTATTGGTTCTTTGGAACACATCCCTCGCTAGCTGGCGCTCGTCTCCGGCGGAAACGAAGAATAACCCAATTTAGAAAATTTTCAATTTACATTCGATATTCGAATCACATACCTATTCGATTTTGTCACGACTAAACGACCGTTTTTTAGAAATCATAACCGCTTAATTTAGATATGTCGTTACGTGTTTTTGCTTGTGGGATGTTTGTTTAAAAGCAACTTCAAGATGAGGAATTTGCTAATGTGTTTTGGTGTGTTACGTTAATTTTCTCCATAAATCAAGATCTGTGTTTTTTGTCCAAAACATCACGGAGATCTTAAAGGATTTGGATAGGCCTAACGATCAATATTAAAAGGCACGTGAATGCTAATTTTAGTTTTTTCTCAATTAACTTCCAATATCAAATATTCAGTTCTTAGACGCGGACTAAACTGAAATATGTACGGTCGCAGTACAAAAAATGATTACAGAATCTATAGTATAAGTCGCATTAGATAAAATAACGTCTCGATCGCGTTTGCGTTAATTCTTAATTTGTTTGGGATTTAGAAGTTTCCAATACGCCCCACTTGGTGCGCTGTTAGAATTGAAGACAACGGTTTCGGAGTGACTGTGAGTTATCTTACACAGCTTCGTTAACAGGTAAAGTAATCTGTGCTCTGAACAAATCTATGTACAATTTTGCCTCGTTTTAGGTAAGTCATCAGCCTAATCTGTTTTTATTAAAACTCTTGGATGAAAGTAATTTTTTGTCTTGATGCATATTGTGTTTATTGTGAGTTTTTAATTTGAAGCATTGAAGTATGGGAAGGAGGGGTCTTTGAGGATTTTGGAGCTTAGGTTTTTCTATCGCCTTTGCGACGGGGAGTGCTTAGGGGAATTGTTCGGATTAAAGGATGACTCACACTAGAATGGGATGGGACAGAACGGGGCGAGATGGGAAAATCTGTCGATTACTATAGAAAGCGTCACGTGACATCCGAGGGCTCCGAGCACTCACGTGATTATTTCTATAGAAATTGACAAATTTTCCCGTCCCGCCCCGTCCCATCCCGTTTTAGTGTGAGTCATCCTTTATAATTTTTTTCGTAACGTCATAAATAAATGAATTTAAGTAAACATAAATTAAGTCAGTCAATTTATCGATAAGATTGACAGCTTTAATCGTACGTTATCTACTGTAGTCACATCGTTAACCCTTAAATGCATGAACTATCAATTAAAATATCCCAAGTGACAACCAAATTAATTTTAAATTAAGAACTTACAACGATATTAACTTACCACGTTCCAAAAGAAGTTGATTGTCACTTGTCTCGTTTCTATGTCATAAATGCATCATCATGCATTTAAGGGTTAGAGCAACGCTGCCCCTTTTACCACGGAAACGTTACCTGTACGTAGAATCGCAATCATCGATTACAATTATTTTTTTATAATCACTCACGTATTTTTAGATATTTCAGAGTTTTGCTCCATTATCAATCGTTGAGTACCGCTTGCGACAATGCAGGCACACGGTGGCCCGTCGTCACGCCGCGCGCGCCACCCTCGATATCAACCAGTTGAGGATAATCCTACATCGTTATCCCGGAATCATTCGTAATTTAAATATTAATTATACATACTGCAAAATAAACAATAAATAACATGATAGTTAACGGCCTCCTAGCCTAGTCGGTAGTGACCCTGCCTACGAAACAAGAAGTCCCGGGTTCGAATCCTGGTTTTGGCCATTTATTTGTGTGTTTATCACGAATATTCGTTCCTGAGTTATGGACGTTTTCTATGTATTTAAGGTTGCTTTCATAAAAAATCCCGACGTATTTACTCATTTCTCGTTAGGTTAGGTAGTAATAAAATTCGGCGATAGCTCTTATAGCCAAAAACAATACATTTCCATGGATTATTTTATTAAGACTGGCTTTAACAGTGCGGTTTTAGCAAAAACGAGTGTGTTCCACTTTTGTTTAACAAGCAATGAAAGGTAAAGCCGGGAAAGTTGTAGTTTCCGATAGTTGGCAATTGAGAACAATGAGCGGCGAGTCAATGGCGCAGGTTTATAATTAAGGTGTGCACCATAAAGTGAGCCTTAATTGAATTCAGTTTTCGACTAGATTTTCCTAGATGGTACCAGTTTTTTTTTTTCCTTTGATGTCCAAATAAAAATTCGATGTGCATTAAAATCATTTTGTGTGTAGTAACTAGTCTTTTGATGACGTGCAATATTCAGGGGATAATTTGCTTTAAAAATCTTATTTCAAGTTTGCACCAGGGCTTTTCTTTTTTTTTGACAATAAAGAAATAAATAATAAATACATATTGTAGGACAATCTTACGCAAATCGACCTAGTCCCACGGTAAACTCAATTAGACGTGTTGTGGGTACTAGACGAAGATATATATAATAGATAGATACATATAAATACTTAAATACATAGAAAACATCCGTAACTCAGGAACAAATATTCGTGATAAACGCACCAATAAATGTTCTGACCGGGGTTTGCACCCTACCAACTAGGCTAGGAGGCCATTTAACACGATTCTTTCGATATCGCGGATTTTTTATCTTGAATAAAGGTAGAAATTATTTAAAAATAACAGTATATATTTCCTGTATATATTTTTAAATTAAATGTTCGTTAATTTACTTTGTATGAAAAACAGAAAGCAACATGTCTTTGAAGTTGACAATTTGATAGTTTTATGTAGGTATCGTATATTTATTTTCAGTAGTTTTCTAGAAAACATCCCTTTTCAGAAGGCCTAGTATAAAAATTATACGACATTAACTCCTCGACCGCGTTAGCGTATCGGGAGTTCAAATTATGTTTGCCGTTTATTTAAATCATCCGGCAACTTTCATATTTTGACCCCTCGATACGCTAACGCGGTCGAGGAGTTAATGTCGTACAACTTTTATACTAGGCCTTCAGCGCAGACAGCCTTCTGATTAACCACTGTCACGATGTTTTGAATTAAATAATGAAGGTAAGTCTACCGCGAAGTATCAAGTAAACTATAATAAAGAGATCAATTTAAATTTTGGGCATTTACCTCCTACAAAAATTATAATAATAAAATTCTGAATCAGGCAATTTTTAGCGAGGAGCTAAAATAGGAGAACGACCCACCTCTCGTATTTCCTATACAATAGTTTAAATGAGGAATATACTGATTAATCAATTTAAAAAAAATCACGGCGTAGAGTTACTCTATGCTAAGTTTCATAGATTTTTTATAGCACAGACTGAGAGAGATTAAAGTATAATTTCATAGAAGTTTGACGTTTAAAATAACACTTTAAAAATTGACAGTTAATACTTTTGGAACAGATAACGTGGTTTGACTTCAGAACGCAATCTTGCTATTCAAATCGTAACCATTTTCCAGTAATCAATATCTATTTAACTAATTCGTTCGACAAAGGCAACGTCACTCTTACTAATTACCAAAGTATCGCTGCGATACCAGGTACGTCACTTCACTGTCAAATTACGCTTGACATTTCCTGCTCTAGTGTCATAATAATGCGATTAAGAGAAGTTAGACCAAAAGCAACTTTATAACAAGACAGTAAAATTCAAGTTTCAATAAATTAGCATATGCCTGGCGTGTGTAATACTTTTTTGTTTAGTTCCTTGTTACTTTCGTATTCGATTCACTTCGCAATTCACTTGACGACGAGTCACTTCCATACAACTGGGCCTAAACAGAACCTAAACTGAATCGCGTTAAGACGTCATGGTAAGGCTCCTGATAACATCACTAAACCGATCAATGGTATTTTTTACCAATTTAGCCAATACATCATTTATTTTCAAAGACAAATACGTTCTCTCAGTGTGTTTACGATAAATAAAATAACATGTCACGTTCACGACCACGTGAATAGGCATTTAACTGGAAAATTGTGATTCGTTTGATATAGAAATAAGTTGGCCGCGATTAAACATGTCAACATTGTGGTTTCGAATACTTAGAATAAAACGATAAAATGTAACCTTCTTTTTCTGGGTAATAAAATAATATTTTCTCAATCCGCACTTAGAAGGACTAAAACCCGCTGGATTATTTTTCCTTATTGTATATACGTAAGTAATATCCTTCATATTTATTATAATTAATAAATAACAATCGCGGTAACAGTAGACAATATGAAATAAGTACCTAAAAATTTAAAACAAAAAAAAACCTACCTTAGCATTAAAAAACTACCTTAAAAAAATACCTTAATAAAAACGGAAATAAAAATTAAACTACCTACCTTAAAAATCTGACTCCTATTTTACATTCACCCTTTTTTATACAATGCTGTTTGCAAAATTATTGATTTAAAAGCTTGTACCTTATCATTAGTCAAATCAAAACTAAAAAAATGGTTTGCTACCCTTTCGTACAATGACACGGAAGACTTATTTATTACATTTACTCGGCACTTATAGTTAGGCTTGTGGTCAACTATGGTTGTTATTTATTACTCGCACTCATTCATACTAACACACACACACACACACACACAAAGACATACGCACACACACCCACACAAACACACAACACTTACACTCACGCACTCATAAAAATAGCACCTTCAATACTAATTTTAATTATTTCTTTATTTTCTCATGTGTCATTATAAATTCATTCCGAGCTCCAAGATACAGGCTTAGCCTAGTTTGGAGCTCGCCGGACATCTATGGTGTAATTTGTGTGTGTATATTATTGATAATAAATTTATTCTTATTCTTATATGGTTTGATTAAGGAATTTTGCAAGACAGCAACGCACGATAACTGCTTTTTTTTAAGAACAGCCTGTATGTAACTGCCTTGCTCACGCTGTGAGCAAGGCAGTTACACTGCAGTGCAATGTACAATGCAGTGATTACTGCATTACTGCAGTAATCACGTTTGAGAGCTTATACAATTGTTTAACTTGTCCTTTTTTAATTAAGCTTTTTTTAGGTAAAAATTATATTTTTATACAAATACTGCATATACAATAAGCAGCGTGCGTAACCAATATGCCGATCGCTAACGCTTAGTCGCAAACGAAACGCACTATCATTTTCGCACTAATTAGGAAGAGTGATAGAGAGAGCTAATTACGATACGCTAGGAAGTGTGAGCGATTGGCATCTTGGCTGCGCATGCTCGGTAAAAATATGTATACAGGTTGATTTTGTTCCCACTAAGACATTCGCCTCTCTCTTGCTCTTTCTTAACTGGTGCAAGCGAGTTGCAAACACTATCGAATCGCGCAGCCGCTATCGACTAAGGTTACGTGGAACTAAATTTCCTTTTCGTCGCGTAACTATAGGAAGAATAGTTTTATAATGCGTGCTGGCAGAAGCCTTAATAATACAGTGAGAGAGCTGGACATTAATATCTTCAACAGTAGCATCCCAGCAGTAAGGCGTGTAAGATAACAGACCGATTCTTTAAGGTAGCGTACTTATATGGCTTTAATAGGATTCGTATCTTATAATCAGGATTAGTAGCAATCATTTTGTTGGATAGTGTTTAGTTTACTGAGCTTAAAACGGGTAACCACAAGTGGTTGCGATGTTGTGCAATATGCGAGCAGCCCCGTTTTTATTGTATAATATGGTACTACCGGTGGGAACCTGTAATTGGCTTTCCGTTTACTACATATAAGTCCAATGTATTATTTGTAGCTGTTGGTGGAATACTTACTTACTTACTCCGCTGGCTCAGCGACCCAAAGTGAGTCTTGGCCTCCGACACCAGAGTGCGCCATTTTTCCCGGTCCTGCGCTAACTCTTGCCAATTGGTAACTTGGAGTTCGCGCAGATCCGCGCCGACCATGTCACCCCATCGATACCTAGGGCGGCCAACGGGGCGTCGACCTCCCGGGCGACCGAGGTATGCTTGTTTGGCCTTACGATCTTCCTCCATCCTGTCCAGGTGCCCGAGCCACCGGAGTCTGTGGGCCTTTGTCTCTCCTATGATATTAGGCTCAGCCACCAGATCTTCAATTTCTTGGTTTTTTTAGAGCTCTCCAGCTTCCATCCGGATGTCGCTTTGGCCCAAGGATCTTCCGAAGAATCTTCCGTTCAGTGACTAGCAGCAAGTTCTCTTCCTTAAGTGTCAGTGTCCACGCTTCGCATCCGTACATTAGTATTGGTCGCAGTACGGTTTTATAAATGCGTATTTTGGTGGATTTGCTTAGAAGTTTGGACACTAACACTTTATGAAGTGCAGCCGTGCATCTCAAGGTGTTCTGAACTCGGTCGATGATCTCCTCATCACGGGTGTTGGTGTTTGTGATGGTGCAGCCCAGGTACCTAAATTTTGCCACACCTTTGTACGTTATATCTCCAACATGTAGGTCTTGCGGTCTGTTACGGGTATTTTTGTAGCGTTTCATGTGGAGATACTCTGTTTTTTCGTGGGATATCCTTAGGCCGACCTTCAGAGCTTCATCTGCCAGGACATCAACCGCCTCACGCACCTCGTCTGTAGATGACCCTAGTAGCGCCAGATAATTTGCGTACCCTATCACCTTGTGCTTTCCACCTAGCTCTAGTCCTCCTTCCAGCGCTACTCCAAGACTAAGTTAAAAAGCATAGGCGACAAGGCATCACCCTGTTTCAGTCCCGTAACTACCGAGAAGTCGTCAGTGAGTTCACCCCCGACGCGGACCACCATCTTGCTTTCTCTTGTAGCGACCTGTATCATGCTGGTTCTCCTAATAATAAATAATAATAAACACATGGCAAGCTCACTGTATTACATCAGTATCGATGTAGGTAATTTCAGCAAAGTGTACTAGTCAACTATCGTTTCACACGCCAACTCGATATTAGTAAAATGATAACAACAATAACTTACTTGTTGACAACTTTGTGGACAATGTTCATTTAATTTAGTTTTAAACGTGAATCTTGTAAACTTTATTAAAATAGTTATGTATACAACGTGTCCCAAAACTCAACGATAAGCTGGCACCACAGGATGGAGCTGCTTATGATTAGTCGAGAAAAAAAAAGAAAAAAAAATATCTCAATTATTTTAGAAATTACAGAAAAACAAGAAACTCATCGTGCGATGAATTTCATGTTTTTTTGGGTTATTTGACAAAATTAAATATTAGTTTCGATTGCAACGGTATAAAATATAAAATTTCAAGCTAATTGAAATTAGTGTTTTGTATGAATAACGTTATACAGAATGAGCCAACACAAAAAATGATGCATTGACACTTGTATCAGCGGCTTTTTTGTTAAATTTTTCTCGGTTTTATGAATTACACTTGACTTTTAAGATGTGTCGAGTATACCAAAGTAGCCTAGTCGGTAGTGACCGACGAAGCAGGAGGTCCCGAGTTCGAATCCTGGTCTTATCGTGGGGCTTATTTATGGGCTTATCGTTGAGTTTTGGGACACGTTGTATAATATAATTAAATTAAATTGACCTCTCTCGTTTTTATTTAGACCCGAGCACGGAGCCGAAATATATATGCGTGTAAATGTGGAAAAAGCTACTTCTTCAGGTGTTTCCTTTGCAATGTGATATGGGATCCTTCAAGAAACGAGTGTTTAGGACTTAAAAGTGACAATTTTAAACGTATTAAGTGATTGATGTACGTATTTTTTATTACAAGGTTCATCTTATATATTAGAAAAGTTTTAAATAAACAAGTACCTTATTTGAAGCGTTAGAAATAAAATACATGCAGATAAAATGTACATTCAGATCGGACAATGAAATTCAGGTTTACACCCACAGCAAAGGACATTAAAGATATAATTCCAAACGACGTTGATAACGATCAATTTAAGACCGAACAGTCATTTCTCAGCAATTCAAATTTTCAATACTTCATTTGCATGGCCATTGCGAAGGCTTACAGAATATGATGGCTAGAACAAAGGGGGTCGAGAACAAAGCGCTCGCGTCGCAAGTGCTTGGACAAAGTATCAGCGACTAGTCCATGTTAGAGGTTATGAAACTGACCAAGAGCATGTCGGGTCATGCTCTATTTATTATTTGCACGATATGATGTGTGACATCATTCTAAATCCAATATGGCGGACCACCCAAGATGGCGGAGTAGTTATTTTTAATGCACTTCTACAATATTGGTATCAAATGAAAGGGATGGTTGAGAGTAACTCGAAAAATAATTTGACGTCATTCTAAATCCAATACAGTAGGTAGTTATTTTTGATGCACTTCTACAATATGGGTATCAGATGAAAGGGATGGTTGAGAGTAACTCGAAAAATAATGTGACGTCATTCTAAATCTAATATGACGGACCATCCAAGATGACGGAATAGTTATTTTTAATGCACTTCTACAATATGGGTTTTTCTTTTAATTTAAAAGTTTACTATCAGGTCTATTTATTTATTAAGAAGCATTTTAAGTTATGAAACATTTAAGCTTTTTTCTAGAAAACTTGCATTGTATAACTTTCAAAAGTGTTGAAATACTTATCACAACCATTCTACACTGAAATCATTTATTTTCAAAATATATACAGTAAGTGTAACTTACCTATACCTACCTCTACCTACCTTAGATCTAAAATAGGTCCTTGAGGCATTGTACCTAGGATGCTGGCGGCATTTCCTCGTTGTATCGCAATGCTGATACGTCGTTGCGCGAGGAAGCCGCCAGCTCTTCGGTCACCAGTTACATCAACCAGACGTTACGAGATTTCTACGAAAAACTTGCGTGCGCTGGGACCCCATGGACTGAGTTTCGACCCCAAATGGTGCAAAATAGTACTCTCTGCCCAGGCTTTTATAATAATTATGTTTTACGTCTTTCTACACTTGGATACTAACCTATAAACATTGACTGTGTAGCCAAACTAGTTTCAATATAAATCACCGTTCTGTTTTCAATTAAACTGTTATTCGATTCACTGGTCCCCCCAACACGGGCCAGTGAGTACATTTTATTGCCAAAAATCTCGCGGCTCGACCCAGGTTAATTACCATGCAAATGAAACGGCTGATCCGTCTACTCTACTTATCGGCTAGTTTTAAATGGGATACGGTACATTAAATCGGTTTTAAATTATACTGACCAGATTGTAGGCCAATTTTAAATTGCGTTTTTATGTTGATAACATTTTTACGTTTGGTGCGTTTAGTTCTACCTTATTTAATGTATAACCTTTTGTGTTGCATCGATAAGTAAGACCCGAGATATATAAATTACTTATTTTGCATTTTCAATAACGTCATGCTGAGTTTATCGCCTTCCATTTGCTTCAAAATTTCCTTTTGAGGTATTGTAAAATATTGTTATAAGCTAAGCTAAGTTAACCTTCCATTCTGTTGGGAGTTTATTCATTAAGTCTGGCAGTATACCGGGTGTGGGCCCCATATTAGGATCAATAATTTGACTTTGAAGGTTGGACTCCTCAAAGCTAACAACTTTAGTTTAACATTTTTTTTTTAATTATGTACTGTGTAAGTTTGTATTTTTTCGTATACACTATAAATAGTGTTTTCAATGTACGTTACATCAGTCTAATTAGCGTCCCTTGTCATTACAAAATTGCCAAATTAGCAGAACACTGCATCTTCTAACAAAGTTCAAAGTCTAATAAAAATCAAAACACACGTTATTTTAATAAGCCCCTGAACAAACGTTGTTCAATTTTATAATTGAAAGAAAAATTGAAAAATTCAGCCTCAAGAACCTATTTAAGATAGGTAGAGGTAGGTAGCTAGATAAGTTACACTGACTGTATACAGCGTGGGTTGATACGGGCGAATATTTTGATGACGATTACTATTGGACCTAGAGAACCTATTAACATTAATTTCTTTAGGAAATTAAGATGTTTTTTTTTCATACATAAAAATTCAGCACGCAATGTATTGCATCCATATAAATTAACGTAGCTATCTAAACGTCTAAACTTTTGGCCAGGTGTGGCATAATAATAGTTTAATTAAATATTGGTTTATGCATTTTTATGGAGCACTAGAACTTATGGAGCATTGACTTCATCAGCCAGCTTTTGTGTAAATTTTGAATGAAACTTGGTACTAGGGAATACCGGTTTATAGCTGGTTATTAAACGAAATTGTATACAATTAAAAACCGGTTTGCCCTACTTGGTACGTCGTCTACACTAAAGTGCTATTCCGTAGCCTCCTAAAAGTCCGATTCTTACTTTAGCATACTTGACACATCTTAAAGTCAGGTATAATTCATAAAACCAAAATCAATTTTAACGAAACAGCCGCTATGTGACAATTGCGTCCCGATTTCATACAAGTTTCAATAGTACAAACATTATAGGCTCATCCTGTATAAAGTTATTGAAATAAAACGTTAATTTCAGTTAGCTTGAACATTTAATATTTTGTACTGTAGCAATCAAAACTAATATTTGTCAAATAACCTTAAAATATCCTTTAAATTCGCTTCCAATTCATTCTTGCCAATATCAATGTTGTTTATCGTAAATATCCACAGTGAAATAATTAAGACAGTAATATGTCTTTTCTGCCTTCCGGCCGGCAAGTAGCCACTTGCAGGCCGCTACGCTAAACAAATGCGCCGCTTGCCGACTGCGTCGAGCAGAAAAATAGTGTACTGACCTTGGCCAGTAAATAAGAAAGCCTCAGATCACAAATGACAGCTTCGCTTCGGCCGACAATTACACGAGATCTGAGACATTTCTTACTTTACAGGCCCACAGTGTTTTATAGAAGCCAAAAAATGGACAATCAAAAAATGGATCAAATTTGCATAGTTTTTGTGTAATAAATTTTTGAAAATCGTGTTCTAGGCACCCGGGTATTACTTAAAAACTTTTAAAAAATGCAAATCGTTTTATAAACTTTCCGTTTTTTAGTGCTATTGGATAAACCGTCTAAAGATGCAAATTTAAAGGCAATTGTGACAATTCTAGGTATATTGGTTATAAATAAATTAAATAATTTATTCATTTTGTTTTTGTTTTTTTTTTCTTTGATGTTCCGCCGTAGTAGGACCTAATATTTGTATGACAGCTTCATTTATATGTCTTCTATCTACCCTATTTTTTACAAGACCTAATTCCGTGGAAGATTGAATTTACAGTCAATTAAAATTTTCGGTCAGGGCTGCCACTACTAATATCCGGGTTCAGCCGGATATAATATTAACCCTGTATACACAGTAAAGCAGTTTTATGGGTGGTAAAAGTAAACTTTAATACGTTAATGAAAACCTACACATATGAAATAATAAGTTTTTTTAAGATTTAGTAATAATTTATTAGCTACATATAAAGAATTTGGTTTTATTGCATATCTCCTTTATATAGTTTTATACATAACAGTTATTTATAGCCTATGTCAGACCTGAAGGACCATTCTATACATTGTTGAAAGAATTTTTAAATCAGCCCAGTAGTTCCAGAGATTACCCATTACATACAAACTTACAAATTCTTCCTCTAATATAATATTTACATTTTGGTACTTAGCTGTTTGACAGTCGACTACAAAGAGAAGTATACACTTTTGTACCTCATTACCATGCAGAAAGGTGAAACACGGCTGTATACATCTGTTTGTAGTCGGCTGTGGGGTCAAAAAAACAATAAATCTGTAACTGCGTACCTACTTAAGGCTTAAGGGCGTATGACAAAGAGAAGTCAACAGCAGTTATTGATAGTCATCTTCTACTTCGAGGCTCTCTGCTCCATCTTGCACCTCGTAATAACTATCGTCCAAACAGAACTCGGATGTTGGTGTTGGGATTTCCTCCTGAGATTCCTGTGCCTGTGGTGATTGCGGTGCTTTCAATAAAGCTACTGCAGCTGATGGTAGGGGACGTTTTTTAATATTTTTTATTCTTTGTGACATCCGCTGTTCCGAAATTATTGGATCCGATGAGACTAGTGCTCTGTGAAACAAATCGGACATTGTTTTTATCCTATCCGATTTCCGAGTATGGTGTTCTCGATCGTGACGCCAATACTTTGTTCCGCGACTCTGCTGCTTGCTCGGAAAGCATTCCAAGTGGAACAGACTAGTTTCGAATTATTGCAGCGCCATGGGCCAAAATTTTATGTATGGTCACTGTGATAGGTAACCATTTATAAGTATCGACATATTTTTTGGCTAGTTCTTCACATGTTTAAAAATTTATTACAAAAAATAGAGTCAAGTATTAGTTGGAGTTGCACATATAGGATCCGCGTCATCGTACACTGTATGACATGGTAAATTTTTTTTAGACCCTTTGTATGCAAACCCGACTCTTATATGCCTGATAGGTACTTACTAAATCAGTTCTCGAAGCAGTGGGATCACATTTTCTTCCATATAAACTCGAAACCAGATATCCCCAAGAAAATGGCGTATAAATTAAAATACCGAAGTGCCAACCCTAGCGGCCGGATAACCCGGATATAAAGTGTTTCGATAATTACTTGAATGTTCCACGGAATTAGGTCTTGTAAAAAATAGGGTAGATAGAAGACATGTAAATGAAGCTATCATACACATATCGGCTCCTACTACGGCGGAACATGGAAGAAAAAAAATAAAAACCAAAATCAATAAATTCATTAATATCTTTGTAACCAATATTCCTAGAGATGTCACAAATGTCTCTTAATTTGTGTCTTTGAACGGTTTATCTAATAGCACTAAACAACGGAAAGTTTACATAACAATTTGTAGTTTATTAATGTTTGTCGTAAAATATTGGGGCCTAGAACACGATTTTCAAATTTTTTTTACACAAAAACTATGCAAATTTGACACGCGGGAGTTTTAGTCTCGCATTTGTAATGATCTAAACTTCAACAATTTGCAATAAAATGAGGATGTCCATTTTTTGGCTTCTATAAAACACTGTGAGGCCTCGGTACGTAATCTACTATTAACTGCAGGAAATCACATTCGACGAAATACTCGTAACGAATGTCTTTTGATGTAAATGAAATTGCATGAAAATAAATAACAACAGTTTGCAATTTAAAACAAGAAGTGGGAGGAGTGGAAGACAAATATTGCATGTAAAATGACGGCCTCCTAGCCTAGTTGGTAGTGACCCTGCCTACGAAGCAGGAGGTCCCGGGTTCGAATCCTGGTCAGGGCATTTATTTGTGTGTTTATCACGAATATTTGTTCCTGAGTTATGGATGTTTTCTATGTAATTAAGTATTGATATGTATCTGTCTATTATATATAACGTCGCCTAATACCCACAACACAAGCCTTATTGAGCTTACCGTGGGACTAGGTCGATTTGTGTAAGATTGTCCCATAATATTTAAATTTATTTATTTATTTATTTAAAATAAACTAAAGGCTATATGCAGTGACAGGCAGATACCAAATTTCTATATAGACTACATTTTTGTAAAGTATCTATACCAGGGTGCTTAGCCAAGATGCCAATCGCTCCCGCTCAGTCGCTAACGAAACGCAACTGTCATTGTCACACTCATTAGGAAGAGTGATAGAGAGAGGTAGCTACGATACGTTATCAAGCGTGAGCGATTGGCATCTTGGCTACGCACGCTGTTTATGTTATTTTTGCTTTTTTGAGTTGCAATAAAGAGTTATTGTATTGTATTGTATTGTATAATATCACAAGCAGTATTCTCCAATACTCCACTGTAAAACTGTTCGTTTTTATCATGCCCGGCTGTGTTCTAACGTACAGTAAATGTCAAAAATATTAATACAAAATTAAATAAATACCTAACAAAAATAATTTAATTCAGACCACGAGTGATCCATATTTCGTTAATAATAATAAAACTAGTCATAGTTTCCTCGCTTTTTTTTTACTTAGGTTAGGGTTTTTACAATACGTTTATAAAAATAGAATACAAAACAACACAAAACAAAAAACGATTCAAAACCAATACACATTATTAAAACCCCGCCCGCATTTTAGAGTGCCACCGGCAACAGGGCAGGACCCAGGCTGCCGGTGGTTAGGACTGCAGAGAGAGGAACCATTGGAATATGCGCGCAGTGTCCAGTATTACCGCCTTCTGCGTTTGACCCTTGATCAACCACAACTTCGTAGCGAGAGCTTCTCGAGTTGTTGGTCGAGAATCTTCGCTTTAAGACCGTTCGCCGAAACAACTATCGGTACAATGATCGCCGAATCAACCTCTCATATGGCGGTTACCTCGTGAGCCAAGTGTGATGTTGGGTGTAAAGGAAACAACTGTTAGCTTGAAGTCCAATATAATGAATGATAAATAATGCGTACAGCGCCTTATATACTAACATGCTAAGCATAAGTGTGGGTAACGTATAGTTCACACACTACACCTTCCCTCTTAAAGAAAAAAATGATTAAAATATAAAAGTTAATCTATTTTTTTAGATATACACTGATATTTTAAAAGGTTCATGAAAACTAAAATAAGTACAAAACAAAAAATGAATTTAGTATGGACAAATAAAAAACATTTTCTTCAAATTAAAAACATTAAAAAAAAATCAAGTCAACATCATAATAAAAAAGAGAAAATTAACAATAACGATCATTTTCCAAAAAATATGACTGTCCTTGAACATTACTAGAAACAATCTTATATAAAACAAGTACATAGTATTTATGCCCGCTAGGATGACGAACCTTAAAAATAACCAACACAATTTCTTACTTACGACGCTATTCATTTAACATACACTACACCGTTATGATTAATAAAGAAACACAATAAAACTATAACAAAAAGTAAAATAAAATGAAAACTCCCTATGAAGTATGTATTCCCAACTTCCAACATATTGTAGGTATTCGTCAATACACTACTTTCGCAATCATTTATATTTAATACGTACGTTTATTCTTGTATTTGGCACCTCTTATTGATTCTCAATTATTATTTCAGTATTTACTTTTACTTGCAAGGTTTTCTTATTCAATTTTATATCATATTTATGTATTTAAAAGAAGTCTTTCCTTTTTTTTTAAACTTATATAGGTATCTCATACATTACATAAACTGCATCTTAAGCGTGCATCTCTTATTTCAAGGGTATATAACGCATACATTGATGGTCGACCGACCTTAATATACATTTTATTTATTTGCTCAGGACACAAGATAATTATTTATTTCGAGCGCTCACATATTAAACATTTTATTTATTCACTCAGGCAGTTCATTTAACACGTCCATACATCATAACCTTCCATGTGTCCAAGGGTCGTCACGGTTGGTTCTCGACCAAACCATGATCCGATCACCAAGGATTCTCCTGTCTGTCTTGTGTCCTGATATACCCTTGCTACACCGTATCGATCAAGGCCGCCTCTCGGGCCACCGAAGATGCGATAGGCATTTATTTTTATTTATCTATGTGCATATTTCTCCATCTTCATCATTAATCCTTTCAAAACCCATTCAAAAACTTAATCAAACCATGAAAAACTTCAACAAATAAGAATTTCAACAACTCTTAGGTGATCAAGCTAATCGTTTTTTGAAATACTTACGTGTTTTTGTTTTCATATTCACTGTTATCCTATCTTCGGTCAAATCCATTTTACTAAGTATTTAAAAAAAACCAATCGCAAACCCAACTAAGTTATCACTGTAATTACCATTTTTAATAAACAAAACTTCACTTCTAAATTGCACAATCAATTCAATTAATTATAAATCTACAAACCATAATTATAATCCAATGTATTAACCTGCACATCCCTATGCCAACACAATAAAACCTACTACACTTTCACATCATATTTTCACGATGTCAGGTACGTTTCTTTTTTCCACTTATTATCATTATTCATTTCTTACGTAAATCCATGTAAAATTTGTCTTATCCGTGTATTCAAAAAAATCTAGTCCGGTACATTAAAGTTCTACACACACAAAAAAAACCAATAACCAAATAAATTCTAACTATAAAAATCCTAATTTTAATTTACGAAACTAACATTCAATCTAGCATATGATTAAAAGTCGTTACCATCCGGAACAAGTTATAAAATTCTGAAAAACTGTTAAACCTATTTCACTTTAAATTCAATTCCATTACAATTATTTTTAAATGTTGTGTAACATTGCAGAAAGACGCTGAAATTTGAGATGAAATGACAGACGTCGCATGCCATTCCTTATATGGAGCGCACGCGCCGCCGTCATGTGCCATATCTGTAAAGGATGGTACTTTCATCCTATGTAATTTTAATTGAATCGTAACATTTATAACCGACTTTGAACCATATGGCTTCGTCATCAAGCGGCGTTTATATTATAATTAGGTTTCCTTTATAAATTAAGGGCTTAGGTGCATATCGTACCTATATTTAAGCAACACAATGAAAAGTATACATCTAGTATTTAAAACTCTAATTTTTAAGAAAGTTTTAACAAATAGAAAATAAGAAATCTAAATCATAATTACTGTCCCACTTAACACTTCAGAATTCACTTTTTGCTTCTGCGTGGGCGTGGCCTTTGTAGCTTCACCAAGGACATCCATCATCCATGTCGTAACATTGTCCAAAGCGCGCCAAAGCACCTGGATACAAACAACTCCCAGCAGCAACCATTCTTAAAAGTCCTTGCCTCCGGCAGTAATCAAATTCACAGAGTAATAAGTCCAAATTAAAGTCACGTTCTGCAACACTGTATCGTTATAACGCGTTATTCTTAAATTGCAGGCCTAATTTTTACACACACATTAAAAAATACACCGAATCGTCCGATATCTGTTTATGACCCACTGTCATAGTTTATTAAATTCCACAATCCACAAATAAAGTTTATTTTTTGTTTTCACTCAATTTACCGAAATTTGTCACAGCAGTTACCCAAAGGTCTTATATTTTAACACTTTCCGCCAAGGTCACTGAGTCCTTCTGGCCGGCGCAGCGCGCCGCCAGTGCAGCGCACGGCCGCACTGGCAGGATCGCCATGTGATGTTGGGCGTAAAGGAAACAACTGTTAGCTTGAAGTCCAATATAATGAATGATAAATAATGCGTACAGCGCCTTATATACTAACATGCTAAGCATAAGTGTGGGTAACGTATAGTTCACACACTACACAAGTCTAGGTACTTGCTGGACTTGTCCTTCTCGGCCTTCACGAGGTTCTCGTCATGGGGGATGGTGATGTCGACGAGCATGGCCCGGCGCTGCGCTCGATCTATCACAACGATATCAGCAATTCAACGATACAATAGTCCTGTCCGTGGTGATATATAGATCGACCCCAATAGATCGTGGCACGACCATTTTCGAGAACTGGTACAGGTAAGTACTTGTAGTACGCTACTTCGTGGTTATAGTTTTATTATTATTTGTACTTAACATAAACTAGAATAAAGCACCAAAGGTACGTTGTTATCCTGATATTAAAGTTGTGTATATTACGATACAAGTGCCAAAAGGAGGGAATTCGCAATGAGTGGCGGTAGAATAAAACATGACCGGAGGGAGTGTTTTAAATCGACACGAGTTGCGAATTACCAATTCGCACGTGCACCGTACGACGTTTTACAGTACATATGGCCCTTTTAATTTTTGACATAGGCACATAAAATGTACTATGAAGGTATTTTTGCCGTTTGGCCTTCATCGATACTTTTTACCTAGCTGAATCAATCGTCTTATATTTTAAACAAGCGCAAATTTTTTTGTTGGAAGTTACAATACTGTGATTACATAATTTTGTGTACTCTTTAAATACTTACAATGGCGAGCCCTATCTGCGAGTGACGTGTCCTGACGTCCGGATATTGAATAAAACAAATTCAAAGGAATAATCTTATACAAGCTTGATGAGTTGTCAAGTTGGGAATTATTAAAACTAAAGTAATTGACTTAAAGTACGAACATTCTTGTTTAATCAATACCCGATATCCTATCCAATACCTTCTTATTCCTTTTCCAATTCAATAAACAGACATAAACGCAATCATTGATATCGTTATAATACCGCTACACATCGAAAAGGGACTATCAAAATAAAGTAATGGCAAGAGATTATCTTTCTTTTGCATTAGCAGTTCAGACAGAATCAGTTGGGATTTACCACAAAACAATTGGGATTTACTGAATTTAAATTTATAACCGGCCAAGAGCATGTCAGGCCATGTTCAGCGTAGGGTTCCGTAGTTTTACGTCCGTCACAATAGGCGAACTTAAGAGGGGATTAATAGATACCATACTCATAACAACAAAAAATAAGTAGGTATATCTTCGCAGCTCTTACGACTTAAACGCTTTTTTAACCGCGAAGGTAGGTCTTTGTTACAAAAAATCTAAAATGGCATTTTAAGCTCTATTTTCATGAACTGTTTCATATTTCTCAAAGGTAGAAGGGACTCACACATTTTTTTTAACTTCACACCGTAATAATGTAAGTGAAAGATTTAATAAGCGTTTCAGAAAACGAGTTTGCTCGAGTCATCGTCAAACTGAATATGATGGATATCACAAACACAATGATTGATGCGATGTGTAAAGCTGGGCGGATTCCCGTTGCAAGTGTTTCATAATACGTCTACACCTACACAAGTCTGATCATTCAGATAAAGTTGTGTCGCAAAATATTATCATGAAACTGTTAGAAAAAAACACACTTTCCTACAAAAAAAAATTAAAACAACGAAATCCTGACTTTGATAGGAATTACAAATTTACTCAAGCGGGACTTAATCGTGTAAGACTTTGCAAACAAACCTCCGACGTTTCAAGGACGACATTGCCCCCGTGGTCCCGGAGAAAGACTGGCTGAGGTTGACATCAACATCTTCCAGCTGCACGGGTTTTACGAACTACCCGCACTTGGTCTTGATTATCAACTTGAACATTTTGCGCATTGGGGATAGGACTGTTGACACACTACACTCACGATGTCCGATTTTTGAGCCGGTGATTTTCGGGACCACGCCACGGGGACAATGTCGCCCTTGAAACGTCGGAGGTTCGTTTTCAAAGTTTTACACGATTAAGCCCCGTTTTAGTAAATTTATAATGTGTGAATCGTGAAAGTTTAAATAAGTGTTTCGATATGCGTTTCTGACTTTAGTATTGATTTTATACAGTATTTCCCATACATTTTGATTCTCATTTAAAATGGGACTTATATGAAAATCTAGTCAAAATGCCATTGTTTTTATTTAAATCTCTTCTCTTCGACTCGGGCTTAAATTCACACTCGTTCGTAATTTTAACGTAAATTTACCGCCCTTAATACACAATGTAATGGTTCATTGTACTCCTAGGGTAAAATGGCCTACTGGCCCCGGGGACCTCGACCCACACGCCGCCGGTCGCCGGTGGCCGTGCATGTTTGAGAAAAGCCCAATATCTGCCTCGGCGGAAACAGGGCTAGCCTGAGCTCGGCTATACCGGGCCTCGGCAAACCTCGCCCCGGCAACCACCTCTTCAGTCAATCCCTTACTTTCCGTCCTTCGCCAATCATTTACTATTTTCGTATAATAGGTACAATTATTTGATTGAAAACAAATCGATTTTACATCTCTTAAATATATTACATTACATTACAACTTAATTTCCTTATAATTCATTCACAAACACTAAAACATTCAGTTTGGTTGGATCTGAAACTCTAGTAAAGTTTTAGGTACTTAACATTACTGCTCAACATCGTTCAACATATGTTTTGTAAACTGGTGCAAATGGAGTGTACCAGCGGCATTTGACTTTTAAATATGTCATCTTAATTTGATGTTCATTACGCTATACATACTTATTGACCTAGAGTTGGAGGTTGGAGCGATGGTTTGGAAGACCAGGCCGTTTGAATCTTAGAAAATTAAAAAAAATTTAAACTGTTTATTTCATACAAAAGCTAATTTTACATAATATTTCAACTACTTCTTAAATAAACAAGGTTTTTTAGAGTTAAGGAGTCTTATTTTAATTACACATTATTTACAATGAATATTATGATTTTAGTCACTTAACTATTTTGACGAAGACAAAGGGGAGGCCTTTGCTCAGTGGGACACTTAACGGCGTCACAAAAAAAACTATTTTGGGCTCTATTTTTAAACAGGTGTATTTTTATAATATTTATAACTTGCCCACGCCTTCGACCTTCAATAGTGTGCAGTGTGCAGCAATTCCTTTGAAGATCCATTCAAAATACGCGGTAACATGTCCATATTCTTTGACCGTATTCATTGTTAGTCTTTCCATCCTCAAATTTTTTTTTTTAAGATTGGAGATTTAAGATTGGAGTATTCGCTAAGTAACGTAATGGTGTTGGACGTATTCTTTTCTTTAAGCCATTTTTTTGTCAAGAGAAGGCTAGGCATCAATGTAAACGGCGAGTACCTCACTCACCTTCGATTTGCTGACGATATAGTAGTCTTGGCTGAGACCATGGAGGATTTAAGTACGATGTTTGTTAGCCTCAGTAGAGCCTCCGGGCGAGTTGGTCTTAAGATGAACATGGATAAGACGAAAATCATGTCGAATATCCATGTAGCACCAACTCCAGTGACAATCGGAGACTTTACACTCGAAGTTGTAGACGATTATATATACCTAGGACAAACTGTCCAATTAGGTAGGTCCAATTTCGAGAAAGAGGTTAATCGTTGAATCCGACTCGGTTGGGCAGCGTTCGGGAAGCTGCGACACATTTTTTCATCCAATATTCCGCAGTGCCTGAAGACGAAAGTCTTCGATCAGTGTGTGTTGCCAGTGATGACATACGATACTGAAACGTGGTCGGTTACAATGGACCTCATAAGAAGGCTCAAAGTCACCCAAAAGGCAATGGAGAGAGCTATGCTAGGAGTCTCTCTGCGAGATCGTATCAGAAATGAGACCATCCGCAGCAGAACCAAAGTAACCGATATAGCTCTCCGAATCGCTAAACTTAAGTGGCAGTGGGCGGGGCACATTGCACGTAGAACTGATGGCCGTTGGAGCGGAAAGGTTCTCGAGTGGCGACCGCGTACCGGAAGGCGCAGCGTGCGTAGGCCCCCCGCAAGGTGGACTGATGACCTGGTGAAGGTCGCAGGAGTCCGTTGGATGCGGGTGGCGCAGGACCGGTCATTGTGGAAATCTTTGGGGGAGGCCTATGTCCAGCAGTGGACGTCTTTCGGCTGAAATGATGATGATTATGATGATGACTTATTAACTAATATTAGTAACTTAACTAGGTACTATCTAATCTAACCTTAAAATCTAAATACATAAAGGTCGCCCTGTCAGGGCTACCCAGTGCCTCCATATCCTGCTGTCACACCTGTCAGATAATGCTTTCAGAAGGCTGTTGGAACTGCATCTCACTCTTTGCATCAACGATGCTGCTCGTTTGCGCAAGATAGCGTGGAAGCCGTCTGTACGCGCCTCTGCAAACATTGTTGAAGCGCTGCAGAAGCGTGGCAGCCCCAACAGCATTCTGAAAACATTATTATACTGGACGCGGAGAGCATTTGCGGCGCACTGGGTATACCTCACCCACAGGCTGCTCGTGTAAAAAGTTTGACTTTAGGCTTTGAAAAGAGTAACTTTAACCTCATCTGTACAGCGAGCAAACCTGCGAGCGAGCATATTACCACGAACCGCTGAAACGTATTTATTTTAAGTTCTTGTAAATTATTTTTATTGAACAAAAAGACATCATCATCAATATTAAATCAAAGTAAATTGCTAAATTCTGAACAGCGCTCCGGTTCGGATACCCGGGACACTCGTTTGCTATATGAGCAACTGGGGAAATCCATTTAATGTTACTTTGGCAGAAATTAAAAACTGCGGGCACATTTTATGATACACATTTTCGTTAAAATGTCTTACCGAGTTTTATTTGAGTTTAATGTCGTTTGATGATTAAAATATAAATGTAAACGGTTAAATTTAATCAGTAATCAGGAGTTGAAGAAAATATGAATTATTAACTTGAATAAAATTCAATAAATAAATTAATAAAATAAATATTACAGGACATTTTTACACAATCTGACTAAGTCCCGCAGTAAGCTCAAGAAGGCTTGTGTAACGGAGTCAGACAGCGAAATTTCAGCTAAATTTGTGTAAGAATGTCCTATAATATTTATTTATTTATTTCTCATACATTTGCAATGGGAATCAAAATGTATAGGGTACTTCCCGTTGACCTAGAGTCACGAAATTTGGCAAAAAGCACGAACTTGTAGAACAAGTACAGGAAAAAACCGAAAACCGTATAATTTTCGCACACTGAGAGTTCCGTGCTACCAGTATTCTTATATTTATTAAGATCATAAATTTCATCCATCGTGCGGAACCCTCTTGGCCGAACTTGGCCAGTTTTTTTTATTTACACCGAAGCGATTATCTTTTTTTAGTTTCTAGGGCGAGAATTAGTGGCTCATCGCTTTCTCACGCGTGGTGGGACCAGTGCCTCTCTCAGCCTTTTACTAAGCTCTCTGTGAACCTCGAGCGTTCTCTTACCCTAAGGACTTAGCGTCTTGACGCCAAACGCCATGAAATTATATTGGCGCCGATACAGCTGTAACAATAATTGTTACCTTGAGGCGCTCCCAGGCGTCTCCCGCCGCCCCCGCGTGTTTGGGGTATACAATGACTTCGTAAACAACATTTCATTAATATTCATTTCACAAACAACGTGTGGGAAAATCAACAATTTGTAAATTAAACGTTGCATAAAATATTGTTACGAAAATAATTAATTACCTAAACAAAATATTTACTTGGTAAATTATTAATTTATTAATCACGACAATTAACAAAATAACGGATTTTAAAACTGCCACGGTTAACACTCACGTATTTTTATGAGAGTGATGCCCGAGCCGCGAAGGTTACAACACCACTCTGTCCGATGATGACTGCCCGATGCAGTCGAAACATGTCCCGCCTATTGCGATAAAAATACGTGAGTAACCGTTGCAGTTTCATGTCAGACTCACGAAAGTTTAAATTATATAAAAAAATATCGGATGATAAAAAAACGTTAGTAAAATGCAATGTTTGGTAAAAATGTCTTTTAACTGTAAATCTTACAATATTCAAGTTGCTACCGGAAACGTGTGTTAGTTAAGTGTTAGGTTACTAATCCGAACGATTACTAGAGATGTGGGTTAGGTTAGGTTAGAACTATAACCCTTACAACTCGAAACTACCATAAGAAATCTGGGTTAGGTTAGGTTAGAACTACGACTCTAACAAATCCAAATTTCTTCCAGAACTGAATGAATGAATGAAAGAAAAACATTTATTTGTGACATCACAGGAAACAACATAAGAAACAAAAGAAAAAGACAAACAAGGATTAAGATGTGTGTGCATCACAAAATGGACCCAACTCAGCATATTGCCAGCCAATAAACCGGCGCTGGTCTTCCGTAGGGCTCAAATGGTGATGCCACGACAGATAACACACAATGCTGCAACAACTTATCTAACAAAAATTACACTCAAAAAAAATAACACAAAAATAATTACAACATAGAAACAAAAGAAAAATTTAGAAACTAAAAATTAAAAAACTACAACTAGATACATGAACACAAAAAGTAAACGAATCACACAAACACAGAAAAAAGTTACGCCCTCCCTGAACGCGACCATATCAACATGAGACGTCAGACGTCATTGTCAGCGGCCTGCTCCGCCCACTGAACTGTGGACTGTGGGATAGATTAGGTTTAAACCACGAGCCTTACGAATCCGAACTGATACATACGGTCGGCTCCATAAATAAATATAATATATGCACCTGTATTCAATTTTGAACCTTCCACCCTTGTAATAAGTTTCGAAGTGTATAGATAGACGTGACTGTACCTGAAATGTGGGTTAGGTTAGGCTAGAACTGCGCAAATCCAAACTGCTACCAGAAGTGAGTTCGGTCAGGTTAGAACCACGACCTAAAATTCTTAACCACATTTCTGACCCATAAAACTAGAGAGTAGGATTCATTATGAAACAATAACCAAGTGCTTTTTTTTGTTTAATGAATATTTTTGAAACAATAATTTCTCCTTGTGTCTAAAGCGTCAGAATTTCGAAATGTAAATTTGTCAAGTAATTATTTAGTTATAAAATGAACACTTTTATGAATATCAGGTTTGTGAAATGAATAATTTGTGAATCCTTCTTTGTGAAGTGATTATTTGTAAAAAGTTGTTTATGAAATGGTGATTGGGAGGTTAGTAGCTTTAATTTTTATAACATGCGATGTTATAAGTATAACGCTTAACAAATAATTCTTAGAAAACATTTTTATAACTCGCAAATAAAAAACCAGTTGTCATAAACACAAAAAAGAACAGGTATATCGCGAATGCAGTTAATTTACCTTAATATACCGACGTATGGACACAGTTTCCTGTATCGTGGTCTTGGCTTGAATCCTGACACATTCGCGATAGACCCTACGTTCATAATAAAACGTACTTACAAAACGCGAAAATTGAAAGTCTTATAAAAATATATAAATCAAAATATATAAAAGCATAAAAACTAATAGATCATAAAAAACCTTCGTTTCCGACACTACCTATTATTTAGATCTTAGGATAACACATAAATATTATACATATATGTCGCTTGCCTCTATCTTGCAAAATGTTTACAAAGGAAACTTCAATATTAGAAAAGTTAAGACGGCTTACGGTATTGTTTAGACAAGTTTTAGGTAAAACTGACAAAGGAAAATCATCAGCTTAGAATAACAAATGAGGTTCGATTTTATATTCCACTTTTTACGTAATATATTATATTATTAACATAATATATTGCGAGCAGGAAGTATCGAGATATTGGAAGCATTCATCATCATCGTATCATCATATTAGCCATAAGACGTCCACTGCTAAACATAGGCCTGCCCTTTGGACCTCCATATGGACCGGTTGGAAGCGACCTGCATCCAGCGTCTTCCGGCGACCTTCATAAGGTCATCTGTCCATCTTGTGGGTGGACGTCCTACGCAGCGTTGGCCAAGCTGTGGTCTCCACCCAAGCACTTTTCGACCCCATCGGCCATCTGCTCTGCGTGCAATGTGGCCTGCCCATTGCCACTTCAGCTTGCTAATCCGGAGGGCTATGTCGGTGACTTTAGTTCGTATCGTATTGTATTGGAAGCCTTGGTGGTTCCATATCTTGGGATTAGTTGCCAAAGCGGACCCTAGGCTCCCTGAGCTGCGGCAAAAACCGGAAAAACGCTAGAAAGAAGAAATCAAAGAAGGAGATAAGAATATATATCAGAGTTTTATAATGTAGATTTGCTCAATCTGTTTTTAGAAACCACAATGCTAAATTTGGAGATGAAGGCTGATTCATTAAGTTACGAACACTTGTGTATTGTAGTCGTAATTAGCTAAATAAATCTATTTAATAAACATTTAGCTTGATATTGCACAGATGGCACTGACACCAATTACAGTGCCTCTTACGGGCATCAATAAATGTAAAAAAATTGTCAAAATGATAAGATGCGGGTATCGCGTGCACCTATGAACGACCATATCAGAGCCGCGCCATAACAAATCAAGATTTTAAAATCAGAACACGCCCCGGAGACTAAACTAGATAACAATTTACAAGCGCCAATCGAAAACGTACAATCGCGTTCAAAAGCGCATGGGCAATTTATTAATTTATGAATGAATTCATTCATCAATTATCCATCCACGTTTGAACGTGACCGCACGTATCAGATTTACAGATGCGACCGAAAAGACACTCTATTTCCATACACTATTTGGAATTGTCGACAAATGATTGTCTCTTAGCCAGCCCCTCTGTGCAGCCGGTAATCGAGTGCAGTGTTGCACTCAGGTGCATAATTGAGCAGATTGCAGCTAACACACGATGCCTAGTCATTTCCAGTCTCAAAGACTAAGGATAATCAATGGTGAGTAATAAGTACGTATCCGGCTCCCACGCTCATACTTGCAAATAATCAAATTTGCACAAATAAGTACGCAGCACAAAATGGCTGGCACAAACTGCATTTGCACAATGGCTTGAGCGGTCGTTTTTTGCACAAACTGTTGCGCATGCAAGTCGCTATACATTTTATGCGCAAACTTTTGCACAAACCGTTTGCACATGCAAGTCACTGCGTGTAGCCAGACCATCTTAGACAAATCGACCGTGTAGCCAGACCATCTTAGACAAATCGACCTAGTCCTACGGTAAGCTCAATAACTAGGCTAGGAGCCTAGTTGGTAGTGACCCAACGAAGCAGGAAATCCCGGGTTCGAATTCAGATATGGGCATTTATTTGTGTTTATCACGAATATTTGTTCCTGAGTTATGAATGTTTTCTATGTACATATGTAAGTATTTATATATAAATATCTATTATATATATTGTCGTCTAGTAACATGCCTTATTTAGCTTACCGTGGGACTAGGTCGATTTGTGTAAGATTGTCCCACAATATTTATTTATGACATTTAAAGACGAAGCAGCATACCGCGCGTTGTCACGTTAAAATATGACCCCAACATACGACCCCGCCATCACGTCTGTCAGCCCACGTACCGAAAAAAGTAGACATTTACGGAGAACGCCTCTGAGCTTTACCAGACTACATTGTATATTTACATATACATACATATTACAGGACATTCTTACACAAATTGACTAAGTCCCGCAGTAAGCTCAATAAGGCTTGTGTTACGGGTACCTACTTAGACAACGATATATATATATATATAATATACAAATACATAAATACATAGAAAACATCCATGACTCAGGAACAAATATCTGTGTTTATCACACAAATAAATGCCCTTACCGGGATTCGAACCCAGGACCATCGGCTTAGCAGGCAGGGTCACTACCAGCTACGCCAACCGGTAATTTATGATTAGGGTTAGGATTCTGGTGGCATTTTAGCACAAGTAATGCAGTGGAGTCGTCATTGTATATTTTTTTTATTTGAATGAATGAATTACTGAATGATAAATCCATATTTTATAACATTTACATTTAAATAATTTTTAATTGACCCTGATGTCCCTGCAAATATTTTTTTTCTTATTTTTTTTTATTACTCTGTCAATTTTCATTTTTCTATTTCTGTCAAAGTAGAATTTTAATGACGTTTTTATTATTCTCAAATAAAAACGTAAGAAATAAGTTAAGGTATTTTATAAAAACGTTGTCATGAAACTATAACAGATAATCATATCATTTTATAGTCCTTGTAAAATCAAACAAGAATTAATATTGGCGTAATAAGAGAGAGTATTTCGAATGAATATTATATGCTACTACTGATACTGAAACTAAAGTACCAGTAGTATACTGAAGCTTATTCCAAAGACACATTATATTCATATATCATTTGTATTTAATTTTTATGTAACAATTTACTTGTATAAAAACAATACATTATATTATACATTACTGGTTTATCAATCATTTATTCAATTATTCATTAAATAATAACGACTCCATTGATCTTTGTTCAATCACCCGTTGCCACTAAACATCCCACTTCTAATGATGTGTCTCAATATGTTGCATCAGTGCGAGCAATAACTTGACTATTTTACAGGTGTTTACAAAAATAGTGACATATTTGACAAGAAAACTAGTGTTGCCACTGTGGTTTGCGTTTAGTTCAATGTTGTTTAATATCTAAATTTTTACACCTTATAATAACTTTTTTATACACTTACCTTGAATGTGGTATTTGATGCTCTTACTGACAATATCAACGCTCACTCTGTTATTATACGATTGCCATGTCTAATTGCCTGTCGCCTAAAAAACCCACCCATCTACGTACAGGCATATCCGGGTACCGCCAAGCTATGTACGGTAATATTTCTGGTGCATGTACCCACTATGGAGATTCGATGGATTACCCGAACGTTTATGGCTCAAGAAATAACATTTTTTTTTTCGGAATATACAGTGTGTAATAAGCTAGCTGACGCGGATTACCCGGAACGGACGCCCATCTAATAATAAATTGTATTAATAGCGCTAAGTGAAGCGGGCCCACGGAGCCGATGCGCCATACTAAATACACCCGCCGCGCGCATACGCTCCGTGCACCCGCGTCAGCTAGCGCAGGCCCAAATACGGGCGAACCTCTTAACAGTGGTTAGTATAGGACATAAGAAATGTAATAAGGTAACTTTATAATGGAACTGCAATTAAAATTTTATCCATAGAAAATAATCCGGTCCGCAATGTAATGCAAACACACTCGCGTTAAACATTCGTTAACAAGTGACAACTGTTAGCGCCTAATTACCTATTTATAGTACATTGCTGCTGAAAATTGTATTAAAAAATTAATTTTGGCGTCATAATTAAGTGTAACATAAATTATGTTTTAATTATTGATAACACTAATAAGTGTCACTTACCTAACTACCTACCTCTACCTACCAATAGTTATGACCTTGTTTCCCGCTGCATCCGTATCGTCGCAGCAGCACTGCTGCAGACTGCAGGAGCAGAAGAATGTAACCTTTAGCTGACCGAGAGGAAGCGAAGATCTCCTTTTCATCTTGGGTAAAAATGCTTTCGTATATACGGTTGTTCGCATTTCTCAACCTATTTTTGCACTTGTGAACATAATAAAATTATTCTATAAGTAAGTAGATTTGTTCCCAGGCTCTTCACCATCACCACTCAGCACATACTTCGCTTCTGCAGACATCTCACCAGCCAAGAAGGTGGTTGGGAAAAGCTGATACAGGATGGTCGACCGGTGAGGAACGTGGTGTGCAATTTTGTCAGTGACGCCGCGAATGGCAATCACAACCAAGCCTCCCGTCAAAATTACGAACATCAAGGTCATACACTGGTCCTTCACTTTCATACCAAGTAAAGAAAGTGTCAAAAAGAGATGTCTATATGTTTGTTATTTCTCCGATTAGGTTGTCAACAGTTTTGCTGATTTATTTTGATGCAATTCATCCAAGCAGCCAAATTGAATACATAGTAGTTTGGCAGTCGGTGTCAATGCATTACAACTTAACTTAGTCGTATATTTTGACAGTAGATTTTTCAAATGTCGTAAGAGCCACGTTTTTAGGTTAGACTTACGACATTTAAGAAGAAGTTGACATTTGATAGTTGTTGTACTACTTCCATGCTTTTTACACCATATACCGGGTGTTGCTTGTAACAGGAGCAATAACTTAAATCGCAGGTACCTAGTCCTCCTCAAGCTTAACAACTTTTGTTCAAAACTGTTAAAAATGATGTACTCTGTAGTTTTTACTATTTCATACAAATGTATTTTCAATGTACGTATCAGCCTAATTGTCGTCTCTTGCCATAGTGCAAAAATGACAGAATTCGGTGTGCATTGCGTCTTCTAATAATCTTTAAAGTATAATAAAAATCAAAACTCAAACAAACATTGTTCAGTTCTGCGCGGACTCTGCGATTAAATTTATTACTCCTGACAGGCAACACCTGTAGGGTTAGCATGGTTGCCATTTTATCGCTTATCACGCTATGCGTCACTTTCGCACATACATACTTGTTAGAACGTGACAGCAACGTCGGTAAACGATAAAAACCCGACCATCATAGAGTAGCTTGTGTATTAATGGCGCGTAAAACCTTATGTTTGCGAGGTCTACAACTAACAAAGTTATTAATTAAACTGGGGCCTTACCATTACGTCTTAGAGCGATTCAGTTTAGGTTCTTAACAGTTCTCAAAGCCCCTGTTGTTCGTGTTCCTAGAATTCGTGAAATCATTTACGACTACATATACGGAGCCACGCTATTGCGTCGCCTAGTACTAAATGATTTCTGTATGTTTTTGTTCTCTCATTTGTGTTTATTCTGTATGCATAATTTATGATTTTCACAGTGCATTGGTGTTGAATTGTAATGCTGTGTCAATTTTGAAACACAAATAAATAAATATTATAGTAACATGAATAAAACAACCATATACAAATCAATTCAGCTCCATTTAATCATCAATAAATTTTGTAAGACGTCGAACATACAAACTATACAATAAACTATGTTTAACTACAAGATATTTCAAGAAAAATATATTTACATTTATATTCGTTTAGTCATATAACAGCTAAGTTTAGCACTATGTTTCTACATAAAACACTACATACACTGATTGATGTTTTGTAATAAACTTAAAATCTCAAACAGTTTCTTTATGTGCATAGTTGTAAATCAAATCAGATTAATATAGAAATTGGTATATATACAGGCGGTCTCTATGCACATAATGAAATCTTTTTAATGTTACAGAAAATATCTCTCAACCAGCACTTTCTACAATAATTAAATTAATTTTTATTTGAACAGCTGTATTTTGAAATCCGGACAAGCGAGAGAGGTAAAATATGGTTTATTGTGAGCAGATGTCGATAAAATATGTTTTAGTTTCTTTTATAATACGTAGAATTGATTTTTTACGACCGGTTGGCGTAGTTGGTAGTGACCCTGCCTACTGCCGATATGGCCCTGGGTTCGAATCCCGGTAAGGGCATTTATTTGTGTGATGAACACAGATATTTGTTCCTGAGTCATGGATGCCTTCTATGTATTTGTGTATTATATATATCGTTGTCTGAGTACCCGTAACACAAGCCTTCTTGAGCTTACTGCGGGACTTAGTCAATTTGTGTAAGAAAGTCCTGTAATATTTATTTATTTGATTTTACAGGAAATCTTTAAATATCTTCTTTCTAGTGTTTTCCTGGCTTATGCTACGGTCAAGGAGTCTGGCGTTCACTTTGGCAACTAACCCCAAGATATGGCGTAGGCGCCAATTAATGATATTACTAAAGGAAAACTGTAAAGATGCCAATTGTAATTGCATGGACTTGGGGGAAAGCTCAGACGGAATCTAGCGGGCGTAAAGAACACTTTGTGCTTACCATGTATTACTCGTATATGTGATCGTACTCGATAGTGACTGTGCGATTCGAATGTTTTTGCAACTCGTCCCAGCCAGTTAGGAACGAGCAAGATGGATTTATACTTTCTAATCGTAGTCGATAGCGATTCGAAAGCGAGAGCAATTCTTGGTGCCGATACAGATGCAAACACTAACGTATTACTATGAAATATAGGCGAAAAAAAATTAAAAATTGTCTGTTAAAATTCTTAATAAACCTATTTAAAAGTCCTGTAAAAAAAGTTAAAGTCCTGTAAGAAAGTTTAACTTATTATCAACGCAGAACCAAAAGTACCGAGAAAAGATCGCATTTTTACAATAAAATTATTGAGTTATAACGTTGGTTTACATCTAAGAAGGATCTAAGAACTCCCAAAGAGGTTTTTAATGCTACATGAGCTGGTAAGTATATAATTATAAAATCTTGTAAAATACAATTCAACGACCGGAAAAAACGCATCTTGCGTTAAAAGGATTGCATGTTTAAGAGAAAAAATGGATCTGGCATTAAAATAGAAGCTCTCTCTTTTTTCGAAGTGGCAATACAAGCAGAAGAAAACGACAGTATGACTTTCTCTGACTATGCATGAATGAAAACAGGGGCCTTACTATGACATCTTAACGCGATTCAGCTTAGGCTCAGTTGTATGGAAGCGACTCAGTTTAGGTCGTCTACTGAATCGCGATAAGACGTCATGGTAAGGCCTCAGATTGCTGTCAGACGAGCAATTTATTCCTCCAACAAACTATCAAAAGAAAGTACCTACCAATGAAATAAACGAATGCTAAAATCTAATATATATTTATTAGACTGTAGTACCTCGAAAAACATTTGCCAGAGATATATTATGGGGTAGGCGCGTGTATCTTATAATAATATTAACATTAATTAGCTAATTTTCAAATAAGAACCAAACTTCGATGTTAAGCGCGGTTGAGAGAACATTCCTTTCAGGACAAATTAGTTAATTTAAGTTTGAGATTTGGGCTCAAACGTTCATTTAAAAACATCAATCCACAAAAAAATACATCGAATACATTTATTATTATATCGTTAGAGACATTTTATACTCATTTTATAATCGTTATTATATTTTAATACTAGTTATATAAATTATTTATGAAATAAACTGTGAAATAGGCCTTATGGATACTCGCTGCATATTTACAATCTCTAGGAGTAACATTTGTAGTCTGATTAGCTTAAATTAAACTAAATGGTGTTAAATTTTATACAATCCTTAAGTTTTTCATATTATTTTACAATTTTACTACGAAATGTCACATTTTATTTAAAATATAAAAGATTTTCCGGCACCTCGTTCATTGTTCTATATAGCAACACTACGATTAATATTGAATTTAATTTATTATTGAAAGACTGTATCATACATCCTAGTTTTAAACAGAAACCAATCAAACATTATTAATTAAAAACTTTTGAATATTATAAACTAGGCTTTTACGGCACAATTTAAAAAAATAATTTAAACCAACATAAAATAATTGGTTAATTTGATCTAAGTACCATATCAATTATTTTCAGTCATATTTTTACACAAAAATGTATGTAAGTATATATTAAATACTCTGTAAATACATGAACGGTATTAAACGCATGACGTAAAAGTACGATTTTAAGATTTTAATAATAATTACTATTTAAAGAAATATAGGTATTTACCATGTATATTTGTTTACATGGCGGCTGGGGCGTAGCAGAATTTTATTGGTGATGGTTCTTGCCAACCGCTCGTAGCGGGGAATCTTGCACATGATTTTCTGTAAATCTCTCACCAGTGGCTCCAAGAAACTGTTGTACACGCAGTGGCCACGCCCTGGGAAGCCACGTAGGCACGTGGACTAAACCTGGTTGAGGGGGATCAGTGACTACATCACGATCTTTGAGCGAGTGCCTCTCGCTATGTGTATCAAGTCTGGCTTGGTTGGGAAGGCAAACCACAGCTGATAAGCATACGGTTTTGGCGGACCTTGCAAGCTAGCAAAGCCTTGCTGAAGGCTAAGGGCGACGTTAGAGGTCAGATAGTTAACGTTGGCCAGAGGCTGCATCCGGACCCTTCTCTGGTCGTAGCGATTATCGTTCCACCGGGAACAGAAGGGCGAGGAAGAGTGAGTGCTCTTGTGTCTGCGCACACACTTGAGCACTATAATATGTCCTGCGCAATTGACTGGTGCTGGTTAAATGGACTCCGAGTTCTTTGAAGCCCTATGGCGATGGGCAGAGGCAGAGAGGTTCAGTTGTGGTGCTAATTGGGCTTTGGCTGATGTCTGCACATAGGCGGCACAGAGAGAGTGGTCGTTTTTGTGTTGCACCGGGTTAACAACACAGATCCGGCAGCACTCTGTGTGACGAAGCAGCCCTATTTAGGGAGGCACTGCTTCCCCCGCTCAGCCGGGGAGGGGGCTAGAAAAGGTGTCCCAAATAAATGCTTAACCCATCCCTAAACAGAGGCAGCAGCCGCGGTTGCTTCTGCACTAATAACATCGCGGTCGAAAGAAGATACGTAAAAAGCAGAACACCTACACAACTCGGAATATGACTTTTGGTGCATGGAATGTGCGCACGCTCCTTGACCGTGACGCAAACATCTGCCCCGAGCGTAAGACTGCGATTGTTGCTCGTGAGCTCGAACGGTATGGTGTGGATATTGCTGCTCTTAGTGAGACACACCTGGCAGATGAAGGTGAGCTAGTGGAGCATGGTGGCGGTTATACTTTTTATTGGAAGGGCACTCCAGCATCTGAACCTCGGCGCTCGGGCGTCGGCTTTGCAATCAAAAACTCAATTGCTAGAAAGCTGGAAGAGTGCCCTGCGCACATCTCGGATCGTGTCACTTCTTTGCGCCTTGGACTTGACAATAACAACTACTTAACGATAATTAGTGCGTATGCTCCAACGATGGCTCGAGAGGACGACGTTAAGGACAGGTTCTATGAAGAGATCGCTAGCATACTCTCTAAGTTGCGCCCTAGGGAGCAGGTACTTATCTTGGGCGACTTTAATGCGAGAGTTGGTCGTGATTTCGCTGCTTGGCCAAGCGTCTTGGGAAGGCATGGTATTGGTAATATGAATAGCAACGGGCAACTGCTGTTATCTCTTTGTGCCCAATTTCAACTGGCTATTACCAATACCATGTTTAGGCTTCCAGCCAAGTACAAGAGCACTTGGATGCATCCCCGGTCCAAGCATTGGCACTTGATTGATTACGCTATCGTTAGGCAACAACACCTCTCCCAAGTGCGTATAACTCGTGTGATGCGAGGCGCCCATTGTTGGAGTGATCATAGACTCGTGGTGACCAAGATTCGCCTGCGTCTTCGGCCTCCCTGTAGGAAAGGTGGATCGAAACCTGTTCGCTTGGATCTCGACAAATTAGAACGCCTACCTATACGGAAAACTTTCATACAGGCGGTGACTGAGAAAATTCAGGAAACTACTTTCGAGCCTGGTGATCCTCTGGCACATTGGCAAGTGCTGTCCTCAAACCTTATTGGTATAGCCACTAATACAATTGGTATGAAGCGGAGTAGGAATGAAGATTGGTTCGACGACAATGATGAGACTCTGACCAATGCTATTAGAGATCACCGTCAAATGCTGTGTAATGGTCGCGACGCTCAAACGGTCAAGCACAGTAGTGTAGAGCTGCGTAAAGTGGTGCGTGAAATTAAAGACAAGTGGTGGAAAGATAAAGCCGCACGCATTCAATGGCTTTCAGACACAAATCAGCTCTCTGAGTTCTACGAGGAGGTGCGTAAACTTGTTGGTCCGCTATCTCGCAGCAGTGTGCCGCTAAAAACTGAAGATGGCTTGCAGCTGCTGAGCAAGAAGCAAGACGTACTAAATCGATGGGGAGAGCACTTTAAAACCCTGCTTAGTGTCGATCGTGCTGCGGACATGCAGTACATAGATGCTATAACGCCGCTTCCTGTCCTCTCTACCCTTGACGAGCCATTGTCTAAAGGAGAGGTTATTACTGCAGTGCAGCAGCAGAAAAATAAAAAGGCTGTGGGCATCGATAACTTACCCGGTGAGCTAGTCAAGTATGGGGGTCAGGCGTTGCACGAAACTGTTTGGAAACTGTTCGAGCAGATGTGGGAGCAGGAACGAGTTCCAAGTGAATTTCGGATATCCCGCATCATTTCTTTATACAAGAACAAGGGTGATCGGTCCAACTGCAACTCCTACAGGGGAATCTCTCTCCTGTCTTCTCCGGGTAAAGTCTTTGCTCGCATATTACTGAATCGCCTTCGGCCTTTATCAGAAAATATTTTGCCTGAGACACAGTTTGGTTTCCGGCCTGACCGAGGCACCTGTGAAGCTATTTTCTCCATCCGACAACTTCAGGAGAAGAGCAGAGAACAAGGTCAACCACTATTTCTTTGCTTTGTTGACCTTGAAAAAGCTTTTGACAGTGTGCCTCGCGAAGCCTTGTGGAAGGTGCTGACGAAGCTGGGGTGCACGGCAAAGTTTGTCAGGCTCATTCGGCTTTTGCATGACGACATGCAATGCTGTGTCAGCGTAGAGGGTGAGCAATCTAATTTTTTCGGCGTTAGCTGTGGTGTCAAACAAGGATGTGTTTTGGCACCAACTTTGTTTGCTCTTTACTTTGCTGTTGTCGTGAGAGACGCCTTACAGATGTTAGCGGAGGGCATCCGGATTCGTTATCGCACCGATGGTGGTATTTTCAACTTAGCACGGCTGAGGGCTCGCACGAAAGTATCTCATGCTACTATTACGGAGATAATGTACGCCGATGACCTTTGTTTTGTGGCTGACTCTCCAGATAGTTTGCAAGCACTTATGACGAGTCTCAACGAGTCTTGTCAACGTTTCGGCCTAAAAATTAGTGTCAAGAAAACCGAAGTCATGGGGTTTGAGACACTAGCGCCCGTCGACATCAGGCTTGGCGGTGACTCTCTTAAGCAAGTGGACAAGTTCAAATATCTGGGGAGCACAATAACAACTAAGTGCCTTCTTGACGACGAAATGAATAGCAGAATCGGAGCAGCAGCTGCTGCTTTCGGCAAACTTCGTGTCAAGGTGTTCCGCTCGCATGACATTAAGCTCCACACCAAGGTATCTGTGTACATGGCAATAGTTCTGCCAAACCTCCTGTATGCCTCTGAAACATGGTGCCTTTACCGAAAGCACATTCGTACATTAGATAGGTTTCACCTTAAATGCCTGCGTGACATTATGAACATCTCCTGGTCGGATCGTGTTAGAAACACGGAGGTTCTGCGTCGCGCCAATGTCAGCGGCATTGAAGCCTATTTAATGCGGCGTCAGCTGCGATGGTGTGGTCATATCTCCCGTATGTCCAGCGACAGAGTGGCTAAGCGCATCTTCTACTCTGAGCTGCAAAATGGCAGGCGAGCACAGGGCGGCCAGCTTTTGCGCTATAAAGACGTGCTGAAGCGCCACATGCGGAGATGCGACACTAATCCATCGCAATGGGAGTCTTCGGCGCAAGATCGGTCGAAGTGGAGGCATGCAGTGATGATAAGCGTGCAAGCCTTTGAGAATCAGAGGCAATTAAAGCTCGACGCAAAACGCGATGAGTTAAAGGCTCGACCGCCTGCGGCCATTAATTACAATTTTGTCGGAGGGGTGCTGACATGCAGTAAGTGTAGTCGCACATTTACTGCCAAAATAGGCTACGTCAGCCACCTGAGAGCTCACGATCGTCGCTCTCACTAGCAGCTATCCAGTCGCCATGGTCGAAACCGGCCAGGACAAGATGATGATGATGATGATTGTTTTACTGGGCTCCCGACATTTCGACTGTTACACCGTGAACATGGCGCTTATTACAGTGCCGAAATATCGGGAAATCACTAAAATAAATATACATGGTTAATATCTCGTTTCGAAGCGTAAAGTGAAAAGTAAAAATATTAATGCATACTCAAAAATATGTCCCATAGAATCTTATTTTACGGTGTAACAAGAGCATTGCACCATAATTATGAGATGATTCCGTCGTTGGCCGTCTATTTGTGATACGACTAAGCGGCAATCGGTGCACGGCAGCGGGCCTCATTAGCCCGGCTACGGTGTGTTCTGACATGATCCCATTTGCTTGGTACGGCTAATGGCGCACCGCAGCGAGCATCCGAGTCCGGTTACGGTGTCACCAGCTTGCGCCTGGTAGACACTCGACTTGTGGCTGGTGCAGTGATCGGGGAAGATCCCGAATCCATTGCTCGTGTGGATGTAGTGTGGCGCGATGTCCTGGCAGGTGCTCGTGGGGAGAGTTGTCCCCGCTCGGCGTAGGTAGGTAAAGTACATGTTCTTACCGTTGTTTTTAATATCAATATCATTATGACTTTCAAGAATTTAAATTGTATAGAAACAAGAATAGCACTATAATTAATATTATTATAGAGTTAAAACACGCGTGCCCCTCTTTAGGTGGAAGTGCACGGGTAATTTTAGATACAAAATTTTTTGCAAGTTTAAGAGTTTGATACATATTGTTGTATAAATTGAAAAGAGATGTCATATACTTAAAAAAAAGACCAAGTCCATGGAAGCCAAGCCAGGGATCTAACCCGGGTCTTCAGCTTACGCGGCTATCGTTACATACTTAAAAGGAGTTTAAGGTGTTACGAATCTAGTTATTTACTAAAAGATATAACATTTCGTTTATCTGTAGCCTTCATACTAGGTCGAGCCTTTATCATGGGGATGTTACAGTGATATTAGAATTAACAGCAGATGATGCAAAGATATTCAGATATAAACTATTAAAAGAGTTCACAAATAAAGTTTTAGATATTGATACTAAATGAAAATACAAAAATATATTCTAAATTTATATCCGTGCAAATTAATGAGCACGATTGGTTATATTCGTCAATAATAATATGAAAAAGTTTCCTTAATCATTTAAAAACCTACAATAATTTCAGTATGAAATTGTGCTTGTGTAGCTCTACCATGAGAGAAAAGATAGGCAATGCAATGCAACTTTCAAAATACGTTCCAAAATGATTTATTGGTGATATTGGCTCACAAACACTCTTCGTAGGTAACGTTGCCGAGCCTGCCAGCGTGCGTAGCAAGATGCAATCCAATCGCTCACGCTTAATAACGTATCGTAGCTACCTCTCTCTATCACTCTTCCTTGTTAGTGTGACAATGACAGTTGCGTTTCGTTAGCGACGTTAGTTAGTGGGTTGGGTGCGTACCCAGTTCATCAAATAGGGGTAACCGTTATAACCCGATAAGTCGAGCAAACCAGTTTTTGAAATTCGAACTATATGCAATTTTCGCAACGTTCTTATTTAAATCATATACTGGCCATAATTATACGTTCGGGCATATTCGCCAGAACTGTCAACCTATGGGAAATTTGGGGGATGCCCGACGAACAAACCAAAGTAATGGAGATCTGACCTATCGCAATGTTCCCCGCAATAGCAATTCTATTGTGCTTATAATTTTTAACAGGTAAAAGTGAGATTGTGATAAAGACAAACGATAACAGCGTTCTCTGTCACAAGTATTTTTAAATACTTAAAAAGAGACATCTACCTTGTTACTGTAAAAAAAAATGTTTGCTAACGAATAAATCATTTTTTTTTTTATAACTATTGAAAGATCTATATTCATCTCGGCTCCTGGAATACTTTTCATTACTATCACGTTGTCATCTCTAGAAATGTACTTGCTTTAAAGATAAAAATCAGTGTATTAACGTTTAAATCTTACGACCCAAATAAGTCTTACATTTTAATAATAAGTGGGGATTTTTAAGCTTCTTTCTTTCTTTAAATAGATCTGTTATAAAGAGCTCTGTGTTACCTTATCATGACTATTACATGATATCAACCTACATCTTTCCAGATCAGTTATAACTTGAAATAGATATCATATACTAAAGAAAAAGTGACCAAGGCCTCCTATGAGCGATTTTTTACATGGTTTATAAAATTGTATCCTTCTATATCATAAAGTTATATTTTTCCCCATTTACACCCATTTATTTATTATACAGTAATTCGCAAAACGTATTCCTTAAATGAATAAAATGAAAAAACTTACAGTATCAATGTTTTTAGTATTTTAAATAATACCTACTTTATACCTATATAGGTTCACATATATATCACACTAAAGGTACTTTCACACCCACGAAATCTTTTGATTCTTTTTTACTTACTTAATTTTATATATCACAATGACACATTTCCATTCCAAAATATTATATAAAGTTTTGTATCACTTATGTTAAATTACAGAATTTTAGCAATAAAGTACATTTAAAAAACAACATAGTCGATGTAAATGAAGAAAGCAGTAATCGCTCGTTGTGTTCCTGAAACAATGGAAAATTAATTAATTAATATAATGAAGAAACAATATAATAGGCTAGATGACAAAAAAAACTAATTAGTCCGTCTGTTAGATTATTAAAAAATATTCGACACGTATTTTTTCTTTTGTTCGTCAAATGAAAAACGACGGAAATACAGCGCTTTAAAGTTTCGCGTGACGTCACAATCGAGTACGATTCTTACTCTAAGGTGACGTCACCAGCCCCCACCACGGAACTTTGACGCTCTTCATATTCATCAATTTTAGTTATCTTTAAAAAGGAAAAAATACGTGTCTAATAATTTTTGATAATCTTTCTGACGGACTAATTAGAATAATAGTTTTTCAACCTAGTCATCATCCCTATTGTAGACAGCGTAGAAACAGAACTTTTACGCCGGATGCGATTTGAAGCGATCCTTTTAAATGTCTTGTGTGTTTACCATGAGTTGAAAGTAATCGTAAGCGTTAGCGACTGCGCTTCTCTAAAGTATGTCCGTCAGCCAGAGTAACGGTAGGGGCGAGACGGACATACTTTAGAAACGCGTAATCGCTACACCTACAGTTGCTTACAAGTCATGGTAATCACACTGTTTTTGGAGTTACTAGCGTAAGGAGAAAATGACGAAGCTTGAGGTAGTACCATGAAAATCGAACGATTGCGGATTTGTATCTCCATCTCTGTTACACTTGCATATAAGAGTGACAAAGAGGTGTTTCCGTCAATTCCAATTTTCGATGTTAGTGGTAGGCGTGCTGTTGCGGATTAAATAAATAAATATTATAGGACAATCTTACACAAATCGAGCAAGTTCAACAGTAAGCTCAATGAGGCTTGTGTTGTGGGTACTAGACGACGATACATAATAAATAGATACATATAAATACTTAAATACATAGAAAACATCCATAACTCAGGAACAAACACACAAATAAATTCCTTGACCTCGAATTCCTTGGATTCGAACCCGGGACCTGCTGCTTCGTAGATATATAATTATGTTGTCGTCTAGTATCTAGGACTAGGTCGGTTTGTGTACGATTAAATAGAAGAAAAAAGTTGATAGTTTCCTTGCCTTTAACTATTATGAGGACTAAAATGTGTGTGATTATGTTACTCTCTAATAACTTAGTAGACCGAAGTCCCATCAATACTCGGCGATATTAGATTCCTTGTGCTAAAGACAGATTCCTCAGACACAGACATGCTTCAGATGTCTCGTCTTTGGTCTCGCAGAAATTACAGATTCTAACCTTGATACTGATCAAAATACAAGGTGAACCTGATACGACACATAGTTTACAATGTAGATAAATAAAATAAATAGTTAATAAATATTGTGCGACAATCTAACACAAATCGATCTAGTCCCACGATAAGCTCATAAAAGCTAGTGTTGTGGGTACTAGATGACAATATGAATAAATAATTAAAAAAGTAACCGGTATACGATTTTAAGCTAACATAGTCATTTGCATTAAGTTTACTATTTAATCTATATTTGTTTTTATGAGCTCTCGATATTTCGGCACTATTAGAGTCTGCCTACGCTTATTTTCCTAGATTTTGATAGAACAGTGTAAAGTAAACGTCAAAATTTCATAGAAATTTGACGTTTAATATAACACTTTATAGTTTGACAGTTTATTTGCTTCAATGAGTAGGGAAATATATGGAGGAGCCCTATTCTACTATACATACTTCAGGTTATACAAATACAAGTGTAAGATTTTAATTTATAATAATCTACCTCCTATTTACAAATAACGGTTTTTAAAAAGAGCATAACTATGTCGTCCTGATGGGTACACATCTAATCGTTATTATAATAAAAAAATTCTACTCCAGCACTTCTATCTGTCAATAAAATTAGATGACTGACAGCGATATTAATAATTTTTAAGAAAATAAAACCGACTTCATTTGGTTCCCGGTAAAAGTGAAATTAAGAATTTGTTTGAGTTAGCCAGTTTACTTCACAAATATCCAATACACCGCACGTGTACGATTGAAAATTGAGGAGCTTTCTTAATGTCCTAGGGCTTCCATCATTACATTTGAAGTATAATCAAACGGAACTCCCTTGTAGACCTTTAAACAAACAAAATAACAATGTGTTAAATTGGATGACAGACTGTAAATTAACGAGCATATTCATTATGCCATCCCTGATTATCAACATCAGGTCCACTCCAGCAAAATGATGGCCACAGTAAGAAAATGCCTAAGCTAATTATGAACACCCTCTAATCACAATTAACCTGCCGTTCAAATTTGAAGAGTTCTCTGAATTCTTCTAGAACTCCATCATCAGAATATAAATCAAATCAAAAAGATGAATGTCACAACTAGGATAATAAGTAGAGCTAGGTTTATTAACCAGTTCCACTTTGCGATCCCTGGTCTTCATCATCAGAAGAAGTTCATCAAAATTTTGGCTCCGCCAAAACACTGTTTTAGTTACTTAAGGAAACCCTCAAATCAGAATGCATGTGCCGTTAAAATTTAAGGAGTTCTCTCAATCCCTCATGAAGCCCATCATCAAAATATAACTATAATCAAATAGGACTATCTTGAAGGTATTTCTTTACAAAGAAAAGATGAATGTCTCAAATCGGATGATAGAGCTGGGAATTAACAAGCAGTTCCACTTTGCCATCCCTGGTCTTCATCATCAGGTCCACTCCACCAAATTGATGATGTTCGTAAATAAATGCTCGAGTGTCTTAAGAAACTACCCAAATCATCATGCATGTGCCTTTCTAATTTGAGGAGTTCCCTCAGTTCCTCATGGATCCCATCATCAGAAATTGATTTTGAAAAAAACGGAACAAATCTGGAACCATCTATTTTCAGAAAAAAAAATATTTTTTTAAATCGGACGATAGTCCTGGGAATTACCAAGCAGTTCCACTTTGACATCCCTGGTCTTCATCATCAGGTCCACTCCACCAAATTGATGATTTTCGTAAAGAAATGCTCGAGTGTCTTAAGAAACTACCCAAATCATCATGCATGTGCCTTTCAAATTTGAGGAGTTCCCTCAGTTCCTCATGGATCCCATCATCAGAAATTGATTTTGAAAAAAATGGGACAATCCTGAAACCATCTATATACAGACAAAAAAATATTTTTTAAAATCGGATCATAGTCCTGAGAATTACGAAGCAGTTCCACTTTGCCATCCCTGGTCTTCATCATCAGGTCCACTCCACCAAATTGATGATTTTCGTAAAGAAATGCTCGAGTGTCTTAAGAAACTACCCAAATCATCATGCATGTGCCTTTCTAATTTGAGGAGTTCCCTCAGATCCTCATGGATCCCATCATCAGAAATTGATTTTGAAAAAAACGGAACAAATCTGGAACCATCTATTTTCAGAAAAAAAAATATTTTTTTAAATCGGACGATAGTCCTGGGAATTACCAAGCAGTTCCACTTTGACATCCCTGGTCTTCATCATCAGGTCCACTCCACCAAATTGATGATGTTCGTAAAGAAATGCTCGAGTGTCTTAAGAAACTACCCAAATCATCATGCATGTGCCTTTCAAATTTGAGGAGTTCCCTCAGTTCCTCATGGATCCCATCATCAGAAATTGATTTTGAAAAAAACGGGACAATCCTGAAACCATCTATATACAGACAAAAAAATATTTTTTAAAATCGGATCATAGTCCTGAGAATTACGAAGCAGTTCCACTTTGCCATCCCTGGTCTTCATCATCAGGTCCACTCCACCAAATTGATGATTTTCGTAAAGAAATGCTCGAGTTTCTTAAGAAATCACCCAAATCAGTATGCATGTGCCTTTCAAATTTGAGGAGTTCCCTCAGTTCCTCATGGATCCCATCATCAGAAATGGATTTTGAAAAAAACGGGACCAACCAGAAATCGTCTACTTTCAGAAAACAAAAAAAAAATTCAAATCGGTTCAGTAATGACGGAGTTATGAGTGAACATCCATTAAAAAAAAAAAAAAATAAAAAAAAAATTCAGTCGAATTGAGAACCTCCTCTTTTTGAAATATTGAAGTCGGTTGAAAAGGTAAACATAACGTTGTCTATGGTATTCCATAAGAACACTGCTCCTATGGATTTTCATACAATATATGAGCACTGTTGTTTTTTTTTTCTATAGTGAGCACAACATCTTCCCTATTCTGCCACGTTTCTAGATTTTAATTTTTCAGCTGTCGTATAAAAACTAGCGTATGCAACAGCTTCATAATTGGTTCTTAAAACTTGAGGGTCGCCGTTACAAAACGAGACGAAGTTATCGTATCACTGTTGCATAAACTACTATTATTAACCTACGCCTTCCCACATACTTACTACCGCGTTCAAAAGAGCATAAGCAATTTAAGAATTAATTCATTCATAAATCTAAATCCACTGGCAAATCAATTAAAGTATTTATAAAAAATATTATGCTCATTTATTATTGAAATCTACTTATTAAGACTGCTAAAATTATTATCCTTTTCATATTTTGATCAACAAAACTTTATTTGATGAACTACGAGTAAGTAATGGACCCGGGTATGTCCTTAAACTACGACCAAGACCACCGGGGGATGGGCAGCAGCATCCCTAAGTTACGGTGGAGACACTGCGATCGCCAACCCGCATGCCAAGCGTGGCGATTACGGCAAAAACCCCCCTAATGAATAGTACACAAAGGCCCCGGCCCCGAGGTTCCGGCGACCCCCGGTGCCCTGGTTATGGTAGCGGCCAGGGTGCTAGCGGGGTCAGGGGTGCTAAGAATCTCCGGCAAAGATCCGGCTACCACCACCGACGACTCCTGGCCCTGGCAACATATAACACGCGTACACTGCGGACCGACGAAAAGTTGGCGGAACTGGAGGAAGGATTGAGCAAGTTGCGTTGGGACGTCGTGGGATTGTCAGAAGTCCGAAGAGAGGGCGAGGACACGATAATCCTAAAGTCCGGCAACTTGCTCTATTTCCGGGAGGGCGACCAGCAGTCCCAGGGAGGTGTCGGGTTCATTGTCCATAAGTCCCTCGTAAACAACGTGGTGAAGATCGAGAGTGTGTCGACTAGGGTGGCGTACCTTATACTCAGAGTATCCGAGAGGTACTCGTTGAAGGTCATACAGGTGTACGCGCCGACTTCGGCACACTCCGATGACGAGGTGGAGGCTATGTATGAGGATATTTCAAAAGCCATGCATAGCTCCAGAACCTACTTCACCGTTGTTATGGGGGACTTCAACGCGAAACTAGGCAAGAGAGATGGTGACGAGCTGAGAGTGGGGCAATTTGGGGTTGGACGTCGGAACCACCGGGGGCATCTACTGGCTGGTTTCTTGGAAAAAGAGGGACTCTACATGATGAACTCTTTCTTTAAGAAACGCGAGCACAGAAAATGGACCTGGATGAGTCCCGACGGTGCAACTAAAAACGAGATTGACTTCATCATGTCGACGAAGAGACATATATTCAATGATGTTTCTGTGATCAATATGGTCAAAACCGGAAGCGATCACCGTCTGGTAAGAGGCACATTGAATATATGTCCTAAGCTAGAACGCTCTCGACTGATGAAGTCTACGCTCCGTCCTGCACTCCAAACTCAAAACCCCGAGAGCTTTCAGCTGGAACTCCAAAATCGTTTCGATTGCCTAGGCGATGATGTGGACGAGTTCAACGACGGGTTTGTGAAAGCTGTCCATAGCGCTGGGTCTAAGTTTTTTAAGGCCCAACGGACAAATAAGACCAAAAGGCTCTCAGACTCCACTCAGAGACTCTTCGATAAGAGGAGTAAAATGGTTCTACAATCTTCAGTTGACGCGACTTTATACCGGCGGCTCAACAAGCAGATCTCTAAGTCCCTCACCCGCGATATGCGCCAATTCAATACTAAGTGTATTGAAGAGGCCATTCAGCGAAATAAGGGCTCCAAAGTTTTTGCAAGGGATCTGTCTGTTGGGCAAAGCCAGCTCGCTAAGTTAAAAACTGAGGATGGTAGAATCATCACATCCAAACCTGAGCTTCTGAGTGAGATTGAGAGCTTTTTATGGACAGCTATACACGTCTACTAGCAGACCCAAAGTTGGTCTGGCGGAAGACCCTAGAGCTAGACTGGCCCGACACTATACCGAAGACATCCCGGACATCAGCCTGTACGAGATTAGTATGGCTCTTAAACAGCTCAAAAACAACAAGGCGCCTGGTGAAGACGGAATTACAGCCGAACTTCTGAAGGCGGGTGGTAAACCGGTCCTTACGGCCCTTCAGAAGTTGTTCAATTCCGTCTTACTAGAAGGGAAAACGCTAAAGGCATGGAGCGGAGGTGTGGTGGTACTGTTCTTCAAAAAAGGCGACAACGCCTTACTGAAGAACTACCGACCCATCTCACTTCTGAGCCATGTCTATAAGCTGTTTTCAAGAGTCATTACGAATCGTCTCGCACGCAGGCTTGATGACTTCCAGCCTCCCGAACAAGCCGGTTTCCGAAGAGGCTTTAGTACCGTAGACCACATTCATACGCTTCGTCAGGTTATACAGAAGACCGAGGAGTATAATCTGCCCCTCTGTTTAGCGTTTGTGGACTACGAGAAAGCCTTTGATTCGATCGAAACCTGGGCGGTACTACAATCTCTCCAACGGTGCCAAGTAGACTACCGCTATATCGAAGTGTTGAAGTGTTTGTACGAGAGCGCCACTATGTCAGTCCGACTCCAAGACCAGAACTCGAAGCCTATTCCGCTGCAGCGGGGAGTCAGGCAGGGAGATGTCATCTCTCCTAAGCTGTTTACCGCTGCACTGGAGGACGTTTTCAAGACTCTGGACTGGAGAAGGCTAGGCATCAATGTAAACGGCGAGTACCTCACTCACCTTCGATTTGCTGACGATATAGTAGTCTTGGCTGAGACCATGGAGGATTTAAGTACGATGCTTGTTAGCCTCAGTAGAGCCTCCGGGCGAGTTGGTCTTAAGATGAACATGGATAAGACGAAAATCATGTCGAATATCCATGTAGCACCAACTCCAGTGACAATCGGAGACTTTACACTCGAAGTTGTAGACGATTATATATACCTAGAACAAACTGTCCAGTTAGGTAGGTCCAATTTCGAGAAAGAGGTTAATCGTCGAATCCGACTCGGTTGGGCAGCGTTCGGGAAGCTGCGACACATCTTTTCGTCCAATATTCCGCAGTGTCTGAAGACGAAAGTCTTCGATCAGTGTGTGTTGCCAGTGATGACATACGGTACTGAAACGTAGTCGCTTACAATGGGCCTCATAAGAAGGCTCAAAGTCACTCAAAGGGCAATGGAGAGAGCTATGCTAGGAGTCTCTCTGCGAGATCGTATCAGAAATGAGACCATCCGCAGCAGAACCAAAGTAACCGATATAGCTCTCCGAATCGCTAAACTTAAGTGGCAGTGGGCGGGGCACATTGCACGTAGAACCGATGGCCGTTGGGGCGGAAAGGTTCTCGAGTGGCGACCGCGTACCGGAAGGCGCAGCGTGGGTAGGCCCCCCGCAAGGTGGACTGATGACCTGGTGAAGGTCGCAGGAGTCCGCTGGATGCGGGTGGCGCAGGACCGGTCATTGTGGAAATCTTTGGGGGAGGCCTATGTCTAGCAGTGGACGTCTTTCGGCTGAAATGATGATGATGATGATGATGAGTAAGTAATAAGGAGGAGCAAAGTCATAGTTAGAAAACAGAGATTGTAGTTTGTCAAAACGCGGAATAACTTATAATTTGATATTAAATTGCTACGGTTAACACTCACGTATTTTTATCACAATAGGCGTGACATGTTTGGCGATGCAATCGAAACATGTCACGCCCATTGTGATAAAAATACGCGAGTGTTAAGCGTTGCAATTTAATATCAGTATGACTCACGAAAGTTTAAATTATATACGTATATTTTGATTTTTAAGCAGAAACATCTGAGAACAATTTGATTTTAGAAATAAATATGCCAACAGATGTGTTTCGGTAGCTCCGTTATTAGAGCGATGGACGTGTATCCCAGAGTTGCGAGTTTAAGTCTCGTCCAAGGTTGTGAAATTGTCCACTTTTCCTTTCTTTCAAAGACATAATAATATAGTTAACTATACTTTAATATAGTACAGTAGTAATAGTAATATTTTTACCCATGATTTTAAAATTTGCTTCTCACAATTTTGATACTTTCTTAGCATCACGGTGTATACTAGTATGTTGAAGGTAACATGCTTACTTTAAATCTGGATGCAGTTTGTATAAAGGATGACTCACAATAAAAAGGGCCGGGACATGACCGGGTCGGGACGGGCCGATCTGTCAGTTACTATAGAAAACTCCGAGGGCTCCAAGCTATCACGTGATTCTTTCTATAGAAATTGACAGGATGGTCCCGTAAGTCCCGTGCCATTCTATTCCTATGAAATAATAGTGAAAGAGTCCGACATTCGACACAAACAAAAGACTATCATTCTAATTTAGATAACAAAAGTCTAGATCTATATGCGTCAGCTTTTTGGACCTAACAAGTCATATAAGTGAATCATACTGACATTAAATTGCAACGATTAACACTCACGTATTTTTATCACAGTAGGCGTGACATGCAGTCGAAACATGTTACGCCTATTGTGATAAAAATACGTGAGTGTTAACCGTTGCTATTTGATACGTAACAAGTCAGTTTTTTCATAGATTTTTCATTGTTTTCATTTATCATAGTATCTTAGTTATTATTTGGTTGTATAATAAATTATTATGCTGGCGGCATAGCATTTCCTCGCTGAGTATATATATAATGCCGTTATGGTTCTTTTTCTACTCCAGCACTTCTATCTGTTAATTAGATGACTGACAGCGATATTTAAAAAGTATACATTATAACGTTGTCGGTGGTATTCCATAAGAACACTGCTCCTATGTTGTGTTTGTTGTTTTTTTTAAATTTCTATAGTAGGCACAACATCTTCCCTATTCTGCCACGTTTCTAGATTTTGCTTTTTACGCTGTCGTAGAAAAACTAGGGTATGCAACAGCTCATAATTAGTTCTTAAAACTTGAGGGTCGCCGTTACAAAACGAGGCGAACCCTTATTATATCACTGTTGCATAAACTACTATTTTAATCTTAAAAACGTTACTCTCAAAGTTAAATCAAAAAATAACGGGATAAAAACTTTGGAATTCGCCCTTTGCTCAAATTCCGAAAAAATAGTGATATTACATGATATTTGTCGAAAATCCACTCTACGTAACATTATGGTGAGATTAAAATACCCCCCTTTGTCGCTCCCTAAACGCCTTACATAAATATTGGACGCCCTCTAAGCTTTTCTTTACTTTAGCGATCTTTCACATAAATTTTATCATCACAAAGGAAGATAAAGCGAAAATGGATAAATGAATTTCGTCTAGGATAGTTTATGAAACTACCCTCAACTTTTTTTAGCGTACTAGTCTATTATGACCGAGTTGTGCTTGTCACGTTCTAACAACTCTGCGGGTCTACCACGAACATCGAAAATTGGCATTGACGGAAAAACCTCTTTGTCACTCTAATATGCAAGTGTGACAGAGATGGAGATACAAATCCGCAATCGTTCGTTTTTCGTAGTACTAGCCCTGTTAGTACGGATGTAACGCATGGCGTGATAGTCGATAAAATGTCAACCATGCCAGTCCTCCTGGTTTGTTTTTCCACTGCTAGGTAAATGAATGAAATAGTTTATTTCAGACACAATTGTCCATATACCTATACTACAAAATGTCAATAGTTAAAATAATAAATAATAAAAATAATCAAGTCCGTACTGCAACTCCTGAGGATGTCTCGTAGAGAGGCGAAACATGTGTCGAGTTTTATATTACTGGTGGTGGTTTGTTATATCTATTTGCGTATTTATTTTTTGCGACGGGAGGGTGGGAACATTCATTGCATGTAAAAAATACGCAAGTAGGTATAACGGGTTGGCACTAATTGACTAGCACGTTTGGCGGAATAGCGAAGTAGCATCATTTTCGTTCTAAAATTTTTTTTTTAATTATTGTATATGGATATATGAACGACAAAGTCACGTGTTTTTTGACGTAAACGTAAACGTTAAATCCTTTCGGAAAACACTATTTATTTAACCGTTTGTATAAAAGGAAACTTTAACGTACAAAATATGGATTTAATGCCAATCAGCATTCTATGCCTTCAGCATTCAAAGCATTCAAAGTTAAGGAAAAATAATAGAAGGACTATAGAAGTTTTCTTTTATCAAACCTTCATTGCGGTTCGTCTCGATGTCCTCACTTATCTCATGGCCGCCCATCGCCTCCAATTTTGGTGTAATATACATCAATCTCCTCCATAATGTAATCAGCTTAATGAGATCAAAGCTCTAGATGAAGCATAATTATGGCACATGGGAACAATATCGATACAGGGCTTGTACCACGAAAATCGAATAATTGCGAATTTGTATCTTCATTTCTGTCACACTTGCATATTAGAGTGACAGGAATTGCAGGCGTCCATAGGCTACGGAGACCGCTTTCCATCAGGGCCGTATGCTTGTATTCCACCGAAATAGTATTTAAAAAGTAATTAATTATTTTTCATCAGGCGATTCGTTTGCTCGTTTGCCACCTATAGCATTAAAAAAAAGATTAATGTAACATTGCGCTATAGTAGGCAAACATACCTAAATGTCAATTAAAATTATATTCAGTGCGTTGAGCTACGCAATTACGCAATTGATGAATGAAAACATTCATAAATTGCCCAAGCAATTACAATGACTCACACTAGTCACCGGGCCGGGACGGGACGATCTATCAGTTTCTATAGAAAACGTCACGTGACATCCGACGGCTCCGAGCTATCACGTGATTCTTTCTACAGAAATTGACAGATCGTCTAGTCCCGCCTCGTCCTTTCCCGTTCTAGTGTGAGTCATCCTTTATTGAACGCCACTATAGGGATAAATACGTGAGTAATTTTTAGTACTATTCAACCAGTAAGGCAGTTTTCATATTGTATCAGCATCCGGACGCCGGTGGGAAGGCCGCACGCAATGTAACGTAATTTTCGTGCACATTGCTGTTCGTTACACCTACCCGCCCGGTACTACCCGCCCGGTACTACCCGCCCCGGTACTACCGGAGCGGACTCGCATCCGTGTGATAACCGCGAAACACGGAGTCTACCCGAGGTAGTCTAAGACCCGAGACCGTAAAGTCTCAGGTTCCCAACTCAGTTACTTCCCACAAAAATCAACGCTATTATTGTCGTCACTAGTGACGTGACACGTCACTAGAAAACATTTCAATTTAATTTATTCGTCCATTTAATTGGCACTTACAAATCGACGTTACGGACTAATTGACATCACGTAATCGATATTTTACATGCATTCCTCCGAATAATTTACATAGTATAAAATTTGAGTCAGTAGTGTCAAAAATAAAAAAAGAGGTATAGGCACAGCGGATGCAGATCGTTAAGTGTGGTAGGGCACAGCACAACGAATGTCGTCTCGCTCAAATCTGGAGCAAGAGCCCATCTGGGGAAGTACCTCCGCCTTACAGAAAACCGCAGTTAAATAAGAGTAACGTCGCCAGAGCTCCAAGAGGATTCGCTGTGTTGACAGCTGAGGACCCACGGAGCAAAGCCCTTGGCCCGTTTAGATGTCAACACAGCGAATCCTCCTTTTTTGTTTAAAGGGTCGGCATGCAACACCCCTGGTGTTGCAGGCGTCCATAGGCTACGGTGACCGCTTACCATCAGGCGGGCCGTATGCTAGTTTGTCACCGTCGTAGTATATAAAAAAAAATATCAATGTTAAGTCTATCTAAGACTGAAAAAGAGTCAGTAATGGTTCTAGTGTTATTAAACTGCCGTTTTCTGTAAGGTGGAGGTACTTTACCAGATTTGCCCATCCTGCTCCAGATTTGAGCGAAACGACATTCGCTGTGCCCATACCCCTCTTCCTGTCTTATGCGTACAAAACGCGTAAGTTAAAGGTGTTATAATCCTAGAAATATCTTTAACATATACCTACTGTAATATTTTCTTGAAATCAGAATTTACCGGAAATATTCTGATTAACATTTTTGAGAAAACAGAGCACTTGTGGATCGACTCCCCAAAGCAAATTAATATTTGTAACATTTCCAAAATTTTACCATGTTTGTTTGCTAGTTCCAAGTAATGAGGTTGGACTCCATCTCCCTAAATTATCTCGAACTCGGCTAAACTTTGGATATAAAGAAAAGTGGATGCTGAGTTACAAAGTTTCAATACTTACACTAAGTCTAAGGCCGGCATTACACTGGTAAGTTTTACTTACGTAAGTAGGGACGCAGCTATATGCAAGAATAAGACAGTGATATCAGGGGGGTGTCACGTCAGTTAAATGGGTTTTTAGAAGTAGGTTACTCGTTATAATTTATTAATACAAAATTTATTGTATATTATACTTCAATGTATTTTCTTCGCCAATACTAATCTTTAAAATTTCTTAGAAAGAATGAAAATGTGGAAAAATCCATGACCTCGTGTGAGACTCGAACTCGCAACTCTGGTTATACGCCCATCACCCAACAGAGCTATCGAAAAACACGAGAGAATTTGGTATTGATCGCAAATGTTGAACAATAGAACAATTTAACGCCAGTAGTAAATTTTGCCGGCCTCGAAGTTTGTTTCTGTTTGCGGTTACAAGATTTTTTTCTGTGCCTTAAAATATTGCTTTTACTGTCAAATGCAAAAGGAGGCTTCGGTTTTTGTAAAGTATAATTAGTGCGCGTTAGTAATTGGCATCTTGGCTACGCACCAAGGACAGACAGCCATTTCATTTAACTGTGTTTGATGTGCGTTTATGAATAACGCCATAAATATCATCATTATCATCATTATCATCATTGGTGGTTACGACTAAATTTGAAATCGTTCAACTTTTAGATACCTCTCTGATTTTTTACTCCTCTTCTGTTAACCTTCATGAAGCCTAAACCAAAAACCCACGTAAAAGTAATTTATTGAATCAGGCGTTACTTTGCGGAATTCCATATTAATTCCATTAATTGCAAGCAAAAAATACGCAAGTTGGTATAACGGGTTGGCACTAATTGACTAGCACGTTTGGTGGAATAGCAAAGTATTTTCGTTGCCCATGTAAAAGGTCTGAAGGTCGTAAAAGTTGTTTCTCTATTTTCCAAAAGCACAAGTTTTGTGAAATTGCAGAAACATTATCGCGTTTAAACACAAATTACACAACATAAATTGCTACCATTCTGAAAAACCAAGACACAGTGTTTTAAGAAAGAACACTTTAAAATAAAAGGAAGCAAAGTTAACCAGAGACACTTTGTTGTTTCTATGTTATCCACCCGTAGAGCCTCCACAAATAAAGAAATTCTCTATTTATCACTATCGCTCTTTCTTATGGAACTGAAAGCGATAGACGATATTTGGTAGCTCCTATCTACCTATCGTTTCTTGGTACCCTTATTATTAAATTAAGAATTTTAATTATAGGGCTGTGCATATTAGTGATTTCTCGAATCCGGTGACGACCTCGATTATTTTCCAATTACTCTTTCTGGTTGGATTGCAACAAATTAAATAAATCGACAACCTAAATTAGTCATTGTTTTATTTTTGTTATTAAGTGTAACAAGTTATTTAATTTCTGTTTTTGTTTGCAAAAGCAATAATATACCTAATATTGTCTTCTGTTACCGCGATTGTTATTCTGATGATGATGATGATGTGTCATCATCTTAACCCTGTGAAAACGAGTGCTGTAAAGGGCTCGAAACGTAGGATCATGGTGTTAATAAACGCAATTAATCCGTTCTAAAGTGTTTAATTTCAATGAATAATATACCTATTTTACTGTTAAACGACAAATTTGTACACCGATAATTCAAATTTATCGATTTAGTCACACTTGTGTAACACTGACAATAAACCTTTGAGAAAATTTGACAATAATTCGACCGGAAATTTGTGCTCGTTATGATAAAGTTGAGCGTCGTCTACAAAGTTTGAACATCACAACACGATCCAATTATCTGATAAAGCTTATAACACAATGACACGCAAGTCTTATGACACTTTATAACGCAAGTTGCGGAGTCCATTAACGATTATCTGGTGACTACTAGTATTGAAGTCTATCTGTGGAACATAGACAGATAGAGATAGAGATTTTGTATTTAATACCCTAATAATGTCACCGTAATAAAATATTATAATATTTTTTATAAGGGGAACCTATTCTACCTCGGACAGTTTTCTATATTATGATTTTTACAAAAAAAAACAAAAGGCTATAAAACTTTTGTTTATCCGAATCTCATAAGATACATTAATAACAAAATATGACAAAATTAGTGTCTACTCCTTGATGTGTCTTAAACATTTTTCGGGCGTAGATGATAAAATCAACAAACACGACTTTAACACTTGGGGTGCCAACAAAAACCTATACCCCTCGTAGCTAAAGATTTAATGTCAAAAATTTATATTGTTGACAGATAATGTATTGAACTGTCATGCAGATCATCAATTTCTGCAGTACCGCGCAAGCCATGTGTAGACGGTGCATTTGCGGTGGTTTGCTTATTCGCGTCCTTTGATGTGTCAGCACATGCCTACAAGAGGACGGCAATATGCCCGAATATAGGCGGATAAGCCCTCCACACGTGGTCTATTCGGCCAAACACAGCAAATACGCGAACACGCAACCCGAAGTATAGTGCCATCTTTAGTGATTGTGTATTTTAAACGTGATTTTTAAAAATATTAAATTAAGCTAGATTATTAAATATTAAGACACCATGAAAGATAAAAAGGTTAGATACTCTCATTAATATTGAAAAAACGGATTAAACTCCTTTATTTTTATCAGCATAAGCCTGATATAGTCATCCTTGGACATAGCGATGCTGTCACCTCCGTGGCTCAAACAGCACAGTTTTCTCAATATTAATGTCAGTATGAACATGTATGCAATAAAGATATGCATATGAATGTGACTTATGAAATTGTTAGATACTCACATTTAAAGTACAATTGTTTTGCTATCCCTAGTTTCACTTAGCTGCGACTCTTCATCTATTAATTGTAGATTTACAATTTCGTTCCTCGTATTGTAAGAAGCAATTATTGGTTTATCCTCTAATATAATATTTTCTATTTCAACGCCGTCTTTTCTTCCATTCCCTTCTAACATGCGATGTTTCAACGATGGCCCTCGGTTGAAAGAAGATGCCAGTAAGGTCTCCTGAATGGTGTCGTTGCCGTTGCAGATTTTATCTGTCTTATGCGTTGGCATACGGCCGGAGTGGTAACTATTTCTGACACCTCCAGTTGATTCAAAAAAAGGAAGCACTTGCTTAAACTCTTTCCTAAAATTTTCGTTGAGCCAGGCGTACAGAAATGGATTGTAGCATGTCGAAGCCATCGCCATGGAGTGAGCGAGGAAGAACGACAAGTAGTAATAGTTCCACTCTGTCATCGCAGCGTAAAAGTCATTGAATATATTGATAACATTGATAGGAAGCCATGAAATGCCAAATATAGCCACCATGGAAATGAGCATTCTGTTAGTTCTCTTTTTTCTATCTCTATCAGCTTCTTCCCTCCTGGTGTTTTTAGCACCTGGCTTAGACCTGGCACGGTCATTTAATCTTATACTAACGCATGTATAACACACGGCTATTACTAAGAATGGTATAATGAATTGTAGAACACTTGTGAATACTCCAAAGATTTTTCTCGATCTGTCTGCTGGCCAACTTTCTTCGCAGTAAGTCTTGTTATTCGTTATTTGTATACCCATGAAAAGGCCATATGGACATGTGACCACTAAAGAAAAGATCCAGATGAAAACTATGATGAAGATACAAGTGGTTAGCTTCATCCGCGGATGGAAGGGGTATATGATGACAAAGAATCTGTCAATCGCTATTGAGGTGAGCGTGAGCGTGGAAATATAGACGCTAGTTCCTTGAGCATACGGCATAAGATGGCAGAGCAGTCTTCCAAAAACCCATCGCCCGAGGAAAGTGTACATGGGAGTTAAAGGCACCGCAAAAATGCATAGTAGTATATCAGACAATGCCAAGTTTGTTATGAAGAGGTTGGTGACTGTCTGCATAGCTCGATTCCTGAACACGACGAAGCATACTAAGACATTTCCGAAAACGCCCAAAATGAAGATGATGCCGTAAAGGAGGCAGAAAGCTACTTGGACGACGATGAAGTCTATGAGATCAGTTGTTTTATTGGCTTTTGGCTCGTCTATCACGTTGAAAACATCACCGGTAAGTGTTTTTGTAATGATTAAAACTCCTGGGATGTGGGAGACGTTCATGTTGGTAGCATTTTTGGGGTCGATGGTGGAGATGAGGTCATCGTGGCCCGTGCCGTTGAAGAGGTCCAGCATCTTACGTCATCGTCGCGGAAGATCGTTGAAAGTGCCGCCAATCCATCTGGAAAGAAAGGAAAGGGTGATAAATCGTTAGTTAAATTGCAAGGCCCTCGTAAAGAGCCAACTGGGAGTCAATAAAATTGTACTTCGATAGCTTTTAAAATTGAGGTCGAGGTCGGTAGTCAACGATATTTTTGTCAAAGAGTTTTTATTGGACACATGTAACGAATTTACATGTTATTTATATTCTTTTAATATTAAGAATATCGTTATTTCATGTACAATAACATTCATACTATTATCGATTACGAATACGTGCTTATGTACTTTTGTGGTTCTGTTTTACATACTAAAATCATCGTTACTTGTCAACCCTTAGCAACTTCGTGGTCATTACCATAAATAACTAATTTATTTTTGGTCGATCTTAAAAATAAAAGAAATTTTAAATAATTATCCAGGCGATCGACATCGATTTTGTAATTTGCAGCAACAACGCGACATTTAAAAGTAGGTATATTGTCGTCGTCGATTTAGTTTTTATATATATATATATATTACGTAACAAAACCATTTTCTTGAGAAATTGAGTACTTCTACTGAAGCTTTATGCCATAGCAATACGAGTTCGTATCCGTTATTCGGCGCGAGACATTCAACGTATCAAAACAATTTGCCAAGAGTATCATGACAAAAGGACAAAATAAAGGTTTTATTGGTAAAATGAGAAGAGGTTACAGGTGGGCGGTCTCCATAGCAACCGTTACGGCGCTCGTAAAAGTAAACATTAACGCCGATGTTAGGCTTTCACTGCCAAATGAGGAATGTCTTTCCAAATAGACCCATTCAGTCCGTGCCTGAATTCCAAACTATATCTTATTTCTTCATAAACAAGGTACAGATTAAAGAGGCACTGAAATACGTATCGGTAGTTATAAGTTGTTTTGTAATGGGATTGTTACAATGGTTTATTTCAGATGTTTTACGCCGAAATCTGTCTAGTTGCGAAATGCTTGAGCAATATCACAGGAGTTGCTAAAACAAGTTATCTGAGCAAAGTGAAATCTCGGAGTAAAAGCATATTTTTCTTGTTATATGTTTGTTACCGATAAATATTAAGTATGTATAATGTCCGATTTTATTATTCAGACACAAAAAAATAACCTATCAACCTAATCTGTCAATGCGCTGGGTGCCCAAAAGGCTGGCCGTATGTCCTCGCTGAATTGCGATAGCCCAGTCCAGCCCAGTCACCAGAAGCTTCTATTAGGTGTGCCGATAATTTTTTAAATAGTCGTCGCGCGCTAAGCCCCCTCGGCCCCAAAGTTTCAACTCCAAACGCCGCAAAAATATAGCTACTACCTAGGGCAGCGTATTTGCGGCGCTTGAGGACTTCGGCCCAAGATGCCGCAGCGCCAGACTGGTGCCCGAAATATGGGAGGCCGCTAAGGTATCCACGCAAGTAGCGTCCCAAACCAGCGGCCGTACTCTACGGCACCAAGGTCATTCCGTCGGGTCTCTTGCCATCGTCTCTGGCCAATCCATTTGGCTCCAAGACCGCTGGCATTTTGGCACTCACAAGAGCCCTTCGGATGACGTCATTTATGCTGACGTCACGGGTGATACTGCCGGAGCTTCGGGTGCATGAAAGACCGTGGCGACCCGGAGTATCTACCTACCATTGTGACACATTGGAAATATTGTCTGAAAGGTCTGAAACATCCATACTAACACTAATATGTGTGGGAAAGTGTGTGTGTCTGTTTCTTTGTCCATCTTTCACGGCAAGACGGAGCGACGAATTGACGTGATCTTTTGAGTAGAGATAGTTGAAGGGATGGAGAGTGACATAGGCTACTTTTTGTCTCTTTCTAACGCGAGCGAAGCCGCGGGCAAAATCTAGTAACTCCATAATTCTTTTATTTAAATTGTCTCAGCAGAGTTGTCTGTAAACATGAGCTTTTAAAAGTTAGTTGCTGGCCGAATTATTTAGTATAAAAAGTTACTCACAATTAAAAAATACATGCATTCCCATTCATTATTACAATTCGCCTAGCAATTTCTATATACGACTATCGTCTCGTGAAATCTATAAAGGTATTAGGTTGCCAAGCAAATTTTGGGATACCAATATATTCCTATATTAATACGAATAATTTACTGATAGAATATGAGAGTTTCACATTGACAATATTTAATATTAGAAATCGGAACAGTAATAAAGTGAGTAATAAATATCTTCGGATTTGTGATAGCTTCATTTTTTTACGATGATTGAAGTTATAATGGGATTGGTCTGTTCATTAAAGAAGCTTAATTTTACTTAATTTTCTTACAGGAAAATTAGTTAATTTTCTTAGAAGAAAATTACTTAATTATCGTAGTCAAATATTGTTCGGTAGCGTGGATAAAATTGTTTTTTCCGAGAGCACTATTCAGGTTTTTAAATCTTGATTGGTAATGATTATGTTCTGGTTATGATAAAGACCCATCGCATTAAAACTATTCCCAATTTTAAAGTCACAATCGGCGTCGGATGTAATATAAAATAAATTACGTAACTGGAGGCATTAGATTTTATAACAATGGATTTACGACTGTAAAAAAGAAAGAAATCCAATAGGGAGAACCTGACAACGTGACAATCGTCAGACGTATATCAGCGAAAAAATAAAAAACGCTGCGACTGTGTTTCTGAGATATTAGTTTAGATTTGCATTTAGGTCCGCATCGTGTCAAGGTCGTATCATAACGACAACAAAACTAGTTAAAATTGTAAAGTTCGAAGCATTGTCGATAGGATAAAAATTATATTCAGATGCAGATATTAATGGACCCGCCTTGCATATAAAGTTTGTATTGAGGAGTCCGCTATGAAGCTAACTGTACGATGTCTGTATATAACTGAAGGTTTACTATAGATTTGTGAATAAAAAATAACCTCCAAAAAATGTAATAGGGGAACGTGACAATGTGATATACGCCTGTATGTGATAGTAAATAACGTTTGTCGTATATCCAGTATGGTGGCAGCGAACAAGGAAAAACTACGCGACTGCTGCAACCGTCACGTTCCAAAGCTAGGCAATTACTTTGGATTCATTTGTTTTTATGTTCTATATTTATGTTCTTTAACGGTGACAAATGTAATCCATTTAGTGCGGTTAAAAGACTAGTCTTTAAGACTTTCAAACCTTAAAAACTCGCAAACCTTGAATGTTCAAGCTTTAAAGACTATAGCGTTGAAGGTTTGAGCTCAAAAACGATTTTGAAAATGACTGCTCAAGCGTTTTATGAGCTCTTAAGAGGAAGTCTTTAAGACTTGGGCTTCATAAAGAGCTCAAGCTTTAAAAACTCGGGCCTCATTAAGAGGTCAATTTGTAAGCGTTCTAGACATGAATTATTATTGTGTGTTCATTTAAGAATATTAAAATGAATAACTAAAATAACCAAAAATACGGCAAAGATGATAGAATCCGATCTTTTTCTTATAATTCCTATTTCACAAACATGTAGACAACATTTTTTACTTCTAAAGAGCACCGTCTCATGATCTTATTTGTTATTAAATTGCAACGGTTAACACTCACGTATTTTTATCACGATAGGCGTGACATGTTTCGACTGCATCGGGCAGTCATCGTCGGACACACAGAGTGGTGTTGTCACCTTCGAGGCTCGGGCATCACTGGTGATCACTGGTGATGCCAGAGCCGCGAAAGTTTAAATTATATCTTATTTGTTAACAGTTTTTGAAACTTAACTGCTTTAAACCTTAACAGACTTGAACCTTAAAAGCTTAGGAGGCTTTAAGGCTTGAGGCCTAAAGACTCGAGGTTTCAGTGATCGTTAGAAACACGAACGTATTAATTTGAGGCTTATACGGTCAAGGCTTAAAGGTTCGAGGCTTCCAGACTCAATAGTCGTGACTCTAGTCTTGTAGTTACGCCTCAAAGCTTAAATTTACGACAGTAAATCCATTTCTAATTTCCGTTGCTAGCCCGCCAGTCAGCAGTCTGTATCTAAGGAACAGAAGGCCTACCACGAACCACGAACGAAGTTTCACCTCTCTGTCGCACTTGAGTAAGAAATCTCAAGTGCGAAAGGGAGGCATACTTTCGTTCGCGGTTCGTGGTAGGCGCTCTGGCCGGAAGAACTTGTCACTGTGTTGAATCAGGGACCAGTAAGTTTAAGTACAGTATTTAAGTTTATTCAGAATATAAAAAAACAAAAGTAAAAAACAGAACCCTTATAGGATCACTTTGTTGTCCGTCCGACCGTCTGTCTGTGAAGACCCTTTATCTCGTGAACGGGTAAAGGTAGCAAGTTGAAATTAATACGACATACGACAATTACTGCTTGAAATTCTAGAGCCGTAAAACCGTTATTGGCCTCGAAATTTAATGTACTTAGTGGTGTTTTGTTACACCAACTCAGCGGGATATTAAGTCTGTCTTTTAAATTTGATCTGGTTTGGATTGCTATAAAACGACCCTTGCACGAGTCATAATTCAAGCTATGTGTGCCAATAGGTGCTAGCAAGATGGCAAATGTGACGACGCTTTAGACCATCAAGATAATTACTAAGATTGTCCAATAAAGTAAATTTTTGGACAGTCTTTTAAGCATATCGACCTAACCCCAAAGTTGCGTTAAATAAATTATCAGTGTTGGGCTATAGGTGTAATTAATAAAGATAAATACTGTAATAAATATCATATCCCAGAATTTGCCAAATGAGGGCGAGAACCTATAACTAAAACAAATGAAGATTTTAAAATCTGAATAGTGTTCATGGATAGCTTATTGAGTCAGTTACTAGCAAATTTGTATTTTTAAGCCCGGAGTTTGTAATCATAACAAACTAGAGCTTAAGAATACTAAATAAGCTGTTTCGCCTCACTTTTTTTCATACTTTACTTTCACTGTACCTATTTGATCATTTGCGTGGAATAATATGGGTCTAGACTTGCTTGACTTGCTTCTAAAAAACATTCAAAATGTGCAGATATTTGCTTATGGTTTTTCTATAAATAATATATACTTTTGCAATGCGATATTAACAGACCTTCATTAAAATATTAATTTCGCAATGAGCGAGATATGTTTTTCGATTTTGCTTACAAAAGTCAAACAATATTGAAATAAAAATTTGATAAAATAGAGGCTTTCAAATTTGTATGGCTCTTTTGTTACTTATACATATAACTTCACTTGATCGGAAAGATTTTGACAGGTGAAGCCAAAAATTAACGTTATTTGAATAGAAAAACAAATATTTTTAGTGATATAAATTAAATATGCGAAAATGTATTATAATTTTGACGTGAGGCAAGCCAAGGGCGAAAAATTAAACGCACAAACAACTGTCAAATAAATAAATTGTTGGTACTAAATCTTTATAATAATTTTCATCTCTATAAATTTACAGGTTATAGGTTAGATTGTTGGAATATGAATATGTTTTATAATTTATTGACATTATTGAAAGTGTAGTTTCGATTTATGATTAATTATTATTGTTTTGTACTATTCAATATACAAATACACTTGATCTTTTCGTGAATTCGTGATATTTAAGGACATAACTATAAATACTTAACATGTAATTTCCAATCTGAAATAAATGAATCTAATCTAATCTAATCTATTAATAAAATAGATAATTTATATAAAATCGACAGTCAAGTTAGAACAAGCAAACATAACACATAAATTGTGTTCGAACTATTTGGAACGCTACCAAACGCTACCAAACGCTACCAAACGCTACCAAACGCTACTAGTTATTACTAATGTGCAAACGAACTTTGCTATTGAAGTAGCAACAGGAACACTACTATGATTTATAAATTGAAAATAGATGTCATATTTAATAGCAGCTTTGCTGGAGCCGGGGCTGGAAACCGGTTATTTTTGTATGGTCTTAACCGGTCATAACCGTTTCTCTTTCATGCAAATCGTAACTGGGAGGTGCATTTGGTGACGTTGAGTTCGCGCTGCATTCAATTTACATTATTCATAATCATTTCATGAGTGATGGCCGAGCCGCGAAGGTGACAACACCACTCTGTCCGACAATGACTGCCCGATGCAGTCGAAACATGTCACGCCTATTGTACAGTCGGTGCCCTCACATAAGTATCCACCCGCGCTACGCGCTTGCATATGTGGGGACGATACTTATGTTAGGGCACCGACTGTACTAAAAATACGTGACTGCGTTAACCGTTGCGATTTAAACCGTTACATATACATCTTTTGAATTTGATAAAAAAAAAGTTTTGCATATACCACAGGAATTTTGTAAATAATGTCAGTTTTTACTTGTAGGGTTAAAAGTAACATATTTTACATGAAGCTTCGTCACTTTTATGTCAGCGGCACCAGACAGGTATACCAAAACGTTTTTCAATGTTTTAAGCTTCAAAATCATGTCCAAATATCATGCGTTCATTCACTACCGTTGTAATTAGTACTCATTCACCTCCACTCTCTAGCCGATACCTACACCGTCACTAATATATTACTCGCTGGCATCCTGCATATTGGTACGAGAAGTTACGAAGCACAAAGCATCCTCAACATGCAGGGCGGGAAATTAACTCAGTGTAATACTTAATTAATAATTGATTTTAAACATTTACGGCATATCGGCTGGCTTGAACAGCGCTAACGAAGCCCTCCTAATGAAAATTATAATTACAATCCCCATCTGTTGTAATTTCACTTAACCAAATTAATTAACTGAAGTATAAAATAATTTTCATTTATTAGGATTCCGTGCCAAAATTGTAAAAGGATCCCTTAGTAACCTATGTGACTATGTCTGTCTGTCAAGGGTTAATACATTTTAAATAGTAACTTTCAATCAATTTATAAATCGTATAAATGTTACATAGGTTACTCGTTATGTAACCTCATTGTACTAAACGTTGCGTTATACATGTCAGTTCTGATCGAAGTTAATTGGAATTTTAATTAACTACGTTAATTTAGAATTTCATGTGTTAACAACCGTTCTCATTTCATAACATTACATAATATTGAGCAATAATTTATACATTCACCGAGATAGTGTCTGACAAACTAATTGATTCATTAAATTGAATGTAATATTTCTCTCAGAAATATTCTATACTACAAAATCATTGGAAAGATAAAATGATACAGTAATTTTCTAGTGAAACTCTAGTGGGCCTCGAACATATTAATTAACCCACGTAATGAACATCATCCTAAATTCGTTGAAAAACGTCTAGGGATATTGGACCCAAAATATGCCCAACGATTGGACGAAAGGGATCCATATTAAATATTATTTCACGTAATATTAAACACAATTTCCCTTACGAGATGTGATTATCTTAACACTAATAAATAAACAGTAAATATGGGTGGAGAACATATAAATATGTGCATGTGATTCCAGTAGTAATGGATGGGACCATCTTTCCGTATTGCCACTGTTTACAGAAGTCTGATTTGGAGGCATTGTTCTACAGTCAATAATATCCGGTTTCGTCAATATAGTCAAAAATAGCTCGACATGTTTCGGAATAATCCGTGTCCCTTAATCATGAGATGCGCTCGCGACAGTTGACCTGCGCACACTGCCGACCGTGGCTTCGTCAAAGGGCGCGGGCGGCGCAGGCGGCGGCGACAACAGTGGAGACGAGATACCATCTCTTTCACTCATATTATACTTGTAATTACACGATTGCATACGACACTCACTACGTCACACTCTAAGGCATCGTCCACACTGAGCACCGGCGCAGCACCCAAAACCGTTCCCTAATGGCTTTACTGATGGCTTTATTGACATGTGTAACCCGATCCAAGTATTTTAATATGTCTAATACTCACGGGAGTTTTCAACATTCCTATCCTGAAACTGAAATCCAACAAAATGAATGTAAATTAAAGGCTGCACCAGTTTTCTAAAGATGCTTAATCCTGTACTCAACAAAATTATAACTAAAGCGTTATCATAAAGTTGTCGACAAAAAGCGTCCTGACGTTAATGACGTAACTTGACGCTATTGGAGCGTAACGCGTTTTAATAATTACTCAAATTTCATTTAAAAGGCCGGTATATAAATCTGGACGATTCAGCTCATCTTTTTGCCATGACTTTACATAGTGACAAAAACATTTTTACATTTTTTAATCTAGAAACTGTAAGATAATTTCAATTTAAATAGAATTAATGAAACACTTTTTCAAAATTGTTCTCAGTTTTTGAAAAATCCACCATTTTGTAACAGCTGTTTTACCATTTTGTGTTCAGCGAGCTTCAAACATTATAAAACATTTTTTTCTTGTTCACTTTTGAACATTTAGAAACAAAATTATTGAGTAATTATTATGTCAATTTATACACCTGGTGAATGGAGCCTAAACTTATAAGGTTCAGCCATCGTTTTCAGTGTAAGCACAATAACTTAACCAAAATTACAGTTAAATCAACCTATCTCAAAAACTATAAGAGATACTTTGATCAAACCAAAAATCGTTGAAAGAGTTAATTAGCATGCATCACCTCTATTTTTTTTAGAATTTTATACCCCGTAGTTATAAAAATAGAGGGGGGGGGACATACTTTTTACGACTTTGAGAGCTGATATCTCAAAAACCGTTCACTTTAAGAAAAATGTTTTTTAGAAAACTTTATATCATTTTAAAAGACCTTTCCATTGATACCCCACACGGGTATGTACATCGAAAAAAAAATTTTCATCCCTCAGTTACATGTATGGGGGGCCCCACCCCCAATTCTTTTTTTTACTATTTAGTGTCATAATTTTGTAGCGGTTCATACAACACATATTCCCATCAAATTTCATCACTGTAGTACTTATAGTTTCCGAGTAAATCGGCTGTGACAGACGGACAGACGGACAGACGGACAGACGGACAGACGGACATGACGAAACTATAAGGGTTCCGTTTTTGCCATTTTGGCTACGGAACCCTAAAAAATGGTAAATTTAGTAAGTTTTGGTAAAAGTACACGAACATTAGCTAAGTTTTCTGGCAAAGCCGTCACTTTTTTTGTCTAAATGAATATGCAATTATAAAGATTAGGTCATACTTCAATAACTAGTGTATACCTATATTTACTTTTATTTTTAAACAGCACTTCAAATCGGTCTAAGTATCGCTATAAATTATGCGATGTAGTGACATTACGTTTCACTCGTCCAGGGGAGCTCGCAGAGAGAGGTCATGTCGCTCCGCGCTTTGACAATATACAACGATGAGAGACTGAGAGTACAGAGGAACGTCTAAGTAGTGGATATCGAGATATTACGTGGCTGTGTGTGTGTGTGTGTGTGTGTATTTGTGATCCTTTGGTATGCTTATTTATTAAGATAACGTGTAAATGTTGCATCTCGCGCGTATTTGAAACTAAACCGAACTCTTAACTGTGTGTAATTCGAGTGTTATTCGTCACTCTAATAATAGATTCAAATACTTATTACTCAAGTCAATAAAGTCAAAAATAACTTGACATGTTTCGGATCATGAGATGCGCCCGCGACGGTTGTTCTCCGCACGCTGCATCCTTAATTTTACTAAATTTCAGTGAAAGGACCAAAAGTTTGTTAGAATAGAAGAAACGTTGTAGTTTATGTGTCTGCCCCGCGAGAGATGGACTTAAACGCCATAGACCTGTGTTGTGTGGCGCTTAAGTCTTATGTGCCAATATCGACAATTCCCAACATTGTCTAAACAACGAAACGTTAAAAAAGACTACTAGTTTGAAGAGGGATAATCAACTATTTCTTGTCACTAGTTGTTAGTTAAAATGACAATTTTATAACATTAAAATTAACAAAACAATTATTTTTTGGTAGGTTATATTTCCATTCCATAATCATTTATTATTTATAATAAATGTTTTAAATCATGTTTTAAGTAGGCACACTATTATATTATAAATTATAAATTGAAAGAGATGTCATATACTACAGAAAAAGTGACCAAGGTCCCCGGTGAGCAGGGCTGGGAACGAACCAGCGACCGCCTACTTTCGCCTTAACCCCTGGGCTACCCGATCAAGGCAACCAGAGTCCGAAATTTCCTAAGTATACGCAATCCTTTCTTATTTTTAAACATTTTTTCAACGTCCCAGCCCTGCTCACCGGGGACCTCGGTCCCTTTTTTGTAGTATATGACATCTCTTTCAATTTACAAAAAAAATCATCAAAAAAATGTTTTTCCGACTTTCTCCTACGATACTGGCGTATGCCTTTTGTAATAACCTGTTATTGACTTTACTGTGGCAACACCACGGATCGCTCTCTATGACATCCGTTCCGTAAATGTGCTCTGTCTGGTGTTTCAATAAACCGTAATTAATTAATTTACAGTTTCATTTAACTCCAAAATATAACAGTGGCGACGAGGAAATAACGTTTTACGCGTGTGGACTGAAAAATCGCACCGAAATGCTAAATAAAAAATAAAAAGACATCAACAAGTGAGAATGTGAGGTTAAGTCGGTAAACTCGCAAAAGTATGTCTTTAGTTCGATTTTGGAGTGATATTTCTGAAAAAAGAACAAGTTTTGTGCAAAATTTAAGTAAAACTGAACTTGTACAGTTATTAGAAGAACTGCATCTGAACCACGAGTGCGAAAATATTGACGATCTGAGGAAAGTATTAAGGGACGCCATTAAAAGTGGACAACTCTTGGAGCAGACAGAAAAGACTCAAAATCTGCCAGAATTACCAAACATGTCCGTAAATTACGTGAGTTACCATATAGAACCCTTCGATGGACGTGATTTTGACACGTTCGAGGTGCAATTGCAGTGTCTAATTAGCTTAAACAATGTACTGGAGGATAAGAAAGTGGCTCTTCTGATCACGAAAATTACACCAAAAATATTGGAAACGCTTAATCACTTATGTGCTCCTGCGAAGCCAACCGAAAAGTCTTACAAGGATCTCATTAAGCTATTGGAGGATAGATACAACAAATCAACTTCTGTTCCTGTGGATCGGGCTGAGTTTAGAAAATGCAACCAAAAGGAAGATGAAAGTATAGAAGAATACATTATACGCTTGAAAAAAGCCGCTAAGAAATGTAATTTTCAGGATTTTAAAGACCAGGTCAAGGAAAAACTCATTGACGGAGTGTATTCATCTCTAGTTAAATTTGAATTATTGAAGAATGGCAACCAGACACTGGAGGAATTGACTACCTTGGCAAGGACAGTGGAGGCGGCGTGGCTGCAAACTAAGACAAAGATGCCAGTGGAGGAACCAGCTTCTAGTATGTTTTTTGTCAAGCCGGAATTTACTAAGCAAAGTAAGCCAAAACAGATTCCTAATAAAGCCACCCGCAGGCCGACATCATCGGGTAAGTCGATTAAGTGTTTCTGTTGTGGAAAAAATAACCATATAAAAAGTGAGTGTAGTTTAAAAAATAAATATTGTTCAGAATGTGGACAACAAGGTCACTTGTACAAAATGTGCCCTATGAGTCATAAAATGAACCTACTTGAAATTAATAGTGGAATAGAAAAGGACAACTCGGACATTGAACATTCAATTCAAGAACTTTTTACCGAAACTGACTATTATAATGTTTACCATTGTGATTCCACCATAAATAAGGTGCCACCATGTATGGTAGACTGTGCTGTGAATGGTAAAATATTCCAGTTTGAATTAGATACAGGCTCAGGAACTACAACAATTTTACAAAAAGATGTAGAAGTTTTAAAATTAATTCATGAAGTAAAACAAACAAATACTAGTTTCAGGAACTATGATCAAACAATTTCCCAGCCAGTCGGCATATTACATAACCTACAATTTAAAATGAATAATGACACTAAAGATGTTAACTTATTTGTGGTGGAAAACTATAAACCTAGATTATTGGGCAGGGATGTATTAAAAATATTTGGCTTGTGGCCATTAAACATATACAAAAATGAAGTGACAGACCCCGTCAAGACCATTAAAGAAAATTTTTCTGAGGTATTTACTCCAGGATGGGGAAATTTTAAGGGGGACAGCATTTCCTTGAAATTAAAAGAAAATGCACAACCCAAATGTTTACCTGTTAGAACTGTACCATTTGCACTTAAAGATAAAGTATCGCAAGAAATTCAAAGATTATTAGATAACAAAAGAATAGAACCTGTGAAATATAGTAAATGGGGGACTCCGGTGGTGCCTATATTGAAGCCTGATGGATCTGTACGCTTGTGCGGTGACTATAAAGTAACCTTAAACCCACAGCTGGAAATAGACCGTTATCCGCTACCTCATGTGGAGGATATTTTCAATAAATTAAGGGGCGCAGACTATTATTGTGAATTGGACCTTCGAGAGGCCTATTTACAGGCGCCACTGGATGAACAGTCACAGGATCTAACAGTTATAGTGACAGAAATAGGCACATTCAAATATAAATATCTACCCTATGGTGTAAGTACGGGGCCTGGATCATTTCAAAGGTTGATGGCACAAAAACTACAGGGCATTCCTAATGTAATCGTTTTTATTGACAACATATACATGTGCGGAAAAACAATGTCAGAAATGACAAAAACACTGGAGTTGGTTTTAAGTAAACTAAAATAATGTGAATTTAAACTAAAAGTCGATAAATGTAAGTTCTTTAGGAAAAGTATAGATGTGTTTGGATATAGAATAGATAAACAAGGGATTAAAATTATAAAGGAAAATATTGAACCAAAACTGAATCTAGACCCACCAGAAAATTTAACAATGTTACGTTCATTTCTTGGGAAAATAAATTATTATGGTCGATTTTTAAAGAATTTGGCTACAACACTTCACCCGCTTTATGAATGTACAAGGCAGGGTACTTTTGTCTGGACTGATGACTGTCAAAAAGCTTTTAATTTAGTAAAAAGTAAACTGGGTTCTGCAGCAAATTTAACACATTATAATCCAGATCTACCTTTAATTTTAACATGCGATGCTTCAGCATATGGAGTGAGCGCTATAATTTCGAATCGAGGCACTGATGGAGTAGTGAGGCCAATTGCTTTTGCTAGCAAAAAATTAAATGATACAGAGCAAAAATATACTGCATTAGACAAAGAGGCTTTTGCGATAATCTTTGGGGTAACTAAATTTTACAATTACACATATGGCCGATCTTTTGAACTAGAGACCGATAATGCTGCTCTCACTCGAATATTTGGACCACATAAAGCGATACCCAGAATGGCAGCTAAACGCCTTCAGCATTATGCCATTTTTCTTTCAGCTTTTAGTTACACAATTAAGCACATCAGTACAGACAGAAACCCCGCGGATTATTTGTCAAGATTGCCAAAAGGAAAGGATGATACAAAGTTTCACTCGCTTTGCATTAATAACACTGAAATTGTAAACGAAATGTATGTCAATGAGTCTGATTTAAAATCCCTTAACTGGAAATTAATTCAAAATAATACCAAAAAAGATGTAATCCTGTCAAAGATACTCATGTACTGTCAGGATGGCTGGCCACAAAAAGTGTCAGATAAAAATTTAGACCCATACTACTCCAGGAGACATGAAATAAGTTCAGATAGGGAATGCCTAATGTGGGGTCATCGAATCATTATACCTGAAAATTTAAGACAAACTGTTTTAGATGAACTCCACTTAACACATTTTGGAACCTCGAGAATGATTGAAATGGCTAAAGCCTATTTTTGGTGGCCGAAACTAAATGAACACATTGAAAAAATTTCAAGTTCTTGCAAACTATGTTTAGAGAATAGACACAATCCTTCTAGAGCAGTTCCAAAATGCTGGCCAATACCTCCTGGACCATGGTTTAGAATCCATGCAGATTTTTTAGGCCCATTCTTGGGAAAAATGTACTTAATAATAGTTGACAGCTTTTCAAAATGGCCAGAAGCATTTCAAATGGCTAACATTGGGTCTAGCTTAACAATAACTAAATTTAAAGAATTATATGTAAGATATGGGTTCCCCATTCACTTAGTAACTGATAATGGCACTGCCTTTACTAGTCATGAATTTAAGGAATTTTGTAAAGCTACAGGTGTTAAACATACCTTTACTTCTCCCCACTATCCGGTCACCAACGGCGCGGCCGAAAGATTTGTGGAGACTTTTAAATCACATATGAAAAAAATTATTGAAAGTGGCAAATCACTTAACTATGCCTTAGGTATATTTTTGTTTGATTACCGAACAACCACACACAAAACCAGCGGAGCAACTCCAGCTCGGTTGATGATGGGTAGAGAATTGAGAAATAGATTTTCACTGTTAAGACCAGCACCCATATATCAAAATTTAGTAGAGTCACAAGAAAAACAGTTAAGGTATGCTAAGGGTGCCAGAGTTTTAGAATTAACTGAGGGTGACTTAGTAAATGTTAAGGATTTTAGAAGGGGGAAGAAATGGTCAAAGGGTCACATAGTTAAAGTAGTGATTCCCGGTTCTACTTACTTAGTAGAAGTAGAAGGAGCAAAATGGAAGCGTCACGCTAACCAATTGCATAAACTATAAAAAGTATAAATTTTAATTTGTATGTAAGACTTTTAGAACTCTAAACAGAGTCTACAGTATTATAATGTAAGATCTACATAAACTGGTGGTTAAGACTACTTAGGTTAAGAGGGTGGAGAGTGTAATAACCTGTTATTGACTTTACTGTGGCAACACCACGGATCGCTCTCTATGACATCCGTTCCGTAAATGTGCTCTGTCTGGTGTTTCAATAAACCGTAATTAATTAATTTACAGTTTCATTTAACTCCAAAATATAACACCTTTAAACGTTTTTTATCACCCTTTTTTAAAAAGTAAAGGTATCTACTGTGGTATCCGTTATGTATTCTAATAAATAAACTGAAAAACATCACCACCTCGACTCCCATCATCATGGACGTATATCTTCAGTCTCGTATTCGAGTCTCGTGGCTGTAAATTATCCACTTTTCCATTATCTAGCAGCATACCGATTTTCTGTTCTTTGATCTTATTTACAATAACATGTTTTATCGTTTTCCGAACTGCTCGAGTTTCACAGATAATTATGTTCACAATTTAAATTCTAGTTCACGCAACCTCAAGTTTCGGAAACAATAGCTTTCCTAAGTCTATTTCAGTCGTGTTTGATGTCCGATGTTTACCGCTCGTTCCTAATACTTCGGAACACCGGGACCGCCGATTTTTAATGCCAAAAAAAACAAGCTATTTTGAGAGACGTCAGTATTATGACTGATCGCTAGCATGTGGATCGAATCATCAATACATCGGCAATATTCGTTAACGTTAAATTACACACTTAAGAATGGATTAATCGCGTTTATTAACACCATGACTACGTTTCGAGCCCTTTTTCAGTACTCGTTTTCACAGGGTTAAGATGATGACTGAGAGAATGCTATGCGGGAGAGTTCCCGTCAATCAAAAAAGTACGATCATGGTGTTAATAAACGCGATTAATCCGTTCTAAGTGTTAAATTCCAATGAATAACAATCGCGGTAACAGAAGGGCGAAGACCCGCGCTCAGAGTCGTTCCTGGTGCAAAGGCTGTCCATAATTATACAACGCGGCAATGCCGCCAGCATTATGGGCACTTTTGCACTGGAACGACGGGGAGCGAGATGTAAATATATTTTTGAGTAATTTATATTTATTATTAAATAAATGTTTTTATTTAAAACGAGGTATTTACCGTGTACTTATATTTGGATTCATTTGTTTGTTGTGTCTATTTCATGTTATTTGTTACACCGTGAACATGGCGCCTGTACCTAACAGTGCCGAAATGTCAGAAGCGGGTTCCTCAAGTCAATAAAGTCGAAATAAATAAATAAATAAGTATTTTAATATATCTGATAGTTTACCTTTGTTTCTGGTATTCATTTCGAGTAGTATGCTAGTAGTCCAAGTGTACGGATTCGGATCGGACTAGAGTCAAACCACGTTATCTTTTCTCAGCAAATGAACTGTCAAACTTGAAAGTGTTATTTTAAACGTCAAACTTCTATGAAATTATGACGTTAACTTAACACTTTCACATTCTGTGCTATCAAAATCTAGGAAACTTAGCATATACTGACTCTAAGCGCTAAGACTGAGTGCGTAAGCAATATCCGATTTTGGACCGAGTTTTCTGGAACTATATTTTTATGGGTTCCGATCGGGTTTCATTTCATTTCATTTCATTTCATTTATTTATTCATAAACAATAATACATTGTGTCTGAATGTTACATTATAGAATAAATACATGCCTATTTACAATAAAGTGATGATAATTATCTACAATACATACCTTCGGATTCGGTTCGGATTGGACGTAGTGCGAAACCGCTCTAACAGTTTTAAAGATACTCCTTCCCTATACCGTGTCTAGGAGGACCCATTACTGCATTTTTCATTACAAAATCGCTCGGTGTTTTCCTTTCACATAACCCCACAACCGAACGATTAATATTTAATAGCTTTCCACTATCTATGACGCTCAAAACAACTATACATCATGCTTTATTACACAATTTTGTTACTCGTGCGATAAAAATATTGACTAATATAAATATGTGGATGATTTATATGACTATTTAGTACCTAACTAATTATGTACGTTACTACAAAAATATTACATACGTATAAATAGATACACGTGTTTAATGTAAGGATGTATTAAAGAAATATGAAACACATTCAGGATCAGTCTGATAAAGTTTTCGTTTAACACAAAAACAGAACTGGGACAATATAAATTACATTAGCATATCTCATGTGAAGTTAGCATGTCAAGGGACTACAACTGTTCCTATTTTTCGTGTTTAATATGAGTAATGTTACCTTTTATGTACTGGAAACTGTTTTTACAAATTATTACTAGACAATATTATAAATTTATCTGATTTAGATGATGCCAATCCGTGAACTTGGCATATTATTTTGAAAAAAACTATGGCAGGTATATGGTTTTGTTAAAAATCGCTAGAATTATTGTTAAAAAGCATTAAGATATAACTATTGCGCATGCTATTGTCCAATAAAAAAGTGATATGCTTGAATTTGATATGCTTACTACATGGACATGAATTTCAAAAAATAAATATTGTGGGACAATCTTACACAAATCAACCTTTTTTTTTTTTTTTTTTTTTTTTTTTTTTTTTTTTTTTTTAATGGGGAGGAAAAATCCGTTATGGATACTTCTGCACCGCAGGGACAGTGCAGAAGTTATGTCGGAGTCTCACCGACTAAAAAACCCCCCTTTTTCCTCTTCGACGCAATTAGGGTGGCTCTGGGATCTCGATAGAACTCGCCAGTGCCACCCTTGCGTCACGCCGCTGAGGGTTCCCCCTTGTTTTAGGACGATGGCAGTCCCTAGCTGCCATCGTCTACGACCCCGAGGACTCCTTTTAGTCGCCTCTTACGACAGGCAGAAGATACCATAGCCGTATTCTAATGCCCGGGCTACAGGGCACACACAAATCAACCTAGTCCCACGGTAAGCTCAATAAGGCTTGTGTGGTGGGTACTAGGCGACGATATATATAATAGATATAAATACTTAAATACATATAAAACATCCGTAACTCAGAAACAAATATTCGTGATAAACACACAAATAAATGCCCTTACCAGGATTCGAACCTGGGACCTCCTGCTTTGTAGGCTACTACCACCTAGGCTAGGAGGCCGCTAAATTTAAGGAAAGCGATATAAAAATTAAACAAATTAAAGTATTTATTTCAGGCAGTCAGTACCGTAATGATGCTGGCATTGTATGACCGTTTGTCTATACAAACGGTCATACAATGCCAGCATCCACAATGGCAATGGCTATCCACTGTGTAGGAGGAAATGTGATCTTTTACATTATCAACAAAAATATAATCAAGTGTAATAACTTGTAACATTGGTCAATTTTTTTCTCATTTGTATACTTAGATATATTATTACTGTTATATTTACTTCTGCGTAGAAATCGTTTATATTTGTTAATTAGAAAATTCTACTTGTTGTTACTGGAAGAGCGGAGTCTCCTGACACAGGTACCTATTCCATACTTACTAGGAGACTCGAACCTTTAATTATTCTACCCTGGGCCTATACCACGAAAATCGAACGATTGAGGATTTGTATCTCCATCTCTGTCGCACTTAATTTTTGGTGTGACAAAGAGGTTTTCCCGTCAATGCCAATTTTCGATGTTCGTGGTAAGTATATTTTTATTATCATTTTTTTGTTCCTTTTTTTCATTGTTTTTTTTCAATAACTCTATGACTTTCGTAGTGTAGTCTGTATAGTGTAATTTATACTTTTTACGCTAGGGTTCAAGCTAGGGCCTACAGATGTGAACCCTAGCAACACGTTACATACTTTTTAGTGCTATGGTATGCATTAGGCATTATCTCAATGCACTATTGCAGAGCTATCAGTAAACCGATAAGAACTAATAACTTTTATTGCCAACGAAAAAGCTGCAATTGAACTTATCAGAGTTATATCTCTGATAAGAAGTAGATAAGTCTACTGAAATCAAGCTTTTTAGACGGCCGACGAAAATTCGCGGCTTAATAATAGTAGATAATACTGAATTGATGACGTACTAGAGAATCGGGCTATCAAGTCTGTCCGTTGAAAAGGCCGCAGAAAAATTGAGGAGTGAAGGGTTGATCTTTTATATTGGATATTGCTATTTTTGCTAGATTACGTGTGATTTACGAATTGATAGATATTGTTGGTATTCGAAATTGCATTTTGTATTTTGATTTTATTTTGATTATAGAATTCATGAGGTTGAAAGGAACGATCCAATTTTGGAAGAAAGGCGCGTCAACGGCGTGATCTTAGTCTATTTCTATTATTTAAGTATTCATGTGTTGGTTATATTGAAAATGATGTCATAATGATACTACACAAAAAGTGACGGCAGAACGACGCCGCGGACGCTGCTGTTTCGATCATAACCCTGGACACTGGAGGGCTTCTTCTGTAGTATATGACATGGGTCACTTTTTCTGTAGTATATGACATCTCTTCCAATTTATATATAGTGTGACTATTTAAAAGATGAATCAAAACATTTATGTTACATACATTTTGTATTAAGCAGAGACTTCTGCGATTGAAATTCAGAATTTTACTTTTGAAAGAAATATTGGAAAATTTCCCGTGTCGAGCTGGATTGGAACCCGCAATATTTCTGAACTTTCTTTTTTTTATTTATTAAGTACAAAAGTGTAAATGTCGTTCGCAGACGTCTTTGCTTAATACAAAACTATTAGCGCCTTGTTATCGAAGTTTTAGAAAATGTCTTAAAACGCGTAGGATTTTTACTGTTGCCAAATATTTAAGTGGAATTAACAATACTGATGTTATTACACTAGAACGGGACGGGACCGAACGGGATGGGGCGGGACGGGAAAATCTGTAAATTTCTATAAAGAGCGTCATGTGACATCCTAGGGCTCCGAGCTATCACGTGATTATTTCTATAGGAATTGACAGATCGGTCCCGTCCCGTCTCGTCCCGTCCCGTGCTAGTGTGACTCATCCTTAAACCTGATTAACAAACCATTTTCCACACATTTCGACTAAATCTACATAGACAAGTAACGGTGACACGAACAAAGTTAAACAGAATACTTAGCCATGCAAATAGACTACAACATAGTCGGTAGACATTGCAACGGCTATCTAAGTAACGGTACACCCGACAGTCCTTGCCAATGTATATAAACCGTATTTCAGTAACTAAGTTAGATGGCGCTATGCTGTAGATACATTTAGTCTCGGAATACAACTTTGTTTCGTTCGGTGTCAAGACAGTTTAAAATTAAGATGGCACTCAGGTCAGAGCATCGCTGCCCGCTACGCTGCACGCTATGCTGCACGCTACATTGCACGGTCCGGTGGACTTTCGTCGCCTTTCACTTATAGATGCGAAATGTTTTGAACTTTTTGTGTGTGATCAGCAATCTACAAATTGTGTTTTTTATTTATCCAATTTTAGTTTTTAGCGGGTTATAAACCTTTTGTTTTTCATCGAAATTATATGCTTTGTGCGTCGTACACTCAAGATGCACCAACCGCCCCGCTGTCGCCTCGCTCGAATGCCCACTCCAGTCGTACATATGGAGACGACCACCGTGGCGAGCGTTAAGCGGAGCGTTGGACACTGAGGCTGCTCGGATACGTTTGCATTTGTTTTTTTGGTGTTTTTTGTTTTGTTTATTTGATTGGTCCTCCGTTCCTCGTTGCTTTTTCTGATTATTGTTGCATATTGCACCACTTTCCGCGGTGGAAGTTAGAATCGAGAGTAGTGTGGATTTGGTCGGACCAGCGCATCGGACTACGGCCTCGAGACCTCTTCCCCTGGATCTTCTCAGTTACCACCAGTTTTTCCAGATTTGATTGGTATTTGCCACGAATAAATTTGTATTTGTATTTCAAACGGCCCATTCTCAAGTCACCTCGCTGAATACGCAACTCTAATCGCAGAACTTGGTCCCGTTTAATAAACGCGTCAGTCATGACTTGAGAAACTTTACAAGTCCTGAATTGACTACTCAGAGTACGAGTTCGAGAGAAGGCTGTAGGAACAAATATGGAAGTTGTGCGTAGGGGTATAGAAACTTTGGAAACACGACTTGACATAATCTTAATTATCAATTTTGTAAATCAAAGTCATTAAATTGTTGCGTAACTTGGATTCAACTTTAAGAATAGCTAAGTAATGTAGGATTGAAAATTAAATTATATTGCTTGGTTACTAAAATAGATTACATTAAATGAGTATTAAAGTACATTCGCTGGCGTTCGCAGCAACTTCACTGAGACGAGCCATGAGGAAGGCTAAGGACAAACATATACAAATAAATGATTACTTACTTACTTACTTACTTACTTACTTACTTACTTACAGGATGGAGAGGAAACAAAATTAATGGTGACAGAAGTCAACAAGAAATCTGAAAATCGCTTTCCCAAGTTTCTTGTTAAATTTTTAGGGTTCCGTATCTCAAAAGGAAAAAACTCAACCCTTTTAGGATCACTTTGTTATCCGTCCGTCCGTCTGTCTGTCAAGACCCTTTATCTCGGAAACGCGTAGAGGTAGCAAATTGAAACTAATATCACTTGTACAGATCTGCAGTTCCCTGAAGCTGTAAAAAAATAAACCTCTACGTCAACGCAATCAGAAGAGACGGCCGTTTATGTCGTATTTCCCATACATTTTCAATGGGAATCAAAATGTATAGGGTACTTTCCGTTGCCCCAGAAATTTGGCAATAAGCAAGACCTTGGAGCACATGTACAAGAATAATCTTAAGACCGCAAAATTGCCACACACTAAGAGTTCCGTGCCACCAGTATTTTTAAGTACCTAAGATCATAAATGGAGTCAAGCATCCTTTGTGCGGAACCCTCGGTGAGCGAGTCCGAGACGCACTTGGCTATTCTTTTTATAACGTTAAAGTTAAGGATTTCAATTTGTTAGTCGTAAAATTCAATTTATATTAATTGGAGTAAATCAATTATTTGTATTATTTCATTTAAAGCGTCTTAGCTAGTGGTTAGCCCCGAAGGTGACCTCGCGACCCCAATAAACCTTTGCAAGCCTTTGACCAATTTAACTAATGTTCGAATAATAAACTTGTGTTTACAATTGTAAAGCACGAATCAAATCATTTATTAAATGTAATAAATGTTTGGATTCATGTTTTTTAAGTGGTCACACTACTACGAGTATATATGAATTATAAATTAAAAGAGATGTCATATACTACAGAAAAGTGACCAAGGCCCACGGTGAGCAGGGCTGGGGCTGGGTTCCCTGTGTTTATCTCATCGAACGATCCTGCCTACGATATTGGAGTTACCATCGAACAACCATACAAACAAATAAACGACTGTTCCAGTAAACACGGAGAACGTCGCTCGCTTCTATCGCTCGTTTAATAATTTAATCTCATTTTACACATTCCTCTTTGAAAATAATGAAGATTAAAAGTTCGAACACAGCTCTCGTTTGTTTAAGCGCGATTTTAATGCTCATCATTAAAACGCCAGACAGATGATAATTAAACTTTATATAACTCTTTGTTTGCTAAACTTCGGAAATATTACGACGATATTTCGGGCATTATATAAACATGAGCTCAGTAACTCACATTACACATGCAAGTGTGACAACATCCGGAAGGCAATTAGAAACTTGAAGATCGCAACTTGATTTCTTGTTATTCTCTTTTTCTTAGCGTTTTTCCCGGCTATAATGCCAGAGCTCAGGGAGCCTAGGGTCCGCTTTGGCAACTAATGCCAAGATTTGACGTAGGCGCTAGTTTTAAGAAAGCGACTGCCATCTGACCTTCCAACCCAGAGGGTAAACTAGGCCTTATTGGGATTAGTCCGGTTTCCTCACGATGTTTTCACCGAAAAGCGATTAGTTAATATCAAATGATATTTCGTACATAAGTTCTGAAAAACTCATTGGTACGAGCCGGCAGGATTTGAACCCAAGTCCTTCGGATTGAAAGTCTCACGTCATACCGCTGGGCCACCATCGCTCTTTTTGATTCCTTATTGTTATGATACTTATTTGTCATGACTCAGTTTTATCCAATTTATCGATCTCCATCGCTCTCCGAGGAATAACTAAAGCATCGAAGTAGTCGAATTTCTTGCCAAATATATAGTACACCCGTCCTAAGCTTCCTTACCAAGTACTTAAATAAAGTGTCAAGAAGAGAAATCTCTTCTTATATTAAGGCTACGCTAAGTCTTCCTGCCAAGATTTACGTGGAGTAAAGCATTTTTATACAATGCACAAGCCAATTCCAAGCGTGCCAAATTAGTGTTAAGTAACGTGGTCGCACTCTATGTTTGTGATTTCAAAATTGAGCAGGATATCATAAGCGAACATGACTGATATATTACGACGCGATTGCTACACTGAAACTATGAAATAACAATGATGTATATAATTTGGCTGTATTATGGAATTGCAGCCAAATTACTTAAATTCGCTGCTTGTACGATGCGTGTGAGTGGATTCACGAAATCTGGATGCAACTTCATATCAATTACGAATCTAGTCAAAGTTTTAAAGTCCGAATTGGCCTCCCAGATTTAACGAGCTGTATTTCCTGGCGGCTAATGATTCTACGAAAGTCAAGCTTGAAGCTTGACCGAGAAATGACGATGTTATTTTTTGATTAGATTATGGTTACGCGACAACCCTTGTGTTTTCTAAACATCCAAGCGGTAGGGACAAGTCCCCGGGTTAAACCCGCAGGTTGGAGGTTAACCTTTAAATTGTAAATTACCGACCTACCAACCCCTCGACCAATTTGTCTTATATTCAAAATTAATAATTTTGTTTACCTTATCTAACTACATTCAAAACTTTAGGATCTACTCGTATATCGGAATCCTTTAAGTTTTTTAACCTATTTTTGCATTACGTTAACTTATTTCACGATTAAAATTTTTGGGATGTTTTTTTATCTCAATCGCCTCTCTTACTATCCGGGGATAATAGTGACGTTCAGTGGAGAGTATTTTAGGTTTATGCAACTCGATCCCATTATTCGATCCAGAAGGTAGCAGGTGGTCAGTTATTGCAGACTTATGCACTTGGCGATTTTTTACTGCTGCTATGTGCTCCTTCACCCTCTCCTGAACACTCCGCTTCATTTGGCCAATGTACCTCTTACTTATTGTCATTCTCTCAAATGATGAAACAAGAAACGTTGTTAGTTTTTGAAAAGTACAATAACCTTTTGTACCTGTGTTGAATTCCATTCATTTATCATTCCCTTCTATAAATTGCGCGAAGTAAATTTATGACAGGAACATTCAAATCGACGCAAATTAAGGTAATCAATCAATCCCAACCTTCACCAGCTTATTGATGGGAAACGGTTGGCACGAATCCGTGCTGAGCAAATACTATCAGGTTCCCGATGTAAGGGTGAACATCCATTAGCCTTAGGTACTTTGAATTTGACGTACTAGCAGAGATTGAAAAAGATGTCATATACTAAAGAAAAAGACCAACAACCGGAGGACAAGCCGAGGATCGAACTCAGGTTTTCAGCTTACGCGGGTAATGCCATAACCACTAGGCCACAATTTGTCTCAACACACAATTCTTCTTCGCTCTGCTAATTGATCGGCCGTCGATAGCTCAATTGGCAGAGTGATCTGACCGGTGTTCAAAGAGGTCGTGGGTTCAAATCCCACTCGAAGCGGAGAATTTTTCCATTTTTCTTTTAATTATAAATTGTAAATTTTGCTTTTGCTTCATACAAACATTTATCTAGTATGGGGTAGCGCATTGGTATCGATAATTTCTAAAATGTCTTAGAGCATCGATGCCATACAAGTGTTTAACACTCTCGATAAATGTGGCTACGCGTCTCCCTAAGGCGTATAACCAAATGGAAGAAATAGTGGATACATTCGCCGGGGTCGATCGGGCGTCGATAGCTCAATTGGCAGAGCGATCTCACCGGTGTTCAGAGAGGTCGTGGGTTCGAATCCCGCTCGACGCGGGAATTTTTTTATTTATCTTTCAATTATAAAATTGTAAAAGATATTCGATTAGTTACTACTATTGTGGATCATGGGATTATTTGCCAAAGCGGACCCCAGGCTCCCATAGCATAAGCTGGGAAAACGATAGGAAGAAAAAGAATAAGTACCTACAGTCAGCTGCAGAAAAAATGACCCCAACTGCATATAAAATGTCTATACTCCACTATCATGTTGACCATAAATAAGTAGTAAATTTTCTTTATATTTCCAGCTTAAAGTCACGTAAACGAGCAAGCATAAAACTATAGCTGTAAGTTACAGCTATGACATTACAGCATCGTTAGGTGAAGTTACAGCCTGTAACTTCACCTAACGATGCTGTAATGTCATTCGCCAGCTTTACTCCAGGCGTTATTAAAACTGTGGGACATCATTAATTTTAATTTTGCTCCAACTTTGTATTTAACGAGAAACATTGTGCACCCTTGTGCGATAATACTAACAACCGATGAATCTGTTCATCAAACTTTCGCCTGGAAATAAAAACAGAAAGTGTCTTTATCCTTTGTCTTTTTCATTTTTAATTTGTCTTTAGGTTCTACGTCTGTTTTGGCTTCGCTGCCCTTTTGTACAATTTTGTTGAAACCGCTAATTACAATAAGCTTTTGAGGCTGTTGATGTTGATCTCAGACTTATATGAAAGTAAATTGTACATATGTAGGCTTTATTAATTGAATAATAGGTGCATACTTATATTTCTTGTTTGTTTGTTTGTGCAACTTGTTTTGTTTTATTGAAAAGGTTTTTACGGAAGACCAGCGTCGAGGTACGCAAAAAGTACCTTGACATTAAGCTGAATAGAAACTTATTCGGTGACGCTATTGTTCTAACCGTATTGTTTAAAAATGCTATATTTTTGCACACTGAAGCGTTCCGAATAAACGTTTTTCATTATTTCTTTCTTTCTTTGTGTTTCGTGCGCTGGGACCCCATGGACTAAAAGGTACTCTCTGCCCAGGCTCTTATATTGATTACGTTTTAAAATTTCGGCGCTTTCAGCAGCTTCGCCTGCTTTTACATTAAATCGTTGCACTACCTTTGTCCCAAACTCCAAGGAACCAAGGACACCCCATCGGGTCTCTTGCCATCATCCCTGAAAATGCCAGTCGGCTCAAGGAGAGCAGGCACGTTGATGGTGGCAAGAGACCGACGGATTATGTTATTGTTCCAAAAAACTCATTGTTACGAGCCGGTAAGATTTGAATCCACTGCCTTTGGATTGAAAGTCAGACACTTTACCGTTGGGTCAACAACGCGTCAACAGAGATTCAGAAATAAAAACCGACTCCTGTGACAGAATGAGCGCACAACCAACAGAAACCAATGGAGAAGATTCGCCAAAGTTAAGAAAGCGGACGACTCCTCATGACCACGGCCACTCAAGAGTGAACGACATAAAAACAGAAAGCGCAAATTTTTAACAAGGCACCGAGCTGGAGCCAACTTATTTATAATTACAATTAAAAAGTGTTTAATTTCAATGAATAACAATCGCGGTAACAGAAGACAATATTAGGTAATTATAAGCTAGTTTAAATTTGAATTTTTGTGGATTTTATGTATTTTTAATATTTATTTTAATAAATGAAAATATTCCTAAACAGAAAGTATTACACACATATACAAACAAAAAGTATATCACACACGGTGTCTCCGACTTAGGGGCTTTAAATCCAGGGTTTGATTTTACTCTCCAAACTGAGATTTTTTTACTATGGGACCCAACAATGAAGGAGCTACAATTCTTTTCTTCTTCATACATTTTGCAAAATCTGTAATTAACACTTTGTATGGGGTACTAATTTTTTTTTCCATATCGGTGTTGGTCTCTAAGTGAAAGAGACTCAGTTTGGAGAGTAAAATCAAACCTTGGATTTAAAACCCCATAGTCAGAGACATCAAGTATACTCACGTCAATATTCATTTGTTAAAAGGGGTAGGTAGAGTATGAGTACAGTCGCCATCAGATATATAGGAGCGTCCGAGGCGTGCAAAATATCTGAACAAGCACTCTAACGTCTTGACAATAGAGGCGTGTTCAGATATTTGTGAGCGCCTCGGACGCTCCGATATATATGATGGCGATTGTACATGAAAAGTTTCAGTGCCACTGGGAGACCACGAGAGTAAAGGGGACGTGAAATTCTTAATCCAGTACGAGGTCACAAAGACAAAATAGTAATTCTATTCCACTGCGGCTTTTACCCGACTTTCTAATACCAGTGTAAAAAAATCATGAAATCTACATTACAATAATAAATATTAATTGAATTTTCACAAATATTCTTTATTGCACACCTCATGGAAAAAAAATATATCACAAGACACAGAAATACAGTAGAGGCAGACAACAGGCGGCCTTATCGCTAAAGAGCGATTTCTTCCAGACAACCTTAGGTTAGCGGAAAACTAGTACTAAAAAACGCTAGCAAGTGGTGCAAAAAATAGAATCCAATTGAATCCAAATCTACTACATATACAGGTTGTAACAAAATGCTGGTGATTCGTTTAAGGGTGAAATCAGTATCGTAGACTTACTAGGAATTTATATTAAGCCAACCCTCCAATACAATTTGTTGGCATCTCATGACAGACTCTAAGACTCAAACTCGCGACTCTGAGATACATGCCCATCGCTCTGCCACTGAGTTACCGAGACACACTCGGTGGCTCCTAATTTCTCCACCATATCGTCTTAAGGAGGCGCTTAGCAACACCTACCGTAAGTTACTTTTTAATCGGCCAATGGAGTCTCAAGTTCCATTGAATTTTTTTTTCCTAGTCACATCGCGATCACAAGCATTTTCGCTACACTCTGTAGAGTTAATATACAAAGCAGTTGCGCAACGTTCTCCTAAAGACCCTTTTCAACGTCGTTGAAATGTCAACAGACTGTTTGTTACCATTTGATTGTCTTTTGTGTTTGTGAAGTGGCCCTCGGCTTTTTGTTATCATTTCGTTTGTGCCTTAAATGAAGTCCTATTGACGTTGATTAGCACGTTTTTATTTTTTAATATTCCTAAAATTAAAGTATTTCATAACCCAACCCTGCTATTCAATGGAAATCCAGTTTTGTACATATTTAAACAGAAACGGCATCCAATTTTCTACTTCGGTTATGAAAACGTATCCATGTGGTTATATTCTGGCATTTGCTTCAAAATATATGATTTTCTTTTTATTTTTATTAATTTCACTTACTTAATAATAAAAGTCCTGACGGATGAAGAACCCATTTGTTCTTATAGTTAAGTATTTATATGCAGTTATTTACCCATAACACAAGCTTTATTATTTTTTAGTGATACTCCAGCCGCGAAGGTGACAACACCACTCTGTCTGTCCGACGATGACTGCCCGATGCAGTCGAAACATGTCACGCCTATTATGATAAAAATACGTGAGTGTTAACCGCTGTAATTTAATATTAGTATGACTCACGAAAGTTTAAATTATGAAAAAAGCTTTATTGACCTTATGGTGGGATAGGTAGATTTGTGTAAAATTGTCCCATAATATTTATTTCCAGTCAACCCTGGGTGGGTTAACTCTAAATAAATAAATAAATAACCCCAAACGTATATACAAACTGTGACACATGACCGAATATTAGAAAACATGCTGTCAAAAACGTCACACGCCTACATGAAATGTTTACGATTTACGTTATCTAATTATCGTAGTTTTGTATACTTACGTGGGTAGTTATTACCAGGTATTTTCTTAGGTTTATTTATACATCGTGCCAACCATACATCAAAGCACAGTATAGATAGCAAGTATTTTTAGACTATTTTTTATCTTCATTTATGTTTGAATTTTAATTGGTTTATTTTTATTTACTTTCGTAGCGACAGCCCGTTAGACAGTAAATTAATAGGGAAATTAACAGCGTACCCTAGTAATTTAAACGTCAATTTGAAGTAATATGGTAACAAAATACTCCTACATTTTCGTTTTTATTTTAGCCTGAGATTATAGAGAGAAAGCAAGCCAAATCTCTCAATATTTTTTTGGAAATCTAAAAAAAACCCAAAAATAAGGCACTAATCACGAAAATTCTATCACTTTTATCAACTTTTTGGAAATAGAGGTACTTAGCTAACTACTTTAAACTTCATGTCATCGACTAAAGGTAACAATAATAACACAAAAATATTTTGTAAGATCGTCATAAAGGATGACTTACACTAGGTTTAATTTAAGTATGTTTTAGTGAGAGCGTCCAAGGAAGTAAGTGTACTCTTGTAAACATATGTCTTATAATGTAAAATACTGCTTTGTCACATACTTCTGTTGTTTCTCCAATAAAGAAAATAAATAAATAAATAATATTACATAACCTCTCAAAAAACAGTATCGACATAAGTATCCGTCATGAGACTGTTCAAAAGCAACGTTCATTTAAAATGGATGACCATCGATTCCTCTGAGGAGTAGCGTGACTCTGGCCATTGATTGGTCAGAACCGATTACGTGCAATTGACATTTATCGGTGCTGGCACGCGATTGGTTAAAATTATTAAACCACGTTTAACTTACGTTACGTTTAACTGAATACTTAATGTGTTACAAATGATGCTGATGATGATGAATGAATGAATGATGTTGTCAAATGATGATTACATATTGATATGGTAATTTAACCGGAAACTTCGGCCGCTAACTTCACACCGGTATTTCAATTTCTTTAAATTTATAATTAAAATTGAAAAGATCTTGAAAATGAGTTACTGTAAGAAAAGAAACTTGATAATAAAACACCACCTCGGGACTTGAACTCACGACTGAGGTACGGTTAAGGTAGATTTCGCTATGAGCCACGTACCTTGACCCTCAAATGAAAGAAATTAAATATTAGCTGCCTTCGAGTTAGATTAGATTCCGGAATCACGTGTTAAAGGTCTCGCCCAATGCAGTTTTTCTATTGATTTTAATTTTATTTCAAACATTATCGTACCGTTTACAGAGTTCCCGTTCACAACATTATAGTACCCTTCACAGACTTCCCGTTCAAAAAATTGATAGTTGATTCCCAAATCAGAGAATTTGGACTATTCAAAAGTTAAGGGCTATAAAGCTTGATTTTCTTATTAAAGCCTCTACATTAAGGGGTACTCCTTTTCTATTGCAATGTATGATAAAAATCATTACATATCCACAAGCTGTTAACTATTGACGAAAGAAAAGAAAAAGTGTGTATTCAACCGAACTGTAAAGCCACAGTGCTCAATAGTTAACAGCTTGTGAATGTAGTCATGATTTATATCATACAATTCAATGTAAGGGTAGAATCTGTGTTGGACCCATTTCACAAGTCACTTTGTCAACATTTAAACTTTAAGGTAATGAATATGACTAATAGCAACTCTGTTTTTGCTCTAGTCTGGCAAAATTTATGTATAATAATTACGAACTAACTAACTAACTACAAGGCACAAGGGCAAAATGCCTCCTATTTTGTACAGTGAACCTTTTATCTGCTAATTATGTTAATGAGCAGACTCCATCCGCTATTAATGTCTCAACGGCATCTTTGAATATTATAATTTGACGCAGCTGTGCTCACTGTCAGGTTATTTCGCTAGCATAAGTATCGTTATAATTTCAAGAGCCTCGTTCTTGTCAGCGGTGTAATCGCCACTCTGGGGCCTTACCATGACGTCTTAACGCGATTTAGTTGAGGACATAAACTGAGTCATTGCCATACAATTGGGGCCTTACCGTGACGTCTTAACGCGACTCAGTTTAGGTCCTTAATGTGCTCACGGCCCTTACCATGACGTCTTAGCGCGATTCAGGTCCCTTTGTCCTTTGTCTCTGTAACTGTTTTGAGCTCCTGATACGTCATTCATTAACTTTCTCTTTGGCTGCCCGTCTTGGTGTTCTGTTTTCAATTTTGCTTTTAATTATGGTTGTTATGTTATTGTAATGATGTATCAGATGCTCCAACATATTTCCCCTCCTTTATCGTATTTTTTTTCTTCTAAAGCGATTAAGTGATTGGTAAGAACCTATAGCTGCAGAATTTGAAGACTTGGCTATATGTAGCTGATTACTATTGTGTTAAAAAAAATCTTTATCTAGTTTTAGTCTCTAAAGCAACTTATATACTAAGCGCCAGTCAAACGGCACAACAGGCTGAATATGTTATGTAATCTTTTGAAATAACATTATGTTTAACAATAGAACGACGTTTATTAACGAACAGTACAATGTTCGCCATCATTTTTAATACATTATTTTGCATCGCACTTGGATGGTTTAGTGGGTGTTTCAACCACCCTTCGCGAGCTTCGTTCGTTCGTTCCGAGTTATTTGTGGTAAAGTCATCATACCCTGGTAGCGCTAAACAGTTTTGTATTTTTAATTATAATCAGTTCACGTCGTTGTCCTAGTTTGCGCGTTTTCTTTACGCATTTAATCAGAATCTTGTAAAACTTAAAATCAGCAAACAGCAATTTGAAGCAACTCCCAAAGTAAACATCTTGTTATTGTAGGGAGCTAAACGTTTAAAGGGCTTTTGCCAACAATCCGATCCGAAAATCGTTGATAGACGGGACTTTGCCAAGTTTGATGATTTAGGAGAAGATAAATTACTATTGCGAAACTGTTTATATCCATGGCGTTCAATAAATTTCGACCACTGTTAAAATATGGCCTTATAAGTGTTAGGCAGTGGCCTAACACTCCCGAAACTGAACAATGTTTACTTGGCGACTTTTAAAATTAACGTTTGTGTTGGGTTTTATTACACTTTATAGTTTGTTAGAAGCAATGTACTGCGAAGTTTGTCATTTTTGTACAGTCAAGTGCAAAAATATGGTTCGACATAATCGACTCATAAATATGGTACTACGCTCTTATTACACCGGCATAAGGTGCTATGGGACATATTTTTGAGTAAGATGTGCACTACCATATTTTTACACTTGACTGTACTATCCCGATCCAGTATATTTTCAATCTGGCGCTCTTTTCTGGGTCATATCCTCAGAGTTGGAAGGAGTCCAGAGTGAGACCTATCCCGAAAGGGGGTGACACTTCTGACGTTGAGAATTATAGACCCATCGCCGTTCTTCCCACTCTTGGCAAACTCTTTGAGGCCATACTTCACCGGGCTCTGTCTTCGCAGGTTCGACCCTTTTTATCCGACGCGCAACACGGCTTTCGGCCTAATCGCTCGGTTAACACGAACCTTTTAACCCTAACAGACTCCATTGCTGTGCACCTTGACAGAGGTATTCAAGTCGATGTCGTCTATTTCGATTTTGCGAAAGCTTTCGATCGCGTGGATAACGACGTGCTACTTAAGAAACTTGATGAAATTGGTTTCGCTCCCAAGTTGCTTACATTTTTCGCTGATTATCTGCGCGATCGGAAGCAATTCGTTCGACATGGATGTTTTGTCTCGACTCCTTACCAGACCCGGTCTGGTGTCAGTCAAGGCTCCATCTTGGGGCCATTCCTTTTCGGCATTATGATTAACGATCTCCAATCTGTTCTTCGGGCGGCTCAGTGCCTATTGTATGCCGATGATCTTAAGTTGGTCTACGGGATTGAGCAAAGAGCCGATTGCGAGACGTTGCAAAAAGACATCGACTCAGTGTTGCGGTGGAGTTTTGATAATAAACTTCTTTTTAACCGAGCGAAATGTTGTGTGTGCACATTCAGCCGCTCTAGCAGTCCTATACATGCACAATATTTTCTTGGGTTGAACCAAATAAATCGTGTCTCCTCGGTCAAGGATCTCGGCGTGGTGTTCGACACGCAGCTCACTTTTCGTGAGCATATTTCATCTCTCGCTAAAAGCTGCTTTCGAAGACTGGGTTTCGTGATCCGAAATCTCCGCCATTTTCATGACCCGGTTTCCATTAAAATGGTTTATAACACTCTGGTAAGGAGTAAGCTAGAGACTTCGTCGATCGTATGGAACCCCTACGAATCGACGTATGCCTTACTTCTTGAGAAGGTACAGAAGGCTTTCTTAAGATTCTTTTACAAGAAAATGTTCGGATTTTACCCGTATCTTTACCCAACAAAATACCTACTCGGCTCCCTTGGGTACAACTCGTTGGAGGTCAGGCGCAATTACCACTCGCTAATTGCAGCATGTCGTGTCTTGCGTGGCAAGTCGGACTGCCCTGAACTCGTGGAGCGTCTCGTACGACTGTTTGTTCCGGATGTGCCCAGGATGGCCCTGAGACCGCGGAGTCGCAACCTGTTGGCCGTGCCGCCGGCGCGCACAATGTCGTGCAGGAACTCGCCGCTGCCCCGAGCCCTCTCACAGCTGAATGCGCTCCTGACATCAACACCGGAGTGCGACTTGTTTGCGTGGCGATGGGCGGCAGTGTGTAGTGAATGTCTGAGATTCTGTGAGGCGATGGATGTAAGGTGCTCTACTGTTCCTATATAATTTGTTTGTTTGTTATTGAGTTACTTAATGTACATAATTATATTTATATTTTGTTAGTCTAAGTTTCGTGACGCATTGGTAATTACTGTTATGTCATGTAAACATTTCTACAATAAAAATAAAAAATAAAATAAATAAATAAATGACAAGACAATACACGTCATTTAGGCTGATGTGAATGTACATTGAACATACGATTTAGTTCAATATATTTTTTTTTAATACTACGACGGTGACAAACAAGCATACGGCCCGCCTGATATTTATTATTTAATATTCCTTATATTGCAATTTTTAAATTGAACAACGTATACCCTCTAAATATAGCGATACTACCCCAAATCACTCTAAAAAAAACCATTCGAAATTCCCAATATTCCCATACAAAATACATAACTCATTTAAACAAATTTGGTAATACAAGTTGATAATGAATTATTTATTAGTTTTCTGTTGGAATCGAGTTTTTATGTGTGAAAACAAATTGTGATTTCTTTACATTGTATGGGAAAATCGCATGAAAGTCAGCACGGGTTTTGGTTTAGAGGAATGACGTGAAATTAATTTTTATAGTCTTTCGATTTCATTTTCACTGTGTAATTAAATGATTTAGGGGTCATTAATTTCTAAAACTAATGTAGATTAACAAGAAGATGCTTGAACAACGTTGCCACAAGCGTAACATTCGCAACTTCACATGCACGAAGGAAATGAACGAGTAAATAACGGTTTAATTGATCGTAAACCTATTTTTGTAATGGCGTACTCGGCTTTCCTTTATAGCTGACCGGGATACGACAGCACTATCGAATAGGGATCTGAACAGTTTAAAAATTTAATGTTTTATCTTGATAACAAATAATGGAAGTGAGACGCATATGGAGTTTAATATTTTCAACAGATTTCAAAAAGGGAACAGTCTCAATTCGACTATGTGTTTTTTATTATTTATTTATCAACGTGCCTACTCTCCTTGAGCCGACTGGCATTTTCAGGGATGATGGCAAGAGACCCGAGTTTGGGACGGATACTGGTGTGGGATGCTACCTGCGTAGACACGCCGGCACCGTCCCATCTCCAACTAATGTAAAAGCGGGCGGAGCGGCTGAAAGCGCCGAAATTTTAAAACATTATAAATAAAAGAGCCTGGGCAGAGAGTACCTTTTTGTATTTGACAGCTGTCGCGCTGTAGAGCACGCGGATGTGGGCAGGCAGTCCGTTGACAGTCACGATTACGGACGGACGTCTGCCTGTCATTGGTGTGGTATCGAGTCAGTGATACTAATATAAAATGCTTAAGGAAGTCACTATATATTGCATCATGGACTTTTGGTGATGTCGCCGATCTGGCGGTCTTAATGAAGTGCCACTTGCATCATCCAAACTTGGCTATTTAACCCGGAGTTAAGCGTATTCATGACACTTACTTGAAAATGTTCAATGAATAACAATCGCGGAAACAGAAGACAATATTATATTACTTTCAACCCATTTTAAACCCCTTTAGAAGATGAATTTCGAGAAACCCTAAAATGCCTTTTCTTATATTTTGATAAGATTTTTTTTCTTATATGTTGATAAGAAATTTAAATACAATGGACACACGTATTTATATATTGAACACATAACTATTTACATTTATGAGTACATCACATTGAGCAAAATTTCATTTGCTTATTGCTATTCAAATCACTGCAATATGATAATCATCAATTCTATTAGAAATGTTCGTGAGCAACTTATTCATACACCTTGTCAATGGCGCAAAATTTGATGGAGTATCTAATAAAATAAATTGCTATAGATCAGGTACGGGCAGCGCTTTTAGGTGATTGAATATTGTCAAATCGAGGAAAGAAATGACTGGGTCGAGGGAATAGCGACCTATCTTCCGTGTTACGCCTATTTCGTATGACTAAAAATATATTGTTTTGAGTAAAATCAGATAGAAGTCTGCTCCAAGCGAGTAGATTATTATTTATTTACCATTAACATTAGCACTTACAGTTATGAGATTATGAGATAAGCGTTATTTAAATTCTAGTTGTGTGGGTAGGTAAAAGCGATTAAATGAATACGAAGCACTGGACGTAAGTCTGAGCTGTAGGAACGTTAACCGTTTAAAATAAGGAAGGATTGCATATACTTAGTAAGTTTCGGACTCTGGTTACCGTGATCGGACAGCCCAGTGGTTAGGGCGTCTGCCGCGAAAGCAGGTCACTGGTTCGATCCCAGCCCTGCTCACCGGGGACCTTGGTCACTTTTTCTGTGGTATATGACATCTCTTTCAATTTATTATGAATACGACTTAGACTTGTTACGTAGGTAATTCAACGGACGGACAGCAGCCATCGATTCATTGGAAGAAATACCAAGTATGGAAATGTAATGATCACTCAAAACGTATACCCAAAAAATTGGTGCCAGCTGATGGTGCCGAACTGATTGAACCATTCAAAACAAGTAAACTTTTCGCAAGTAATTTATTCTCTTCTTTAAGTGTCAGCACGCACTTCACCAGTCGGGTGAAAATCGGAATGACAAATGGTACCGATAAGTCACATAATAATTTATTTGAATTGTTTGGCATTATCAATAACCGATTGTCACTTGGCTGCGCCCCTAAAGAATACGACATTCTTCGCGATTCTCACAAGATATCTATATAATATTAACCTCTATCTGTCTATATCTAGATGTCTTTGGAATGGAACGAAAATTCTTCCATTATGTGAAGTCAGTGATGCGGAAACATCGATACAGCTGAGATTCGAATTTGAAGTTATGGACGTAATGGAATTGTTTCCGACGACCCGTCGTCTCCCACGTCTTCGTCCTCGTAAAGTTCTTGAAACTCTGTCTCGTTTTAAAGGTTGGATTTCAGTAAATCTTTTGTCAGTGGAGCTATACGACATTTGAATGTTTAAGTTCTGTGTCGCCTGTCAGTCTCTAAATTCGCCTCTGTTTTCTACAGCACTATCTGACCCGGTGAAATTCGTTCAAACTATCCCTGAACTTTCATAAATATTTTGATTGAATAAGCGAAATCGGTTCAGTCTATCCGAAGTTATGCGATCAGATACATTTTGGTGATTCATTTTTTTTTTTTATTTTTTTTTTTTTATGCTATAGGGGGCAAACGAGCAAACGAATCACCTGATGGTAAGCGATTAACGTCGTCCATGGACACCCGCAACACCAGAGGTGTCGCAAGTGCGTTGCCGGCCTTTAAGGTGGGAGTACGCTCTTTTCTTGAAGGTTTGAAGGTCGTATCGGTCCGGAAACACCGCTGGCGACAGTTCGTTCCACAGTTTAGCTGTGCGAGGCAGGAAGTTTCGGGAAAAGCGCACAGTTGAGGACTGCCAACCATCTAAATGGTGAGAGTGGAAATATTGTCGCGTAGGGCGATGGCGGAAAGAAGCGGCAGGGATTAATCCGAACAATTCCTCGGAACACTCCCCATAATACATGCGATAGAAAATACAGAGTGAGGCCACATCTCTACGCAGAAGAAATATAGAAGATAGATGGATTAGATGGGAGATTTGTTATACACCATTCTAAACTATCGCGGTTTTTGGGTAATCTAACACATGAACATGGGTTTTTACCACGGCGGGAGATATACTTCCTATGAGTTTCTTTTTTCTTCAAGCCAAGTGTGATTTAGTCTGACTTCTTTCGGGACCTGACCTCATTTATGACCTTAAAACCTTTAAGAAAAGAGCGTACTCCTATTTCAAAGGCCGGAAACGTACCGCATGTGACCCAGGTATTGTATGCGTCCATAGGCGATAGTCGCTTACCATCAGGCGACACGTCTTCTGGTCGTGCTCCTCCTATTTCATAAAAAAAGAAATGTTGTAATATACCCCGAAACGTCTCAACTCTCTAAGGCTAAAATACTGGAAATATTTTTATTTTCTTAATTACTATAGGTACTCAGAATATAACACTAACCAAATCTTTCTACTCCGTACGTGTCGAATATCTTTTCGGAAAGCCTAGTATAAAAATTTTACGACATTAACTTCTCGACCGCGTTAGCGTATCGAGGGGTCAAAATATGAAAGTAGCCGGATGATTTAAATAAACGGCAAACATAATTTGAACTCTCGATACGCTAACGCGGTCGAGAAGTTGATGTCGTACAATTTTTATACTAGGCCTCCAGATTACCGACCCGTACGTCTAAATGATATATATTATCCATCAGACAATGTTCAAGATAACGATCCTGTAATTCCTGTTTAATGTAGTAAACCTTTGATGTTTATATGACGCAGCATATGAACCGATCGGTCAAGTGATTCTACGATATTAACGCTAGCGAGTTTACGTTCAGGACGAAATACTAGCTTACGGTTATCTTCAGATAACGTAATTACAATTAACATTGTATTTACAATTTACATAGGTATACTATAACTATACAACATACTATAATTCATCTCGAACGTAAACTCGCGACTATTAATACGACTATCGTGGCAAACCCTTGACCAATTTAGTTCATATTCATAAAAAATACCTCTTATTTAACCTGGTAAAATCACGACTATCTTGACGATTCGATCGGTACTCTAATTATCGTTGAGCAAACACCTATATACAGACGCTGGTTAAAGTAAGCTCCGTAATTGCTGACATTGGGGAAGATAGAAGTAACTACTAGGAATTTACTCGCCTTGGGTGCTTTACTAGAAACGGTACGCCATTTTGTTTCTCAATAAAAGCATCGTTTTCAAACTCAAAGTTACTTTCTCTCGGTAGAAAATAATTAAGACAAATTGAGTTTATCAATAACAATATTAACAATGTTACCTGTTTGCTGAAAACGTCAATTATATGTAAAGCGTATCCACGGAAGAATAATTAAAACAAAGAATGAGTACAACTATCAAATGTCACTTGGCTTTGAAATTGGAGATTATTCAAATGTCGTAATTCTAACCTTTTAACGTGACTCTTACGACATTTGGAAAATCCACTGTCAAAATATGCGACTCAATTAAGTTGTAATGCATTGATACCGACTACCAAATTACAACAATGTATTTAATTTGGCTGCTTGGATGAATTGAATCAGAGAAAAGTCAGCAAAATTGTGACAACCTACGGAGAAATAATAGACATAATTATATACATCTCTTTTGTACACTTTTTTACTAGGTAAGGAAGTAAAAGACGAGTGTATGACTTTGATGTTGACTTTGACAGAGGGCTTAAACATTTATTGCTGATAGACGCAACAAAGACACCAAACCACGAGAAAAGAGATATAAAAAGAAAGTGCCTACTTAAGACTAAATACATGCTCAATAATGTATTTGAGTAAAGGGAAAACGACGTGATTGCTCACACAAGTTCAGTACAAGTCAGATACGTCATTAACCTTATATAATAAGCTGCAGTGTGCAATTTAGCGTACTCTTATGTTATATTCCTGTCTGGGGTTCCATACTTGAGTGGTAGAAACAGAAAGCTATTAAGTTTACGCTTTCTGCCTGTTTGCCAGCGGGTTGTATCTCAATACCCTTTATAGTTGACCATGTTGAAACTTTCTTTGATTTCGCTTTTACTGAAGCGGAGTCGTTTAAAAAGTTGCAGCATTTTAGTGTTTTTTCGATGTGTCTGTCAACGGGCTTTAAATCATGACGGAAATAGTATTTATATTATAAATAAATAAATAAATAATAATAAATAATATGTATGCCCCTACAATAATAAAAAATAAAACATTAAACATTTATATTACTTGGTTTTTGAATTATGACTGGTTTCTATGTACAAACTCAGAAAAAGTTGTAATACTAAAGTACAGAAGCTTCTCTTTCCTACATTTGAGGTTTAGCTTGTCAAGCATGCAAATGTTAAAATAACATTAACATTAGGGTTCTCACTAGGTGCGTATGGTGGTACAATAATTTGTATAAACATATGAGTAGGAACAAAATATGTATCGGAACATTATTTGTATGGGTCTATTTATATCTATTTCCTTACATAAACACATTTATTCTCGAAATATATACAGTAAGTGTAACTTACCTAACTACCTACCTCTACCTACCTTAAATCTAAAGTAGGTCCTTGAGGCATAGTACCTAGGATGCTGGCGGCATTTCCTCGTTGTATCGCAATGCTGATACGTTGTGCGAGGAAGCCACCAGCTCTTCGGTCACCAGTAACATCAACCAGACGTTTCGCGATTTAGGCGAATACGCGAAGACTATAATGACCCCTAAACATAACATAACTCACAAGTCGATTTTTTTTTAATTACCTATTAGAGTACACTTTAGACTAATCGAGAAAAATATTGTCTAACTGTTTTAGATAAAGCTTTGGGTAAAATATAGGTATTTGTTACCGACGCGTGTAAAATCAAGGAAAGATTATGCAAGTCATATTTTCTATCTTTATATTATTGGATTAAACTATTTGAATGTCACCTGTCATTTTATAACAAATTTGTCGAAAGCTTTCTTGAAGCGAGAAAAACCTACACATTTTCTCCAAAAAAATACTTAAGTACATCCAAGTACCTGAAATGTGTTAAAAATTATGTAGATAACGAATAGGTTCCATGTCTAACGTATTCATCAATAGTTTCAATTTATATGAAGAATTCAACTTTTAAGGTCTTCTGTTAACTTCAATAAAAATCTAGAAATTTTCAAGTTGGTACATTTTGTTCATTAGTATTATAGAAATGCATACACCGAAATTATAAGAAATACATCAATAGCTCTAAATTTTATGATCTTATCAGTTCGCATCATAATTCAAACTCGAAGAGATTTGAGCGGGATAGTCTATCGCGCTACGGCCCGTGCTGTGCGACCAATCACATCACGATTACGCAACGCGTTTCTTACGAGTACATTTCGTTTGTGCTACGTATTAAATTATGATCTGTAATGTAAATATTAATTTGTTAATTTTAAATTTTAATCCATATTGGTACCTAAAGCAAAATTGTTTTCTTCTTTAAATAAAATATTAAATGCACGCGTAGTATAAAATTATTTATTCAAATACTGTTTAATCACTATTTCTAAAGAAACCTCATTTAGACCGATATTAGACAGACGATGTGCCCTTTCAAAGGGTACGCAGTGAAAGACTTAGATTTTTTTTAACATAGGAGTCGTAAAAGACTTCGATTTTATTTTGACAAAAAGTGAGATATTCATAAGTAAATTTAAAAAACTTAGTTTTTCTACCAGAAGTAACAACTTAGTCAAATTTTCGATGGTTGTTGTGCTACCTATAATGACACTTACTTTATATGGAGGAATCGTGTAGAACACGCTAAAATAAGCATGTTTTGTACGGACAGTTTTTATCTAAAATCAAAAATGGCCGACTTATTTGACCCCAAATATGAACAATTTTAGATCTTACTAAAATTTTCGATGGTTGTTGTGCTATGATGACACCTACTTTTTATGTTAGTATCGTGTAGAGCACGCTACAATAAGCATGTTTTGTATGGACAGCTTTTTTCTAAAATAAAAAATGGCCGACTTATTTGACCCCAAAAATGATAAATTTTAGATCTTAGTAACATTTTCGATGGTTGTTGTGCTATGATGACACCTACTTTTTATGTTAGTATCGTATAAAACACGCTAAAATAAGCATGTTTTGTATGGACAGTTTTTTTCTAAAATAAAAAATGGCCAACTTATTTGACCCCAAAGATGAACAATTTTAGATCTTAGTAAAATTTTGCGTTGGTTGTTGTGCTATGATGACACCTATTTTTTATGTTAGTATCGTGTAGAACACGCTAAAATAAGCATGTTTTGTATGAATATTTTTTTCTAAAATCAAAAATGGCTGACTTATTTGACCTGAAAGATAAACAATTTTAATTCAAAGATTCAAAGTATTTATTTGCATCGAACACAGTATAGTGGGTCTTACAGTTAGAATGGTTAAGTCCAGTGCATTCAACCTGCATGCAGGCGTGCAAATATTGCATGCGTGCAGTATTTACAGTACTATATACAAATATATTAACCTTTTATGTCTTAATAATTATATCTAAAATTATAAAAAATATGTCAAGATAGATAAAAATGCATGAAACAATGTGTAAATTATGAACAAAACCCAAAAATAAAAATAAAAAACAAAAAACAATTGTGGTAGGTAATGAATGCAAATGTCAATAAAAATTCAATATTAATAATAATTAAAATAAATATGTCAGCTATATTCTAAATATTCTTTAACACTGTAGAAGCAATGGTCTAAAAGCCAAGAAGTCAATTTATTCTTAAATCTATTGCCTTGCAGGAATTTTATGTCAACAGGTAATTTATTATAAATAATTATACACATATTAAAAGCATTCTTATCATAAATCATTTCATGAGCACGTGGCTTGTATAATAAATCCATAATGTTTTGTCGGGTCTGTCTGTTATTCATAATTGCACCTCGCGTTTTGAATGAAGTTTGGTGGTTGTTTACAAAAATGCATATATCCCTTATGTACAAACACGGTAATGGCAAAATATGCCATTGTTTAAATAGGGGGACACATGGTGTTTGGTGGTTTACGTCTTGCACCCGGCAGGAGCAGCTCCCGCCTTAGTTACGATGGGTTTATCTGGTTCCTAAATAAAATATATTTGGATGGTCTATAATGCATTGTTTTTGACAATGACGTCATAAAGAAAATAGGGCAGTGTGGTTCAATTGACCCCACATGACTGTCAATTGAAATACTATGTGAGGTCAATTGAAACACTCAAATATCTTCGGCACAATTAAAGAACTTATATTTGTTTTTATCTTTTTCATAACTTCCTCTGCATACAATGAGCTCATCAGAAGTTCGCAAGCATTACATAAACATTTCTCAATTTATGAGCATCTGAAAAAAAACGATAAAAATACTTGAACAAAAAAATATAGCTCTTTTAGTCTTCTTTGTCGCTGCTACATTATACCTTACAGTTACCTTAAACAAAGTAATTTTAATGCAATTATAAGATACAACTTTAAAGAATCGCAGAAATAAGCATAATTATGTTTCATACAAAAGTGCTTGTTTCACCTATAACAATGTTTCAATCATAACCATTCCCACACAATTCGAGACAACGAGTGATGCAGACATCGGGATGTAATATTCAGTAATAGACGCCATAAAGTATTATATTATATTTCTAGCTTAAAATAATCAGTTTAAATTGTTTTATTATGTATACTTACTTAAACATGTATACCAAATAAAAAAAAATGTTCCGTAACTCTGATTTGAATTTTAGTAGTAGGCGACCTCGTTAATCAGTTGTTGCTAATAGTACATTGTGCATCTAGGGCGGTAAGAAGGGCATTACTTACGAGGGTCTATTGAAGGGCTTTAAATGACCCGAGTTAGTAATGCCCTTACTGCCCGTGGTACACACAATGTTTTTCATCACATTTGCGAGGAAAAAAATAAACTCTATACAGGTAAAGAAACAATAATGATAAGCGGTAGTGTAGTTGCACAGTCCACAGTACTCCGGAGTGACTACGTGCTGCGAGCGCGTGGGGGGCAGGTCCTCCGCGAGCTCCGGGCGGGCGGTAAAGTAGTATGAGAATCCTTTAAAACCATGGGAATAATACAGCTCTTTAAGTGTAAGTATGCTTGCATATAATATCACCATTTACGAGCAGGTGTGATGAAAAATGTATTAATATGCTTGACATATGTGTTATTATATGTCAAAAATATCAAATCAACATATAAAACATTCTGTAACAAGTGTTGCTATATGGCGATATACCAAAATAAAATAACATATTATGTTTTTTATGTGACAAAGTAATTGTGGTCACCACATCAAAATCAGTTTAGCCGAACGCGAGATAATCGTGTACAAAACAAACATAAATACAAACATACGGGTCAAACTGAGAACCTCCTTTTTATGAAGTCACATATTCTCAAAAAATCAGTATAAAAAACATCGAATATCTATAATTTAACAACTAGGTCAAAAACTACACAAGTGAATAATATTGTCTTCTCTTACCGCGATTTTATTCATTGAAATTAAACACTGAAGAGAAGAGAAGAACGGATTAATCGCGTTAATTAACACCACGATCCTACGTTACGAGTACAAGTGAATTTGAAAAATGAAAGAACAAACTTGTGCATCAAATACAGAATCTTATATTATATTATGTTCTTATATTATTATTTTTTTTCGATATTTGTTCCTGAGTCATGGATGTTTTCTATGTATTTATGTATTTGTATATTATATATATCGTTGTCTGAGTACCCATAACACAAGCCTTATTGAGGTTACTGCGGGACTTAGTCAATTTGTGTAAGAATGTCCTGTAATATTTATTTATTTATTATTTATTTATTTATGTATATTTCGAAGTTGGTTACTTTTGGGGACGATTAAAACGCGAGGACGATTGAAACGTTTCAATTTGTTTCTGTCGTCCACACACCACATTTTTCAGTTCAAAGTCAAATATTATATATAAAAAGACTCGAACGCTGATCAACGGCTGTTAAAAACATTCGTTTATTCTTAAATATAACACCTACATAATTTAATTCGTCAAAATACAAGAGTGAACGAAGTTATAAGAAAATATACGAAAACACAAATACTTATTTTACACCGCTTAAACCTGTTTTGGCTCGTGGATACTCTCGTAACGCACCGGCGCTCGAGTGGTACTGGCCAAGTATTTAAACATGGCTGGCCATGTTTTCAGAGTGATGCGTCAGACGCGTAGGTTTCATCGTTTTCAAAAAATTTGAATAGTTTCAATTATAACGTGTTTCAATCGTCCCCTTTCTACCCTATATCGGCCATTTTTGATTTTAGAAAAAAAAAACTTCAAACAAAACATGCTTATTTTAGCGTGTTCTACACGATACTAACATAAAAAGTAGGTGTCATCATAGCACAACAACCATCGAAAATTTAACTAAGATCTAAAATTGTTCATCTTTGGGGTCAAATAAGTCGGCCATTTTTTATTTTAGAAAAAAAACTGTCCATACAAAACATGCTTATTTTAGCGTGCTCTACGCGATACTAACATAAAAAGTAGGTGTCATCATAGCACAACAACCATCGAAAATTTTACTAAGATCTAAAACTGTTCATCTTTGGGGTCAAATAAGTCGGCCATTTTTTATTTTAGAAAAAAAACTGTCCATACAAAACATGCTTATTTTAGCGTGCTCTACGCGATACTAACATAAAAAGTAGGTGTCATCATAGCACAACAACCATCGAAAATTTTACTAAGATCTAAAACTGTTCATCTTTGGGGTCAAATAAGTCGGGCATTTTTTATTTTAGAAAAAAACTGTCCATACAAAACATGCTTATTTTAGCGTGCTTTACACGATACTAACATAAAAAGTAGGTGTCATCATAGCACAACAACCATCGAAAATTATACTAAGATCTAAAACTGTTCATCTTTGGGGTCAAATAAGTCAGCCATTTTTTATTTTAGAAAAAAACTGTCCATACAAAACATGCTTATTTTAGCGTGTTCTATACGATACTAACATAAAAAGTAGGTGTCATCATAGCACAACAACCATCGAAAATTTTGAAGATTTTGTGTCTACGTAAAACGTGGAGTGACAAAGTACAGTCAGCCACACACCTAACAATACACCCAAAGTGCCAAAATATGTATACACGACCTTAATGCTCAGACAATAAAGTCCTGTACACATATTTTTGGCACTTTGGGTGTATTGTTAGCTGTGTGGCTGAGTGTACAAATGCGGTTAAGTTTAATTTGTTAGCATATCGTTGCCTAATTGCCTATGTTAAGTTTTTTGAAGAGGTGCGACTATTTTGTTGCGATCCCGGCTCGCGCTTTCCCTTTTTATACAACGGTGAAAATAATATTCCAATTGAGTCGCCTCCATCAGTTTATTTTCACGCGGAAAATATTTTTTGCGTACACGTGCCTTTTGTGACCTTTCTGATAAATGATTTCGATCGAACTGTGTATTTGAATTTGGTTTCAAACAGCCGCGGAAATATCGGGTTGTAGTATTGGATTATATAGAGGTACATAGAAATAAAATATTATACATTAACCCGGGCCGAACCGGGACAGGTCTTGCCGTGCGCGATCTATCAATTCCTGTAGAAAGCGTCATGTGGTGTGAATACTTATCCAACAAGTCTAAATTATGAAATCCAACAGAGATGTATAAAGTCTTTAAATTTGGAGATGTAAAATGCCTATGGCAGTATTTCGAAATTCATCCCTAAAAGGGGTAAAAACGGGTTGAAAGTTTGTATGGAGTTTGTGTGATTTTTCAAGTGAGAGTCTTGAAAGTTCTTTAGAGAAAACTAATTTCAGCGTTTATTGATATTTCTCCCCAAAGGTGCTCATTTATGAATGAATTCATTTATAGACTGCCCAATGCAATTTTGAACGCTATTGTAGGATACACATTGTACTATCGCTTTGAATTCATTCATAAACTGCCCATGCAATGACGACCAGTTGGCGTAGTTGGTAGTGACCCTGCCTGCTAAGCCGATGGTCCTGGGTTCGAATCCTGGTATGGGCATTTATTTGTGTGATGAACACAGTTACTTGTTCCTGAGTAATGGATATTTTCTATGTATTTGTATATTATATATATCGTTGTCTGAGTAGGTACCCGTAAAACAAGCCTTCTTGAGCTTACTGCGGGACTTAGTCAATTTGTGTAAGAATGTAAAAAAAAAACTCCCCGATTGTCCTCGATTACTGGCAATGATGACCACTCACGGACGATTATGCCCTCTACACAATGGTGTGTGCTTGATATCGCCCATCACCGCCGATTATGAAGACGAGCCATTATGTATATGTCACCGTAGAATTGTGAGTACCATTAGTTTATAAAGTAACGCGCAAGATTATAAACAAACGGATAGTTTAAATCATAAACTGTCGGGAGTTCACAATTTAACGGTGACATTATACACGTAGTTGATCGAAATTATATTAGTTAAGAGCTCCATAGAGAAAAGTATTCCATTATAATTTAGTCTACGACAGCTTCATTCAAACAACAAAGGACTTAAAGGCAAGTCATTGTAAAGTAGGTATTTCAAAGGCTTATTGTGAATGCAAATCTTACAGTAAAGTACCGTCAATCTAGCTTGAGAGCTTTTCCTTGCTGAAATTTTTTAAACGCTTTCAAAACAGTCTCTTAACGTTTTTTATCAAGTTTTTTTGCGTAATAGAGCTCTTATTGCAAATCTATTGCTTTCTCTGATGAGATTGTTAGGGATCTACAGGTTTAGTTTTATTAATAGTTTGCTGAGAAAATAGGGTTAATTTTTATTATAAAAATTTATCATCATTATATTATCATCTAAAAAACATATCTTAACAATTATTTTAATTTTCACGATTTTCATACATTATCAATTTACGAAAACGGGGCTTATAGTGTAAAACTTTAAAATAAAATAAATTAAATTAAAATCATTTATTGCCACAAACTGGGGATGATCTACGTAATGAAACAAACATGATTATAAGTTATTTTAAAAATTTACTATATTTTTTGACAGTGTGATATAAGCACGTCAGCTAACTCATCATCTATATTCATCACCATCATCGTCTATAATTATTTAATCAATATTTTGTTTAATATCTTACAAAAACCTAACTTCAAAGAGCTTCTTGTTGATACATTTTGCATAACACGCAAAAGCGAACGTGTAAGATTTTTAACACACTGAACCTCGGCCAGCTCTATGCTGGTTTTGAAAATAATCTAAAGTGCATATTAATATAAAATAATTTCAAAACAAGGTAATTACTGCAGATTAAATTGCCTGCAAATAACAACTTACTCGTAATTGGCAAGCTCATTCAACACAGTAATTTGCAAAACTCTGTTTTATAAAACATTCAAAGATATTTTTGTTTGAGATACAAGTCATCTTATCTACTGAAAGCATTCTTCATTCAAACTAAAATTCAAACTATTCTGATAAAAGTTCTTCGAAATCTCACAGGATTCATGAATTCTAAGCCTCAGGCAAAGCTAATCAAAATATCTTTGCAAAAGTTAAGCACAATTTGCGGGAACGTTGTGGGGATGGTAATTAATTCTTTAATTTTAACCTTTGATTTGAAATTTAATTACTTATAAACCAACTAATTAACAATTTGAATGGATTTTATGTGTAAATGTATCATGTTTTTGTGAACAAATAAAATTAAATCTAAAAAAAAAGAAAATTAACAAATAGCAAACAAAGACTAAAACGTATATGACAGGTTTGAGAAAAATATAATATAATTGTGAAGGAATTACGTACTCTTAGTCTTCTGAATTAACCTCATCTCCTTTGTCTGCCTCCACTTATTTATCTTTAACGAAGGTGTTATTATTCACACCGACTAGGGAGATCGATGCCAAGGCATGTGACACAATCGACTAACAATATTAATATATCTACTCCTACCAGTTTATATACGAATGTACGTAAATGCTTAAAGTTGACAAAGTCATAACATTTTTTTTGCATTAGCCAAATTGTTTTATTGAAGGTAATCCTCCAAGGAGGTTAAACCTACGGGCATGAAGTTGTGAGCAGCAGCTAGTTTTTAATATAATAATGTTATGTTTAGTACAGGTCGACCCTCGACACCTTTTAGGGTTCTGTACCTCAAAAGGAAAAATGAACCCTTAAAGGATCTCTTTATTGTCCGTCCGTCTGCTTATCAATACCGTTTAGCTCGGAAACGCGTAAAGGTAGCCAAATGAAATTAATACCACGAACACAAGTCTGCGGTTCCTTGAAGTTGTAAAAAAACCAAACCTCTGTCAACGCAATCAAAAGATACGGCCGTTTATGCCGCATTACATGCCAAAATGTGTAGGGTACCTCCCGTTGACCTCGAATCACGAAATTTGGCAAAACTCAAAGGCTTGTAGCGTAAGTACAGAAAAAAATACGAAAAACGTATAATTGCCGCGCGTGACGGGAGCATCCTTTGTGCGGAAACCTCTGTGGGCGAGCCCGACTCGACTTAGTTGAGTTGCTAATCTGTGTTCTCGATCCAAGTGTGAAGTGTAGGCGTACTGTATATTATTCATCCCATAACACATTAAGATAAACAAAGCTCGATGAAAATTCACGTATTCATGAGATCAGCCATTCCGAGTGCAAAATGGAGTCATTCAGAATACGTAACGAGATTAGTCCGACCCAATTTGGTGGAATTTTTTACCGAAATTGTTTTTTAGGAAATATTAGGTACTAAATTGCAACGTTTAACACTCACATGTTAATATCACAATAGGCGTGACATGTTTCGACTGCATCGGGCAGTCATTGTCGGACAGACAGAGTGATCTGACAATTCAGACTCCCGCTACGACGGTGCCGGATTGCTCGAATCAGCCTGCTTCGACGCGCGCGACCCGTTACCTACGCCGGTCTCGGGCAGTGATGCCCGAGCCGCGAAGGTGACAACACCACTCTGTCCGACGATGACTGCCCGATGCAGTCAAAACATGTCACGCCTATTGTGATATAAATACGTGAGTGTTAGCCGTTGCAATACGTTGTTTCATTAACTTCTAGAAACGAATTTAATATTTCTTGTTTGCATCCCATCAGTCTATTTAATTTGAGAATGGCACAAATATATTTATATTGCGGATACCGGAACGCACGTCGTTCCGGTATCCGCAATATAAATTCCGTTGCACGGATTCACATCTGAAATACACCGCCTAAAGTTTATTATGCTGCGTAGAAACCGTCCATAAATACCGCTCATTATTCATATTTAAGTGCTACGTGAGAAGTTTCAACAATGTTTTCAAGTTTTCGCAACGCGAGGTACTTAAGTCGAACAGGGTGCGTAGCCAAGATGCCAATCGCTCACGCTCAGTCGCTAACGAAACGCAGCTCATCATTCATTCATCAGTCATTGTCACACTAATAAGGAAGAGCGATAGAGAGAGGTAGCTACGATACGTTATTAAGCGTGAGTGATTGGCATCTTGGCTACGCACGCTGAACTATCAACACTGTTTAAATTGTATAGGCCGTTGGCACTTAACGAAACGTCACGTTCCAAACACAATTATATGAAAAAGTGCTGCAATTCAGCACTTTTATGGTGTAATTTTTTGGCATCTTGGCTACGCATGCAGGTGTTCGAGCTGTCACCAACCTTTTAATCACTGAACAGTCGTGTACAACGTTTGCATGCTTCCGCATCTATCCGTCTCATAGCTGAGCACAGTCCTTTCCTCCTGTATCAATCCCCCTCAATTTTGGTACAGTCGGGTCAAACAAAACGATGTTCCGAATCTTTCCGGGGAACTTTTCAAAAGTGAGGGATAAAAGCGGAAGCATGCACACGTTGTACCCGACTGTACAGTGATTAAAAGAGAGGTGTCAGGTGTTCGACTTAAGTAGGTACCTCGCGTTTCGAAAACTTGAAAACATTTTTGAAACTCCTGTAGCACTTAAGTATGAATAATGAGCGATATGTATGCATCAATAGTAGTGACTTTTATCATACAATCATATCTACGTTACATTTTATTAAGATCTACTTTATTAATCATTTGAAATTCAATATTATTTCAACTTACCCTGATGTGCCAATTATGAAACTAATTATGGAACCGTAATTTCGTTTCTGAAAATAAAGGAAAAATATTTGTTAAAACAACCATAATATAACAATAAAATAATAGAATACACTTTTAACGGATAACCATCACGCCTAAAAATGCCATGATACCATTTAAATTTAAAGGGGACTCCAATTTATGGGACCTTCAACACTCAACGTCTCTTTTGCCATCTGTGTAGGCCCTAAAAATAATGTATATTAATTATAGCACTTAAGGTACTTGATCTAAGTCATTTTTACCAATTTTCAACTACATAATTCAGCCATTAAAATAATAAAAAGTAATTTCAAGGTGTCAGAACATTCAGAAGTAGCAAAAGCCACAGACTACTTTGTAGACTCCGCTTCATAAAGGTGTAGTATTTCTGTCTCTTTACTATAACATCCGCTGGTATCCCAAAAAGATAAGCATTGTTTTCTTACTGCTACTAAAAGTTGAACTAAACGAAACGACAGTGCCAATACCTCTCTTGTCAAATATGTCATTATTTTCGTAAACTAACAGCTGTCAAATAGCTAACTTACTGCTCGCATTTATGCGATAGAATGAAATAAACCATTTATTTATAGTTGTGTCTGATTTAATCTCCCTTTATTCCTAGGCTTTCTATTATGTAATGCCTAATGGGTGGACGATGGATGCAAATTATGTCAATAGCCTTATAATTACCATGTCAAACTTTGGCAGTTACCGTAAGGAAGTAAGGTTGGTTTTGCATACATCGTCCGCCCATTACTAATGCCGCTCTCATAGAAAATTATTTATCTGTTGGCCTAGTGATCTGTGACAAAACCCCATCTATTACCTGCGAACGCGATCAATTTTTGTAACCAAACAACCTTTTTAACACCTTAACCAAAAAATGCAAAAAAATCAGCTCTGTTTTTGCATCTATCATCATTAACATATAATAGTATTACAGATAAAGTACCTTGTTATATATTTTACTTTGCTGGCTGGACTGATATTGATAAATTCCTGTGGTTACAATTATGCATTAAGCGAGACAAACCAAAGTTAAATTAAATTATAAATTGAAAGAGATGCCATATAGTACTGAATCAGTGACCAAGGTACCGAACCAGCGACCTCCTGCTTTCGCGGAAACCATCTGCCGCGAAAGCAGGAGGTCGCTGGTTCGATTCCAGCCCTGCTCACCGGGGACCTTGGTCACTTTTTCTGTAGTATATGGTATCTCTTTTAATTTATAATTTATATATATAAGTGTGCCAACTTAAACACATGAATCAAAACATTTATTATAAATAATAAATGATTTAATTCATGCTTTACAATTGTAAAATTAAAATAGTCGACAAAATTATTTACTTAATTTAATAAGCGCCATCTGTAGAGTTAAAAGTTTAAAACCTGTCTGAGAACGATTGGTGGTATCACGTATTTAACCTTTACCGAATACTATCAAAACAGACAATCAATTTTGATGATAGAATAGATAATCGTTTATACGTGGAAGTCGAATATGGGTGATAAATTAAACCATACAGATAATAAAATTCATCAGTGTTATCAATGTTATTATTATTCTGGTTGATGTAACTGGTGACCTAAGAGCTGGTGGCTTCCTCGCACAGTGTATCAGCATTGCGATACAACGAGGAAATGCCGCCAGCATCCTAGGTACAATGCCTCAAGGACCAATTTTAGATTTAAGGTAGGTAGGGGTGGGTAGTTACGTAAGTTACACTTACTGTATATATTTTGAAAGGTGCTTGAGACATTGTACCTAGGATGCTGGCGGCATCTCCTCGTTGTATCGCAATGTTGATACATTGTGCGAGGAAGCCACCAGCTCTTCGGCTACCAGTAACATCAACCAGGCGTTTCGCTATTTATAATAACTACACTTTCTCAAACAGCACCTCCCATTTCCCCACCACACATTTCGCACTAAGTCAACAAATGCCTATTGGCCGTCTTTCACTTCGTATTGACTTAAACACGCCACCTCGGAAACCCATTATTATTTGACACTTGACGTCTGACAGCTGACATCTGGCAACAATCATTACGAATATTCAGCCCGGAAAAGCTCGGTAACTTAATTCCCCTTGGCTTTGCGCATACTTGAGACGATCATATCCCACTAGATGGAGCGCATTTTTCATTTTACATGTGTTACCAACATTTAACATACCGTACTGTTTTTTAATTAGAATTTCTTGAGAACTTTTGATGAAGTATTATTGTTTTTACAACTTGTGCAAACAAGTACTCTCGGATGAAGACTAGTAAAGTAATAAATAAAGATTTACTTGTGGTCAAAGAGCTAGCCACGGAAATAAGTACCTTTGCAATTAATAGAGCCATGAAATCCCTCTAGCTCGTGTGCCATCCTATCATTATTAATTAATCCGGATCCTGGCAGCTATTAATCGGTGGGTACGGCAGTCGTTTGGCAACAAAGAGGTTTTATAATAAACTAAAGGTGTGCAATTTATAGAGCTCTGAGTTTAGTGTGATTGATTTACCTATTTGATTCGATAATAATATTGCCATGCGTTTTAATTGAGGGAAATGAAGTGCCAAGTGATGTCTAAGATGAGGTAAAAAGTGCCAAAGTCTTATCATTTATAAAGGGTCTATACTTTTTCATTAGAGTAGATCTTAAAAACCGTGTGTTCAAAAATACAGGCGTAAATATAGTCTATCACATCGTCAAACGGCGACAGAGAGCAACTATCACACCCACCGCTGAACAGCTGCTAGGCCCCTGATTAATTAATATCGATAGTATGGCAAATTAAGTGGAAAGGTTTCCTGACTCTACAAATCTACGTCTATTACTAAATAAACATCGATATATACCTACCTGCATAAATTATAAGCAAATCGAGGTGGCAAAGCAATACACGTGCATTGTTTGATACACTATAACATCGATCATACGAGCGATAAGCAAACTATATTAATAATGATGATTACGATATCGACATGTCATGACATGAGTGGGTGACATCTTGTTAACTAGAGAGGTTAAAGAATAAGTACAATGTATAGACAGGTCAAAATTAAATAATAAAAAAATCGAACTGATCTGATCTAAGGATGTCAAACAATGGAGATCATGTCTCCTAGTAGGTAACTATTTAAGAACACTTTATATTTAAAAATTAAATAATTCAATATTTGGGGACAATCTTACACAGATCAGGCTAGTCTCAAACTAAGCAAAGCTTGTACTATAAATATTGTGGGACAATAAATATAAATGGACTATGGACGACGATATACATACTTAAATATATAAATACCATATCATAGAAACATACATAGAAAACGTCCATAACTCAGGAACAAATATTCGTGATAAACAGCTTCACTATGTTGACAGTTGGGGACCCACGGGCAAAGATTGCCCCTTTGCTGTCAACACAGCAAATCTTCCTTTTTTTAAAGGGTCGGCAACGCGCATGTTTCAACCCTGGAGTTGCAGGCGTGTATAGGCTATGGTGACCGCTTACCATCAGGCGGGCTGTATGCTTGTTTGTCATCGTCGTACTATATAAAAAAAATATGCGTAAAGCATTTTACACATATCCAAAAAGAGGACACACGTCGAACCCTAAAAACGAAACTGCGCCGAACATTGAATGTTACCTTCAAATTGATTTATTTGCCAACGCCATTATTCTGATTGGCTATTCATTTTCTCAATTCCAATTTGGGTTGTTTTCCGCGTCCACTCCCTATGATCTTTTTTGTGTGAATAGCCAATCAGAGGGCGTTAATTGTGTCAATTATTTTTAATTACAGATTCATATTTAAACAACGGTTAGAACTTACGTATTTTATCACAATATTGTGACATTTGGGCATCATTACGTTTCAATGGTATTTGGCGATCATTATTGGAGAGTGTTTGGTACCCTGGCTTCGCAGTCAATACTAACGTTTTACTATGTTTAACTACTGATTTATTGATTAATCTATGGACTATAATTGAATGCGATAAATTGAAAAAGCAACCAAGGCCCCAAGTGCCCAGGGCAGGGCCCAGTCCTTTTTCTGGCTTGGTAATTTCTTAATTTATATAAATAAATAATAAATATAATTAAATAAATAAGGATTGGCGGAACGCACCTTAAGCGTTTCAAAAAGTAGAAAGTATTGCATATAAGTACTTAGGAAATTTCGGAATTTGGCCTAGTGGTTGGGGCGTCTGCCGCGAAAGCAGGAGAGCGCTGGTTCGTTCACTGGGGGCTTTATCACTTTTTCTGTAGTATATGAGATCTCTTTCAAATTATAATCTATGTATAGTAGTGTTATAAATAATAAATGATTTATTTCATGCTTTACAATTGTATAATTCATGGACTATATTGTCATTATCAGTTTTTTTTTTGCCAGCCATATCAAAGGCCTCACCATGACGTCTAAACGCGATTCAATTAACTATCTTAACTGGATCGCTTCCATACAACTGAGCCTTAACTGATTCGCGTTAAAACGTCATAGTTAGGCCCCAGAGCTCATGCTCGACATTGGCCAGGGTCGCCGGTGCCGATGTGCCTATGCGCGTCGGTGGCAAACAAGCGTATGAGCCGCGTGATGGAAAGCGGTCACCGTAGCCTATGAACGCCTGCAACTCCAGGGGTGTCACACGCGCCTTGCCGACCCATTAAAAACTTATACAGTCACCTGCAATAGTATATGACGCTGTGAAGGCCGCAAAAATATGTGACACGCTCTTATGGTGGTACAAACAAGACTGTGACACATATTTTTGCGGCCTTCACAGCGTCATATACTATTGCAGGTGACTGTACACCCCTTTTTTAACCCCACACTTTAGTCAGTATTATTTCATCTTCCTTTTATTTTAAGCTTTAGTAACCTACATTACCAACACACCCACAACTGTGTATAAGCATTGCCATACAACGTGGCAATGCGGCCAGCCTTTTGGGCACGCTACCCATCGGCAGTGATCTGGAGGGCATTTTTTATTTATAGGTAATTTTAGTAAGCATTCAGTAGTTTTTTTATTATTACTTCGTTTGTTTGTTTTAAAATGAATAATGAAAGATTGCATACTGCCTCTTATGTGCCTGGACAACCTAATATGCAGAAGTATAACGGAGTAAATATTTTGGGACATATTTACTCCGCTATGCTTTTGCCTGTTTACATTCTAGGAGAATACTAAATAAAATTATATTACGACCTAGTCCCACGGTAAGCTCAATAAGGCGGGGTGTTGTGGGTACTAGGCGACGATATATATAACAGATACATATAAATACTTAAATACATAGAAAACATCCATAACTCAGGAACAAATATTCGTGATAAACACACAAATAAATGCCCTGACCAGGATTCGAACCCGGGACCTCCTGTTTCGTAGGCAGGGTCACTACCAACTAGGCTAGGAGGCCGTTGAAAGCCGCCGCCGTTGCTTGTCTTGTTGTTTCCATTTTCCATGCATCAAAGTGAATATTCTGATCGCCAATATAGGTCAAGTCTATATGGTTAAGTGCTCGCATGTATACACTTTACCGCTGATTTTACGGCCCGGCCTCAATTTCAACATTTTTAACCCGAATAGTCGGATGAGTTTTTATTACTTCACTCAAAATTATATGTGGAAATATCGCTAATGCGCTTAATGTGAAATTACCATCCCGCTCTTAATAGTTTTTTTACTCGGAGTGAAATTAAATGAGAGTTCAATCTCTTTGGGAGCGAATTTCGGAATTAAAATCATCGTAAACAAAAACTACCGAAAATTCTTTAAAACACTAATAGAAGTTACAATTTTCAAAAAGTCTTCACCAAGAAATTATCTATTTATTGGCGATACTTTACGGTTTATTGAAATTATAGAAATGGTGGCAAACAAGCACACCTCCCGCGTGATGGTAAGCGGCTTCCGTAACGTATGGACGCCTGAAACGCCAGTAGTTCAATCATTTAGGGAATTTTCATACTTATCAGAGTGAAATTGGGGCCTGCTAGTCTATGATGGTCGGGTTTTTATCGTTTACCGACGTTGCTGTCACTTTCTAACAAGTATGTATGTGCGAAAGTGACGCATAGCGTGATAAGCGATAAAATGGCAACCATGCTAACCCGCCTGGTAGGGGATCTGTAGATCACGAGACGTCGTTGAGATATTATTGACCTCTGCATTTCATGGTAAGCATTATTATTATTATTATTTATAAAAACAATTACAAAAACAGTATAAACATAACATACATCAGTATCGTTAAACCAATGTGGTTTGTCTCGATACTCGAATTCCACTTAAATATTTGGTAACAATAAAAATCTTTACTACCACACTATACATAACATACTATAGTATAATCATAACTAGTGGAATCCTTGCACGCGAAGTAAGAACAGAAATAGAATATTTATTGATACATGTTTCTCTACCGATTTACGGTTAAATAAACTGAAACATATTTTACTGACACAAAATTTGTTTTGTATGCCCAACTAAATCAAAATGTTGAAGTTTCATTTTTTGCTTCCTGAAAATAGATGGTTCTAGTAAGTCAAAACAATTTGAAGCGACGCGAACATCCTTGGTTCTATGCCAAATTGCTTGTCATTTTTTAACAAAAGGATCGATGTTTATAGTTTGAAGTGGTTTTTTGTAAGCTTTCTCTTTCATAATGGCCTGTCATTGTGGTGATTTATCAATTTTACCATCAATCTGTGTAGGTACCTAAAAAATAAAGTGCACCTATATACCGGGTGTAACAAGAGCAATAAATTGAATCGTAGATAGTGCTCGCGAACCTGAACAACGTTGGTTCAGCGACTTTTAAAAATAACGTGTGCTTTGATTTTTATTACACCATAAAGTTTATTAGAAGACGCACGCAATGTACTGCGAATTTTGTCATTTCAGGGTGCGTAGCCAAGATGCTAATCGCTCACGCTCAGTCAGTCGAAACGCAACTGTCATTGTCACACTAATAAGGAAGAGTGATAGAGAGAGGTAGCTGCGATACGTTATTAAGCGTGAGCGATTGGCATCTTGGCTAAGCACGCTGTCACAAACGACGTCAATTAGGCTGATGTAAACGTACTATAGCATTCAGAATTGCATGGGCAATTTATGAATGAATTCATTCATAAATTGCCCATGCAATTCTGAACGCGTGTGTACATTGAAAATACTATTTAGTATGTATGAAAAAGTGAAAACCTACAGAGTACATCATTTAAAAAAATTGTTGAACAATAGTCGTTAGGTTTGAGGAGTACTACCTGCGATTTAATTTATTGGTCCCTGTTACAGCCAACACCCGGTATAAGTTACATAGAGGCAGACAATGTACAGTCGCCATCAGATATATCAGAGCGTCCGAGGTGGTCATAAATATCTGAACACGCCTCTATTGTCAAGACGTAAGAGTGCTTGTTCAGATATTTTGAACACCTCGGACGCTCCTATATATCTGATGGCGACTTTACAGCCTAGACTCCACTGAAATAGTAGAATGTTTCCACGAGGGGTCATAATTACCTGATTCACCGTAAACCCTCATTACGCTCAGGATTCTTCTTAATTTTGATACCGTGTGACACACACTGCTTTTCACACCAACTATAAGGGAAAAAAAACATGAAATTATCTACACAAATAACATTTTGCCCTTAATTGTCAACACCAGCACCCTAAAGTTACTTCAAGTTTAATGCTTACTTTTTGTATTCAAAATGAAAAGTAGAGGTAAATAAGACTATTATTATTATAGTTTAGCTCATAAATAATAAATAATAATAATAAATAAATAAATATTTTGGGACAATATTACACAAATCGACCTAGTTCCACAGTAAGCTCAATAAGGCTTGTGTTGTGGGTACTAGGCGACGATATATATAATAGACAGATACGTATAAATACTTAAATACATAGGAAACATCCATAACTCAGGAACAAATATTCGTGATAAACACACAAATAAATGCCCTGACCAGGATTCGAACCCGGGACCTCCTGCTTCGTAGGCAGGGTCACTACCAACTGGGCTAGGAGGCCGTTAAATAATTAATTTAATTAAATGATTATTTATTTCGTATACAGCACTATATATATAATTTGTTTAACGCATTTTACTCAGTAATGATTATTTATTATCTATAAATTCTCATTCTAAAGTTAAACTCGGCTGCCAGATATTCCACGTACAACTGTAACAAGGTTATTATTAATTAGTCTAATTAAATTAATTAATGGAACAAGTTTCCCGTGAAACGTAATTTTAGTAGGTATCTGCTTACACTACATACATCTGAGTTCCTAATTAACATTTGGAAATAACTTCGTACATTTACTTACCTCAATAATCTTCATAACCACATTAAATTCTACTGCTCCCTTATTTATAAATATGATGTCTTCCTAGAGGAGGGTTTTGTCATAGATAATAATAGTTTATACAACAGTGATATAATAAGTAACTCGACTACCTGTCGTTTTGCAATAGTGAATTCTAAGAACCAATTATGAGCTGTTGCATACTCTAGTTTTTATACAAACGCAAAAACAGCGAAATCGCGGAATTTTGAATGGTGGCAGAAAGTGGAAGATGTGTATAGCAAGTGCTCAAAAACACCTTGTATGTATAATATATTAACACTTTGTTTTTATTTTATTTATATATTATATAAATATATTTCTAATGGGATACCATAGACACTGTTATGATGTGTACCTACTGTTTATAATGTATATTTTTTTAAATATTGCTGTCAGTCATCGAATAGACAGATAGAAGTGCTGCAGTATAAAAATACTATCAAGAGTCTATGGGGCTTATAATTCTTTGTGCAGTCAAGTGCAAAAAATAGGTGAAAACATCTTATCTAGAAACAAAGATATGTCCTATAGGATTTTATTCCGGTGTAATATGAGCGTATTACCATTTATTTATAAGACGATTTTGTACATATTTTTGTACTTGACTGTACCAATTCACCATTTTGAACATTAATAAAAGTATTCTACATTAGAACTGGTAGAGAGAGAGGTTGAGAAAGAGTCCTGTAGGAGAACAGGGAGAACAGGACATACAGCCTGGCACACGAAAGCATTTTTGCGAAAGCTGAAAGTCCGAAATAAATGATTTGAATTTGAATTTGAAACGGAGACATTCGTTTACGGGCATTTTCGCGAAAATAAATCCAAAAGAAATTGTTTTAGTTTTTTTAATGTTAACATTTAGTATTTTTCCTACTCAAAATAACGAGCTCTTTCAATCTAGTAGAAAAAAAGCAACTGGTAACGTGTTTAAAACGGAATATTTAAAAAAATATACTAGTCTAATTTTAAGGTGTTTTAGAAAAAACTATTTTTGGATTTCTTCTCGCGAAAATGCCTCTACGGTCGGTCAATAACACAAGGACTAGAGCAAGAGACATGGCATTGGATTGGGCATATCCTCAGAAACCTGACGTCCTATCAAAGATTGCCCTCACGTCAAAGATGTCTGGTAAACGGAAACAGGGCCGCCCCAAATCTCAGGTAGATAGCGCCGTTCCGTTGAGCAAGAGACGTGTGCATTGGAGTTGGACTGGGAGAAGGCGACCCAACTCGGGGACCGAAGGTGGTGGAAGAATTTCATTCGAGCCCTACAACCCAGCAGAGGGTAAAAGGATGAAAAGAAGAAGAATATATACAAAGAGCCCGAGTAGAAAGAAATCACATAAAAATACTTATGTAAAAAAAGTAAGCTTAAGTAAGTAAGTAAGTAACACTTTATTGCACAGAAACACAGTTGAAAAAATACAGTTAACAAACATAGAAGTTAAGTACAAAGGCGAACTCATCCCTAAAAAAATGCCCAAAAAAAATGCCAATGGTCTCATTTCTGATACGATCTCGCAGAGAGACTCCGAGCATAGCCCTCTCCAGTATCCTTATAAAATGTAGGGTCACCGATATATTAGGAATGTTTTTTTAGCGTACGGAGGCTATTATAAGATTAGTTTTCACGGAACAGCCGACCTAGATCACTTGTCAAAATTATTCCGAAAGCAAGAAATTTTGCGGAGCTTAAGTAACTGGCTAAGTTTTATTTCGGAACTTTAGAAACTTCCATTCTGCTTCTGAAGTTTGAAAGGTTGAGGTTACCTAAAACAAATTACATCAATCACACAAACGACAGAGAACTTGGACCTTTTCAACTGGCAAGGTGTTTCATTTCAACAAAAGTCCTAATTATTTTGAAAACTAATCCTTTAAAAACTTTCATTGTTGTTTTCGAACCGACGGCATTTTCGTTTTTGAAGCTCTGAAAAATATCGCAGGCTTAATATATACAAGGTGTAAATGCTGGTGATCTATTTAAGGGCGTAATCAGTATCGTGGACTGATTAGAAATAAATAAATAAAAAATGGTCGGAAAATAACTTTTTTTTGTATTCATGAATGGCCTATTGAATCGACCTGCTCCAGCCTTTTTTTGTGACCATTTTTATTACCACCGCTTTTTTTACACCTTTTTGTATTTTATACAGTATGTAAACTTACTAAAACCATCCCTTCAAATCACTTGATCCCCTAGTCATGTTTAGTGGTTTACGAGTACCACAGTATTTCTTATGTGTTAGATATTTTTAATTTTATCATTGTGTTAAGATCTTCCTTTTTTCAAACGTTTTCGAAAGCCCATTCATTCATTATAATTATTTATTTAATTACAATTATTTACTTTTCTATACCTGTTTTATGCTCTTGTTAAAATCAGTCAATAAATATATCCAACTCATCATGTCAACAACATCACATTCAATTTCACTGCTGTCACTTAATTTTTTTATAACTTCAACAACAAGTTTTAACAGCAATCAAATGACAAGGCTAACTTTCAATATGATGTTACTTTATTACAAAAAAAACACCTAACTATGATGCCCTTGAATTTTAGTGCTGAAGAGATAGTAGATATGATTCTTTTTTTTTTTAATGCAGACATAACGCTGCGGCAAGTCTTCGATTCTATACTACGCCGAGAGATTTCCGCAAGGCTACCTACGGACTCGCGTGTTATAAGGATTTTATGACAAAGATAATGTGCTCTTTCAGGAAGAAATGTGGCTGCGGATTGTATAATGATTTAATAAAACCAAGCGACATGTCCGGAAAAGCCAAATTTAATGCGTGATTCGTGACACCTGATTCAAATTTAATAACGCCACATTGAATTACGCGGTATTTAAGCGTTAGTGTGCTCACAGCCTTACCTCAACTGACATTTCATATGTTGAACTTGACCTTGACATGACGTTCGGATGACATGTTAAAATAATAATTTAAAAAAATTATAAACAAATGACACATGATGTGAAAGAAACATTAATTAATTCAATTAAATCATAAATTAGACAAAGTGTCCCGTTTTTTTTTGTCAGGTACGTAACCCCTTTTTTATACATTTTGTATGGGCCGTTACAAAACTGTCAATTTTATTTGTATGGAAAATCGAGGACTCATTTTCATTAAAATGATGCACTTTTTTGCTGAAAATGCCCATATATACACGTGGCCATAGATAAAAAGTAATGACGGTTTTTATTTTCCTTTAAAACTTACTAATTCACGAAAAAGTTTACGATTTCTACTTGAATCAGCTGGTTCGGTGGCCCTACTCACCAATTGGCTGGTCGCACTTTCGAGTTTTGGCACCCTTTGTTGTCTTCAAAACTGCCTTTAAACCCAATTTTTCAGGTGTTTTTGAGTATATAGTAATTTGAGTCTAGTTTCTAATGACAAAAGGTGTGGAATTAGAGTGTATAGACTTGTATAATTTGCCGCTAAACTCGCTGAATAAGTATTTCAGGCTTAAATGATATCAAAAGCAAAGTTACAAAATATAACCTGTTGATATGCCTATGCATAGGCAATAAGCCGTCACTGCCAAACATGCCCAAATCCCGACAGGCTGATAACGTATCAACAGTATTCAAGAGATTACAGGCTTATTCGCTATCGTTGTATAAAGCCGAGTATTCACTGCACGATCTTGTGAGCGTTAAGGTCAAAATAGGGCATTCATATTCATTCATATTATTATTCTTAATTTTTATTGATCATACATTGTCGTTCATAATTACATATATGTACATTGTCATGTCAAATTTAATTAAAATTATTAAAACATTATTATGGTTAAATATTGGCAAATTGTTGAGTTCCAATACGTGGGGTAAATTAAATCAATAAATCAGTAAAAATTACCTACACCTCAAAAAATTCGTTTACCGATTAGAACGTTTTAGAAATGAGGAAACGTTTCAGTTAATTTTAGCGTTTCTTGAATTAATCAAGCGTAAAATTACTGAATTACTATGTATATAGGTATATTTGCTCAAGACCGGGATGCGTGGAAAAGAGAGAGGGAGGCCTTTGCCCGGCAGTGGGACACTTTAGGCTCTTAAATAAATAATAAATAAGTATGTAGCATTTACACGCATATATTTTATATAAGTATATATATTTAAGTAATAGTGTTCCTTAATTCATTTTTTTTTAATACACCGCCTACAATCTTCTCTGCTTTGCCTCAAGGTTGACTGGTTCAAGTCCGCCTTTTGTACATTAAGCTTATTTTTTGTGTGCAATTAAGCTTAAATAAATAAATAGATAATTTTTCGGTGAGGACTTTTGACAATTGACACATTTATCACCGCTGTGAAATTGGGGCCTGACAAATGGAAATGCTCGAGTAGCATCGTTATGCTAGCCATGCATAGTTTTATTTACCACTGGAATGAAGAGGTGCCTCTTCCATGATTTGCTATAGTTTCCGAAGGACAGATTGCATCCCACTTTCACCCGCCAGTGCAAACAAGATGCACTGACAATGCGCTGGCATAGACACCAGCAACTCTAGATTTCTAGAGCGGATTTCAAACCTGCAGTTCGCATACAGTAATATATAGAGCTGGCAAAAGATACACGCGTGCATCCTAGGCTTACTGGTAAAACGTTTGTAAATAAGCCTTACACAGAATTAAATACAAGGTAGATGGTATTAACCTATTGACAAATGGTTATTGCGCACGAAAATATAATAAACGACAAACAAGATTGTTTGATGTTTGATAGAAGATAGGAGTTTTAAACAAAAAAATAACAGACTGGTATTAGATATTTTTTTATAAATATATTGAACTAGTGAGAAAATAAGTAATGAACCCGTAAGTACCAATTTCTTTGACCTCCAGCTGAAAATCAGGGGTATTATCCTTTACATTTAAACGAGTTTTCTTAGAAGGAATCACATGATAGCTCAGAGCCTTTGGATGTAACGTGACGTTTTGTATAGAAACTGACAGAACGTCCCGGGACGGTTACGTTCCGTCCCGTTCTAGCGTGAGTCATCCTTCAGCCGTTGTTATCATCAATATTAATTGGACTTCTACCGTCCGTCCGACTAAGCTAAGCTAAATTTCCTAGATTTTGATAGCATGACATAGTAATTTCATAGAAGTTTGACATTTAAAATAACACTATAAAGATAATTATTTTTAAAGCTATTTTTGACGATCATAATATGCATTATTGTAGATTGAGAACACAATTTATAATGTAATATGTATTATGAGATAAATTAATCTAATCTAATCTAACCTATGAGTCACGAGAATGTAAATTGTTGAAGCCAGATTTTTCTACAGAACCCGATCACAATACGGTACAATCGTTACAAGGAATGACTCACAACGGACGGACGGGACGGGACGATCTGTTTCTATAGAAAACGTCACGTGACATCCGAGGGCTCCGAGCTATCACGTGATTATTTCTATAGAAATTGACAGATCGTCCCGTCCCGTCCCGTCCCGTCCCGTCCCATCCTAGGGTTAGTCATCCTTAAGGTTAATGATGTACTGCTATGAAACCCGCTACGGAACCCTACACTAAGCATAATCTGATCTTGTGAGTATCATCTGTAATCAGTTAATCCGCGGCTTTCCGAAATCGCATACTTTTATCTAAAGCGGTGCTATATTATGCTATTTTTGTCCGTTTTAACTCATGCATTTTTGGTATATATTTTTCCTTATTGTGATACCTACTAGAATCAAAGGAAATTGGTAATTATATGTGCTAATATTTTGTTAGGGACCAGGGGACCTAACCAAAACCTTACGGGCTCCAAGTCAACCTCTCCTGCTTGTGGTATACCCTTAACAACGAACGAGACTCTGACGACCCACCAACCCGCACTGGACCACCGTGGTGGGGTTTAAGGCCCAATCGTACAGCTCGGACGTGATTCTTTCTATAGAACGTGACAGTACGTCCCAGCCCGGTGTGTCATTTTTTCAAGGTGCAATCGAATGAGATGAAACTCACAGAGGTTGAGACAGATGGCACTGCAATCGTTAAAAATCACAATTCAAATAGGTTAAAATTCTTGTACAGCGTTATTTAGTATGACTTAAGGTAGTCCACGGGTTTTTCATACAAAAGTTTTACAGAATATTGAACCAATTTGTTAAATATGTTTATGTTATAATTATTTCATTAAATCGATCACATCAAGTTATTTGGGCGAAGTTGATCAAATTAATAGAATTGTCATGATTGATGTCTTAATTTTCTGTTTTAGATTTCCATAAAAAACGAAAAATACGAAAGTATATTCGAAATCGTATTTGCGCAAATGATTTAGCACGATTTTTTATCATTATGCATCAATGATAATATGAAAAAGTATCCTAAATATCCTAAAAGGTTAACTGTAATATGAAAAAGTTTTTTTGCAGATTCACACAAAAACTCAATAATGATTTTAGTCACACAAGCAATGATACACAGACATACATTTTTTTCTGTAATTATTAAGTGAGTACCTACTGTAATAAATGCAACAAAGAAGCATACTCGTATTTTATTCATATATATGTACGTAAGTTTTTAATTATTGTTACTAAATTCGTGACAGACAGTCATTAGTAATGCCTGAAAAGCAAATAAGTTTGCCTAATTAAAATGTAAAACAATTGACAGAGTAAACTTAGTATTTCCCAGTAATTTTAACTATTATATTTCTTGTTGAAACTTATGTTTATTAAAGTATACATTGAAAGTTTTAAGAAAACACTGGGCTCGCTGCCAATAGTCGGCGAGTTGGGACGAATTTTCTATCTATAGCTTGTTTTTACGATAAGTTTTCAATATTTACTTTAAAGTTTTCTAGTCTTGTTTTAGTGCTGTCTTTAATGAAATCCGAAAATATTATCTTGGTATATAAAAGGAAAGACGGTGAAATCATCGATAAAAAAAAAACACTTTAACAACTTCATTTTCTTAGAAAGTCACTTTCGAGATTGGTCATGTTCTGAAAATCTTCTCCTGCTTCCTGATAGACAAGCCTCAAATCGAAAAAAAAATTATAATGCATTAACTCGGAAAGTGGTATTTTCAAGGATAAACTTATGCATAGAAAGTGGCTCTTTCTCGAACACGTGTGAGAAAGTAGCTTTTTAATTTAAAAATAACTGTAAATCCTACTAATATTATAAATGTGAAAGTTTGTATGGATGTTTGTTACTCTTTCACGTAAAAACTACTGAATGGATTTTAATATAACTTTACAATAATCTAGCTTATACATCAGAATAACACATAGGCTACAATTTATAAAGATATTGCGCAGACGAACACGCGGGCGGGCACCACCTAGTAATCTAATAATTTCGCATTGTCCATCCAAACCAAGGCATTATTTGAATAGCATCAATCGGACACACATTTTTGTCTTTATTCTAAAATATACACATTTATAAAATATACAATCCATTAAAAGTGTAAATACAGAAATTTTAATTTTAATATGTAACTATTATAGTAACATATTTACTTATTTTTAAAGTTTTCAAAAGAAAATATCCGTCACATTTTATTTTCTCTTCATCTCGGATGTCATAATTGCATAAAAGTTTGACGTATAAAATAACACTTATAGTCTCACAGTTAAATTGCTTGGATAACGTTAACGTGGTTTGACTCTAATGAATAGATTCCGAAGATTACTCACCAAATTTACGCCTACTTGTTAAATTTGAAAACAAATACTCGTGACACTATGATATTTATCTATGGCTTAGTACCTACGTCAAAGTTATATTATAATAAGAAAAACTGAGTATTCATATTAATCCATAGAATATACAGGGTCAATCGTCAGTCGTAATCATTAATATATTTTTAGCTCCAAAAACAACTAGCAATTGAATGTACCGGGTCGCAATAAAAAAAAGATATATATTGTTTTTGGTCGTTCATTTTTCTTTTATCTGTGGTTTTAGGAAAAGACAAATGCTTGTTTGGATATTTAAATTAGTCAATCGAATTACGTCTCCAAATCGGAACTGTCGTTAACATATTTTTTTACATTTATCCGAGTTAGAAATACAATCTAATTAATTAAACCCCTAGGGTATGTTAAAATGCCTTTTTACTATCACAATATCACCTTTATAAGTAAAAAAAACTTGGGTTTTTTTATTGCGACCGGGTATTTAATTGCTAATTGTTTTAGTCGTTTATGGAGCTAAACAATATATTTCTATTTACCACTCAAGATCTATTCTGTATACCATACCATATAAATTATAAATGCGAATGTAACTCCGTCTAAATTATTTTCTTTTTTAAGCAGAATTATACCAAAATTCTTGATAAAAATTAATTCTTTTTTCTCATAGCCTCGGCTAGACTCAAACTTGCGACTCTGGGTTACATGCCCATCGATCTACCAACTGAGCTACCGAGGCACGCTGGAGGCCCCGAATATCTCCACCATATCCCATTTGAGGGGCGCTTAGCAACATATTTATCGGCAAGTGGAGTCTCAAGTTATATTGAGAATTCACCGTTAAGAATGTGCTAATACTAAACTATTTTACTTCTTAAGCATAAACGGTTACGGACGATACCAAGAACAACAATAAAATATATTTTAAACAGTTTCGTTGAGAACTTGACTGATGACCCTGACGACAATGCCGTGGTAATTCTCAAACATGAAGATACAGCAGTGTGCTTACCATGAGTTGTACGTGGCCGTATTCGACAGCGACTGCGGCTTTCGGGGATATGTCCGTCTCGCTACTGCCAGAGTAATGGAGGGAGCGAGACGGACATTATTTCGAGCGCCGCAGTCGTTATCGAATACAGTTGCGAGCAACTTATGGTAAGCACAGCTCTTATGACGACCGCTTGGCGTAGTTGGTAGTGACCCTGCCTGCTAAGCCGATGGTCCTGGGTTCGAATCCCGGTAAGGGCATTTATTTGTGTGATGAACACAGATATTTCTTCCCGAGTCATGGATTTTTTCTATGTATTTGTATATTATATATATCGTTGCCTGAGTACCCATAACACAAGCCTTCTTGAGCTTACTGCGGGACTTAGTCAATTTGTGTAAGAATGTCCTATAATATAATATTGTCTTCTGTTACCGCGATTGATATTCATTGAAATTAAACACTTTAGAACGGATTAATCGCGTTTATTAACACCATGATCCTACGTTTCGAGCCCTTTACAGCACTCGTTTTCACAGGGTTAAGATGATGACTGAGAGAATGCGAATTCTCCCCGTCAATCAAAAAAGTTACTTGTGCAAACTACCTACATACAAAAAATAAAAATAATTTAAAAATAAAAAACAAAGGTTGGTCTACAATACCCAAAGGGGCTTATACTCGTAAAGCTAGTAATACACAGCCTGAAGGGCATTCTATAATTAAAATAAAAAATGTTTAAACCCTGTGAGGATTAACATACATACAACTTACGAACGCTTCCCTAACTGGCTTATGGAGCAGAAAGAAGCGACAAGAAAACTACCCCATTTTGCCTCTTTTATCCGTTTTCAATCTTTTCAAACAAAGTCCACACTAAGGTCTTCCAGTTCTGTGTCGTGCTTGATCCTTGATGAGATGTAAAACAGGATCCCAAGCTGGTGGTACCGAAAAGCCATCCTCTCTATTGAAATTAGAGTGCTGTAAAGGGCTCGAAACGTAGGATCATGGTGTTAATAAACGCGATTAATCCGTTCTAAAGTGTTTAATTTCAATGTCCTATAATATTTATTTATTTATTTATGTAGGTATGCTACCTACTCAATTTCTAGCTTTGTTTTTCGAACCTCAAACAAATAGATTCAAAACAAATTAATTGAGTGAAACTGTCCAATTTTCACTGGAAGGTAAATATTCGTTAGAACTTTTAATTGAGTCCTAAAAATAAACGTGCCATTTCTAGTTACCTTTAGAGCGTCCAGCGAGAGACCGTCCAGTGGCGTTCGTATTTAAAGATAATGATAAAAATCGTTGTATTCCTACTAATTTCTCAACTTTAATTCTTTAAGGGATAACTCACGCTTGAACGGGATGGGACGGGGCGGGACGATTTGTCAGTGTCTATAGAAAAGGGCACGTAAAATACGAGGGCTCCGAGCTATCACGAGATTCTTCCTATAGAAATTGACAGATCGTCTCGTCCCGCTCCGTCCCGTCCTAGTGTATGGCATCCTTTAGTATAAAAGTGTATAAAAAATATGTTTAAGAACTAAGATGCCAAGCGGATAGCGTGATACTTTCTGATTTACACGAAGATTTGTCAGCATTATGTGATAATTTCTGATAATGTTAAGCAGTTATCCAAATTTGACAGCAATCACCGTCGCGCTATCCATACAACTTGTATGCTTGTCAACTTATAGGATTATCAGATGACATTCGTAGATAACAATCTTGGGCCTGCGGGAGATAGATAACTTGTGAATATGAAAGAGCGGTGCCTCCTGGCACAAGTTAGAGATGAGACTTATATCTATAAACAGGTCTTATTGTCTGCATCATTAAAATTTTCGGCCATATAGGAGTGATGTGACAAATTATTACGTCAAATTGTGAGAATAAACTGTTGAATTATGAAGAGCCTTTTCAGGAAGTTTGAAAAGTAACACCTACCATTGCAGTTATAATTATTTACATATACATTTATTGAAGTAGGTACGCCATGAACTATGTAGTCACAGGAAAAGTATAGTTGACCGTTACAATTATTTTATTTATTGTCTGGATTTTTGAAACCTACATGAATACCATGAATGTATGACTGTGTCTTGTGTGTGTTTCTGAAGTAGAACCGAAACCAACAAACATTTTAGGGTTCCGCAGTCAACTAGGAACCCTTATAGTTTCGCCATGTCTGACCGTCTGTCTGTCCGCGGGTAAGCTCAGTGACCGTTAGTGCTAGAGAGGTGAAATTTGGTACGAACATACATATCAATCACGCCAATCAAGTGGTTAAATAAAAAGTGGAAAAAAAAAACATTTTTTTAGGGTACCTCCCCTACACGTAAAATGGGGGATGATTTTTTTTTTCGTTTAAACCCTTGAGAGTCGTATAAACCCTTGGGTATTGTTCGATAGGTATTTGGAAAGGAATAGGGGTTTGCTAAAAACATTTTTTCATCAAGTAGATAATTTGGGAAATAATCGCTCCGGAAGTTATAAAAATTTGTCCCCCCCAACTCTTGAACCGCAAGTCCAAAACATATGAAAAAATCATGAATATAGGTTTATGAATAATTTCTAGGAAAATTATTTTGAACTTGATCAGTTAAGTGTTTTTTGATTTTTTGCAAAACAAAAGTATCTTCTCGGTTAAAAAGGCTTATAAATCGTAAGAGCTGCGAAGATACTACTTTTTTATTGTTATAAGCATGGTATCTATTAAAACCCTTTTTAAGTTCGCCAATTACGACGGACGGTAAACCACGGAACCCTACATGCTCTTGCCCAGTTTTCTTAAAATTTTGATTTAATAATTTAAAAAAAAGCAATGTTTGTAGCTTTATTGCGCTCCGGCTTCCAGATATTCCTGCATAAAGAAAGTTCTCTAAACACTATATTGAAAAAATAAAACAAATATAAAATACAGTGCTTGTTTCGGAAGCCTTACCAAACAAAAACAAAATTAAAATGGGCAGCATGTATTTTGCCTTTTGCAAACATTGATAGTGACCACTCACTCGTCCGCTGAGTATCGCCCCGGATCCGTATCAGATTAAAAGCACTATGATTGTGTTTTTATCCAACAACGACTACCTAACGCATAGTTTTGTAGAACGTTTTTATTTTAGTACTTAAAACAATTACAAAAAAAAATAGGAACTTTTTTGCGTTAACGCATTATTTTATAGAACGTTTTAACTTTTGGCAACCTTTTGAAGTTTTTATAAATATTTTAATTTAAAAAATCTGTAATAAATAAGTATTTTTAATAAGTACCTGCTATATAAAGTATAATTAACATGTATTTATATTTATAATATATTTATTAAAATAATAAGTTTGATTAATAATAAATTAACATAAAACTTACCTTTATCAATATAAGTTGATGCTACACCAAAATAAACTAATTTCGTTCTTAAATAACAAAAAACACACTTAAAACTTCCTTACAGTTAAACTTGAAAACTTCAAAACTCACTTTTGAAACTTTTAAAATTAAAAAGTCATATACTTAATACGCATACGATTATGTACTAAACTTTTTTTTTTCTCGAAATTAATATTTCTATTTTCGCTCGTGAAACTTCAGCGACCTGTCCGTGCGCTTCGCTCGCTCCCTGAAACCAGACTGATTAAGCGAAGCTTCGCTCGACTCCACTCGCCTCGGACAGCCTTTGGAATTAATGAGATTACAGTCGTCACAGTTTTCCAGATGAATAGGCGGTTAATGATGAGGAATTAAAGCATGAATATGTATTGTGCGAAAGTTTTTTGTACGGATGATTCTTTTTGTACGCTGATGATGTCCGTAGTTGTATATACTTACAGGTTGGCGTAGTTGGTAGTAACCCTGCCTGCTAAGCTGATGGTCCTGGATTCGAATCCCGGTAATGGCATTTATTTGTGTGATGAACACAGATATTTGTGTCTGAGTCGTGGAAGTTTTCTATGTGTTTTTTTATGGGGTAAAAAACATGTATTTTCAAAATAAATAAATAAACAATGAATTTACATATTTGTACATTATATATCGTTGTCTCAGTACCCGTAACACAAGCCTCATTGAGCTTACTGCGGGACTTAGTCAATTTGTGTAGGAATGTACTATACCTAATATTTATTTATTAGTTACTTACCATTATTATTTATATATTTATCATAATTTTACGTGATATTTTCTTTCTCATCGTCCTTTTTAGCACTCAAGACATTTTGCCACAGCTTAAGGAGCTTGGGGTCTGCTTAGCAACCATATCCTCAGAACTGATGTAATGTTCCAACCTAAAGGGGAAACTAAGCCTTATTGGATTCATTTCAGCCCTCTTACGACCAAAAAGTATAAGGTAAATATCAAATAATCATAAATGTAGATAAGAAAACTCCCGTGATTATAATACATATTAAAATACTTATATCGGGTTACTCACGTAAATAAAGTCGAAAATAGCTCGACATTTCGGAACAGTCCATGTCCTCTATTTATGAGTCATGCGTCTAGCCGCGGCGGCTGCTCTACGCACACTCTTGACACTATTTTCGACTTTATTGACGTGAGTAACCCGATATAAGTATTTTAAAATGTAGATAAGGATTAAAGTAGGAAATCAAGGTGTATACTTAACTTTTGAGTAATCCACAGAAAGACTCGGAATATCGTTTTGTGTTTGACATGACATCGTCATCCTTAAGACGCATCTAGCTTGCAGTGGTCAACATCATTCCACTTTTATCCTCCAATGAAATCACGTAAGGCGGTACGTGACCTACATCACAAAAAATTGCCTACTGGCTAGAATTGCGGTTTGAATCTGTGACCACCGATGTTAAATCTTTTCGCTACAAAAGTTATTTCGCAATAAGACAGCAGTAAAATAAATTATCTTATCATGCATAAAATAGCACTAGAATATTATTGGAGAAACGTAGACCGCAGTTATTTCAGAACACACTTTCATGTAGGCAATTTGAAAGAAACTATTACATGACTGTTTTCAGGGGTAAAAAAAAAACACCTTTTTTATTATTCTTGACAGTTGAATAACTGTCTGAGTGATGATGACAGAGAATTCGCATTCTCTCAGTCATCATCTTAACCCTGTGAAAACGAGTGCTGTAAAGGGCTCGAAACGTAGGGTTATGGTGTTAATAAACGCAATTAATCCGTCCGTGTTTAATTTCAATTACATAGGTACTTACGACAACGTACAATACGCCATAACGAATCAAAACATGATATCCCTACGTAAATAGAGCAATTGGTCTCAATCTTACACAATCACGACTTGTGTATGATATTACGACTTACGACCCAAATCGTAATGATATAAACAACGTTAATGGAATAAGGTTCTCTATTCAAAAGACAGAAGAAAAATGTTAGATAACATTTTGTAAGATGAAATCTTTCCATTCTTTTTTCAAATCTTGGAACGGTAGAACCAGCCAACGTAGTTTCAACTTCAACGCCCGCAGCCTAACGCAGTGTACCTCTGTGCGTACCATGAGTTGTTTTCGATTGCGACTGCGGCATTCGAAAGTATGTCCGTCTCGCTCCTACCACTGCTCTGGCAGGAGCGAGACGGACATTGAGGAGACTTCAATAGCTTTTGGAAGGATCTTAAAAGAAACCAGCAGTTGGTTTATATGCTAAATATTAAGTGACATAGTGACATAGTTTTATTTACATTTTATAAACTTTTAAAATAGAATAGTTAAACAATAGGCAGTAAAAGCGATTTAAAAACCTACGTACAACCTAAACACAGGTAGTACTGATTTTAAAAATCGCATAATTTTTTGCCTACTTTCTCCTAATCCGAATACGATACTGACAACTTCCATAATTACTACAAGCACTATTTTTGCGTTTGCCAGTTTAGGCGTATCGATGTCACGACGAGCGGTGGAGCAGGCGCGTTCTAGAATGGAAATCCCAGCTAGGTCCGATGACATAAAAGAGACAGCAGGACCAGTCTGGATGCGATATACTAAAAACCACTCAAAATGGAGAAAGATTGGAGAGACGTATGCCTAACGGTGGGTAAACACACGCTGAAGAAGACGATGAGATTTTCCCATGAATCCAGGTACATACTGAACCCTGAAACATTACTATCATTAAAACATTAGTTGTTCCATTTTTCCTCCTCCTTTAAGCATTCCTATTTCCTCGCTGAATGAGCTACGGAAATACAGCAAACAATACCGCTAATTTAGTCATAATCGAAATATTTCCATCACAAAGGGTACTAACGAAGCCCGCTGTGAAGTGGTTGTCCGTTATTAAGTAGTTTCGCTTAGCAACGATTCCTTCTCGGTAAATATCTAATCGTGACTGGTTTAGTTTAGTTCACCTGACAACGCTGCAGCGTCCCACCACTGGGATACAGCCTCTTTGCACGGATTTACGTTGGCGCATTGTGGGTATTTTTTTAACCTTGCGTGATTTCTGCAGAAGCCCTATAAGAATTGACCACAACAACTACTACTCAGCATATCAAACCTTTTTTATATAATCCATACCTCATATCATATCATATATATTGTAAAAATCGCGACGTCTGGTTCATGTAACTGGTGACCGAAGAGCTGGTGGCTTCCTCGCACAACGTATCAGTACAAGTCTACAGTCTTGCGATACAACGAGGAAATACCGCCAGCATCCTAGGTACAATGCCTCAAGGACTGTTTTAGATTTCAGGTAGGTAGAGGTAGGTAGTTCAAAATATATACAGTAAGTGTAACTTCGAGGTAAGTTACACTTACTGTATATATTTTGAAAATAAATGTTTTTTTATACCTAAAAGAGCTTAACTGACCTTGTCCAAAGTAATTTTCCTTGAAAGTCTTTATAAAGCTTATTCAATATATTAGTAGAAAAAAACGCAGTAAAAAACTAACTACTTAAATGAAGTCACCACGATCAGTCCCTTGCGGAAGGGTTCCCACGATGCTGACTGCGTTCCCCCTTTGAATGGCTATACCTACCCGTTGTGCGAGGATCGAGCCAGCTTTTACGGTCCCCGGTGACTTCAAACAAAACAATTAATTTAATTATAAACCTATATTTTCATGGCCTTTTTTTCTAATTTTTGGAGGTGCAGTTCAAAAGTTAGACAGAATCCCCGAACATATACGCTTTATCAAAAAACAAAGAAACTAGTAATAACAGTTACTGTAATTAACCGGATTAAAAACATGGCGCAACTATAAGGGTTCCTAGTTTATTACGGAACCCTACAAAGTGCAAGAATATCTTTATAGGAGCGCCCGAATCCATTAGGTATAGTAAACAATTAATTTTTCCTATTTGGATCTAGGAAAAAAGCCAGATGTAATCCAGTTTTCAAATTTTCCGGTCTCTACACAATCCATTCAAAGCATTCCGACAAATCCGACCACCCTCTGTCACCACGCACTTTATCCTCCAAATCCACATTGTGTTAGCTCGGGAAACAAAACCATCGCAGAGTCGCAACTCGACCTCGAGCTGTTCCCACAAGGCCTGGAATCGCATCGCAAGAACCCAACCAGCTTAAATAAGACCTCGGTTTAAATTTAAGAGACTAAATAGCTGGACCCTGTTTGACCACGCTGATAAGTGTGATATCTCCTAAGCGTTACAGGCAACATGAGTTTTTCCACTTTTGCTTTTTTTCTATAAAACTTGGTATCGCTAGCAGACATTTCTGCTTAAAAATAAAATAATTTGAATCAGAAAATGCAAAAAAGTGGGTTTTCTCTATGTGCCTTAGGGAGATATGGTAGGTGCATATGTCGATTATACACACATGCAAAAGGCCTTACTGTTTTCTAGTACATCATAGTGTATTAAAAGAAAGTTTGACTACGCACTTAAAATCATTTTTTAACTGCTCACTGCCTACTACTTCCGGTAAATCTCTGAATGATTTGCAATTAGTCGGGCCAACCATACAAAATGATATTTTTTCTATACTCTTACGTTTCCGCGAACATAGATACGTAGCTTGCGCAGACGTTGCAAAAATGTAAAGGCAAGTCCTTATTCAGCCCGACCAACGGAACCTCCAATTAATTCTGTGGCGAGAGAACCCTTCGGAACCGCTTAACGTTTATCAACTAAACACGGTAACTTTCAGTACTTCCTCAGGAGCCTTCTTAGCTATTCGTTGTCTAAATCAACTGGCAAAGGAATGCGCTGATGAAGCGTCTGGTTGCCCTTTGGGTGACTTTGAGCCTTCTTATGAGGTCCATCGCTTACAAATAATGATGAATAATGAAATGTGTTGTATATATCTGTAGCTCTGTTGGCAGAGCCATGGGCTGGTATCCCAGAATCGCGAGTTGGATACCCACCCAAGTTAATTAATTTTTCCACTTTACTTTCTGGAAAAAAAGTGGTTTTCTTTCCGAGCTTTTGTTAACGAGCTTGGCTATAGAGACGTTTCGTGAATTGCAAAGAAAAGCACAGATTTGCGTCAGTGGCATAACATTTGCACACAAATCGTCTCATTATGATAGTATGTTTTAGCTAGCGTTTGATAAGGTTTTGCATAAATCTGCTCCGTCGTTATATAAGGTCGTGACTGTGTTTATAAATAAAATTGTTGGTAAAAATATCTACACTACTACCTCAGTATTTACAAAGTCGATTATAATACACATACACACGCATACATATAAACACATACACATACACACATACATACACATACACACACAATAACATACATACATACACACACATACACATACATACACAATTACACATTGTGGGACAATCTTACACAAATCGACCTAGTCCCACGGTAAGCTCAATAAGGCTTGTAATGTGGGTACCTACTAGGCGACAATGTAATAGATAGATACATATAAATACTGAAATACATAGAAAACTGTCCTACTCTCACTTGGCTGTTTTTTTTATATTACGCTTGGCTGGTTTTTTAGAGCACGGAAAGTATGTGCAAAATATATTTTTTATATTTAGCTGTATAAGTAATCCGTGCTCCTGAAATCCTTCTCAACGAGAAACTAGTACACCCACGTGCTGAGAAAGTAACATAATTGAACATATTAAATAATATTTAAAACGGGTCACTCACGTTTATAGTTAAAACATAATTGAAATTATACTTCGTATCCAAATCGAAGATTACATATATTTACTAGCAGCAGTACACGGTTATGTGCTGTCCTTGTCACACATTTAGAGTTATAATATTATTCAAAAAAACTGTTCTCGCTCTCGCCCGCCGGGTAATTAGGAACGGCAGCGCTCCCAGCGGCGTGGTTGATCATTACATGTTTTTGTGTCTGTCCGAGTCACACGTATTTTCTCGCAAAAATAGTGTTTTAGTGTATATCTATTTCAGATTGAAGGATTAGGGTGAGTGATTTTACACATCTTCAGAACGATGAATTCAAATTACAGAATAAAACCGCGGCCTAGTTGCCGTTTAACGAATCTTCTTTCGGAAAGTGATTTTGTCCAAATGTTTGATTTTGCTTTCAATATATGTGTGGTAGATTACAATTTAAAACCGAATGTTAGTGTGGTGTATTAATCATATAATAACTAAAAGAATAGATCAAGGAATATTTACTTTGTTCGAAATAATGCTTTTACATCTACCTTCTTTTTTCTAAGTAATATAAGTAAAGTACATGTTAAAGGCACGGGTTGTTGTTCGTAGATTAACATACAAATTTAAACCTAATTAAGAGAACTTTAAGGTTCGTTATGTATTTACGCGTTATAGTATTTACGCGTTATAATTCGTATCAGGTTTGTGTACCAGACCGTATACTAAAAATTGCGCCACACGCCATACTCGAGGGTTAGCCACTTACTTCTAACCCTGGTATTTAACGAAAACAAATGTAATCTCATCTACGCAATGATTTCATCTACCTTTCCAGAGTTCTGAGATAATTATAGTAATAAGTATTGAAGTATGCAATGCTAAAAAATTATGAAAGTCGACATGAATTTCACAAATTGTAGTAAATTCGGTTAACAAAATGGCATCTAAAAGTAATTTAAAGTAAAATAGCCATAGAGGTTCCCTCATTTATCTATAGTTTTGTTAATAAAAGCTAGCTTATGATCCGGATGTTGCCGTTTCGAATATCGTCGAGCCTTCGGGACAATATAGGTATTTTAGAGGTTCCCCATTTTATCCCTAAAAGGGAGGTATGACCTCTTCAATTCTTCATGTTTGTCTTGTATTATTCGTGAAAGACAGCCTCGATTTGTCAGCTAAGAAGTACACATACTTATAGCGCTTCTTGTACGTCGTCTACCTACTTCATTTATATGAACTGTCATAAAAATATACTCGCTTATAAAGAACCATGAGCTCGCTGAAATAAGTAACAATGACTACAATCAATAATTATCATCATAATGTTGCAGAGAAAAATTGTAAAATAAAAATAAGATAGGTTTCGTATAAACTACGTTCCTATTTACGAGTAAGCCTGTAACACTTTATAGTATCCAATTAAGTTTATGGAGTTAGTTTTGTAACCTCAAATCGCCAAATATTATACTAACTTTGGACGTGTGGAAAAACACTGAATTCAAGTATTTCGTACGGAAATCTGAAGGAAAACAATAAAATATAAACCTAAGATAATATCTAATGGCTAAGACCATGTCCTAACTTAGAATTTTGAATAGAAATTAATGTTTTAACTCACTGTTATGAGGAACAATCCGACATTGTTTTGGAGCTGCAATATGCCTCTTCAGGGCCAAATCTCATTCATTTAAGAATAAATTTACATTCCTGACGTTTATACTTATGTTCTGGCACTAGTGATAAATGCATACATCCATAATTAAACTAAGAATAAACTCTTCAATCTCACAATAATAAAGCATTCAACTTGTTGACAAAAGAACTGTCAGTCTGCCGGAGTCTGGCCATAGATAAGGTAGACACCTAATAGTGACACGGAGAAAAGGGTCGTTCACACTTACTTCGTTTCAGGTCTAAGATGGATGGTGATTATTGGTATGTCTTCAAACCTTCAAATGGTTATTCGTTATTAAAATACTAGATTTAAAAAGAAATAGTTTTATTTGGAAAAGTAAATTCTACATTACTACAATTTGAGATATAGATTTGGTTGATTGTAAAGGTTTGAGTGTGTGAGGTCTTTTATGGCGCGTTGTCTTTATGGATGGCGATTTCGTCGATTCATTCGTGTTCCGGTACCGCTGTCACACAGACGTTGGATAGGGGAATTTAGATACAAAATGGTAGGCCTCATGGCACGTGGCATTTTATTCGTGGTGGATCTCAAAGACTGATTAATATTAGAGTTTGTGTCTTTTCAGCGTCAACAAGGACGTCCAGATGATTGAGATGAAAATGAAACTTTAAAGGGGATAAAACCCCAATCCTTTATACAGTTTATATGGTGAGTTGTCGTGGACGCCATTATGAGGCGACTGCAAGTTCAAGACGTGGTTTGGTTCTTTGCAATGGCTGTTACTGGGTGTTTGTATTTTCAGGTCCACAAAGAGTATCCCAGTCACCCGGACAAGAGCTAGTAAGAGAATAGGAATGTCCCGGTTGATATTGAACGACTAACCCCAGACTAAACCCTGGTAAGATACTTGTTTAATATGTTGGTGATAAAGACTGTGATTATGGAAGGTCCTAGATAATTATGAAAACGAATAAGATTCTAATTGGGATATTTTCTTTGTCCACAGGGGTTTTGGTTTTGTTTTGTTTTTTTTTGGTTTGCTTTTATAATGATGATTTAGTTGAGGTATGAGCCTCTCTAAGCGGTCTACTCGTCGTGTTACTTCTCGTTCCTAGCTGGCATCTGCCCTAGATGAATATCTGAGTATCCCCGCTGGTGAAATTCGGGTGATGTACACTTTCCATACTTCTAGTGCCCACTAAAACTTACACCTAAAGTGGTTGATCGAGTGATATAAACTTGCTTAATGATACACTGAACCATATTAGTGGACTTTCTGGTTATTCTTTGTGAACTAAATAAATTGTTTGTAAGGCCGAGTGCCATCATTTCCATGTAAGCTACCAGCTACATGAGGAGACCGTGGGCGTGTGTTACCTAAAATTTAAGTGAATATTATAACAAACCAACTTAACGTGAACTGGTTCCGATAAAACTGAGGGACATATTTTGTAACCTAACCAGTTAACCCTAGGGAGGAATTATAAAATAATAATTATATGACTGAAACTTGAATCTGTTGTTTTGTTTGAACATGTCCATACCGTGATTTAGCAGTGAGGCGTCCTTAATTTAAATGTCGCTGCTAGATTACACATACCTTGCATAGTGGCCTGATTCCCATTTGACCCTGAGGTAATTTATTGTATTTTATTCATGCTCTCAACATTTAGTTAGAACTTTGACACATTAAAAATTAGTAGGATATTTTTGGGCATTCTGTACCTCTTCCAGGTAACTTCATTTTCTAAATTTATTTTCTCTTTTTCTCTTAATAACCCAAGTTGAGGTTGTTACAGTGGCGCCCAACGTGGGGCCTATATTAACATTTAAACTAGTGTTCATTTAGTAGGCGCAAGGTATATAGGACATGTTCAAGCAACTAACCTGTTTATAGTCTGTAAGGTGTACTTCTGCAATTGCAACTGATGTATAACTGGTGTTATCTATAAGAATTCTAAATATTCTTTATACCTTACACTTTGAAATAGTGTTATGAAATATGAACACTTAATTTAAAAAATTGTATGTCAAGTTTTATTTAAGCAGCCCTTAAGCTTGCAAACTTTGAGGCTTAGCTTAAGTGATTATAAATAGAGTTTTACTCAACTACCGGATGTGACTAAAATCTGAATAAGAAAATTTAAGTAAGTTTAATTAACTCGAATAATTTTGAATATTCTTGAATTGAATAAGGTACATACAAGATACATTAACTAACATGGATTTCTTAAAAGCGGGTTGTAAAATCACCCACCTACATAAAGACGAGATCACACATGAGCTGGCGATACGGAAGCTTCCCGTTAACCCAGAATCTCGTAGAACTAGTTTGTGTCAGGCGCTGAAACAAACAGCCGCTCTCGCCAAGAAAGGTAGTTTAAAATTTCCGGAGATGGCTCAAAGCAATCCTGCCGTGGAACTTGAGATCTGTCAACGCAAAGCGGAGGAGATTCAGCAAGAGATTTCGGAGGATGTGTCTACGTCTGCTAGAGACCGCCTGTCATCTCGGGTTAAATATCTTTTGTGCCGTCTCTCTCGATTACAGGAGTCGAATGAGGTACAGCTTCTTAAAGCCATGTTAGATTCTTTGTTGGAACGATTGGAGGAGGATAGTGCTGCATCATCACCTGATTCTGATGATGAGGACTTTTCTTCGGCCCAAACTCAAGTGGTTAGGGAAATTGTGTACAAACCGGACAAGACTTTTAATATCAACTCTTTAAATTTGAGATTTAAGGGTGACACTTGTGTGCGTTCATTCCTTACTAGGTTGGAGGAGCTGCGGAACGCAAGACTTATTTCAGAAGACCGTATATACAGGGGTTTTCCTGAAATCTTAGAGGGTCCAGCGTTGTCATGGTTCCGATCCCAGCGTAATACACTTCTAACTTATCAACAGGTCACCGTCGCTTTACGGGAAGAATTTGATATTCCAGACTTGGATTACCAATTGCTGCAGGAGATCCGTTCAAGGACTCAGGCCAAGTCTGAAACCATTGTATATTTTGTCTCGACTGTTCTGGGCATGTACGAGCGTTTGACGAAGGAGGTTCCAGAGCAGGAAAAACTTGATACGTTGATGAGAAATATTCGTCCTGAATATTCTAGGGATTTGGCTTTACACAATGTTGACTCTGTTCAACACTTGAAATCGTTATGTAAACGGATAGAACTCGCTCAGGTTAAAGCAAGCACATTTCGTGAACCGGTGTTAGCTAAGAAGCCGGAACCTAACACTTCGGATGTTGCTGCCAATAATAATCAGGATCGTCGTCGTTATCCGTCACGTCCTTATAACCCTTCGAAGCAGTTCGTTGCTTCGATGTCACAGAATTCGTCTGGAGTTAAGTGTTTCAGATGTGGGAAAACTAACCACACTACTAAGTCGTGTTTTGTTTCTCGGGACATTGTATGTTTTCGTTGTGGGGAAAAAGGAGTCCGCACTCCCGAATGCTCTAAATGTAAAACTCCGCCAAAAAACTAAATAAGTTTGTCTTTTCTAAAAATAACAACTATAACCCTTCTGCTCCCTTTTCTGCAGAAAAGACAATTTTCTTTAATCCTCCAAAGGGAGATGACCGAGTTTATGCTCTTTTAAATATACTAAGTTTAAATTTTAGAGGTCTGTTAGACTCTGGTGCTAGTACCAGCTTTTTAGGTAAAGATAGTCATCTAGTTTTTGTTACAGGTGGTATTGCTATCCAATCTCACAAAAAGCCAGTAATTATTCGTGTAGCCAACGATAATCGCCTGATATGTACAAAATTCATGGTTTTGCCTATTAATTATAGAGGAGAAATTAAATTGGTTCATTTCAATATTCATCCACAACTTGCTCAACCTATAGTTTTGGGTTTAAATTTTTGGAGAACATTTAACTTAGCACCTGGACTTATTACTGATATTCCCAAGGGTGATGAACACCACTTGGCTAGTCTCGACTTATCTAAATCTGATACGGGTTTGATAACTTCTGACTCTTTGACTTATGAACAAAAACACCAGCTTGAAGCGGTGAAAGAAAAATTCGACCAAATTAATACTGATAAAGTGGGTTTAGGAAAAACACATTTAATTGAACATATAATAGATACGGGAGACTCACCTCCTATTAAACAAAAATATTATCGGCTTAGTCCTCAAAAACAACAAGCTTTAGAGAAAGAAGTGGATCGTATGTTAAAAGCGGGAATAGTAGAACCATCTCACTCACCTTGGAGTTCGCCTGTCGTCATGGTGGAAAAACCTAACGGGGATATGAGACTATGCTTAGACAGTAGGAAAGTGAATTCGGTTTCGAAATCAGACGCTTACCCAGTTCCATACGTTCACTATATCTTAGATAACTTACGCGATGCAAAATTTTTAACTTCCTTGGACTTAAGTGCCGCTTATCATCAAATTCCTCTTAGTAATGATTCTAAAGAAAAAACTAGCTTCACTGTACCCGGAAAGGGCCTATTTCATTACAATGTTATGTGTTTTGGTTTGGTCGGAGCTGCTGCAACTATGCAACGTTTAATGGATAATCTTTTCACTGCTGAGTTCGATAATAAAGTTTTCTGTTACATTGATGACATCATCATTTGTACTTCTGATTTTGATGAACATATACGTTTGTTAAATACGGTATATGAAAAACTAAAATTTGCTAACTTAACTATTAATATGAAAAAATCGCTCTTTTGTAGAAGTGAACTTAAATATCTAGGATACCTTATTGATAAACACGGTCTGAGAACAGATCCGTCTAAGATTGATGTCATTTTGAATTTTCCTATTCCTGAAGATGCAAAAGCAGTGAAACGTTTTCTGGGAACGTGCGGTTGGTACCGGCGTTTCATAAATAATTTTTCTAAAATTGCTCGTCCGTTATCACGGCTAACTAGCAAAAAGGTTCCATTTGTTTGGTCAAATGAAGCCAATGATTCTTTTAACTTACTGAAATCTGCCTTAGTGGCAGCACCTATTCTTAAATGCCCTAACTTCGATAATGACTTTTACATACATACTGACGCTTCTTCGTATGCCATCGGTGCGGTACTGATGCAAAAGTTTGACGGTGTCGATCATCCTATAGCTTACTGTAGTCGTACTCTAAATAAGCCAGAAGTCTCTTATTCGGCTACCGAACGCGAACTTTTGAGTATTATATATGCATTAGAGCAGTATAGAGCATACGTAGAAGGTAGAAAATGCTACATTGTAACTGACCATGCGTCGTTAAAATGGTTTACCAACTTGAAAAATCCAACTGGTCGTCTAAACCGTTGGGCGTGCAGACTAAGTCAGTTTAATTTTGAAATTATACACAGGAAGGGTAAAGAACATATCATTCCTGATTGCCTTTCACGTATTCATATAAATGAGATCGATGTGTCTACTTCTCAAGATCCATGGTATCAAGACCTTTACGGAAAGGTCATGGAAAAACCATCTTTGTATCCCAATTTCAAAATTGAGAACAATAGACTTTTCCGTTACTCTAAGAATAAATATCGCCTGACAGACCAATTTGGCTGGAAGTTGGTTTTACCTTTTGAGGAACGGGAAAAGATTCTAAAGAAGTATCATGATGATCCTACTGCAGGACATTTTGGGGTAGCCAAGACTCATTCTAAAATTGCTGAAATATACTTTTGGCCTACACTTTTCTCAGATGTAAAAGAATACGTTCATACTTGTGAAATTTGCAGGACTTATAAGCCTGTAAATCTAGCTAGACCTGGTCTCATGGGTTCTCCCCGACGCGTGTCGTCACCAGGCGAAGCAATTTCTTGTGACATTCTTGGTCCATTTCCTCCCTCATATTTAAGAAATCAATACCTCTTTGTGTGTACTGATTATTTTAGTAAATATGTAACTCTTTTTCCTCTGCGTACTATAACCGCGAAGGCGATAGTTAAGTGCGTAGAAAAAGGAATCTTACTGGTACACGGGGTACCAAAATATATTTTCTGTGACAATGGTGTTCAATTTACTTCTAAAGATTTCAGAGACCTTATGGTCAAATATAGCGTTCCGCATATTTTCTATAACCCTAGATATCACCCCCAGACGAACCAAACGGAAAGAGTAAACCGCGAATTGGTAAGGACCATTGCATCATACGTACGTTCAGATCACCGTAATTGGGATAAGAACATAGCGGAGATCCAATGCGCTTTAAATACTGCCACTCACGAGGTTACCAAACACACACCGTATTTCTTAACACATGGTCGTCAGATGATTCTAGAGGGCTCTTTGTATAATGATGATGTTCCCTTAGACCAAAACGCCCTTCAGTTGGATACAAGTTTTGCTCTTTCTGATAAACTCAAAGAGTTAAAAACTATATTTCAAAAGGTGCGTAACTCGTTGGTCGCCTCCCATGAACGTAACGCTAGATATTATAACATGCGGAAGCGCCACGTAGAACTGGAAGAAGGCCAGATCGTTTACAAAAGATGTTTCCCATTGTCGAATGCCGCTAAACACTTTTCGGCTAAATTAGCTCCCCGTTACGAGAAATGTGTTATACACAAAAAACTAGGACCACTTGTTTATACTTTAAAATCCCTAGCAGGAAAACTCCTAGGTAACTTTCATATAAAAGATATTGTGCGACCTGGTGAAGCCGAGCCGTCTACTTCACGGTCATCGTCCTCTCCCCTTAAGGCGTAACTACTTCTCTTTTCTATTATAAAATATAAATCCTAGTGATTATATTTACTTTACCCTTGGTATCGGATGCATACGGACCATTGGCCTTATATTTCCTACCTTTGTCCTTATAAAGACACTTTGATAGAATACTTTACCCTATGTTGGTTTTAAAATATATACGATATATCCTAATAAAGATATACACTCACATTATTATGACGACCCTCTTGCTCGTTAATTTAAGAGATATTTTTTTATCCTTATAAAGATATGAACTCTCTTTCGTTTCGTTAGGGATAACAATGTTTAACACTTAATTTCTAGCGGAGAAAACGCATTAGTGAATCGCGTTGACTCTCAGAGTAGAAAACAGGCTGAAAGCAAATTAATCTGTAAGAGTTTCTTTCTAGCCAGGATCATTTCATGATCGAACCTTTATTTCGAGACTCTAGTATTGAAGAATGTGCTAAACCGATTAGCCTTTCTCTTACTACCTCGGTTGTAAATAGTACGGCAATCCTTTAATAAAGTAAAAGCTCTCTTTGCCATAATTAGTTTTAACAAATTCGGTGCACCAGATTAAAATTAATGTTAGGAAACCAAGTAGAGTAATGTTGTTCAAATAGTATAGCTAGTTTAAACGCGATAGTATTATCGTCAGTAAAAGTTAAAACATAGTTTAGTAGTATAAAATTGGGCGAACTGATCACTCCCCAATAAAGTAGAGTAGTTGATGTTAGAAACTAAGTATTTAATTCTTAGAGACCTTCTACTTTAAGGTATAGTACTTTAATTTGCTCACCTCCCTAGGTTTTAAATTAAAAAAAAAAATTAAAATTCTTTTAATTTTTTTTTTAACCCAACTAAAGATGAACTGTAACACTTTATAGTATCCAATTAAGTTTATGGAGTTAGTTTTGTAACCTCAAATCGCCAAATATTATACTAACTTTGGACGTGTGGAAAAACACTGAATTCAAGTATTTCGTACGGAAATCTGAAGGAAAACAATAAAATATAAACCTAAGATAATATCTAATGGCTAAGACCATGTCCTAACTTAGAATTTTGAATAGAAATTAATGTTTTAACTCACTGTTATGAGGAACAATCCGACATTGTTTTGGAGCTGCAATATGCCTCTTCAGGGCCAAATCTCATTCATTTAAGAATAAATTTACATTCCTGACGTTTATACTTATGTTCTGGCACTAGTGATAAATGCATACATCCATAATTAAACTAAGAATAAACTCTTCAATCTCACAATAATAAAGCATTCAACTTGTTGACAAAAGAACTGTCAGTCTGCCGGAGTCTGGCCATAGATAAGGTAGACACCTAATAGTGACACGGAGAAAAGGGTCGTTCACACTTACTTCGTTTCAGGTCTAAGATGGATGGTGATTATTGGTATGTCTTCAAACCTTCAAATGGTTATTCGTTATTAAAATACTAGATTTAAAAAGAAATAGTTTTATTTGGAAAAGTAAATTCTACATTACTACAATTTGAGATATAGATTTGGTTGATTGTAAAGGTTTGAGTGTGTGAGGTCTTTTATGGCGCGTTGTCTTTATGGATGGCGATTTCGTCGATTCATTCGTGTTCCGGTACCGCTGTCACACAGACGTTGGATAGGGGAATTTAGATACAAAATGGTAGGCCTCATGGCACGTGGCATTTTATTCGTGGTGGATCTCAAAGACTGATTAATATTAGAGTTTGTGTCTTTTCAGCGTCAACAAGGACGTCCAGATGATTGAGATGAAAATGAAACTTTAAAGGGGATAAAACCCCAATCCTTTATACAGTTTATATGGTGAGTTGTCGTGGACGCCATTATGAGGCGACTGCAAGTTCAAGACGTGGTTTGGTTCTTTGCAATGGCTGTTACTGGGTGTTTGTATTTTCAGGTCCACAAAGAGTATCCCAGTCACCCGGACAAGAGCTAGTAAGAGAATAGGAATGTCCCGGTTGATATTGAACGACTAACCCCAGACTAAACCCTGGTAAGATACTTGTTTAATATGTTGGTGATAAAGACTGTGATTATGGAAGGTCCTAGATAATTATGAAAACGAATAAGATTCTAATTGGGATATTTTCTTTGTCCACAGGGGTTTTGGTTTTGTTTTGTTTTTTTTTGGTTTGCTTTTATAATGATGATTTAGTTGAGGTATGAGCCTCTCTAAGCGGTCTACTCGTCGTGTTACTTCTCGTTCCTAGCTGGCATCTGCCCTAGATGAATATCTGAGTATCCCCGCTGGTGAAATTCGGGTGATGTACACTTTCCATACTTCTAGTGCCCACTAAAACTTACACCTAAAGTGGTTGATCGAGTGATATAAACTTGCTTAATGATACACTGAACCATATTAGTGGACTTTCTGGTTATTCTTTGTGAACTAAATAAATTGTTTGTAAGGCCGAGTGCCATCATTTCCATGTAAGCTACCAGCTACATGAGGAGACCGTGGGCGTGTGTTACCTAAAATTTAAGTGAATATTATAACAAACCAACTTAACGTGAACTGGTTCCGATAAAACTGAGGGACATATTTTGTAACCTAACCAGTTAACCCTAGGGAGGAATTATAAAATAATAATTATATGACTGAAACTTGAATCTGTTGTTTTGTTTGAACATGTCCATACCGTGATTTAGCAGTGAGGCGTCCTTAATTTAAATGTCGCTGCTAGATTACACATACCTTGCATAGTGGCCTGATTCCCATTTGACCCTGAGGTAATTTATTGTATTTTATTCATGCTCTCAACATTTAGTTAGAACTTTGACACATTAAAAATTAGTAGGATATTTTTGGGCATTCTGTACCTCTTCCAGGTAACTTCATTTTCTAAATTTATTTTCTCTTTTTCTCTTAATAACCCAAGTTGAGGTTGTTACAAGCCTATTTCAGGTTCTATCAAGGAAATACTACTTTAATGAGTCGGAATATATAATCTTGATCATGTTTTAATGAAGTCAAAATACTATGACATTGCGATTTTGAGTCAGTTAAGGCTCTAAACTAAAGGGAAGTGTAACCGCAGCGGCAGTGCCGTATTACCCTGTTCCGCTAAATAGCGCGAATGCTTGCTGTATGTAGCCGCTGCAGGGGTTTAATTTGCGACCTAGTGTCTATACGATTAAAGAAGGATAATTTATGTTCAGAGGTGTATTCTTTGAGTATAGGCAAGTTATTTAAGGTAAAGAATAACTTTTTTGTTTTGTTCAGACTCGAAAGAGGTTATTATTTTTTTCCCTCATATTTTAGATACCGTAAACCGTTCAATATACAACGATATAACCAGGTCAAAAATATGATATTTTGGTTTATGTAAAAATTTACAAAATACAATACCTACATAATATGCGGAAATTACAGGTATATTATGATTGGTGGTTCTTTAACAAATTGCACACCTAAAAGGTGTTCAATCGCTTTCCTGCACGCTCGGAGCGAATAACGAGAAAACTGGTTAAAGACACAAAATAGTTAAAGTTTTTTGTGGTTTTTTGCATAACAATAATACCTATACTTACTGATTTTCTTTATCAACTTTACGTATCCCCATCACGAAACAAGGATAGTTTGGTTCGGGAATTTGAACCAATATCTGACGGCGCAGTCTTGCGAATTGTTGCGGTTAGTAAAAACGAATTACAATGCAATGCAATGCATGAAATTATATAAATCATATGATTTTTACATATACATATTATAATAGAAGTATTGTAATTTGTACATGTAGGTAGTGAATGTTGTGGATCACATTTTTATGATACCTACATATAAAATTGTAGATGATATCTTTACGATAATAGGACTCAACACGACTTAATTAAAATTAAGTCGGATATTAATATGGTCGTACGTACCTACTATTAAAACCTCACCGTTTAGGAAGGTGGTAACCAAAACGGAATAATCTTACGAAGCTGAGTGAGTTTGCTAACAAAAACCTCATTGGAGAGTAAATGGTTTTAACCCAATTGAATTATCACGAAACTAATATTCCTGTTTATTGAAAGCATGAACCGATATATACTGAAGTAATACAAACAACGACTTAAATTTTGATTTATAGTTTCCTAGAGAAACTTCATATCATATATATATACACATATATATATACGAAACGAAAATATTTTTTTTTTTTCGTAGGCTATATCGATGAAATAGGCTTAATCTTATTAAATACCCTACGCTGCTCCGCTTTAACAGCGCCGAGTTACGTGACATAAATCGCGTGTAAATTTGTATAATTTTGCTCCGTTTCAACAATTATGCCACAAAAATTGTGTCAAATAAGCTTGCTTTAACAGCGTTGAGCTTTAACACATTAATTATGTCAAGGATCGTCCGCTTTAGCAGCGTTGAGGTACTCCACATTAATTGTGTCGAGGATTCCAGAACTTTGCTCCGCTTTAACAGCGTTGAGGTACTCCACATTAATTGTGTCGAGGATTCTAGAACTTTGCTCCGCTTTAACAGCGTTGAGGTACTCCACATTAATTGTGTCGAGGATTCTAGAACTTTGCTCCGCTTTAACAGCGTTGAGGTACTCCACATTAATTGTGTCGAGGATTCTAGAACTTTGCTCCGCTTTAACAGCGTTGAGGTGCTCCACATTAATTGTGTCGAGGATTCTAGAACTTTGCTCCGCTTTAACAGCGTTGAGGTACTCCACATTAATTGTGTCGAGGATTCTAGAACTTTGCTCCGCTTTAACAGCGTTGAGGTGCTCCACATTAATTGTGTCGAGGATTCTAGAACTTTGCTCCGCTTTAACAGCGTTGAGGTACTCCACATTAATTGTGTAGAGGATTCTAGAACTTTGCTCCGCTTTAACAGCGTTGAGGTACTCCACATTAATTGTGTCGAGGATTCTAGAACTTTGCTCCGCTTTAACAGCGTTGAGGTGCTCCACATTAATTGTGTCGAGGATTCTAGAACTTTGCTCCGCTTTAACAGCGTTGAGGTACTCCACATTAATTGTGTCGAGGATTCTAGAACATTGCTCCGCTTTAACAGCGTTGAGGTACTCCACATTAATTGTGTCGAGGATTCTAGAACTTTGCTCCGCTTTAACAGCGTTGAGGTACTCCACATTAATTGTGTCGAGGATTCTAGAACTTTGCTCCGCTTTAACAGCGTTGAGGTACTCCACATTAATTGTGTCGAGGATTCTAGAAGTTTGCTCCGCTTTAACAGCGTTGAGGTACTCCACATTAATTGTGTCGAGGATTCTAGAACTTTGCTCCGCTTTAACAGCGTTGAGGTACTCCACATTAATTGTGTCGAGGATTGTAGAACTTGCTCCGCTTTAACAGCGTTGAGTCTCTCCACATTCATTGTGTCGAGGATTGTAGAACTTTGTTCCGTTTTAACAGCGTTGAGTTTCTCCACATTAATTGTGTCGAGGATTGTAGATCTTTGCTCCGCTTCAACAGCGTTGAGTTACTCTACGTCAATTTTGTTGATGATTGTACAACATTGCTTCGCATTAACAGCGTTGAGTTTTTTCACATTAATAAAATCGTGTTGAGGATCGTACAACTTTGCTCCGCATTAACGGCGTCTCCTATTACATATTCTACAGGAATTGTGTAGAATGTAATAAAATTTTACTCCATCAGGTTGTTTTTACCATGATGAGACTTCTCTTCAATAGTAGCATTCCGATTATCAAGATATAAAACACTCCACGTGTCTGTTCTTTATTATAACAATTATTTACAAAAATAGTAATTCTCTTGCTGCTGTAGCGTACTGGTCAATATTTCGTTATCCTACAGTAGAATCGAAGACACCTGCCACTTTTTTATTACAACGTTCTACTCAAAAAGGAAAAACTTACCGTATTAACCATTACCAACCACTTGAATTATTGTTTGGTCTCAGTATAAATCTGTATGTATATTTTATAACAAGATTTCTTTAGTACTAATCTTGCAATGAAGAAACTACTGATAGCTTGTTTTACTAATTATACAACTTGTTTTTGTCTTCCTTTTTTACTTCGATATGAAATACAGGCATATCTATAGTATACAATCACTATGCAGGGATTCGTCAGTAGAGTTCAATTAAATGAACGAAGTATAATTTAAAGCAGGTATATTCAAGTAATGTTAAAATTATATCGACGATAATACACACTCCAGTGTTTTGTTTCACCTAAAAGGTTATTGAAAGTAATTTCATTCTTTATTAATGTCGTTCCTCACTTGGACACGCACAGCATGTCATGCATAAGTCCAATCTAATAAAAATATTCATATAATATTTACATAATAGTACCGTTTTATTTTATTAGGCACTCATGTATGAAGCTAATTATCAGGAACCCATAGGAGCGTACGGATTTGACTTCGATATTTTATTTTATTTTTCCTACTTATATGTAGTATTACAATTCTCTAAACATCTGCTAGTAAATATATGTAATCTTCGATTTGGATACGAAGTATAATTAATAATCAAACGAACTTACCTGTGAAGTTTGATTGGAATTATACGAGTATCCAAATCGAAGATTACATACTCCCACCCTCCCAGACCCTAAAAATTAAAATAAAATCGTCTCTGGTCCTAACACAAAAATATCTATGTGCTCTAAAATAATGATCAACCACGCCGCTGGGAGCGCTGCCGTTCCTAATTACCCGGCGGGCGAGAGCGAGAACAGTTTTTTTGAATAATATTATAACTCTAAATGTGTGACAAGGACAGCACATAACCGTGTACTGCTGCTAGTAAATATATGTAATCTTCGATTTGGATACTCGTATAATTCCAATCAAACTTCACAGGTAAGTTCGTTTGATTATTAATTATATTTAGCAGCAATCATATCAGAATGCTTAGAAATCAAGGAAAAGTAACATAAGAAATATAGCTAAAGGAAAACCGATGTCAAAAATTCAAGAAAAAAACCAACTCCATAGAAGGCCAAGCCAGGGATCGCACCTGGGTCTTCAGCTTACGCGGCTAACGCCATTGAATTTTAACCTGTATAAATCAAAGCCGGGGAATTCTTCAAATCTTGAAATGAAACATTTTATGTGTGGCATGAATCACTTAACTCTGGAGCGCTAAAAACTATTTTTACGATCCATCTTCCCCCTCTTCACCATTTAAGGCGATGATGAACGATACATTCATAAAACGGGCGATAAAGCGGGCTTCTAAATTAGCGGGTCAAGTTTATTTGCAATCACGGCGTCGAGAACAGCGGGTGGCCGCTCTAATATTAATCTCGAAACTTAAGTGCTTCTTATTAGTGTGGGGCCATGAGAATGGCGTTTTTATCAGCTAAGTTTTCTCGTGATTTGCTAGTTTCAAAACTAGCCAACTTTCTTCAAGGGACAAGTTTGCCTTTGTACTTACTTTACTTTTGTACATTTGAATTAACAAGTGTATTGTACATTAGAGCGTTGGTGGCCAGCGGTAAAAGCGTGCGGCATGCGACTTTCAATCCGAAGGGCGCAGGTTCAAATCCTGGCTCGTACCAAACAGTTTTTCGGAACTTGCGTACGAAATATCATTTGATATTGACCAATCGCTTTTCGGTGAAGGAAACCATCGTGAGGAAACCGGAGTAATCCCAATAAGGCCTAGTTTACCCTCTGCGTTGGAAGATCAGAGTTTTTTTTTTAAATCTGGCTTTTACTCCTTGCTTATTGAAGCAACGTGTATTTCCCAATGTCGAAGTTTGAGACTTTCACACGCAAGGAGAATGTTCGGTGTGTTTTTTTTTTTGGTAGGATGAGGTTGGGATTACTTGGGATACCTAAAAACAAAATAAATAAAAAATTATGGATGTCACACACAACCACATGAGCACACGACATAAACAAGAGTTAAGCGAAAGAGCGGGAAGCGGGTGACAGGGTATTAGTCCAAGATGAAGGAAGAAAGATAAGTGGAAAATAATGAAAATATAATATATTACATGTATAGAAGTGAAGTGTATCAGCACACTTAAGATAGATATTAGAGTTTGATATTATGGACTTGTATATATTTCATGAGAATACGTAAGTGAGTCCATGAAACAAAGTAGCGAGCTGAAGCAAATGGGCCGCGAAATATTGTCAGGCAATACGTCGTAAAGCGAATAACTACATTTAGAGCACGCAAAGAAGATGTGGTCCAGATTGCCCTCGTATACCTATTCCACATTCGCACAATGAATTATCCCAAACCCTAATCTTGGACAGAAAAACAGGCGTGCAGACCTTGCCCAGGCGTAAACGACAGATTGTTGATGTCACCCATTTCGGTGATTTACGGAATCGGTAGAACCAAGATTTACGAGGAATTTTGGGTTGTATACAGCCGTAATACCGTCCCACTCGTAGCCTGGAGCAGTCCCACTGGTTTTGCCCTGCATCAAATAGGTCAGTCTGTGCACAACTCAGTAAATCGGTAGTATAAAGTATGTTATGCTTGGTATCTCCTGTCTCAATTGCTTCTTTTGTCCATGAGTCAGCCATCTTGTTGCCAACAATGCCACAGTGGCTGGGCACCCACCCAAGAACAATTTGAAGGCCCTTTGTCTCAGCTTGCCTTAACAGAGTTTTAATTTTTAATATAAGAGAGAATTTTCCTTTTATTTTAAATTGGTTACCTCAACAGCTTGTAGGCAACTTCTGCTATCTGAAAAAAATATTATTTTGTTGATATTGTGCCATTCTTTGGACGCCTTTAACGATGCACAACAAGTATACCTATTAAATGATATGATTAATATGAAATACTTTTTGGAATCTCATTTCAAATAATCAATCCACTACTCCAGTACTCCGTCATAGATATCTCAAAATCAAAATGCGTTCTACCTAACCCTTAATTTGATATCGTTTAAAATACTGGTTTAAAATCTTCGACCATCTTTTAATTATTTTACTTTCCTAACCAGACTCTTGAGTGCGGAGGAGGTTTGAACTCATGATCATCCCATTATTTTGTCAAATTAACATTTAGTGATTGTCTCAGTCCATGTAGTATTTTTTTTTATACTATCAAACAACGGTGACAAACAAGTATACGGCCCGCCTGATGGTAAGCGGTCACCGTACCCTATGGACGCCTGCAACTCCAGGAGTGTCACATGCGTGTTGCCGACCCTTTAAAAAAAAGGAGGATTCGCTGTGTTGACAGCTAAAGGGACAAGCTTTGCTCCGTGGGTCACCAGCTGTGAATCCTCTTTGAGCTCTGGCGACCTTACTCACCAACAGAAACACAACGCTATGAGTAGGGTCTAGTGTTATTAAACTGCGGTTTTCTGTAAGGTGGAGGTACTTCCCCAGATGGGCTCTGCTCCAGATTTGAGCGAGACGACATTCGTTGTACTACTTGTACTGTACCCTACCACACTAAACGATATGCATCCGCTGTGCCCATACCTCTCTTAAAAGGATTCACTGGCCTAGCCAAACTGTAGGTTTCTTGCAACTAATGGCGTGAAAATGTCTGAGTGCTCTTAACGGCTTTTAACGATCTTCCAAACTTTCTGAATGTTAAGATAAACACGGAGTCGCTTTTAATTTTATGCCCGATATTCATTTATCGAATCTTGAGTTTCAGATAAATGATCATTCTCAGGGTTCCTTACCTGTGACCATTACCCTATATACGAGTAGTTATTCGTAAGCAGTTTAAATTATTCATAGTTATAAATGTAACAAGCTACCGTTACAGCAATACGTTATTCACTAGTCAATATTAGTATACATTTCCCAGTAGAGACTCAGTAATCACTATAAATCTGGCTCTGTTTAGAAATATTCTGACTTTTATCGCAACTACCGACGGAAATACAGAACATGGATTTACAGCGTTATTTCTTATGGATTCATTTTCCGTTTCTATCTTTAATAATAATCCTGGATCCGCTCCTCCGGTCGGTCCTCGCTTGAGGACATCATTTTTTTTTATATGTGGAATGTCAAAGCAGCTTGACAAGCTTGCACAAATAGATCGTTTCCGAACGAAATAGTCAAATAAAATAAACATAAGTAAGAAATGCACGGGTTGATACTATACGTGTGGTGTGTCGTGAACTTCATCGAGCTTCAAGTGAGAATGCGGACGGTAGTAGTTGCAGTGACAACACACAAAATAAGCGAACCCGTAAGAGGGTAGATCGCTACGGCGTGTGGATAGGTCACAACTAAAAACTCGCAGCTCGTCAGTTTACTCCGTGAACATGGCGCTTGCAACAGTGTCGAAATATCGGGTGCTCAATAAAACAAACATGGTAATTGTCCCGTTTTTGATATTAGTTATAATATTTGTCCAATTTCTGTTAAATTTATCCGCTCGCTCGTTTGATCAGTGGCTCGTTATCATTACACCCCGTTATCTAACGCTCACTTTGGGGGCAAGTTAAAATAGTGATGTTGCTTAGTCGATTCATATTTATTAATCAGTCAAAATAAAATTATTTTTGTATGAATAATCTTGAGATAATTAATTCATTGCAGATGCAAGTCATCATCATCATCTGAGGCGTTACAGCCGTAGGTTGGCCTTAGCCTGGTCAAGCAAATCTCTCCAGTCCGATCTATTTTTGGCTTTTATTCTCCAACTTTGCACCCCTAAAGTTTTTGTGTCCTGTTCGACACCGTCCAACCACCTGAGCTTGGGCCTGCCTCTACTTCTGCGGCCCTCCGGCCGGCCTTCTAGAAGGCGTTTGGGTACTCTGGTCTCATCCATTCGCACCACATGCCCCGCCCATCGCAGGCGTCCTATTTTAATGGTCTGAATGATGTTCGTCTCGTCGTACATTTGGTATAGCTCGTGGTTATAACGGGTTCGCCATCTCTCATGTTCCATCACAGCTCCGAAAATGCGTCTCAGTATTTTCCGCTCAAATACTAGCAAGGAATTTTCGTCTTGATGATGATACGAACGATAAATGTTTCGTACAAAGAAGCATTAAGTGTCAAATTCATACACAGAAATATCAACACTGTTAAAATTTTAAAGGCTGGAAAAGGCACTTAACTAAACGTCACGTTCCAAACACAATTATATATATAAATTGCTGCAATTCAGCACTTTTATGGCGAAATTTTTTGGCGTGATTGAGTATCCAGTACTTTTATTCTATGTCCATGTCAATTTCTGGCAATTTTTAAAAATAACTCGATGTCGTCTCGTTTTGTAACGGCGACCCTCAGGTTTTAAAAACCCTTATTATATCACTGTTGCATAAACTACTATTGAATTTCCTCACGATGCACCATGTTTTTCTTCCAAAAAGCAAGCAGTAAATAGCAACTTGTATTTTGTACAAAAATTTTGAAAAACACCTGGGAGCAATTAAAACAAACTAATTTGTTAATTTAACCTTATTTTGTTTGTAATTAGTCGGTAATCGGACCGTGACGTTGTTTTCCCGTAAATTATGATTTGCAACCGACTTTGCTGATTACTTTTGCCAAAAACATGTTTAATGTCACCCACGGTAATCAAAATAAAGGAGAAGCAGGATTCAATATTGTTTATTGATAACTTGTGATATAACCGTCATTTGCTGATTCTGGCAGTAAACAAACGGGAACCAACCTTCGAAAAGTTACTTCTTGAATGTCTAGAAATAAAGAAATCAACTGCCTCGGGCAAGAATCAAACATGCAACTTAAGTAGATATCGCTGTAGGCGTTGGCTGAAAATTGTTCCATTCCCTTGAATATTTCATGGAAGTGGTATGGAACAACCAAATCAGCTTGAACTTTAAACGACTCAACAATTAAAGTCCGTGACCGTGCGCCTTAGAGTGGTGCCCTGCATTTTATCAATAACGCGACGCTTATCGCGTATAAAACTATAAACTTAGAAAGATATCCGATGTTTCGAGGCCGATATTGGCTTGATGGTTCCGAAGAAAAACTTATTTAAACTGTCAGCAATTTCACACATCACTATCACTACACAGTATTAAACAAAGTCGCTTCCCGTTGTCTGTATGTATGGATGCTTAAATCTTTAACCCTACGCAACGGATTTTGATGCGGTTTTTTTAATATATAGAGTGATTCAAGAGGAAGGTTTATATGCATTGCACCCGTTTTAGAAGAGTTTGCGCAATTAAGGCCTGTTTTAGAAGAGTTTGCGCAATTAAGGCCTGTTTGAGTTATCAATAACGTGTGAAAATTGTGAAAATTGAATCAATATTCTAAATTACGTTCAATATTCACTAACCAATGCGATAATCCATTTCAAATTAATTTATATTTAGCAGAAAGAAGGTTTTCATGGTTTTTAGTATTCGAACCATGTGATGATCTTAATAAACATAGTTATGAGCAATATCAAGAGCTGTTCATAAAAAGTCTTGAACTTTAAACATATAACCAACTCGCCACTTTAGGTTTCCATATCTACCCTCGAGAACACAGCTCTCGCGACCCCACTCTGGACGGCCGGTTAAGGGAAGCCAGAGGCGGAGGACTTGGTCGGACGACGGAGTCCCCCAGGAGCGCTCAGGTACGTGGGATCGCTACTCCCCAACAACTCGCCACAAACTGCCCTGCGTTAACTGATTGCACTGGTCGAAACCAGTGGGCGATGGGGTTGTCACATCCCTAATAATAGTTGTGAGCAATATCACGAGCTATTCATAAAAAGTCGAATGCAGCTCCCGAATACGTTGGTCGCCATAAACAAAACAATAATGCTGATACATGATCGCCGCGACAATATTGTTACCAAAATTAAACGTGGACATAATTGAGGAGTGCTGATGAAGCATTGTTTCGTACGGGCAATAAACCTTTAATTTAACTTACCTTTATTGACATAGTAGCACGACTTACCCTGTCGGTCGCGGCCTTCGTACAACACTGGGTTCCTGGGTTCCTGGGTTTGGAACTTCCAACATGGAAGAATAACTAAAGCATGGAAGTAGTACAACAACTGTCAAATGACAACAGTTTCTAGCGGCCTTGAAATTGCCAGTGGATTTCTCAAATGTCGTAAGTCTAACGTGGTTCTTACGACATTTGAAAAATTCACTATCAAAATGTGCGACTAATTTAAGTTGTAATGCATTGATACCGACAACCAAATTACAACGTCGTATTTAATTTGGCTGCTTGGACGAATTGCATGAAAAGAGATCAGCAAAACTGTTGACAACCTATGGAATCGGAGAAATAACAAACATATTACATCTCTTTTTGACACTTCCTTTACTTGGTAAGGAAGTGAAGGACGGGTTTATGACTTTGATGTTCTTAGTTTTGACGGGGGGCTTGGGTTCCAACACCTTGGAAGGGAGACGTAAAAGCGACTTACCGTACAAATACTTCGGTCTCATTTTGCACAGGGAAATGTGCACACCGCAAAAACAATCTGTAATGACGACACTTACATATAGAAAATGATACAACCACACTAAGAAATCTTGCACACTTCGGTCTATTGTGGCCCGGACTAGTCACAAAACAGACCCACGTATGCCCATTTGGGCTTGTATTTCGGCAGGGGGGGAAACGTTACGTATGCTGACTCCCCTACCGGCGTTGCTTCAAGATCGCGGCCGATGTAGAGACCGGTATGAACCCGCGGGCGAGACCATAACATATGCTAGCGCCCTTGAAGTATTATGATATAGCACTGCGCCAAGTTACTAAAATAAACCTCTGTGGTTATTAGAGTCTATGCAAAAAAAGAAGGTACAGCCAGCATAAATAGACATCCATCGTTAAAACATCGTTTCTCTATCGAGGATGCCTACATTTCGTGGAGAAAAGGAACATAGGAAGGAAGAAAAGCCATAGTGGAAAATAAAGAAATTATCAAAATTCAAAAATGTATTCTGCAAGTAGACCTCAAGGGCACTTTTACAAGTCAATACGCATTACAATAAAACATTTACATGGACAAACATTTACAATATATAGTGAGAAGTAAAAGTATAATCTAAATACTGATAATACAACAGCCAAAACCTGGGTAAACAATATTAAAATGTCGAGCTATTTTCGACTTTATTGACGTGAGTAACCCGCTATGAGAATTTTAATATTAAAATAAATGTGTAATATGGCAAGAGATGTATAGTCTCTATAGTTAATAATAAATTATGTTTGGGAGATGTAAAAGGTCCCCCAACGTCAAAACTCTATCCCTTTAGGAACGGGCAAAAATATATTTAAGTACAAGTACAAAGACTAAGTCAGGCATTGCTAAATGCCAGAATTGCCTCTTTTAAAAATAAGTACAGAAAGAAGAAGTCATGGGAAGAAAAGTTTTTTTCTCCTTAAAAGAATATTTGAGTTTTGATAATATAATAAATTAGAGTATTGAGATATTATTCTAAACATTTCCCCGGTAGTCCCAGTACCGAACTTTTATTCGGTAGATACCTAATACGGGGACGCTCCCCATTAATGTGGACGGACCAAGTAAAAGCCCTCACGGAGGCACCCCTAAACCTGTGCGCGCGAAATGCCCCGACAAGGGAGAAATGGCGGGAGACAGTAAAAAGGGCTGTTCAGCGACCTCTATGACCACGACTACTCTGCCAAAGAGTATACGACTAAGAAGAAGATCTAATACAATATCGGTCTTTGATATTTTTGTTATGACTTTCTCACTTATGATTCGACTCTCGATTGTCCATTTAAAGTACTCGGTCGAGGCCTCTTCGTCTTCTCTTCTTCTTCAGCGTGTTTTCGCCCAGTTCCCATTCGCGTCTCAACTTTTTCTCTATTTTGAGCGGTTTTTTGTGTCCTGTTGTCTCCTTTATGTCATCGGACCATCGGGCAGAAGGTCTGCGTACACTTCTTCTGCCTCGCCGGGACCTCCATTCTAGAACGCGCCTACTACGCTCGTCGTGACGTGGGACACATACCCGACCCAGGATCATCTTTTAACCTGGCGACGCTGTGACCCACGTCAACCATTTTCTTGCATTTCATGCCTAAAGTACAAATACCCATATTTAAATGCAGCATGCTAATAATATAATAGAAACTAAACTTTGATAATCTATTCTCTCACTAAATTATTAAAACAGTTGTCCAAAAGTTCCAGTCATGGTCGACGTGGAAAACATTCGACGTTGCCAAAACTTCAACTTAATTAAAAATAAATACAAAAGGGTAGAGTCCAGCTGTCGCTTTATGAAAGTGGCAAACTATGAGACGACTGGCGTGGCGACGGATTTTCGTGAAACAATCGCGCCGCAGGGGAGCCGTATTTTTGGCTAGACGTTGGGCCCGGGAGAAGGCGGTATCCTGTTTTTTTGTTGAGTGACCGGTTTTGGCTAGACGTTAATTGGGCCCGGCGGTTTTCAACCTGTTTCGTGTGTCAAAGTGAACACGGTGAAAAACGCTACGTACATTTAGGTGATTTTGCCGGTCATACGTAACAACTTTTACTGTGGGGGCAACTCCGAAAACGCAATAAAATGTTTGACTGTTTAGGCCAAATATTTTTTCTTAATGTAAATTACTTTCACGTCTCAAGAGTTTAAAATACTCGTAGAGTCAAACCACGTTATTTCTGCCGAGCAAATGACCTGTCAAACTTAAAAGTGTTACTTACACGTCAAACTTCTATACTAGCGTCCAACTTCTGTACTTATAGGCTCTGTGAGCTGTAGACCTCTTGAGATGGTACTAGTATTGGCACAAAAGTAGTAAGCTCCTTTGGGGTCTTTGGCGCTTAGGACACCAATTCCCGCCATTTTGAAAATTTCCAAAAACTGAATCGACTTTTTTTTTATGTAATCAACATTTTTTTTATAAAATTTCACAAGAATCGGTTGATAAATCCGACCTGTAGAGGAGAACAAATGGACAGACAGACGAAAGCATTTTTGCCCAAGCTGAAACCTCTCTCTCTTCGCTTGCTTCGCTAGCTCACTCGATCAACAATTATGACGTTTACACATGTACATCACACTTTCACATTCTGTGCTATCAAAAATCTAGGAAACTTAGCATAGACGAACTCTAGCTAAAATGTTTCGGATCGATTCGCGACCCTTATTCATGAGCGCGCGCTTGGGACAGTTGTATTTTACAATTATAGACGTGAGTAACCCTATACAAGTATTTTTCTACTCCAGCACTTCTATCTGTCAATTAAATATCTGACAGCGATATTAAAAAAGTATACATTATAACGTTGTCTATGGTATTCTATAAAAACACGGCTCCTATGGATTTTCATACAATATATGAGCACTGTTATTGTTTTTTTTTGTTATATCATCACCATCGCACCGCTCGCCGTCGGCAGGGTGTTCACCCGCATACCGTGGAGCCACCCGCGGACGCTCCGGCTGTGGAATGAGCTGTTTTCCCAAAGGACTACAGTATGGGGCTCTTCAAACAAGGAGTGCAAAAGTTTTTAAAGGGTCGCATGTAACACCCCCGGAGTTGCAGGCGTTCATAGGCTACGGTGACCGCTTACCATCAGGCGGGCCGTATGTTTGTTTGTCGTCGTAGTATAAATATATATATATATATAGTGGGCACAACATCTTTCCTATTCTGCCACTTTTCTAGATTATGCTTTTTACGCTATTTTAGCTGTCGTAGAAAAACTAGTGTAAACAACAGCTCATAATTAGTTCTTAAAACTCTTATTATATCACATGTTGCATAAACTACTATTATATATTAACCACACCAATTTCAATAGTGGTTAGATAAGATAAAAACAACATTTGTCAACATCTCTATCTAAGACTTCTAAAAAGTACTTATTGTTCTTAATTTACCTTCAAGCAACACAGGAGGGGAGTCGGCATGTACAGTTTCTCCTCTGTCGAATTACAAGCCCAAATGGGCATACGCAAGTCTCTGTGACTAGTCCATACACAAAGAGAGGTATGGTCACAGCGGATGCATATCGTTTAGTGTGGCAGGGCACAGCACAACGAATGTCATCTCGCTCAAATCTGGAGCAGAGCCCATCTGGGGAAGTAACCTTACAGAAAACCGCAGTTTAATAACACTAGACCCTACTCATAGTGTTTCCGTTGGTGAGTAAGGTCGCCAGAGCTGCAAGAGGATTCACTGTGTTGACAGCTGGGTACCCACGGAGCAAAGCTTGCCCCTTTAGCTGTCAACACAGCGAAGCCTCCTTTTTTTCGTCGGCAACGTGCATGTAACACCCCTGGAGTTGCAGGCGTCCATAGGCTACGGTGACCGCTTACCATCAGGCGGGCCGTATGCTTGTTTACCACCGTCGTAGTATTAAAAAAAATAGATCGAAGTGTGCAAGATTTGTTAGTGTAGTTGCATCATTTTCTTGTTTAGCTAGTTAGTGTTGTCGTCATTACAGATTCCTGTTTTTCGTGGGCGCGTTTCCCCGCAAAAAGTTACAGAATCTTTTGTACCGTTAGATGTCGCTTTCCGTGCCCGCGTCACCAGCGATTGCTCAATTATATAATGTTCGGAATGGCCCATGCACTTTTGAACGTGTGTGTGCCTATACAAAAAGTAGCTACAACGACGGGACGGAACGGTAGGACAGTGCAAGTTCATGTACCTGCTTTATGCAGTATAAAACGAGCGAGCTTATCGCCAACAAACTGCCCCGCAGTTTGGCGTAACATTGTTGTATGGTACATGTATGTATATTTTCATGTTATTTCAATAAAAAAAAAAAAAACGTCTCCCTTCCATGTTGGAAGCCGGTGTTCATCGAAGTAATTTAAACTAAGTTTAAGAGACGGACCCCAATGACTCGTGCTAAAGTTCCGTCAGTAAGCAACCTCATAAAACTCAGGTCGTCCATTAAACGGCCGACGCGTCGAGACGGTTCGACAACTTTCAACTCTCCTCTTATCTCGCACACGGTGACACAAATATACCTACAGGGTGAAAACAGAAATTTATTATTAACTATAGACTATGTATTCTGTAAAATTAATTTAGTATTAAGCTAACGAAATTTACAATTTTCAAATTGAAAGAAAAATGGAAAAATTCCTAGCGTCCTCAAAATCAAAATTAATTTAGTAAGTATGGGGTAGCGCATTGTTATCCATGATTTCTAAAATGTCTTAGAACCGATCCCTTACTAGTGTTTCACACTTTCAGTAAATGTCGCTACACGTCTCCCTAAGGCGTATAATATAACCAAATGAAAGGAATAGTGGAAACATTCGCCATTCGATCTAACCGTTGTTCAGAGAGGTCGTGGGTTGGAATCACGCGGGGAATTTTTCCATTTTTCTTTTTAATTGATGTAAAAAACATTTATTTTCGAAATATATACAGTAAGTGTAACTTACCTAACTACCTACCTCTACCTACCTTAAATCTAAAGTAGGTCCTTGAGGCATGGTACCTAGGATGCTGGCGGCATTTCCTCGTTGTATCGCAATGCTGATACGTTGTACGAGGAAGCCACCAGCTCTTTTGAATTATATAATTTTAAAATTATACAATTCTGTGTTCAATTTAATTATACTAGTGTGGGATGCTACCTGCTTAGATACGCTGGCACCGTCCCATCTCCAACGAACTAATGTAAAAGCGGGCGGAGCGGCTGAATGCGCCGAAATTTTAAAACGTAATAAATATGAAAGCCTAGGCGGAGAGTACCTTTTTGTACCATTCGGGGTCGAAACTCTTGGTCCATGGGATCCCAGCGCACGCAAGTTTTTCGTAGAAATCTCAAAACGTCTGGTTGATGTTACTGGTGACCGAAGAGCTGGTGGCTTCCTCGCACAACATATCAGCATTGCGATACAACGAGGAAATGCCGCCAGCATCCTAGGTACAATGCCTCAAGGACCTATTTTAGATTTAAGGTAGGTAGAGGCTAGGTAAGTTACACTTACTGTATATATACCAAGGGTTAAGTTTAAGGTCGATATAAACATACTTATTTATTCTTCTATTATACAATGTAAATGTATATATCACACTTTATTATACACACTTTTAAAAAAATATTACAACAGAATGTAGGTTCATGATAGGAACACAAATAGAGGTAAGGACTCTTCCAGAAATCATGTGACACATTACGGGGGAAGGAGGTAAAAAAATATCACGAATTATCACAATCAGGGGGGGGGGAGGCAAAAAAGGCTACTATAAAAGTGCCGGTATAAAAGCGCACATTTAATGAGAAGATTTTGTTGATGTCTGCACTTTGCACTTGACTGTACACTTTTTGGAAGAACCCCATAAGTACTGTAGTCATTTTGGAAAACCTTGGCAAGGAGCTCATTCCACAGCCGGCGAGAGTAAATTACTTGGAAACCTTACAGTGCGCGAAGATATAGGTTGAAAGGTGAACGGGTGAACAACCTGTCGATGGCTGGATGAATGGTTTATCCTCATTCAATTTAACAACCTGTATATAGAACGACAGACGTTGAAACCCTCAAGAGATTGCAAAGTTGTCATTTACACTTACGGGCTACTTTTGAAGAAGTCACTTTGCAAACTTATAAAATGTCTGTGACTTCTCCCCTGCTCGTAAGTGAGATTGTTCAGATTTATTTTATCTGTCGTATCGTTTCAAACTTTCGATCTCATTCCCAGTTTTAGGGTTACGAAGGTTTATAATCGGACCTTTACTAAAGCTGTCCGTCTGTCGCTCAGAATGCTCTATCTCAAGAACCTAAACAATGTAGAAAGCTGAAATTTTCTCAGTTGTATTTCTATAACCACTATCGCACCAAATGTGTCACGTATCTGATATGAAAGTAGAGTGTTTAACTCGGATGAAATACACATTTCAGTCTCGGACAATCAGCGGTCTCACTGTGTTCGAGGCCTAAAATAGCTTTTTCCCATGGTTAGCAATCTACTGTTATTGTTACAAGCGTGGGGGCCTTTATCCGGCAGCGGACGTCTATCGGATGAATGATCATGGTGATTGTTATAATCAGAATCCTATGTATAAGAAAGAGACTGGCGCTAGTAAATTGTGACACCAAAGGATCCTCGATTTACATCTACTATTTACACTTTAACATAAGAAATTGCAATCTCCGTGTAAACGAAATGCACTCCCCAGGTGGAACCTTTGTGCCAACTTTGTGATAAGCAGTATTAAATTCAAGAAATGTTTCCGGTTGCCCCTTAATCTTAAGCGGAAAATGTATTACTGCGATACGCGATTTATATTCTACTTGGTTAGTAAAGTGAACATTCTCAAGCGTACGAGTTTATACATTTTGTTTGCATTGGTAATAGACCTGAGATTTTGAAGAACTAATTATGAGCTGTTGCATACACTAGCTTTTCTACGACAGCGAAAATAGCAAAGCGTAATCTCAAATGATGACAGAACTTTTCGTATGCCAACTATACGAATAAATAAATACTATGGGACAATCTTACACAAATCGACCTAGTGGCTTGTGTTATGGGTACTAGAACTCAGAAACAAATAGTCGTGATAAACACACAAATAAATTCCCAGACCAGGTTATTTAATCATTTCCAAAATTTTTATAAACGATATGATATGATATTTCATGTCCATATCGACTTTATATTAATAAAACTACAAAATAGAATATAATGGTTTTTTTTTTAATAGGCGTAGTGGCAGAATGTCATACTCATAATGAACCAAAATGTCATAATGGCTTAAAGTATTGTTGCTGTGCTCACAAATCTATGTGAAGTGAATTAAAAAATATTACTTCCCGGCCTAAGCCTTCAATTTTGTATGAAATTCCATTACAGTTCAAGCCTGTTATAACGAACGCAATGACGACATTTCATTGCATGTTTGAGAAAAAAAATATTTAAAAAAACAGTACTCTTATTTCACTTAAACTGATCCTTAAAATAGTAGGTAATTAGAAACTGTCAACTCTTTTGACATTAAAGAGCCTTCATCGTCCTTAAACGGTGAACGAGTTTCAAAGAGTCTGTCAGCAGGATATTACGTCGGGCGCTTAATTAACTAAAAACCCGTTGATTGGATACAAATCGGAACAGTTCTGGTAAATAATGTGGCACAGTAACGAGCTTAATCATTTCAATGTGGCATTGATCTGTGATGTGTTAAGTCTATTTGATCCGTTTATACGAAACGCGCTAAATTATATTTATAGCTCTCACTCTTTAAACTTTCGCGTTTTGTACACATTATTATAAAACATAGAACATTGCGAATACAGTTAATTTACCTTAATCCTGACATCCTAGTATGTCGCCGACATTGTCAGCGTGGTGAAACAGGCGGCTGGCGTCCGGATATCAAAATTCAGAATTCATTGACACAGATAAATAAATTAATTGAGGCCTATGTACTAATAGCCTGCCGTATACATTCGGGCATATCCACCAGATCTGCCAATCAATTTATCAAGCAATTATTCGGTGGAGACCCGGCGGGCATACCCTCTATGCTAATACGATGGATTTCCCAAACGTACATGGCCGGTTAATAGTGTACTATGTATAGGACACGAGAAGCCAGAACGATAAAGCGTCTAATTTCCATTAACATTACTTGCATTATTGCCAAGGGTCAGTAATTTGCGGTGGTATTTTCTTAATTATACTAAATGTTGTTTTTGCAATTATAATTAGTGAACATTTTCACAAAATTACTTAGACGTTTTCGAACGGCCCCAATACGTACATTGTAAGTCAGAAACCCGTTATTGTCTCTTATTGTAATGGCCGCTCCACACAATGGGCTATGATGGGTAATGATAAGGGACGCAGTTATGAGTAAGAGGGTTTACGCAATACTGGCATCTCTTTCTGCTGTATAGCTACGTCGCGTATAATCGCCCATGATGGCCCACCGTGATTAGCGGCCATCACGTTTATACCATGACAAGCCAGCTCTGTCGGTCAAAAACCGCTAGAAATTCAAAATTTGTATTGACCGGCCCATAGAAATTTTAAATTTTGTATGGTTTTCTACACCACACGATTGCCTGAACGTGAATGGCATATGACATATGAATATCATGTCGAATACTCATACCTACTCCGTTTACACACTAGGATAAGTTTTATCAAATAAAGCAGAAGTACTTAGTGATTATCTCCAAAGTCTAGCTAACTAGAATACTAACTTTATTTGAGCTAAGAAAAGCAAATCAATGAAAACCGGTTCAAAGCTTTGAATCTATGATATCCACCGTATAGATTCAAAGCTTTGTAAGCGCCATAAACTCCAGTTCGGGTATTTCGTTCGTTCCCTCATTTTGTGATAATTTCTGGGAAAATGCTTGCCGGTGATATACCCAGGAAACATTTTCGAGAAGACAAAATATCCAGGGGCACAATTTGGGGCCTAGTTCGGCGATAAAGAAACTTATAAGAATTATTATATTCTTATAAGTTTCTATACTATACTTATTTTTTTAGGATTACAAATATCGTGCGATTTTAACGAATTAAAATAATATTTATTATAGGTATATATTTATATTTTACCGTTAAAGCTAACAATATTATAATTAAAGATAAAAAGTGTACAAGAAAAAGTCACCTACAAAAGTCCAATTACCGAAGAAATGCCCCGTCTAAAAGGTCCGCCTGCGGCATGGTCGCCATGACACTGGGGACGTTAGGTCTCTGCACAGCTATGGCGATACGCTGGGAGAGGTTGGCGCCAGCCGTACGGTCCCCCGTAGTCTCTAGATAGAGCTCTTGTAATAGTACATTACATACCAAGGCCGTTTAAGTGGGAAATGCCTCGGATCCCATGTAACTGTCGGCCGAGCGAAGCCGAGGTCGACTAACATGTGATCCGAGGCTTTCCCAGTTACCGGCCGAGGTTTGTATACTATTTTTCAGCCCGACGGAGCCGGCAGGCGGCAATTTAGTTTTGCGTAAAGTGGCGCTTACCGGCCGGAGGACTGAAAAAGACTTTGTATCAGCTGACCAGGGACCCAATGTCTGTGTCTGTGCCGTAAACTCGTAATCCTTAAGTAAGGACGAGTATTTGCGGCAATTGAGATTTTTTTAACTATAAAACTCTTGTGTAACAAGAGTTACCGGCCACCTCATTAAAAAGTTAATTCTATTTATAGGTCAATAGAATCCATTTGTGTAAGTGGCCTGTTACTGGCGATTTACATATGAAAACGCGTCGCAACTGAAGGCCTAGTATAAAAATTTTATGACATTAACTTCTCGATCGCTTTAGCGTATCGAGGGGTCAAAATATGAAAGTTGCCGGATGATTTAAATAAACGGCAAACATAATTTGAACTCTCGATACTCTAACGCGATCGAGAAGTAAGTGTCGTACAACTTTTATACTAGGCCTTCTGCAGTCCTTTTATTGCGTCATTCCTTTCGGCTGATCTAGTTCTTTTATTTTATTTCTATAATATAACCCCTCTTTTCCCGACGGGGATTAACACATAAGTTAGTAATATATTCATAAAGCTCCCATTCCTGTGGGCAACATTACACACTCTTGCAATATCCGGATATTCACATTTTAATCTTCCTCGAAAACCCATCTTGTGTTAAGTACACGTACAATGTAAGTGAGTAATTACAAGAATATTGCCCGTGTTCCTTTAAATTGCTTTGTGAAATATTGCTCCATATAATACTAATGTAGCACGTTTTATAAAGCTACTTGCCACAAATTACATCTAACCGGATGTCACTTTTTTAGATTAGCTCAACACTTGGCTGAGGTACTTTCGATGCTTCGTGGGAGAACTAGTGCATATACAAAGGATTAATAGCATTTCATCGGTGAAAGTAAAAACCTGATTTAAACTGATGATGAAACCATGGCCAGTTTTGATGTTCAGTGGCTTTTTACCTGCCTACCGGTGCAAGACTGCATTGAAATTGTTACTCGTAAGAAGAGGTTAGCTGAGCACAACATGCCTCTGGAATATGCTGAACTACTGGAACATTGCCTGACGTTGGGTTACTTGCTATGGAACAATGAATTCTACAAGCAGGTTGACGGTGTAGCAATGGGGTCCCCTGTGTCTCCTGTCGTAGCGGATATCTTCATGGAGAACTTCGAGGAGAAGGCGCTTGCTGTGGCTTCTGTCCAGCCGAAGATATTTAAAAGACACTTTTACTATAATATTACCTAGAAGTAGTGTATTAGCTTTTCTGGAGGATCTTAATTCCATTCATAGTAAAATTATATTTACTATGGAGGTGGAAAAATATTGCTCACTTCCTTCATTAGATACTCTTTTTGTACGGAATCCCGATAACTCCTTAGGCCGAACCGTGTACAGGAAACCTACACATAAATCAGTTCAATAATGAAATGAAATGATTTTTATTGCGTATTATCAATTAAGCTGGTAAATTATACAAGGTTTACATATGACGCAGGGCACAGCATTATTAGCCTTAAGTTACATAGTAACTTAAAGTTAGGTACTTAAGTCGAATTTACTTAAAACTAGATTTTTTTACTAAATATTAAGTTTCTAGCAGAAGACGAGTTTCACATAGCTTTTAACGGTAATCACCGGACTTATTTATTTATTTATTTATTTAACCTTTATTGCACAAAAGAAACCTTAACGTACAAAAGGCGGACTTAAAGCCAGAAGGCATTCTCTACCAGTCAACCTTAAGGCAAAACAGAAAATTTACTTATCATCTTCAGCTATATTTTTCGTTAAAAAATCATTTATACTATAATAGTAGTTTATGCAACAGTGATATAATAAGGGTTATACCACTTATGAACTGTTGCATACGCTAGTTTTTCTACGACAGCTAAAATAGCGAAAAAGCAAAATCTAGAATGGTGGCAGAATGTGGAAGATGCGGGTATACTCACTATAGGAATTTTAAAAAAAACAGCAATTATAATATATTGTATGAAAATCCATAAGAGCAATGTTCTTATGGAATACCATAGACAATGTTATAATGTATACTTTATTAATATCGCTGTCAGTTATTTAATTGACAGATAGGAGGGCTGGAATAGCAAAAAGCATTTAAAAGCAGGACTAAATGTTAATTTGTGATCAAGTCTTTCTTGTCTTCAAAATGAAATGGATCCTGCGAAAATATTGCTTCCATTCACGATGCACATAGACAGGTTTAATAAGTTGCTCATGGCATGGAAAAGCTACAGTATATAGGGTGAGAAATCATACGTTCAGATTCTGTAATAATAAGATTACATTCTAAGGTTCTGTGAATAAGGGATACAAAATATTTTCATCACCAAAAAAGTAGGTATGTTTTAAATTGAAATTTCGTAATTTGCAATGTATGATACATACGTTAATTTAATAACACATTTTTTTTTTATTGGCAGAAAAATATTTATTCAACAAATTAAACTAAAACATACTTAAACAAAATTTAAAACTATAAGTAACTAAACTAAAACTAATATAAAACTAGACAAAAACTATAATAGAACTAAATAAAAACTAAAATAAATCTAAAACAAGCCCCTGCCACTAGTGTTTTCTCGCTTTTTAGCCTGTAAAAAAGAACAAAATAATGCAAAAATATCTAAAATAAAACTATGATGCTGGGTGATTAGGGTTGGACATACTGGATTAGGGATGGAACAAAACATTTTCGAAAATAGTTTTATGTACTTACATTGAAAATAAAGTTTACAGCTTCATTAATTTCGATGATTGATGAATGCAGTTTTTGTGCTGTCTAATGTCTCTAAAATATATATAACTGCTGAAATCATTTGTCAATTATCATTTGGTGCCCGCGACTTCGTCTGCTTCACACAATATCTTTATAAATTGTAGCCTATGTGTTATTCTGATGTATAAGCTATATTATTGTAAAGTTTCATTAAAATCCATTTAATAGTTTTTACGTGAAAGAGTAACAAACATCCATACAAACTTTCACATTTATACCTAATATTAGTAGGAATCATTGCAAAGCACGGTACATAACAATACATAGCTGTTTGAGATTTTTTTTAAATATACTTAGCATTAGTATATTATCTTATCTATCCTTTATTATTTTTTACTTCTTTGAGCAACATAAATTTTCAACCTGTATAAGTACCATGCAAGAATGAATACAGTAATCTCAGAACGTACTATCGATATTGGAATATGAAGCTCGGGATCGGAATATTCTGTAAGATATCTGCATATCCGCTTCATGATCCGTGATACAGAATGATTATAAGAAATTGCTACCTGTTTCTAGACAGTAGATTGTTTCAGAGTAAAATTATGATTTTTTCATATTTTAAGCAGTTTTTTGTAGGTATTTAGTTTCAATTTAATATTAATTTAGTTTTATAGTTCGTACTTAATTCTGTATGTCTTATAAGTATGTAGGTACCTCTACCTACATATAACAGATAAAATTACAAAGGTGATATTAAGCAACAAAAAACAGTTTAATTATAAAGACAATTGTATTCATTTTGATACAAGTACCTATCGTGTGTTTTTAACACGCTTTTATTGTTAGGTCTATTTTATAATAAAAATATAAGTAGGTACAATTGGTTTTAAAAAAATATTGAGAATTGGATGATTAATTTCAACGGTATCAGTATCGCCGAAATAGCTCAGTTGGGAGAGCGTTAGACTGAAGATCTAAAGGTCCCCGGTTCAATCCCGGGTTTCGGCATAACATGTTTTTTTTTACAAAAAAACGTTTTTTATAAATATATTTAATGTGTATTTATGTGTGTGTTTATATGTAGTTATTGATAAAATCTTATCTCTCAAATATAATATATTTTTAGCCTCACCAATTTTACCATAAACGCAGTTATTGTTATGCAGTAAGTACAACTACTATAAACTCATAAAAAATTAAAATGGAACGGAGGTGGGCGAACGGACGCGATATCTGGGGAAGCGTTGCGGTGCGGCGCGGAAAAATGAAATGGTTGATACTCGTACCTGCACGCCTACCACGAACATCGAAAATTGGCATTGACGGGAATACCTCTTTGTCACTCCAATATGCAAGTGTGACAGAGATGGAGATACTAATCCGCAATCTTTCGATTTTCGTGGTAAACGCCCTGAGTCGGCGATCGTTCCGCGAGCGTGGAGCGGCGCGGTTTCTTGTATAATAAATAGTACCGGGATTAATTATAAATCCCGGGATTGCCATAAAACTCAATACCAGCATTGCATGCACTAGTATCAACGGTATGTTTCTTGACCATGGCATTTGACGGGAAAGCGGCATACCGCGGTGCGTGGCATTTTATCGCGACGCCACGCGCGATAAAATGCCACGCACCACATTGCTATCGCGCTCGCCCACTTAATACTCCGCCTTATCAATCTGAATTATCAGTTAATGTAATTAATGTCTCATATAAGATAGGTAAATGAACTAGGTACGCGATTGTTATTCATTGAAATGACTTAAACACTTTAGAACGGATTAATCGCGTTTATTAACACCATGACCCTATGTTGCGAGCCCTTTACAGCACTCTTAAGTATGCGAATTCTCCCCGTCAATCAAAAAAAGTTACTTGTGTACCGTTATGGTATTATACCGGTCATGGTGTTAATAGACGTGATTAATCCGTTCTAAAGTGTTTAATTTCAATAGGTACTATGTATTAAAATACTTATATCGGGCTACTCACGTCAATATAGTCGAAAATAGCTCGGGAACAGTCCGTGTCCCTTATTCATGATAATATGTCTGATTCTCACGGGTGTTTTCTAGGTAGGTATTATATTTTGAGATAATAATACAAAAACTCTTCGTAGTGTAAGTATATTGTTCTTAACAGCGACAGTACACTTGGTCTTAATAAATTATTAACATTATCATACTAAATTTGTTTACAATTAGTTATTACTTTAAATAATATAAAGCGATTAGTCCCCTATTATAAGGTTAAAATTAATAAATAATAAAAAAACTAATTTTTTACATGAAAAACACATTCTATGTACGCTAATTAATACTATAATTTTGTTATCTTTTTTCCAAATAATAATATGATTTTAGTCTGAGATCGAGATTTTTACATTGTTGTAAATAATATTATATATAATTGCTTAAATTATACTAAAGTCCATTTTTCATTTAGGAGACTAAACTGACAACCGCAAAATAACTACTAATGCTGGTCACCGATTACGTTTACTTTTTTGGTGTATCTGTAAATAACCGACACAAATAATATACTTAGTCAGAATTTTCAATGTTTTTACTAGTGTGACACAAATGTGTAACAAAAAAGAATATCTATTTGTATTTTACTTTCAAACTACAAGACATTGTTAAAATAAAAGCTTGAGTACTGTCAAGCTCTTTAAAATATTATGTATGTAGAAAGATACCAAATATCTCCCCAGAAGCTAACATTTTTATACACACCTATCTACTCAATTATGTTACAGATACTTTCTTCCACATCTACTAACGTGTACCTTAAGTACTCCCAAATCTTTTCGGTTAGAATCGGTTGCGGTTCATCACTATTTATTTGATGTAAAAAACAGACAACTCAGGAAAAATCACTTTAGTCCACTTCCGACCAATTCCGACCGCGCTCTCTATCCTCAACTCAATGCTGAACGAACATCCCGAATGCGATTTGTTTCATACAAAATGGTTATATATTATAGATAAATGTAAGAGAGTGATAGAGTCATCGAAATGTATGTTTTAACTACCTACCTAATGTATCATTTGTAATTGTATGTGTTTTTGTAGCTTAACATTTGTAACGCTTTGGCGTTTAGCTGTAAGTTATGAATGTGTACTGAATAAATAAAATAAAATAAAAATAAAATAAAAAAATAGTCACCGGAATGGAAAAAATGGGCTTTATACAAATCATAATTTTATTATGTAATTCAAATATTGATGGAATTAGAAATAAAAGAGACATTAAAACTAAATTGACTTAGCGCCATTTGCGCTTACCTGGGTTAACCGCTAACCTGGCGTTAACTCCGGGTTACTTGGCAAAAACCTGGATATGCGAGTGGCATTTAAAATTAATCCGCTTATCAAAATGTTAAATTCGTTAATTTTATTTTAACATTTAATTGAAGGTAAAACATTTATTGCCAACATAAATACAGTAAGTGTAACTTACCTATCTACTTACCTCTACAGACCTTAAATCTAAAATAGGCTCTTGAGGCATTGTACCTAGGATGCTGGCGGCATTTACAAGTTGTATCGCAATGCTGATACGTTGTGCGGAAGCTACCAGCTCTTCGGTCACCAGTAACATCAACCACGTTTCGCGATTTCTACAAAAAAACTTGCGTGCGCTGGGACCCCGTGGACTTAAAGTTTCGACCCCATAGAACAAGATGGTACTGAGTCATTAATGATTAACGGATTAACAGATGCTGAGCTATGCACTGGACAGAAATTAATGGTCCAACAAGTCCTCAGTCTGTTTAACCTGCAAATACATGGCTTCACTGTTGTTCCTCTTTTTGGCGGGCTGCTCCCGCGCAAACTCGTACCCTCGGGACATGAAGTGGAAGACGGCGATGGACACAAACATCAGGCCTGTGTAGAAGAAGAATTGGTTTTCCTGCGAAAAACAAAACTATTTAAAAAAACAGGACATTCTTACACAAATTGACTAAGTCCCGCAGTAAGCTCAATAAGGCTTGTGTTACGGGTACTCAGGCAACGATATATATACGAGTAATATACAAATACATAGAAAAAATCCATGATTCAGGAACAAATATCTGTGTTCAACATCATCACACAAATAAATGCCCTTACCGGGATTCGAACCCAGGACCATCGGCATAGCAGGCAGGGTCACTACCAACTACGCCAACGGGTCGCATTTTAATGCGATGCAGTCACCATCAGGGCAACTTAGTAATGCTTAGCTATCACGTGATTTTTTTTAATAGAAATTGACGGATCGTCCCGTCTCGCCCCCTCCCGTCCCGTTTTAGTGTGAGTCATCTTTTAGGGAAATATTATCATTGTTTATTTTTGTATTTATTGAAAAACCACTAATTGACTCGGCGACTGTGCCCTCAACTGTATTACAAACTTAGAATTAAATTAAACTATCCTTATCAAAATATTAAATACAAGTTACAAAAAATTACAAGTAAAGGTGTCATTTTTATACTCACCTATCCACTCAATTATGTTACAGATACTTTCTCTCTACATCTACTAACATATACCTTAAGTACCCCCAAATCTTTTTGGTTGGAATCGGTTGTGGTTCATCACTATTTATGAAATGTAAAAAACAGACAACTCAGGAAACATCATTTTAGTCACCGGAATGAAAAAATGGGCTTAATACAATTTATATTAAAACTTAAATAAAATAATCTACTTAAAAAACATTTACATTGTTAAACATAATTATTAAACGGGTCTAACGCGAATTAACTTGTTTACCTTGTTTTGCTGGGACATCAGTCAGCCGCGACCATGACCAGTGAAACCTGTGTCGAAACGTCGGTAAATAAGGTAAACAAGTTAATTCGCGTTAGACCCGTTTAATAATTATGTTTAAATATGTGTTCAAATCGCGAAAGTTTTAAATGTTATATTTACATTGTTATTTTTTAATTTTGGTCTGATTCTTGTTCTTTTATCTGAGCCCGAATGAATTATAAATAAATATAGATACAAAAAAACCATGGCGTTTTAAGGATGACTCACACTGACCCGGGACGGGCCGGGCCTCGCCTGATGTGTCAATATCTATAGAAAGCGTCACGTGTGCCACGAAGGTCACGTGACACTTTCTACAGAAACTGACAGATCGTCAGATTCATCCTTTATGCATGAAAGGTTGAAGGCGCCTGCCTGCTGTAGGTATACTGACCTGACTGTAGTTGGCCAGGAGCCTTGTGACGACGATGATGATGACGTTCCCCACGGCTTCAGTCAGGATCCACACGGCTGTCATGACGGCTTTCATGCTCTCGGGGGATTCCTTGAAAGCGAACTCGTTGCCCGTGACAGCGAAGAGGACCTTAGGAGGAAATAAACACCGTTACATTACATTTTCATTGTAAGCATAGGTACTGAGACTTAATGAGCTGTATTAAACCCATGGTCGTAATGGAATTTCATACTATTTTACCGCCCGCCCTGGCCTCCCGGAGAACCTATGGCGTGCCCACGCGCACACCGCACGTAGCCGCCGCTAATCGCGGAGTACTCCGATCTGTGCTACTACACTACCGCAAATAATAAGTAAGTTTAATTATTTGATCGAAAATGTGATAAATAACATTGCATGTAACACGGGCGGTACAAGAATTGATGATGATGATGTCCTCTTATCCCTCATCAGGGACATAGGGCCCTAAGAAGTAGTTTCCATTTGGCTCGATCATGGGCAGCGTCTTCGAGTTCCTTCCAGTCCAGGCCAAGGCCTATACCACGAAAATCGAACGATTGCGGATTTGTATCTCCATCTCTGTCACACGCATATTGGCGTGACAGAGAGGTTTTGCCGTCAATGCCAATTTTCGATGTTCGTGGTAGGCCTGCAGTTGACGCAGCCTCCTTGTCAACCGTACGCCTCCAGGTACAAGAATGAATTAATTAATTATTTTTCCCAACTCATAAAAGGGTTTTTTCTGTTCTAGCTAGGAGGGATTAAAGTGGCACTTTTCTGTTTCAGGACTAAACATTTTTACATTTTCGGGCATTAACTATTTTTTTGTACGGACTTAGTCAGAACACGTAACCTCCGGTTTGTAGGTAACCAGTTGTGATGGAACAATTTTTCGTCCTCAACCGAAACCAGTTGCGATTGAAAAGATTATAAACTTTCTAAGAAACTATTTTGAATATATATTTTTTTTTAACTTTACTTTTTTAGCGGTGACCCTTTGGCCATCTACAGATACTTAACTAACCTAACCTATTTACATATTGTTTTAAACCTGCAGCGGGATTCCTACGAAGAATAAAAATTCTTAAATCGCAACTGGTTTCGGTCAAATCCGAAAAATTCTTTCATCACAACTGGTTACGAAACGACAGTTACGTACACGCCCGAAGGATATAATTATATCAATATTAAACCTATTCCCTGATTTGGTAATGTGCGAGCCATTTTTAAATATCGTTGACCTTAGGTTCAATTATACTAAATTTTTGCGTTGAAAAGGTTAATGAGCTTAGTCTAAATATGGATAGGTACAAATTCGGACCCTCAGGCGATGAGGGCCTATTATAGGTTCACTTTTGGATTAAATTTTTAAAATTGTCGGTTTGCTCTTAATGGACCAGTAATACAATGCATAAAATACAGAACGTCTGTTTACACTGGTTTGTTTTTACAAAGAAAAAGGGATTACGAAATCATTTGTTTTTGCTCGACTACCGCATACATATAAAATATGTATACCGAATATAGGTTATGTTTTTGGAGTTATTTTTTAATACTACGACGGTGACAAACAAGCATACGGCCCGCCTGATGGTAAGCGGTCACCGTGGCCTATGGACGCCTGCAATTTTAGGGGTGTTACAGGTGCGTTGCCGACCCTTTACAAACTTTAACTCCTTTTTTGAAGAACCAACACACAGTTTACAGCCATGCAATAGTATCTACCGCTATGAAGGTCGCGAAAATATGTGACCAGTTGTGTCAAATATTTGTGATTCCCCTGAAGTTGCAGGCACCCATAGACTACGATTACCAAAATACCAAAAGTTGGGGAGTCAGTATGACTACAACGATGATATAGAAAAATATAAAGATTTATAGAAAAATAAAATAGAAAGAAAGGTATGGGCACAGTGGATGCATATATAGTTTAGTGTGGTAGGGCACAGCACAACGAATGTCGTCTCGCTCAAATCTGGTTAGAGCCCATCTGGGGAAGTACCTCCTCCAACTTACAGAAAACCGCAGTTTAATAACACTAGACCCTACTCAAAGTGTTGTGTTTCTGTTGGTGAGTAAGGTCGCCAGAGCTCCAAGAGGATTCACTGTGTTGAGCTGGGGACCCACGAAGCAAAGCTTGGCCCTTAAGCTGTCAACACAGCGAATCCTCCTTTTTTTTAAAGGGTCGGCAACGCGCATGTAACACCCTTGGAGTTGTAGGTGTTCATAGGCTACAGTGATCGCTTACCATCAGGCGTATGCTTGTTTGTCACCGTCGTTGTATAAAAATAAAATAAAAAATTTCTAATCAATTGATGTAGTCGCTAGGCGGTCACGATTAACTCATGGTAAGTGCAATTGTACGTTCCAAGTAATACAAGTGTGACAAAGTAATATACAGACCTACTGTACGTTACCCTTTATAATGCTTTCATTAGGCAAATTAGGGCTTGCGATGTTCTCGGGCACTTATCATTAAGAGAAAATCCAGCAAAAACTGAGTGAAATCTGTACAATTATATATTTTAGCTAAACTGCCGTCAAATGACAAAACGCTGTAACCCTAAAAACATAGTTTTGAGGAAAACGCATTTAAAGGTTTGAACAGTTCGACCTTGGAAACACCTATTTTAATAGACTTAAAAGTTTGAAATTTACACAGTAGATAACTAATATAATAATCTATATAGCCGACAAATAAAATTATGAAAATTTGTTTAGTTCATAAAAATATTAGCCAAAAAGTGTTTTAAAAACTAGGTACAAGTAAATCTGTATTTAATTTTAACATCTTGGTGAGAAATCACTGTGATTACCTAGGGGAATACTATAGGTATTTAACGAATTTTATATTATCTTAAAACGAGTTCTTTTTCAATTAGTTTTCTTCAAGTTTCTACTTAAAATCTAAATAAAGGTGAAATATACAAGGTGTCCCAAGACTATGGGACATAAAGGGAAAGTACCTTAAATATCGTAGATAGGATATTTTGCTGAAAGAAGACTAAGTAATTTTTAAAGGTTAGTAATTAAAGGTGCATTCAAAGATCTTAAAAAAAAATTACAGCGCCAGTTTCATGTATGTATCATGCATTTTAATTTGATTAAAATTATTAATTTCACGGTGTTCCTTTTTTGTAAATAAAACTTTAAATGTGATTTTTCATGCCTTAGAAGCGTTTTCAGCAGGCTGAAAAGTGATTTCAGGCCGTTTTAGAGGTGCCTCTTTCACATACTAGAAGATTCAAAATTTACCCCAGTTGCCGTTGTTTTCAGGCGCCTGAAACATGTTTTCAGTTCGTTTCAGGCCACCCTCTACCAGATGGCACAATAACCTGAAAACCAGTTTTCAGGCGTTTTCAGGACCCCTTATGGGCCCCTGAAGTACAAATCAGTATATGGCGAAATTTCTCGAAGGAGTGAAAGAGACAGCACTCTTAGAAAGAGATAGCTATACAGAACATTCGAGAACTGTGTGAAAGAGAGCACCCTTAGAAAGAGATAGCTATACAGAACATTCGAGAACTGTGTGAAAGAGACCACCCTTAGAAAGAGATAGCTATACGGAACATTCGAGAAGGGTGTGAAAGAGAAATATAGAAAGAGACGGCAAGAGTCGAGAATGTTCTCGAATACTCGCGGACACACCTGCCTAGTACCCAGCCGCGTCTAGAAGCATCGCGAGAAGTACTTAGGTACCTACTCGCGAACTTACTAGAATCGAAGCCGACCTGTCGAGGCGAGATTTGGCTGGAACATTCTGGAACCATCAGGAGTACCGCCGACGGGTATATATAGCGGCAGCCTGCAGCCACAGAGTAGTTCAATTCTGAATGCGATACAGTGCGGATCAAGAGCGAATCGGAGTGAAGTAAAAGTGACGAGTGCGTTAAATTAGTGTGTGATAATTGTGTTCAAGTACTGTGTTTGGTGTCTTGTAAGTAGAAATAAAGCCTCAGTTTTAATTAGTGGTTAATTAGTGCATTTTTTATAAAGTACCCACCCCTCAAACGTAACATTTGGTGTCAGAAGTGGGATTTAAAATGCCATTTACGCCACGTGAGGACGTGCCTACGGGAGACAAGACCTGCAGTCATGATGCAGCGAGTGAGGACGTGCCAACGGGAGTTCAGACCCGGAGCCAAGCTGCAGCAAGTCAGAATCCTGCACCAGAAGCCGGTTCATCGGACTCAACCGCCCCCGCCAAGCAAGACGTCGACATCAACGCAATATTTCTGCTCTTGAAGCAACAAGCAAGAAAACAGGAGGAACAAGCGAGAGAACAAGCGAGAAAACAGGAGGAACAAGCGAGAAAACAGGAGGAACTAGCGAGAAAACAGGAGGAGCAAGCGAGAAAACAATCTGAAATTCTACGGAGAGAGCTAAAGGAGGAGCTACGTGGTCAACTCGCGAGACAAGAAGAACAAGCGCGTATGCTCAGGGAGGTACATGAGACCACGACTGAATGGAAGCGGGAGATGAGTGAAGTCCAGGGAAAACTAATGGACTTAGACGTTCAAGTTTCTCAGCACGCAACACAATTGACGGACGTCAAGGAAACTGTTAATGACGTCAAGGAAACCGTTAATGACGTCAAGGAAACCGTGAATGACGTCAAGGACAAAGTTGAAACGTACAAGAACCGCCTCCAGAAACTAGAAATTAAAGTGGCCAGTGGTACGGGTACCTGCATATCAGATGCACCCATGACAGGAAGTGGAAGGTTTAAGGTACCTCCTTTTGACGGCACATCATCATGGACAGCATATAAGCTGCAGTTCGAGTCCGTGTCTCAGGCTAACGGCTGGAGTAAGGAGCAAGCCAGGACAGCTCTAACCCTAGCGCTTCGTGACGAGGCTCTTACAATACTCGAAGCCTTAGGAGAAGAGAAATCATACGACCGGCTTCTAGAAGCGTTGGAGGCCCGTTATGGTGATAGCCATCTGGAACACGTATACAGAGCTCAGCTGAAGGATAGGACACAGGGACGTAATGAGACCTTGCAACAATGGGCCCTGGAAATTGAGAAGTTGGTTAGGAAGGCGTACCAACGTACATCGGCCTCTTTCGTGGACACCACGCTTGTGCAGGCCTTCGTTGACGGAATACGGGACCTGGAAGTGCGAGCGGCAGTTCGATTAGGGCACCATGGGACTCTGAAGGACGCGATGGCCCACGCTCTAGAAGTGGAAGCTGTGCGCCAGGATCCATCAAGGCCTTTCAGGGTGCGTGAAGTGTCAGCAAGGGAGCCCACTGCACCCCGTCGTGAATTTGGGCCACGATGTTACCGTTGTGGAGAGCGCGGCCACATCCAAACCAGCTGCCCGAAAAATCGCAGTGGGAACGAACGAGGGCAAACCCTGGTGCCAAGGACAACTGGCTCTATTGTATCAGAGCCGCAGCAGGGAAACGAATAAAAGCCAGGACTAAGGGACGAGTGCTGGCTGGTGGTCGAAATGTCCCAATAGTGATCTCACAGGTTAACGACGGGAATAGTCTGATCGTCAAGGGAGAAATTGGTGGAATACCATGTCACCTCACCATCGACACCGGAGCTTCTCGGACGGTGATCAGTTCTCGGCTACTGAAACACCTAACCAGAGGTCATCTAGTCCGACCTAGGCATCTCCAGCTGCAAACCGCTACCGGCCAGTACATTCCCATCCAGGGGGAGAGAGGAGTAGCTTTAAAAATTGGTGAGAAAAGCTACTGGCATAGAGTGATTGTTGCTAACATAATTGATGACTGCATTATTGGATTGGATTTTATGAGAGACCATGGTTGTAGAATTGACTTGAAAGTTGGAGTCTTGAAATGTGGATCTGATGAGGTGCCTATGGAGGGTGGAGTAAGTGGAAATGTTTACTGTAATAGAAGGACCATCCTCCAGCCAAAGGCGCAGGTGCTAGTTCCGGTACGATTGCCATGTGACACAAGACAAGGATGTCGTCGTTGCGTAATTGTAGAAAAAGTCAACAATGATAAACCGTGGATGCCAGCCCGCACGGTGGTAACTACGTCATCTAAAGCATTTGTGAGGGTTCTCAACCTTAGTGACACTGAGTGCGTCCTTAATAAAGGAGCTCTGGTTGGTTCATGCGAGGAAATTTCATGGATTCGAAGCTGTCAGAACCCTAAAGCGGCTAAGGAATCTCGAGATACTCTGTCTTCAATCGACATAGAAAGGTTATTGGACGGGTCAAGTAACGACCTTACCAAGGAAGAGCGGGCTAAGGCACGTAAATTATTGTTGCGATACAGCAATGTTTTTTCTGCGCACGACAGTGACATCGGAAGGACTGGAGTAGTACAACACGAGATCGACACTGGTGAAGTCACACCTATCAGACAACGACCTCGGCGAGTTCCAGTAGCTCGAGAGAAGGAAGTAGAGGACATGATTGAAGAAATGAGGAAGAGCGGCGTCATCGAACCTTCAACAAGCCCGTGGTGTTCACCCGTAGTGTTAGTGAAGAAAAAGGACGGGACTATGAGGTTCTGCGTCGACTACCGCCGCCTGAACGATGTAACTAAGAAAGACAGCTATCCATTGCCCCGAATCGATGAAACTTTAGACACTTTGAATGGAATGAAATGGTTTTCAACGTTGGATTTAAAAAGTGGCTATTGGCAAGTCGAAATCAAGGATAAAGATAAGGAGAAGTCAGCCTTTTCGACCGGTAAGGGACTCTGGCAGTTTAATGTCATGCCGTTTGGATTATGTAACGCACCAGCAACATTTGAGAGGTTGATGGAACAGATACTAGCTGGTCTATTAGGTGACACTTGCTTGGTCTATTTGGATGACATAATCATCGTTGGAAGAGACTTCGATGATCACCTCAACAAATTGGAGCAAGTATTATCTAAGTTACGAGAGGCAAACCTTAAACTGAGTCCAAAGAAATGTTCACTCTTCAAGAGAAAAGTCAATTATTTGGGACATGTGATTTCGAAGGATGGCATTCAGACAGACCCTGAAAAGGTTAGCGCCGTGAAGGATTGGCCAATACCAAAGGACAAAACTGCTGTACGTGCTTTCTTAGGATTATGTTCATACTACAGGCGGTTTGTGAAGAACTTTTCAGATATCGCCAAACCTTTGCATGAACTGACTGAAGAAAAGCGACAATTTGATTGGACCGAACAGTGTACGGAAAGTTTCAACAATCTCAAGCAAAGACTCTGCCAAACTCCAATACTGGGTTATCCAGATCCAGAAGTTGATTTTATTGTTGACACGGATGCGAGTAATACAGGTATTGGAGGAGTTCTGTCACAAAAGAAGGGAGATAACGAAGTAGTAATCGCCTACTTTAGTAAGTCGTTGTCAAAGCCAGAGAGAAATTACTGCGTCACACGGAGGGAACTACTGGCAGTTGTTAAGACTTTACAGCATTTCAGTAAATACCTGCTAGGGCGAAGATTTAGAATTAGGACTGATCATGCTGCCCTGAAATGGTTGCTGGAATTTAAGAATCCCGAGGGACAGGTGGCACGGTGGATTGAACAGCTTCAGGAGTATGACTTTGTCATCGAACATCGCAGTGGGAAATTGCACGGAAACGCGGATGCTCTGTCTCGAAGACCTTGCCCAGATGACTGTAAGCATTGTCTTAAACAAGAGGGCAAGGAATGTTTGAGGATGTTGAGAACAGACACAGTTAGTGAGGAATGGAGCGATGAAGTCATGCAACAAGCACAAAAAGAGGATCCCGACGTGAAACCCATTTTTGAGTGGATTAATGCGGGTGTAGTTAAACCAAAATGGAGTGAAGTAGCTCCAATGAGTACGACAACAAAAAGCTACTGGGCACAATGGGACAGCTTGCTTATGCATAACGGTGTACTATGCAGGAAATGGGAATCGGCGAATGGAAAAGAGGCTCACCTACAAGTGGTCGTCCCGAGAAAAAGAGTGAATGATGTTTTAGAAAGTTTCCACAATGGTATTTCTGGTGGACACCTTGGAGTAAAAAGGACCTTAATGAAAATTCGACAGCGGTTTTATTGGATCCACTGCCGTGAAGATGTCGAAAATTGGTGCAAAAAATGTGTAAACTGTGCTTCGGTTAAAGGACCGCAGACCCGAAGCAGAGGAGCACTTAAGGTGTACAACGTCGGTGCGCCCTGGGAAAGGGTTGCGTTAGATGTGGCAGGGCCATTCCCAACAACAGACTCCGGCAACAAGTACATACTGGTCGTAATGGACTACTTTACCAAATGGCCTGAGGCATTTGCCATTCCTAATCAGGAAGCAGTCACCGTTGCGGAAAAGTTAGTGAATGAAGTTTGTTGCCGCTTACTCCAAAGCGGCAACAAACTTCATTCAAATGGAAATACACAGTGACCAAGGCAGAAATTTTGAATCTGCGGTGTTTCAGGAGACTTGTCGAATCATGGGATTGCATAAGACTAGGACTACTGCATATCACCCACAATCGGATGGAATGGTCGAAAGATTCAATCAGACGTTGGAGAGACACCTGGCCAAAGTTGTTGAGACTCACCAAAAAGATTGGGACCGGCATATTCCTCTCTTTTTGATGTCATACAGGTCAGCAACCCATGAAAGTACGGCAGTTACTCCAGCATATGCGAATTTTGGAAGAGAGCTTCGGTTACCTGCTGATCTCCTAACTGGTCGACCCCCGGATACTCCAAGGTGCATCACAGAATATGCGTGCAATTTAAGGGATCGGATTGATGACGTTCACAGCCTAGTTCGTGAACAAGGGCTTCAATCTAGCACAAAAATGAAGACGCGATATGACAGGAAGTCTAACCAAATGGGGTACGAGGAAGGTTCGTTGGTGTGGCTACATAACCCGATGCGAAGGAAAGGGAAGTCCCCGAAACTATCTCCGAATTGGGAAGGGCCATATAAAGTGGTCACAAAAATCAACGACGTCACGTATCGGATACAGCGAAATTCACGAAGCCCATGTAAGATTGTTCACGTTGATCGGCTGGCGAGATACCACGGCAATAATGATGATGCTCGGGACGAGCATGTCTTAGGAGGGGGTAGTGTTACGCCGGTGATGTGAATAAAACTTTAAATGTGATTTTTCATGCCTTAGAAGCGTTTTCAGCAGGCTGAAAAGTGATTTCAGGCCGTTTTAGAGGTGCCTCTTTCACATACTAGAAGATTCAAAATTTACCCCAGTTGCCGTTGTTTTCAGGCGCCTGAAACATGTTTTCAGTTCGTTTCAGGCCACCCTCTACCAGATGGCACAATAACCTGAAAACCAGTTTTCAGGCGTTTTCAGGACCCCTTATGGGCCCCTGAAGTACAAATCAGTATATGGCGAAATTTCTCGAAGGAGTGAAAGAGACAGCACTCTTAGAAAGAGATAGCTATACAGAACATTCGAGAACTGTGTGAAAGAGAGCACCCTTAGAAAGAGATAGCTATACAGAACATTCGAGAACTGTGTGAAAGAGACCACCCTTAGAAAGAGATAGCTATACGGAACATTCGAGAAGGGTGTGAAAGAGAAATATAGAAAGAGACGGCAAGAGTCGAGAATGTTCTCGAATACTCGCGGACACACCTGCCTAGTACCCAGCCGCGTCTAGAAGCATCGCGAGAAGTACTTAGGTACCTACTCGCGAACTTACTAGAATCGAAGCCGACCTGTCGAGGCGAGATTTGGCTGGAACATTCTGGAACCATCAGGAGTACCGCCGACGGGTATATATAGCGGCAGCCTGCAGCCACAGAGTAGTTCAATTCTGAATGCGATACAGTGCGGATCAAGAGCGAATCGGAGTGAAGTAAAAGTGACGAGTGCGTTAAATTAGTGTGTGATAATTGTGTTCAAGTACTGTGTTTGGTGTCTTGTAAGTAGAAATAAAGCCTCAGTTTTAATTAGTGGTTAATTAGTGCATTTTTTATAAAGTACCCACCCCTCAAACGTAACACTATATTACTTAAGAGGAATTATTATTTTTTGACATCATAAAAACAAGGGGATTTTTTTTTTCAGTTTTAAAGGACAACACACACTAGCACGGGACGTGACGGGACGGGGCAGGGTGGGACGGGAAAATCTGTCGATTTCCATAGAAGGAATCACTGTGATAGCTGGGAGCCCTCGGATGTCACGTGACGCTTTCTATAGAAATTGACAGATTTTCCCGTCCCGCCCCGTCCCGTCCCGTTCTAGTGTGAGTCATCCTTAAGTCGTTTCGATTCCCAGACGAAGCAAGTAATTTTTAGAATATCTTTGAATACAGTATTATTAACTTTTAAAAATAACATAGGTAAAGTCTTCTTTCAGTAAAATATCCTATCTACGATATTAAAAAAGGTACCCCTTCATGTCCTATAGTCTTGGGACGCCCTGTATATTATCAAACCACGTTTAGAACGGGAGCTCATATGCCATGCCTGAATGAAAGCATGAAATAACATTATCAGTGGTACAGTGTGCAGATAAAATAAATTGTTATTTAAGTTATCGGCCTCCTAGCCTAGTCGGTAGTGACTCTGCCTACAAAGCAGGAGGTCCCGGGTTCGAATCCTGGTGAAGGTATTTATTTGTGTGTTTATCACATATCCTGAGTTATGGATGTTTTCTATCTATTTAAGTATTTATATTTATCTATCTATTATATAAATATCGTCGTCTAGTACCCGCAACACAAGCCTATTGAGCTTACTGTGGGACTAGGTCGATTTGTGTAAGACTGTCCTATAATATTTATATTTATTTATTTTAAGTGTAATCAAGTTGTAAAGCTTAGAAAAAAGATAATCAAGACAACCCCACGCTCTCGTGAAAATGATATTAACTCATGGTCTCATGCAGTGAATGTTAATCTTTATTGTTATTGCTACATTACTTAATTATAGGTGCCCGAGTTAGCACAGGTCTTATGATAAAGCGTACTTTGTAAATATATTATCTGTAATTGACTGCAATAAACGTAATACATATAAGAGCCTGGGCAGATAGTACCTTTTTGTACCATTTGGGGTCGAAACTCTTGGCCCATCGGGTCCCAGCGCACGCAAGTTTTTCGTAGAAATTGCGAAACCTCTGGTTGATATAACTGCAGGTGACCGAATAGCTGGTGGCTTCCTCGCACAACGTGCATTGCGATACAACGAGGAAATGCCAGCATCCTAGGTACAATGCCTCAAGGACCTATTTTAGATTTAAGGTCGGTAGTGGTAGGTAGATAGGTAAGTTAGGTACACTTACTGTATACATTTTGAAAATAAATTTTATATACTGTTTTGACTTATGAAGATATGAGTCATGGATGTTGTCTATGTATTTGTTTAATATTTTATTTATTTATTTATTTATTTAAGCTTTATTGCACAATTACAAAAAAAGTACAAATGGCGGACTTAATGCCTTGAGGCATTCTCTACCAGTCAACCATTGGATAAAACAGAAACTTGTATTTGGTGCAGGATCGTAAACATCGAGAAGATATAGGAAACACAAATCAACAATAATACATTATATTAATATATATGTCGTTGTCTGAGTACCCGTAACACAAGCCTTATTTAGCTTACTGCGGGACGTAGTCAATTTGTGTAAGAATGTCCTGTAATATTTATATATTTATTTATATCACACATTGATTGTATCAGTACTGTTGTGCTAACGGTAATCTCGAATCCCTTTCTCATCGCGGGCTGATAATATAGCTATCCCATTGCAGAGCTGGAATGCGAAAACTTCAAAAATCCTCCAACAATGTTGCAGTGCTCATGAAAAGATAAGTATCGCAACTTTGTCAACAGATTGCTAGTCTTTTATTTACTTTTCCCTGTATTTTATACCCAAAACTTTCTTACCATATTTTCGCTTCAGTTTTTTTGACAGAAGCAATTAAGCTTCGCATTATCTATTATAATATGACATTAACGAGACAGCTGTGGCTTTAGAAACACGCATTAATCAAAAAATTTCGCGAACATCTTTTTACTTATTAGATTACTACCCAAGAGGACAAAGTATCTGTTTCGCCCTTGGGGGGAAAGTAACATAAATATTTGAGGAAAGGAAATGTTGTTCGGTTTGAAATTAAATCGTGTTCACAACTAATTTGGAAGTCTGATGTAAAATTTGATCCGTTCGTTGATTGATCGTAGGTGGAGTTTGAAATGGGATTAACAGCTATATGAAGGTATAAAACTGATTATAAAAATGTATAAAAATGGGGACCTGTGGATTTTTATTGCTTATGAATATCAAAAATTGTATAAAGAGACTAAAAATAATCGCATCCTGGCCATTATATCTTGGTTTTATTATTTTAAAATAAGGGCACATACGGGGTGATTGTTTTTAACCCTTTCGACACCATGTTAAATACAAACACTTTCACTCAGACGCTCCATTAACGAGGTGTCAAAACTGAAGTTGAAAATGACTTTTGAGTGTTCATTTTGATTGTCGATTGTCGTTTGTTTCTTAAGATGGCGATGGCGTCTCTGGAATATTTTTTTGTATTTTATGTGCAAAATGTTGTTTAATGTGTAATGTTGATAGCTAATTGTGCAGTTAACTAACGAAGCAGTATACAGCTAATGAAGAATTAATCCTGAAACGAGTTCAGTGAATCCTTCAGTCACCAAGCGGCCATCCCGGGATCTTGGCTCCCTGAGAAGCTATATTTTAAGTCTTATAGCTATAAACTTAACATATAGCGAAGTCAATTACCGAACAACGTCGCCCAAGTGGCAATATACTATTATATTTATATAACATACTAAAATAATAATAATACGCGACACTGGCAAAATTGTTCAACTCTCTGACAGAAGCCATTATTTAAAAGAAGAAGAAGAGTGTTCATTAAAGTAGCTATATGTTGCTCTGTGGTCATTGGCCGATTTTGGCTTTGACCATGCGGTGCCAATATATATAAGTCTTTGGCGTGAAAAGGTTAACTAACCGTTAATATCTTTTCGTGGGTCAAAGTCACCCCCCGTTGGATTGAATCAGCTCTTGCGGTAAGTACTGAATTATTCTTTTTAAAGGACAATTTTACGATAAAATATCTATTTTAAGTGCGGTTGGGACTTCTATTTAAAATTAGGGCTATTTACTATAGGACTTTAGAACTGGACACGTCAGACGAATGCAGACGAAACGATAGGCCAAATTGGTTACAGATTGGACCTCACAAGATAATTGGGGCCGAGACCGACGAAAACAGAGATGGCGGGACGATTTGGATTTTGTAGCAACTGGCGAGAACATGCAATATGGCGTGACGAGTGACGGAAGAGTGGGTGTAAACGCCTAATATTTAAGTTTACCCAATTTCATTGAAGATGTCGTTGTTACATGTGTCAAATTTTCTAGATCACGCCAACGTTTGTTTAACCTACCTACCTACCGAATTAAGAGGTATCTGAAGATTATTTGTTGCTTAGAGAGAAATATTTGTGTGTGGAAAGTTCAGTGAGAATGCATTTGTCAGTTTATTAATAAATTCTGTGTTTTCTTGCTCTCTTCGAGACCCATGTGCTGACTTGCACAGAGGGGAAGCTACAAATATCGGGATACCAGGGGCCTTACCATGACGTCTTAACGCGATTCAGTTGACGACCTAACTGAGTCGCTTCCATACAACTGAGCCTAAACTGAACCTAAACTGAATCGCGTTAAGACGCCATTGTAAGGCCCCTGGCCTCAATTCCACCAAGGTCACAAGTTGGCAATTTTCAATATCATTAGTATTACAGCCGTCTACGGGGTACGGGTGCCGCTCACTATTGCGTGGGATGTACGCTTGTTTGCCACCAACATGTTTTTTGCAAATAAAAACATTATTATTTTTACTAAAAACTACACTTTTGTGAAGGCCTCTTGGCAGTTGTGTCAAGAAACACGACATATATCACGAAAATGTGACGCAAGAAGAATCTCATGTCAAAAACCACCGAAAATTCATCAAAATACTACAATTTCTCGTGAAATTTGTAAAATCTTCACCAGAAAATGTTTTTTTTTTAATTATCGAAATGGTGCTTAATCACTACACAGCCTGCGCGATGGAGAGAGAGGACGGTTTCCAGCATATGGACGCCTGAAACGCTCAGTTATTTTAGGAATAGTCACTTGTCAACGTGGTGAAACAGGAAAAAAAAATTAGGCTGTAGTTCAAAAGGTGCTTACCTCTGCTAAAGCCATGATTAGGAACTGCGGCAGCAACCACGCCATTGATATCGAGTTTGGCTCTGTGATCACCAACACATTTGATTTCTGGAAATTAAATATCAACATAGTGAATTAGCGTTTAACTAAATTTACAATAACATACTTATAAATTGAAATGACATAAACAGAAAAAAGACCAAGTCCATCGGAGGCCAGACGGGGGATCGAATCGCGGTTTTCAGCTTACGCGGTTAATGACATAACCTATAGGCCACACGGTCTCAATGAATATTGGCGAATTTCTCGAGTATATGCAATCTTTGTAACAGGCAGGACGCCCGTGGCCGTACTCTAAGTACAAGCATGATAGCTGTGGTCTACCACAGTCCGAGTAGATTATTACCGGCAAGAAACTCGGCAGGACTTATTTTTTCTACAAGAGTTGTAAAAATATTTACAATATGCGGTTCTACAAGAAACCATATCAAAAGAAAATAGTGAAACAGAAAAAATAAACTAAATGAAAAACATAATTTTACTGTTTCGATATACACAATCATTTGATATGATTTATTTCGTGAACTGTGTCCTCTTTGTAAGCAGTAGTACCTACATTCAATTTAGTTTTTTGTTGGTTTAGTTACAGTTTCCGGTATGGGCCATGCATGTTTGTCTGTTAAATAGTCCGCTACTGTATAATAAGCCTACCACTATGTTATACCTACTTACCAAATTCATCTCAATTTAACTTAAAAACTTTGAATCGACAATCAATATGAAAGTAGCCAAATAAACGAGTATAAAAATATGAAGAAAACTTACATACTCATCACCAGCTTTATCAATAACCACCGTGTACACCCCCCCACCCTTCATCTCAATGCCCCCCGTCACCTCCCGATCGCCCACCCATAGCGAATACGTCGAAGCGAAAACCTCCATCTGTGGTGACACTCCCACACTTATGTATGCTTCTATCTCGCTCCTTCTTTCGTTGTACAACTTTATGTCTGAAGTTATTATTCTGTGCGATACTAGGAATCTGGAAATAATATAATTATATTGAAATAGATGTCATATACTATAGAAAAAGACCAACACCGACAGAGGCCGATTCGAGGTTCGAACTCGGGTCTCAAGGTCTCCTTAACTCACAACCCACGCCTCTCCGTAATCTGATTGCGAAGAATTCTGGGGTTTTTAGTTACTTAGCCAGACAAATACAGGGCAAGCAAAGTCGAGGCAGGGTGTCCTCGACTCGTATCCTGCCAGATGGTCAGACACAATTTTAGAATTCACAAATGACTTCTTCCAACATCCCTTAGGAAGACAGAAGGAAACGAAGAGCGACTTATAGTGGTCACGATCCTCATCAGAATGCGACGTAGAAAAAGAAAAAACATGCAACGTGCTGTTGCGCATTTGTGTAATAAGACTAATAGGTAAGACTAATAACCTTTCACCTCCTTTCGCAATCAACTCGCCCGCAATCGCCATTGTGATAAGTGTGTTTACCGTGTGTTCTAGTAAACCGTACCGGATAGCGACTGTTCGAATCGAACACCGTTCTGTAGCGTTTGCATTTCGCTACCACCGGTTAACGAGCAACTCATGGTTCACGGAGAACGGCAGAACACGAGCCCTACGTAGGTAAGTTATCATGTGTTACTCGTTGAGTTGAGGCAAGCATAAAGGCTCTAACCTTGTAAGTCCGTCAGTCTGTCTTATGATTCTATGTCTCAAAAACCGTAAAAGGGCTGAATTTTATAAGAATCAAATTTTTTTATCATTTCATCAAAGTTTAAGGAATAAAATCCGATATGCGGAAAATCATTTTAGTTTCAATAATGTCCAGACGGGTGCTTTCCTATTATTAGGATAGAGAAATAGAGATACAGGATGTACATTTTTATTTTATTTATTATCTCATTGAACTACAATACTCAAAATTAAACGATAATGCATAAAAGGCGAACTTGCAATAAGGCACTTTCTAGCAGTAACTTTACTCCAAAAGCCTTCCTGCATTCGATAACGTAGTCCAATAACATCGGCCATGTCGGCCCCTCGTCAGCTGTCGGCCCGATATTTTTGTTTGTTATTAAGTATATGTAAGGTTAACATTGCTAATTCCATCATAGGGGCGAGTTCGTGTAAAGGATGACTCTCATTACGGACGGGACGGAACGGGACGGGACGGAACGGGCGGGACGGGGCGATCTGTCAATTTGTATAGAAAGAATCACGTGATAGTTCGGAGCCTTCGGATGTCACGTGACGTTTTCTATAGAAACTTACAGACCGTCCCGTCCCGTCCCGTCCCGTCCCGCCCCGTTCTAGAGTGAATCATCCCTAATGCTGACCTGCGTTAAATTTCAGCACAGTACGAACATTGGGTAGATAAGGGGAAGTATTGATTTCACCATATTAATTAAACTAAAATAATTGCACCCAACACAGGCATCACCCAAGACAGGCTTTTTTTTCTTAAAGTGTCTTATGTAATAAATAATTTTAAATATTTTTTTACCATCCACATGGTGCTATATTACCGCACTAGTGAGATAATGAGCACTTTATGTGCCTATGTAAAAAATTAAAAGGGTCATTTATGTACTGTAAAACGTCGTACGATACATGTACGAATAGGTAATTCGCAACTCGTGTCGATTTAAAACACTCCCTTCGGTCGTGTTTTATTCTATCGCCACTCATTGCGAATATTCTCCTATTCACACTTGTATCGTAATGTAATTTTACAGTACATATGATGCTACATTACCGCACTAGTGCGATAATGAGCACTTTATGTGCCTGCGTCAAAAATTCAAAGACCCATATGTACTGTAAAACGTCATACGATACATGTGCGAATAGGTAATTCGAAACTCGTGTCGATTTAATGTACTATTTTATGTCATGTGCCGCGGTAAATTACAGTGGCAGTGTGTGTGTCGTAATATTTTTGATTTATTCCACCTATACCAATAGAAAGTGCATTTTTCATTATAATTGGAAGCTTTGAAGGGGCTTCGTTTTATTGCGAATAGCTCGTGATTTATTGTAGTACGTTGGTAGTTTTGTAAAAAAATTCTTTGTGTGGGATATTTCTGTGAATTTTTCATAAAGAGATGGGAATATGCCTATCACTCTGCCAACTGAGCTACGGAGGCCCGTGCCCCGAATTTCCCCACCATGTCCCTCGTAATCCTCGTATGCCCCTTCGGATCACGATTTTTATTTTACTTTACTGTTAAAACTATTTTTACACAATTTTTTTATACTACGGCGGTGACAAACAAGCATACGGCCCGCCTGATGTTAAGCAGTCACCGTAGCCTATGGACGCCTGCAACTCCAGGGGTGTTACAAGCGCGTTGCCGACCCTTTAAAAAAAAAGAGCAGCTGGGGACCCACGGAGCAAAGCTTGCCCCTTTAGCTGTCAACACAGCGAATCCTCTTGGAGCTCTGGCGACCTTACTCACCAACAGAAACACAACACTATGAGTATGAGGTCTAGCGTTATTAAACTGTGGTCCTCTGTAAGGTGGAGGTACTTCCCCAGATGGGCTCTGCTCCAGATTTGAACGAGACGACATTCGTTGTGCTGTGCCGTACCACACTAGACGATATGCATCCGCTGTGCACATACCTCTCTTAAAACCTTAGAGTTCAGGAGATTTTATTTAACAAATTCCAATATTCCGAACACGATCTATGTCATCAGGAGACTTATTCGAACATGCTAAACTGATATTAGACATATCCACTTAACATTCCCCACGTCATTATCATGTCATATTGATAATTTCCACGGAAGTTCGCATTAAATTATCACTTAAACACGTTCAAATATGTCCTCCTCTCCAGTCAAATCCAATGTAATTTACTAATATCACGATATTAGCCGCCTAACCTAACACGTTAATTTATTTAGACCAAATATCGGCGACAAGGAAATTCAATATAGAGCCCATCGTAGATTAGCGCTGCCATCCCGTTTCCTGTCCCACAATGGCGGCACTTCCGGTAGATTTCGTACAGAATTCACGGTATTATTTCCGGTACAATTCATCACAATTGCTGGTATTAGGAGCTGGTATGTAAGCAGAGATTAAATAACAAGTTTGGGTTCTAAAAATGGGCAAATCTTCGTTTGCACAAAGTCAGTAAGTCGATAGGCAATTAGGCATAAACCGTTGCAACTGGCACCTTGACTAAATTACAGGATGTAACAAAATAGTTGGTGATCGGTGAGCCTTACAGCCTGTATATGTGTTATAAAATTACGCATAAAGTCACACAAAAGTGACCAAGCCCCCCGGTGAGCAGGGCTGGGATCGAACCAGCGACCTCCTGCTTTCGCGGCAGAAAGCAGGAGGTCGCTGGTTCGATCCCAGCTCTGCTCACCGGGGGCCTTGGTCACTTTTTCTGTAGTATATGACATCTCTTTCAATTTATAATCGTATAAAACTTATTGTAATAAAACTGGTTGAAAGCTACTTACCGAACTACCGGCAATCCTGATTTACTCTTTTCCACATTATCGAAAAATCCGTACACTTCATCACCATCCAAGAAATATGAGTTCGCTTTGTTTTCCTTAAGCATAAATTCTCTCTCGAAAGACGTATTACTATGTAGAAACTCTTCAATACATGATCCTTCAAAACTCAATGTTAAGTTATGTATTCCATGAGTTTGGATATCTTTTTGGAAGTAGAAGTGTGGGGGCATGGTGTGGGATATGTTGTTGGAGATATGGACGGGGCACGGATTTCCGTTGAATATCCGAAGCTGGGCCAGGCCGGGGGTCGGCAGGTGAGGGTATGTTGTCTGTAATGGAAATATGGTGTAGTGAGCTTATAGTAGTTATAGTAGCTTAAAAAAGGTAACAGAATGTCGAACCTGTCGTATGCCCACTAAAAAAAAAAACAACAGTGCTCATTATATTCTATAAAACTCAATAGGAGCACCGTTTAGCAGTGTTCTTATGGAATGTCATAGACAATTAGAGAACGTTATAATGTACACTTTTTAAATATCTCTGTCAGTCATCTAATTGACTGATATAAGTGTTGAAGTAGAAAAAGTTACTTAAATCCACCGTCAATTGTCAAAACAAACCGCCATGTTCTCGTAATAATAACCTAACTTTTAGACCATTCCAAGTTTTTAAAGAAATCTCCAAGATTAAGCTTCTTATCTTATGGTTTTGTATGTTACGATAATACGACCGTTTCAGTAGTGATTTCAGTGGTGGTTGATGAGGTAGTGTGAAAATTCAAGGAGAAACAGTGACAAAACAATTTGATGTCTTTTGTTCACGTCGTTAGCTAGTTCAAGTTCGAGTAGTAGTAGAACTGTCGAGGCATGGAAAAAGGCGATTTGCAGACAGTACCAGCATCATAATAATAACCACCTTCTGTTTTGGCTGTTTAAGGGCAATGCCTTTATTTTATATGACAGTTTCAACTTTTTTTAAAGTTTGGAGCTTGAATTTGTATGCACTTCTCTATCGCGACGTCGATACTGCAATTTCTGTAACTCTTTTATAGGATTGACCATAAGCAAAGCACTTTACGACCTAATTTGTAACCGGAAAAGTCGACTTTGCATAGCATTTTTGAGAAAAACGTCCTAATCTAACATATCATAAACCCTCAGCGATGCATTCAAAAACCTTTTTTGTTACAACAAAATTTTATTACTGGTAAATAATAACATAGATTTCAATTAATTTTTCAAATTTCGAACATATCTGAAAAACCCACACTCGAGTTTTAATGCCTTTCATTATTATACAATTATACAGTTTAACTACTATTATTTTAAAATATAAAGGTATTATCATGTAATATTATCACAAGCTCAACTTTCACAGCATCATCATCGAGAAAATTGCAGAGAAACTTGGAAATCTTTTGCGAATTTGCAACTTTAAAAAGTTTCGATCTAAAACCACGAGTGTAGGAACTTCAGGACAAACAATTTGGATTGTCTACGAATGTTCTTTTACTGCAATGTGGAAGTTTCCATTCCAAAATAGAAAATTAAATCTGAATAAGAATTCTCTATTTAAGAGGCAGTTTCTTGTACAGTTGTTTGTTGTGTTGTAAAATCATATGGTACTACTGAAAAATAACAGCTGCAGTTTTAATCTTAAAGGGTTATGCTTTTTTATACCGCTTTAGTGGCAAACAAGCATGCGGCCTGCCTGTTGGAAAGCGGTCACCGTAGCATATGGACGCCCTCAACTCCAGGGTTGTCACACACGCGTTGCCGACAGCCGTATCCTGACCTTTCAAGCCCTTTGGCCTGTAAAAATAGGCCTTAATGGGTAGAGTCCGGTTTACTTACGATTTTTTCCTTCAACGAAAAGTGGTTGATAAATATCAAATGATATTTCATTTATACGTTACGAAAATTATTGTCTCGGAACTTATGTCCGCCACTTACTTGTTGTATGTAGTAGTGAGCTATTCGAATCCGCCACGCCGCCGTTCTAGCCATGATCGCCGAGAGGGAAGATAGCCTATATATTCGGCACTGTTGTAGCCGGCATGGCTTAGTTAGTAAGGTAGATCGTAGGTATTAATAATGTATAATTTTAATCTTAATTTTAAATAATTTTATTTTATTGATGTTATGTTTGTATTTTGTATTATTATTTTCTTATCAATATTAAGCTGTAATTGCTTGAAATAAATTATTTGAATTGAATTGAATAGGCATTTGTTTTATTTGTGTTGAAATTTTAAACATGTATTGTCTATTCGAATAGCTCACTACTACATACAACAGGTAACTTACTTAAGTTTTTCACCTATGCGTATGTGTAAGGCACAAACCTTGAGACCATCGATTCACGAAAACTGTCGCGGTATGTCTATGAAATTAATGTCAGTTTTCGTGATTCGATCTGTAAATATCCATGATATAAGACGCTATGAACACGATTCCAGCCAACACCCCGCCGAGAGTCAAATTGTGTAAGGGATTCCCTAGCATGTTGTGTGAATGTATGTATGGCACGAACCTTGAGATAAATCTCCATGACAGCGGACACTATGAACGCGATGCCAGCCAACACCCCGCCGAGAGTCAACTTGTGTAGAGGATTCACTAGCATGTTGCGTCGCTCGAAATACGGGTATACGTACTGAAAATAACAATAATATCCGATTTTAAGCTAACATGGTAATTTGCATTATAACTAATATTTGAAACGGGATAATTACCATGTATGTTTGTTTTATTGAACACCCGATATTTCGACACTGTTGCAAGCGTCATGTTCACGGAGTAAACTGATGAGCTGCGAGCGCTATGGCGTGTGGGTAGATCACAACTAAAAACTCGCAGCTCATCAGTTTACTCCGTGAACATGACGCTTGCAACAGTGTCGAAATATCGGGTGCTCAATAAAACAAACATACATGGTAATTATCCCGTTTCAAATATTAGTTATAAAACAATAATATAATTGTAATTGAAAGTGATTTTAAAGTATCGATAAAAAACGTGAAATCATAATCACCAAGCAATCACGTGACTTTTTAATAGTTAAGTCATCGTCCCACTCCCTCTCGCCCCGTCTCGTTTTACCTAATAAGGGATAACTCACACTAGAACGGGACGGGATGATCATTCAGTTTCTATAGAAAACGTCACGTGAAATCCGAGGGTCCGAGCTATCACGTGATTTCAAATTCTCTCTCTTTAATGAATATAAAAGTTTCTTCAACTCAGTAAAGGAACACTATTAGGAGTAATAGAGAGGAGTGTATAATAGAATCATCCTAAAATAGGTTTATCATCGTGGGCGCTGCGCGCGGCGAGACGCAACGCAGTACGCCTGCCTGCATCGTCACGCACGTACTCGACGCATCATAATGAAGAAGATTCAGAAAGACATTCGAAACATGCCGCGCGTTGTGACTAACGTGAGTGTTATCCGTCATTTAATACATGTAATAGAGAACTACTAAGAAAATAAGTACTACTAGTAATGTGGTTACTAGGAAATGTGAATACCATACATTTGCGATGACATTAAAAGAAAAATCGAACTTTATTTAACAAGCAATACGCTTACCTTTTGCAGAAGCGGTATCAATATAATAATGGAGATGGGGTTGATAACTTGAAGCTGGTCTGGCTTGATGGTAACGAAGCCCAGGTTGCCTGATACTTTCGTCGCTTGTAATGTCCATCGGGAACCCTGTGTGCGAAATTAAGAAAAAAACTATGGAAAACAGTTTTTTTATTAGGATAAACGCGCAAAACTAAGAGTTAGTGGCTTTACAATCTTCTCTTTGTAGTGTTTTCCCGGCGGCAAGGACATAAGAGAAGTTGATGATGGCTCTGCAAGTCGAAGGATTATAAACCAAAAAGACTAAAAGGTAATAGACATTTGGTTCCAACTTTCCAAGACAAGGTGTTCATAAATTGAACAAGATTTTGTAGATGATTATACCATCTGATCAAGCAGACCAAAATACCACACCACAGGATAGAAAGTATCTTCTTGATATCCTTGATTAATCTGGTCTAAGTGGTCTACTCGTGCTATGTGCTGCCAGTGACAGCTGCCCTTACCATCTAATTCAACAAGGCCCAGAAGACCGGCAGCACCGTGCACAGTATCAGGATGGAGAGCGTTTTGTTGATATCCCGATGAACCTGGTCTACTTGTATTGTATGCTGCCGATGACAGCTGTCCTTACCATCTGATCCAGCAAGGCCCAGAAGACCGGCAGCACGGTGAAGAGCATCAGAGTGGAGGGCGTCTTCTTGGTATCTCTGATGAACTGCTGGTACTGGTGTTGTCTAGCAAAGGACAGTTGTCCTTACCATCTGATCCAGCAAGGCCCAGAAGACCGGCAGCACGGTGAAGAGCGTCAGAGTGGAGGGCGTCTTCTTGGTATCTCTGATGAAATGCTGGTACTGGTGTTGTCTAGCAAAGGACAGTTGTCCTTACCATCTGATCCAGCAAGGCCCAGAAGACCGGCAGCACGGTGAACAGCATTAGGATGGAGAGCGTCTTCTTGATGTCCCTAATGAACCGCTGGTCGTATTCGTGCTGTGTGCTGTCCAGCCAATGGGAGTTGCCGTCCTTCTTTCTTCGGAGTATCAGGTTTTTTAGACCCAACTGCAAGTATCAAAATTTGTGTTATGTAGCATTGATTCTATAAACAGTGGTCAGAAACATCAATCAATAGGAACAAAGGATCAAGATTAGGAAACAAGAGGTTCCGTTGTCCTACCCTAGTGGAACACTAATCTGGCTATAAAAAAGATCATATGGGTATTTTGAATAGTAGTCCTATTCAAAAATACAAAGTATGTATCTTAGTTTACAGAATCAATTAAACCTTAAAAAAGGGCAAGTAAATTAGATCTATAAAAAGCACTTAGAGGGATTAGTTCCCAGGATTTATCTTTTGATTTTGGCTGCACCACTATACCGAATTTGAAGTTTCAGATGTTGATCCTAAATGCCTATTCTGCCCGACATACTGTACCGCTACAAGCAAAAAACTGAAAAAACAGGCAGTTACTTCGCTTTTAATAAACCTAATATTTTCTTTACGATAGAACCATTTTATCCTCGACTACTATATTGGTCCTCGTCTAAAATGGGTTACTTTATGCCCTTGATATTCCAATCTACTATTGATAACTCTACAAATAGAAAGAACATCAACAAACCCCCACAATTTGTTAGAAACTTCAATACTAAGTGCATTTTAGTGTAAACAACATTATAAATTAAATTTGCCTGGGCAAAAGCAAATGCGTCCGTCCGACATTCATCATACGCTGCTGGCTTTTACGACAAAACTTTATGTCGCAATAAATTTATTTTGCGACTTGCAAAACCATCAAAAATGGGAAGTGGGCTAACATGGGCGTACATTATTCAATTAGAGTTTCGTTATTCAAGATGGAGCTGAATACTTCAAGTTATTTAAAAGCTTTACAATAGGTTAAATGACAAAAAAATGTCATTAGTCCGTCTGTTAGATTATTACAAAATATTTGACACGTATTTTTTTTTCGTTTAATAAAAAAATACGAAAATACAGTGCGTTATGTTTCGCGTAACGTCTGTCCGCGGGTAAGCTCAGTGACCGTTAGTGCTAGAGTGCTGAAATTTGTTACGGATATACGTATTAATCACGCCAACAAAGAGGAAATATTTTTTTTACCTCAGCAGCTCGAAAAGGCTTACTTTGATATGCGAATCCAGTGAGCAAAATGCGATTTTGCTGCGAGCGTGAGGAAAATAAACGTCAGATTGACAATGTTCAGTCAAGACATGCAACTTTTTTATTAAATGGCATCCTGGCCCATTCAGCCAGATGAGGCCAATTTTCTAACAATGAGAACTACCACGAGTGAATTTGCCGCTAGGGGCGCTAGTGGAACGTGGGTCCTATGTAAAGAGGTTATATGTCATTTTCAGTACATTTCTCATTAGTTTTTAATTTAAGTCGTGCTTATTTCGAAAATATGCACTTTTAGAGGAATCATTACATAGATATATATTAAATACTAAAAAAATATTACTTTGGCTATAAAATAAGCTTTAAATTGAAAGTGTAAAATAACACAGCCCTAATTTAACGTAAATTTAGAGGTTATATAAAATAGTTAGAATTGAATGTACCTCTTTTAACATGGACATTAATGAAAAATAATCAATTCTAATATCGGTTTCGGGCAATACTAACTCATACTAATGGCGCTCGACAAGGACCCACGCAGGAGTGGCGCCGCCTGGTGAGCAAAAATACGGTAGTCCTCATTAGATTATATCGTTCATACAATCACATCAAAGCCAATTTGATTGACCTGTCTGTACGGACATGTCTAGACGGTGCGTTTTGTCGGGCCCGTCCCGTCGTACCCTACTATGTAATACAGGAATAGGCAATGTGAGATGAAGGAAGTGCACGAAGGACGGTGGCAGTGACGGCTTGCGATAAATCGCCCCGTGTAATATCATGTTTAAACAGAGCCAGAACCACGTTCAAAAACTCGTACGTTTTCATTTTTAAATATCTCTCACTTTTAAATTTTAAGATTTTTATTTTATATTTATAAGTATAATATTAACCATTTGTTGATTCACGTTTCCTCACGTGTAAATCTGTAGTAAAATAATTTCTACAATTTACCATTTACGTTGTTGTGAACGATATCTAGTATGATACTAGATATCGTAGTATCCGAACGCGATTAAAAATAATAAAGTGTTTCGGCTGTCATCCTCAATTTGAAAATTTCCTCAATAGCTTCTCTTTTGAATTGCTTTAAAGATAAAAGTTATCTGAACTGAAAACATGAGTGATACTAGTAGTGATAGTGATGAAGTTACGGCAACACCCGAAGAATTGAAAGAAGCGGTCAAAAACGCCGAATTATGTTTCCTCCCGGCCAAATCGCGGGTAAAGGTAATACTTTGTTGGTTGTTAATAATGACGCAAATGCCATAAAGATTCATTTGAAATCTAACCTCATGTTCTTAAATTTAGTAAGAGGTAATATTTTGTTAATATAATATGCAGAATGGCATCGAGTATTTGTGATACAAAAACGTGCTATTAGAATAATAGCTAGGACCCTGCCAGGTACACCAGCCAAACATCTATTCACACAAATCAAAGTACTCACTCTACCCTCACAATATATCTTCAATATAGCAAAACACGTACACACACACATACACACCTTCGAGGTAAGCAAACCCTCTCGCACCCGTTTAGGTAGTAAAGAACGGCTGCTGCCCGCATGCCACAAACTGACCAAGTCTTCCAAGACAATGCAAGTCGTTGGTCCAAAAATTTATAATGCACTACCAATTGACATCCGAATATTAGAAGATTGCAATATTTTCCAAAACACACTGAAAAAATGGCTAGTTGGTAATGCATTTTACACTATGGACGAATTCTATGACGTATGTAAAAATAATTATTAAGAATGTTTACGGATTGTTTACTTTTGACATACCTACAAATAACTAGTAAATTGAATTTATGACATTAATATTATTCTTAGATTTTAAAAAGTGTTGACATGTAATATTTCTGTATTATCAATAAATGAGTATGAGTATGAGTATGAGTATGTAATTACTTATTCAGTTTAGTAAAAGATACCACTAATTTGTTGATAAGGTACTTTAGAATCATTATGGCATAAGCAACTTATCAACAATCAACAAAGTGGTATCTTTACCCGAAAAACATCACGTATAAGCAATACTAATGTGTAGTATTCTTAAATTAATAAAGCCTTCCTGTCCGTTCATTTTGGTTTTAATTTATTTTTCTTCCTGCTGAGGTGAAAAGTTGTATGTTCAACTCGAGACCAAAGTTATTTGCATCTCGTTCACTACGCTCAAGATTCTAAATTAGAATCACGAGCGTAGCGAGAGCGAATAAGAAGAGCGTAGCGAGAGCGATTATAGAATCTTTCGCTTGCTCAGGACTCAAAATTGGCACTCAGAACAAATAGGAACTTTGCTCTCTTGTTGTACAAATAACTATTTTAGGCTACCTTCCGTACACGTAAAATGGGGGATGTTTTTTTGAGCCCTAGAGTGTGAGGTAGGTACCTAAACATTGATAAAGTGTTTTTGATTAAGTGAATATTTTTGGAAATAATCCCTCATGCGCCAAGTCCTCATCATCATCATCATCATCATCATATCAGCCATAACACGTCCACTGCTGAACATAAGTCTCCCCTTTTGACCTCCATATGTACCGGTTGGAAGCGACCTGCATCCAGCGTCTCCCGGCGACCTTCATAAGGTCATCTGTCCATCTTGTGGGTGGACGTCCTACGCTGCGTTTGCCAAGCCGTGGTCTCCACTCAAGCACTTTATGACCCCAAGCCAAGTCCTAATATAATAAAATTTTGTTTTAATTTTCTCTGGTCAAACCACGATAATCTACCGCACTAATAATTTTCAACTGTCAAACTATTTTAACTAAAATTTAACCCTTCTCATAACTAACGAATTTACAAAGGTTAAGTTTAAGTTTCCTAGAGTAATTGGAGTAAACATGAATTTGTTTGCCGCACTGGTTCTCAAACTGTGCATCGCAACGTTTTCTTATGGACATCGGCAACCAGTATTGTCACTTCTACAACTCTAAATTATATAGGTACACGCAGACATATTAATTTACATGGCATTGGGAATAGTACAATATTTCAAATACAAATGCTACTGCTCTCCTTTTTTTCGGATTTTTGATCATGTATAAAAACAAAACCGTTATTTATAAAAACATCATATTTATGTGTTTGAAGTACAATATTTGATAGTTCTTTAAGGTAGGTAAGGTTTTTCTTTTCAGTGGTTTTCGAGAAAACACTGTGACTGTGACAGAGTGGCCCTTTTCAGCGTAGACGGCCTTCCGATTGACCACTCTGTCACGGTGTTTTCAGTTTAATAATGTAGGTAAGTTTACAGTCACTAACCAGCGTGCGTAGCCAAGATGCTAATCGCTCACGCTTAATAACGTATCGTAGCTACCTTTCTCTATCACTCTTTCTTATTAGTGTGACAATGACAGTTGCGTTTTGTTAGCGACTGAGGGTTAGCGATTGGCATCTTGGCTACGCACCCAGGGAAGTAACAAGTATAATGTAGGTACTGAAAAGGTAAACTAAAATTTCGGGCATTTGCCTCCTATACAAGGCAGTTTTCATTTCATTTCATTTATTGCATAGAAATCATGTGGTACAAAATAGGTGTTACAATAGGGTTGGTTCACACATGAACCCCGTTGGGGCACACCAAGTATTTCTTAAAAATAAACCTATAACTAGAAAGTACAGGCGCATGAATCTAATTAAGTTTATAACATTTTGTTTTTAGCGCGGTTACAGATAATTATCGGTTAAAAAGGAGAAACTACTACAAAGTTTGAGAACCCCAGGCTTACCTGGAACTACATAAGATCGATAAGTAGTTAGCATTCTCTTCGTTTGTTGAATCTGAAAACAAGGAGCTTGCCCGGGGAATCGTGAAAGAAGTTTTGGATCCTTGTTAGTCTTATGTACGAATTTACCAGTGCGACAGGGAGGGAAATGAGGGTTACAGTGAAACGAACATTTCAAACGTCACTTTGACATTTCTCTCATACTGACACAGGACCCACGCATGAGTGGCGCCGCCTGGTTAGCGATAATACTGTAGCTCCCATTCAACTGCGGTACGCGGTAGGCGCTCTCGTAGTATTCTTGATTACGGGATTGAAAAGAGAACGGGACGGGACGGGACGGGACGGGATTGTGTCACAAGGGATCAAAATTATATATTTCCGGCAAGGGCGTACATTGAATCCCGAATGAAGAGATGCATTTCTCAATGGATGGATTTTTAAGTAGAAACCTGGGCGTGATTCAAGCGTAAAAAAAAAATATATATTAATATTAATAGTACATTACGATACAAGGGCGAAAAAGAGGAAATTCGCAACGAGTGGCGATAAATTAAAACACGAGCGTAGGGAGTGTTTTAAATCGACACGAGTTGCGAATTACCTCTTCGCACGTATATCGTACGACGTTTTACAGTACATATGGCACTTTTAATATTCGACTCAGGCACGTACAATGCTCATTATTGCCCTAGGGCGGTAAAGTAACACCATGTGTAAGTACTGTAAAATATTTTGGCTCAATGACAATACGTTAGTAATTATTCTGTCTCAATCACAATACGTTAGTATAGGTATGTCGTGTGAAATTGGCATGTTTTAGAATTACAGGTTTCAACGGCCAGTTGTCTGTATTTTTTCCACAAATCTGTTAACACACCTGTTATTTAAATTGATTCTTCCCAAAAACCCTTACAGCAATATCCTGTTTTTAATTCACTTCTTCCCCTTACAAAGGTAAACAGAACTCCTTCCAATAAACTCGGGAACATAAACAAAACAATGGAATTTCACGGGAATTCTGGCTGCTTTATCTCATGAAGGACGAGTTACGTAAAGACTGTAAATGTCCGTGAAACATCGCATAGAAACGCGAAGCCATTATTGAACATGTAAACGTAGCGAGGTCGCAATTGCTTATTTTTTCATCACACCTGCTCGTTAATGGTGATATTATACGCAAGCATACTTACACTTAAAGAGCTGTATTATTCCCATGGTTTTAAAGGATTCTCATACTACTTTACCGCCCGCGTGGAGCTCGCGGAGGACCTGCCCCGCACGCGCTCGCAGCACGTACTCACTCCGGAGTACTGTGGACTGTGCAACTACACTACCGCTTATCATTATTGTTTCTTTACCTGTATAGAGTTTATTTATTTCCTCGCAAATGTGATGAAAAACATTGTGTGTACCACGGGCAGTAAAGGGATTACTAACTCGGGTCATTTAAAGCCCTCCGCCTACGGCGTCGGGCTTCAATAGACCCTCGTAAGTAATGCCCTTCTTACCGCCCTAGATGCACAATGTACTATTATATCTAATTAGATTAACTGGATATCGTTGCATGTGCATCTTATTATAATTATAGTTTTGTTCAAGTTTTTTTAGTTAAGTATTACTAAACACTTTAGAACGGATTAATCGCGTTTATTAACACCATGACCCTACGTTTCGAGCCCTTTACAGCACTCGTTTTCACAGGGTTAAGATGATGACTGAGAGAATGAGAATTCTCCCCGTCATTCTCATTTTGTCAGTCTATTATGTATGTGTTACGATATGATAATAAAAAAAATACCGACTAGTCTAGTTAGGCTTACAAGAAAATAACTTTTCGTAGTGAATTAATTTATTGAATCAGGCAGTACTTTGCGGAATTCCATATTAATAACGAAAACAATGTTACTTCGCTATTCCGCCAAACGTGCTAGTCAATTAGTGCCAACCGGTTATACCTACTTGCGTATTTTTTGCATGCTATTAATGTTCCCACCCTCCCGTAACAAAAAATACACAACTCGACACATGTTTCGCCTCTCTACGAAGCATCCTCAGGAGATGCTGGAAATATTGTCGTACGTCCGACAAGTGAAACACTTTACTGTATGAACTTTAAAGCTTCATGACAATTGATAACCAAGTACCCGAGTACATAAAAAATGAATCTAAGTATCCTAATTTCGTAAATAAACTCAAACGCTTTCTACTTACCAAACGCCCATACACTCTACAAGAGTTCATGGACGATTAATTAATTAATTATTAATAATAATGCACAGGTAGCTTGTAGCTGATATGTGCATATCAATGTCCAATTAATTAAATTTCAATTGCTATATAATTATGTATGCACATATGATTATTTGATTATGGTACAGATTGTAATGCTACATTCCTAGATTGTGTAATTGTGTGCTTAGGTTAGGTTAGAATTTAGAATTAAGTACCCACTTATTGTTGCTACGCCCTAGTAGGGTCCATGTTTGTACTTTTTAAATTTAAGAACACCTAATGTAATACCGTGGTTGCAACGAATAAATGATTATGATTATGATTATGAGGATATCTGACCGATTGCCGATTTCCTAGTTTTAACTTATTTTTATGGGGCACTCGAAAGATGCGAATTATTCCTAATTTTATTGCAGGAAGGTACATGTATCATACAATTTTGAAATCTGCATAAAATGCTCAATAGTTTCACGATATTTTCTCATTAGTTTTCAAGTATTTTTTTTTTCACGACTGGTGATTAAAGTCGAAATTAATGTTTCGCTGTGAATTAATTCAAGACCGAACAAGTTTTTTTTTTTTAATTTTTCTTAGGTTTTGGATAAAATACCATTTCTGTAACCTTAATTAACAATTCGTGGTACTGTACACATAAAAAAACTGACCTTGACACCTTTCCGAGTGCACACTGGCACTAATAATGTTAAAAACGGTCAAAATGTATGAAAATCTTTAATTCGACAATAACTCAAAAACCGTGCCACTTTTACTGGGGTCATGTCAAGTTGGTTTGGTACCTCTTGACCTGGTCTACGTCCAGTGTCACTGTGACGTGTCATTTATGGGACAGCCTGTATATGAGGTTTATATAAGTATTGCCGCCCTCAGAAAGCTTCTTGAGTGGCACACAAGGACCCAATCTGAGTTCCCGGCAAAGTGGATCACAACTATTCGTTCAAAAAGGACAATGAACGCGATCCGGCATTGTGAAAAATCTTTGGACGTGCCTGATGTCAAAATTACATACTTATGTTAGTATTTAAGGTTCCGTAGCCAAAATGGCAAAAACGGAACCCTTACAGTTTCGTCCAGTCCGTCTGTCCGTCCGTCCGTATATCACAGTGGTTTTACTCGGTATCTATAAAGCATATTGTAATGATATTACAGCTAGAGGTGTATTTTGTATGTCGCTACATAGTTTTGCATATAAGTTGTGAAAAAAATATGTTTAGGGGGGGCACCCCATACATGTAACCATTGTTTGCCAAATATCTATTTATGGCACATCATCTGATAAATCTTTAGAAATAATATTAAGGTTTCCTGAGAAAAAATTTGATTAATTGTATATTTTCAGAAATCCCTATAACTTTTAAACGGAGGGTCCAAAAAGGGTAAAAAAATCAGGAAGATAGAATATAAGATGAACTTGCCACGAAAACTATTTTGAACAAATTAGGTTCAGCTGTAATTTTAGTTTTAGCCAAAAAACTATTTTTTACAAAAGGTGTACCTTGATATTAATAAGCCATTTACGCCTGTTTGCTTAAACAATTTTTCCATTCTATGACGGTACGGAACCCTCATTATGCGTGGTCCGACACGCACTTGGCCGGTTTTTATTGGCGACTCGTCTCTCACGGTTTATATAACTGATTTGAATTTGAATGCGAAGTACCGACAATGCTGTAACCTCAAACTTTAGATATTGCAATGTTTCCCTTTTATTTTGTGAGTGTTTATTCAAATTCGTCAGGTTGCTTTGTAAGTTAATAGGAACTGCCTGATATATCGCTTTTTTTCGAATTCGATTTTTTTGTCTTTCATACAAATAAATGAATATTTCATTGTAAAAGATCCCTTAGAGTTTTAACTATAAACTCTTGTGAGACTCGAACATTATTAAATAATATTTAAAACGGGTCACTCGCGTAATTTAGTCGATTTACACGTTTGGCGGAATAGCAAAGTGAGATTATTTTCGTTGTTGAAAAACGGTTAAAATCTCACGTATTTTTAATGTCAGTGTGACTCACGGAAGTTTTAATTGTAAAAATTCTGGTGATCCGATTGAGGGCCAAATCAGTCTCGTGTGCCAGGAAACTATAGTAAAAAATGCCAAAAAAAAAAGTTTTTGCGTCAATAATTTACCTCCACACATTTAGGTACATACACCTTATGGAAAAGTCCAAGATGTTTAAAAAAATATGATCGTTCATATATTTTGAGCACCTTAGACGCTTTTATATATCTGATGGCGAGTGTACAAGTACTTACAGTGACACATTTGACGAAGTCCACCACTACGTTGCCTTGAGGCGTCTTGATCACATAGCGATTTCTGGCGCTCACGAAAATGACTGGAAAAGAAAACATTTTACTAGTAATAATAAATGAATAAATAAATAAATATTAAGGGACAATTCAAAATAAAAAATTCTCCGCATCGAGCGGGATTTGAACCCACGACCGGTTTGGACCGGTGTTCAGAGAGGTCGTGGGTTCAAATCTCGCTCGACGCGGAGTTTTTTTTTTACATTGTTAGGAAGTTCCATTTACGGCGATTTTAAGTTTTTTTTTCCGTGTAGTAAGACCGTAGTAGAAGTATTACCACATAGCGAGTTTACCCTACACCAAATAGGATGCCACTCAGTGCGAGTCGTGATATAGCTAAAAGTGTACCACGATGCTTTTCGAGGGTCTCCCTCGACAACTCTTATATCGTTTATCCTAAAGTCACTTGTCCTAACTGTTTTGTCCTAACGACCATAATTCCTAACGATCAACTGTCCTAACGAATATTTATCACATATTTTAATTTATTTTCACTCGTATATACCCGATAAAAGAGGGAGCAAAAATTAAAAGTTTAGTTACTGGGTCATGTGGGGTATCATTTGAAAGGGCTAAATTTGTACATTCTAAAACATTTTTTTAAATTGTTCTAACAATAAAAAAAAATTGTTTTATAAACGAAAATGTAAAAAAACAATACCATTCCCCCCCCCCCCTTGTCTCCGAAGTTTATAAGGAAAAAAATATTTTTTTTTACTCAAAATTCATATTATCATAAACATTACAGGAAAATATAACATTGACTCGAACTCCATTAACTTTTTTTCAAATATAAAGAAACTTTTCGGAACAAAAGTTGAAAAACCAACTCAGATTGTTTTTTTTCTTTAAATTTATGTGATAACATCCTGAAAATACTGTTTTATAACTAGTGTTAAAAAAAATTGGTTCAAGTCATAGAAATTATCAAGGAAAAACAAACTGTCATACTAACTCCATGCCGTACAAACGACTGACCCAATCTGTCGATACATGTGGCCTAAAGTACGGAACCCTCGGTGCGCGAGTCCGACTCGTACTTGGCCGTTTTTTTTTTAATATGATAAGCCTTTACGCTAACTTTGGAAAGTTTTTCTTTGCTTTCACATATAAATAAACATAGTAGACAGGAAGCACTGTTTGTGCTAAATATAGAGAGATAAGATCGTGCTGAGAATAGAAAACATCCTTCATATTAAGGTCAGTCGCCTTTTACAATAGGTAAATAGCAAGAAACAGTGATTATACCACGTTCAGACATGTCACAAGATAACTGTAGAAATAGGGTTTATTCATATTAAAAATGCCTATCGAACGTATCAAATATACAAACAAATCATAGATATAGGATAAAAGAACTGGATACCCAAGTAGCCGAAAAAAAATACGCCGTAAAAGTGTCGCAGTTGGGGCTCTTTTTTCATATAAGTAGTCATGTTTAGAACAAAACGTTTCGTTAAACAGCCTATAAACTTTTACAGTGTATGAATTTGACACTTAATGCTTACTTTAGTAAGCTCTTTTTCGTAAAATACATTTACCATTTGTATCATTGTATTGTAGTTGACTGTACTGAATCCTTGCATACATTTTTACTTGTCAAATTTGACACTCGATCGCGTTAGTTCAAATTATGATTGTAACTTACTTTCACATTTTGACCTCTCGATACGCTAACGCGGTCGAGAAGTAAATTTCAATAATGACAAGTAATTTAAACTAAGCCTTCTGAGTGTAGCTTAAAACTTTCTACTCGTATTTATTTGTATTTTCGTTACAAAAGCATTTACCTTCTCGGATTATTTTACTTCTACATTCGAAGGTTTTCAATTTGCCGGGATCTTTATTTTTCTATCCTACCTCCTTCGTATTTTCCTGTAATAAGTATGATAAGTGATTCACAGACACTCCGCCCGCAGGCGAAAATGAAAACGTTATTATAGACCATGACTTTCAGATTATTTGTGTAGGACGACGCGATGTCAAATAGTACAATATAAATAACTCAAATAAGCTGTGTTTACTCATCATCATCATTTCAGCCTGTAAGCGTCCACTGCTGAACATAGGCCTCTCCAATCGAACTCCAGCGCGACCGGTCTACAGCCACTTGCATCCAACGAGATCCAGCGATCCTCACCAGGTCGTCGGTCCATCTCGTAGGTGACCGTCCCACACTGCGCTTGCTAGTACGCGGTTCGCTGCGGTTTGGTAAGACTTTTTTGCCCCATCGGCCATCTGATATATTTATATAGACACTATACAGGGTGGAAAGACACGACGATCCTTCTCGCAAAGGGGGGTTAGTTTAAGTGAAGGAGAATCGATTAGTAATGTTTATATTTTTGTTACGAACAATCAGTAAAAATATTAAAATTAATTAATGTTCTTCTTAGTGACAACCCTGCTATTACTATGTACTATACCTACATGTAACTGTAATGTGACACTTTATGTTTACAAAAATTTGCTCGACATACCGCAGCACTCGCTCTTCAAACCTTGGTGCAATGTGAACTACACCTCCTCCCCGTTGGTCGTTTTGGCCCGTTTGTGGTACTATGGGCTGATTATTTGCCACGCGATCAAAGGCCCGTAAAATTGACATACGGCTAGTTGGGTGTGGTGGAGGATATCTTTGTCGATAGCGTCGTAACGTCTCGGCGGCATTATAATTACACTCCCCGTATAACATAAGCAAATTTAGGTAATCGCGGGCTCCCAAGGGCATTTTGAAAATAGGTTTTATCACGTAATTTGCAATTTATTTGCGTCACTGTTTTATCACGGGTAAGACTGAGTAAAAATTAATATTTTTCCCAAACAAAATAATACAATTGTGCAAACTACCCACTTACAAAAATCTAACTTAACCATAGAGAAATTGAGACTAAGGGCAGTTACAATAAATAGGTTCATAAAGCCCATAATACACCGCCAGAAGAGCATACTAGGCGGGGTGCGTGGAAGCTAGAAAATGCTGTTGGTTAACCGATTTGTATGGAAATAAATGCAAAAGTAACATGTTTATTTGAATTATAAAAATAAAGGCTTCAGAAGATATTATTTTCAATTCTACGATTCTGCATGTATAACTGCCCTTAGTCTTAATTTATCTATGGTTAGTTAGATTATTGTAAGTGGGTAGTTCACACAATTGTAATATTGACTGGGAAATATTATGGGGTAGAAATGTTGTTTTGGTAAATGTCACTGACCTTTGTGTTATTGTTAAATGTTATTGAACCTAATGAGGGTTGTCACTTGCAGTATTTTGCATCAAAAGTTAACTGCCTATAACTTAAAAACGCTTACGAATATGAGCCTAGTTTCTTTAGAGGAAATACAGTACTAAATCTAAACAATCCCCCTTTTGCGGAAAGGATCGTCGAGCCGTTCCACCCGGTATATTGATTATGAATTTTAGTTGAGTCGAGTGTCCCGTAAAGTTTATGATGAAAGTAGTCTTCAAAGTGATGCAAATATCCTTGGTACTAGATCAAACTAAAGTTAAAGCCAGGTTGAACAACTAGTTTACTGGAGAGCTCTACTTAAATATTCGTAAATATGTTAAAATGGGTACCTCATGTTTTTAAGTTAAAAGGTTGGCGTTGGCTGCCAATGCGAGGGGGGTTTCCACGACCCCCTGACGCGATTCAGTTTACGACCCAAACCGAGTCGCTACGATACAACTATACAACAGCATGCGTAGCCAAGATGCCAATCGCTCACGCTTAATAACGTATCGTAGCTACCTCTCTCTATCACTCTTCCTTATTAGCGTGACAATGACAGTTGCGTTTCGTTAGCGACTGAGTGTGAGCGATTGGCATCTTGGCTACGCACCCAGGGCCCTTACCATGACGTCTAAATGCGATTTAGTTTGTCCTAAACTGAGTCGCTGCCATACAGCTGAGTTTAAGAACCTAAACTGAGTCGCATGAGTATAAATAAATATACATACGGCCCGCCTGGTGGTAAGCGGTCACCGTAGCCTATGGATGGAGCATTGCCGACTCTTTAAAAACTTTGTAACTCCTTTTTTGAAGAACCCCATACTACAGTCCTTTGGGAAAACAGCGGCAGGGAGCTCATTCCACAGCCGGAGACCGCGGGAGGAAATTCCTCTTAAACCGCACGGTACGAGACCATTTAGGCTCCAGGGTATGCGGGTGAACACCCTGCCGACGGCGAGCGGTGCGGTGGTAGAATGCAGCCGTTGGCATCATATCAAACAATTCCTCAGAGCACAATCCATTGTACAAGCGACAGAACCCGAGTAAAGCCCCAGTTCCCTTAGGCACCATGACTGACGCGGCCGTATTCGCTATAGTAAACTAACTGGTAACCGAAGGCATAACGCTCTCTTTTACTCTAGATAGGGGCTAGGCAAGCGAAAGAGATGGCATGATGACTACGTACTACGTAATCTTTGTCAGTACGTCTCGCTCGCACTAGCACATCGTGTATCTGTACGAGTGAGTACGATTGCGACTCACAATTCTCACAAAACGGTCTCTACCGCCTCGTTATGGATATAAAACGAATGTTCCATATTTGACTTTAATCTTGCGTTCACTCTTGAATTTTAACTTGTGGAAGTTGTGGGTAAGGTGCATGTACCAGTTAACACCCAGCTGTCACGTCTATTAGCGACTTAACATTCAAGACAGCACTGTTGCGATGGTGTCGAGCGCTCGTAAGTTTACCTTATTGCTTAAGTCTCACTGAAATTCGTGTCTTGAATTTAAAAACATATGAAAACATCAAGATTTTCAGAAATATATTACTGAGAATTTCTGACCGAGTGAGCAAAGCGAGCAAAGCGAGCGAAACGTCTGCGTTTCAGCTTGGGTTGTTGAAATGCTTTCGTGTCTGTCCATTTTTCCTCTGCAGGTCGCATTTATCACCCAATTCTTGTAAAATTTTAGAAACAAGTCTGTTGATTACGTAAAAAATTATTGTCCATTACTTTTTGGAAATTTCCAAAATAGCGGTGGATTGGTACAAAGGTCGTAAGCGCCATAGGGGAAGTCTATGGCGCTTACGACTTTTCTCCCAATATCTATACCATCTCGCGGATTCTACCAGCTCACAGAGCCTCTAGTAATAATGGTGTGCGATTTGAGATTTTTACATCTTAAAGTAGGTACCTTATAATGTAAATCGACTGTCACTTGAAATATACTTGAGTAACGAATGAAAAACGAGTCACTTTGTTCAGGTTTTTTCATAGAAAGTAAAAGTGAATATTTGTGTTTCACGTAAAATTCCAGGATCTATATCGGAATCCCTTAAGCTGTTTATTCTAATTTGCATTCCCTAATACTGTTTGTCATAATGATCATTTGTCGTAAACTCATACCTATATGTCCTAATATTGTTTTCCCTAACATCGTTTTATCCTACTTTTTTACAGCGATTTGGTTCTGTGTGAAGTCGTTTTTGGGCAACAATTTAATTATGGAAAAAAATCCGTTAGGGATTATGATTATTACGACAAAACAGGTAGGCCTTTGGATAAACGAGGGGTTTCGAGGGACCCACAATTCTGTCCACTCAATCCTTTTTATTGTTCTTGAATATCTGTAAATAAAACTTACCAATTGAACATAGCACGACGAAGCCAGGAGCACCGAAGGCCAGTGAATAGCAATCCTTATCACCGAAGCAATGGACCTCGGAGCGTAGTATCGGTGACAAGGTCTTGGCTATTAGACTACCTGCAACAAAGCAACTTAAAATAAAGTTGCTTACTTGTTTCAACGCTCAAAATAAGAAGGGCTCTTCTGAACCAATTTTACCATAGAGAAACACATTTTCGGGAATAATCGTGCAGTCTCTTTTAAAACGGTTGGCTACGGAAGATCAAACTGAGCATTGGAATCACATTAAGCTTCGGAAGATCATACCTATGCCAATAGCCGGTTTATTTTAAAGAGAAAACTCGATTGCACCCATTCATACTTGGTAATCGCCAGTCTGCCTCCTAGCCTAGGTAGTAGCCTTGGTAGTGACCCTGCCTACGAAGCAGGTCCCGGGTTCGAATACTGGTTAGGGCATTTATTTGTGGGTTTATCACGAATAGTTACTGAGTTATGCATGTTTTCTATGTATTTATGTATGTATATGTATCTATCTATTATATATATCGCCGTCTAGTACCCGCAATACTTGCCTTATTGAGCTTACCGTAGGACTAGGTCGATTTGTGTAAGATCGTGCCACAATCAATTATTTATTATTTTTAAAGGCTGAATGCCTTTCGCGCTGATGATAATAAGTAAAACGTACCTAAGCAGGTATTAAGGTGCAGCTCAAACTCCAGGGAAATGGGCTGAATGAACGCGTGAAGTGCTCGACAGTCCACCTGTATCCGGCGTCCGTCCCTACAATACATCTACATCTACATGGCCAGGTAATTCTGCTGCGACAGGTGGAACTGATCTAAAAATACGGTGACGCATGGCTTGATATCCTTACTGATATAAATAAGCATACCTGTGCATGTATTAAGGTAGAGCACACTGAAGTACACTGCCAGGTACTTCTCTTGCTGCGGCAGGCGGAACTGGTCTCCTCCGAAGGCGGTGACGCAGGGCTTGATGCCGCCAGTGCCGACTGTTATCAGGAATAGACCGAGCAGCGTGCATAACCTGAAAATGATCTGTAGGTTATAGAAGGTAGGCTAGCATTGACGGTGAGTCGTATGTAGACTCGACCGATCGGAACCCTAGGCCACTCTAGAACCATGTTAAAATTACAAGCTGTAAGAGATTTATAGCGTCACTAATGACATAGTCCTACGGTGGCATGGGGTACCAATTGGTTGACTGTACAGTCGAGTTTCTTAATATGAGTACATTTCTTATAATGCGATGCCACGCGGCTGCGGCTTCGCGTTAAAATGTGATAAATGTCAAGGACTATGGCCTTTAACGGCAATGCTGGCGGGGTATTTTAGGGTTCCGTACCAAAATGGTAAAAAAGGAACCCTGATGGTATCAGTCTGTCGGTCTGTCACATCGTTAAATACCTTGATAACTACTTAAGCTATCGATTTGAAATTCGGAATAGTTATAAACAAAGTTAATTCAGACACATTGAGAGAGGATTTCTCATATATTGTTGTTTACTTTCAATGAAAAATGCCCGACCTGAATGAATCTTTATATAAAAAAAAAACCTTTTTTAATATCCGACTTAACATTGATTAGGTAAACTGAAAACCCTTTAAAAGGTAAAATCGTTGATTCTAGGTAAAACTATGGACACCGAAGCTCAGTGGTTAGCCTGCGACACAGTACAAACTAACGTACTACATCGGAAACTTGATTTCCGTATTGTATGCTCGAACATGTCGAGCTAAACGAATAAAGCACGATACGGATATTGGCAATGCAGACGAATTGGGAACGTCGAACATATTACAGTAGTTTATGCAACAGTGATATAATAAGGGTTCTTAAAACTTGAGGGTCGCCGACTCGACTTCGTCTCGTTTTGTAATAATAGACCCGAGAGTTTTAAGAACCAATTATGAGCTGTTTCATACGCTAGTTTTTCTACGACAGCTAAAATAGCGAAAAAAGCAAAATCTCGAAATGTGGCGAATATGAAAGATGTCGCATGCTCACTAAAGAAATTAAAAAAAAAACAACTGTGGTCATATATTGTATGAAAATCCATAGGAGAAGTGTTCTTATCGAATACCATAGACAACGTTATACGTATAATGTAATACTTTTTTAATATCACTGTCAATCATCTAATTGACAGATAGAAGTTCTGGAGTAGAAATAATATTTTAAACGTGTCACTCACGTAATTTTAGTCGATTTGATTTAGTGATTGACAAAAACGATTCTGAGAGCGAGGGTAGGTCGTCCGCCGTGTCGCCCCCCGCGCCGCTACCACCGCCAGCTGCAAGTAGCAGTCGCTCAGTCGCTAACGAAACGCAACTGTCACTGTCACACTAATATGCAAGAGTGATAGAGAGAGGTATCTACGATACGTTATTAAGCGTGAGCGATTGGCATCTTGGCTACGCACGCTGGGCAGATAGGGCGTTAGCCCGTATTGCACGACTTGCCTCTGCCGCGGTTGGTCGCTTCTGATGACGTTCTTCGTAAATATCGGAACATGTCGAGCAAAAATCGACTAAATTACGTGAGTGACCCGTTTTAAATATAGTTAAAGATGTTCGAGTCTCACGAGAGTTTTACAGTTATAAGTACCAAGCACAAAAAAAACCAGACTCAAAGTTTGCCAAAGGGTAATTGCAGCATACCGGGTGTTCGCAGGACAGGAGACCTATTTGAACGTGCTAAACTGACATTTGACATATCCACTTCATATTCCCTGCGTCATTATCATGTGATGAACATTTCCAAGGAAGTTAGCATCGAAATGTCATTTAAACGTTCGAATAGGTCTCGTGATCGCTTCAGAAACACTGAACTGCGCACTAGAACCGGTATCGAGGATATTAGTAGGAAAGTCGCTAAACTGAATTGGGACTGGGCAGGGCAAGTCTGCTGAATAGATCCCAACGTTAGGCAAAAATGATTACCGGACCCCACTACATGGTCGAGGCAGAGGAAGGCCAAAAAGGAAATATCAGGAAGGACACAACGGAGAGTGGCAGAGGTGTGCACTCGACAGAGACGAATTTCGGGAAAGAAGGGCAGTGGGACACCGAATCACGCAAAAAAAAAAGTAGTAACTGACCTTCCAGGCAAAGCTAGATGAGGTATGGCGGTGATGGCAACCAGCAAATTGCCAGCAGCGTAAACGAACATCATGTATAAAATCGTCCTAAAAAAAACATTAGGAATTAATAAGATGCCTCAAGTTCAAAGTACCGTTTATGTACAAGGCAAAATATAAATATTGCAAATATGTTTCATAATACCTAAACTTCCAAAGACCAATTATATTGTTGGTACAACTTGTGTCACTGTATGCAGAATTTAGTAAGTAGGTTACTACTTACTAAATTCTTTGCCTACTTAAAACATTAAAACAAGTGTTATGATACTTAGTAGATGCAGTGTAAGTAATTTTATACACGGTGAAATTGAATCGGTGATCATGAACCAATTTTTCTAATTCAGTACCTACTCGTAGTCGATGGCGATCACATTTATAATTTTTTATAGCTTTTACATGGAATCTCCTTATTTTTTATCATGCCTTATTTAGTGTGTCCGTGTACCCATACTGTATACATACCCTAAAATAATAATAAGAAAATAACTCAGTTCCATGAAAGTGCTATATACCTAAATATGATCGCCATCGATTACTGAATTAGAAAAAATATGGTCAGATTTCTTTCAATTTATGTTTTTTACCCTGTATACTTAGTAAAGGCAATAGAACGAATGTTACCTAAATTTTCCAAGATAATTGTCAGCGAGGATTCCACCAAAAATTGGGAACAAATAAACGAACGTGGAGAAGACATGGTACAGCTCCGTCGCTTCGTCGTCGGAATATCCTAATTTACTTCGTAGATATAAGGTCAAGAACGCTGAAAAAGATTAAATATGATTTACATTAAGCTCCTCATCAAATCCATCTATTGGTGCGACCAGAAGGCCTACCACGAACCACGAACGAAGTTTCACCTCTCTGTCCCACTTGAGTGAGAAATCACAAGTGCGAAAGGGAGGTATACTTTCGTTCGCGGTTCGTGGTAGGCGCTCAGAGGCCTTACCGTGACGTATACGTAAACTGAGTCGCTTCCATACAACTGAGCCTAAACTGAATCGCGTTAAGACATCATGGTAAGGGCCCAGAAGGCCTACCACGAACCACGAACGAAGTTTCACCTCTCTGTCGCACTTGAGTGAGAAATCACAAGTGCGAAAGGGAGGTATACTTTCGTTCGCGGTTCGTGGTAGGCGCTCAGATAACTGAAGTAACTTGGCTTTCCATTTCAACTGCCCTGAAGAAAACCGAAGCCCGAACCAAATACTCAACCTGTATGTTCGAGATTTTATTGGTATGTAACATATTTCTGTCCTGTATAAGGGCATTTTCAGAACAAAGTGCGCCATTTTAATGAAAATGGGTCCTCGATTTTCCATACAAAAATAAATTGCCAGTTTTCTAACTGTCTATTTAAAATGTATAAAAAAATGCGTTACAAACCTGACAAAAAAAAACGAGACACTCTTTTTATTTTTTTAAATCAATAGTACTCGTGATTCTGGTTATAAAAAAAACCCAAAGCATTGTCATTCAACGTGGCAATGCAGCCAGCTTTCTGGGCACGCTGCCCACTGGCAACGATTTGGGGGGCATTTTTTATTTATAGTATTTTTTATTTATTTTAAGTTTGTGTTTTAATGTTTCGTAGAATAATTTTTTGTCATTCCAAATAAATTTTTTGTCACCAAACTTCCTATATTTTCAAAAAACAAGGAAATGGTACCCTATTTTTGAAAATGCCCATAATTAACACGACCAACTAAGTACAAATCGATTCACGAAAGCTGGCGCGGATAATGTATGAAACTGTCATTTGTTTCATAGACATTCCGCGCTAGCTTTCGTGAATTGATCTGTATATACTCGTATATTGTAAGTGTAGATTAAATGAACAAATAAATTCTTACCTCGCATTCCAGAATAAGAAAACCTTTCGCAGAACTCTGCGACTACTATGATTATGACTATTCTAGGAAACCTGTCCTTCACCTGAAACAAACTTTACCAAATTAGAATAGCTTAAACAATACCTTATAAATTAATATAAAAAAATCTTCCTTAGAACATGGGTAACGAGAATAAGCCTGTCTGACTTTTCAACCGACTTCAATATTCCAAAAGGAGGAGGTTCTCAATTCGTCTGTTTTTTTTATGGATGTTACCTCAGAACTCCTTCATTACTGAACAGATTTAAATTTTTTTTTGGTTTCTTAAAGTAGATGGTTCCAGGTTGGTCCTGTTTTTTTCAAAATCCATTTCTGATGATGGGATCCATGAGGAACTGAGGGAACTCCTCAAATTTGAAAGGCACATGCATAGTAATTTGGGTATTTTCTTGAGAACCTCGAGCATTTCTTGACAAAACCTACCAGTTTGGTGGAGCAGACCTGATGATGACGACCAGGGATGTCAAAGAGGAACTGCTCTTTAATTCGCGGGCCCTAGCTGTATCTTTCATCTTTTGTTGTTTACGAAATGCCTTCGAGGTAGTCCTATTTGATTTTAATTATATTTTGATGATCCATCATCATGAGGAATTAATGGAGCTGATGCTGAACCCTGGCAGTACCTCATGGAACTCAGGTTTGGTAAAACTTACGAGAGTTCTGTTTTCGTCATTCAACTCGTGTTAACGATCAATTAGGGGAACAGTTCTCAAGATGGAGCTGATGCTGAACCTTGGCAGTACCTAGAGTGGAACTCAGGTTTGGTGCAACATAGGCGAGTGCTGTTTTCATGATTCGATTCGTGTTAGCGAGCAATTAGGAGAGCAGTTCACAAGATGGAGCTGATGCTGAACCTTGGCAGTACCTAGTGGAACTCAGGTTTGGTGCAACATAGGCGAGTGCTGTTTTCATGATTCGATTCGTTTTAACGAGCAATTAGGAGAGCAGTTCACAAGATGGAGCTGATGCTGAACCTTGGTAGTACCTAGTGGAACTCAGTTTTGGTGCAACATAGGCGAGTGCTGTTTCCATGATTCGATTCATGTTAACGAGCAATTAGGAGAGCAGTTCACAAGATGGAGCTGATGCTGAACCTTGGCAGTACCTAGTGGAACTCAGGTTTGGTGCAACATAGGCGAGTGCTGTTTTCATGATTCGATTCGTTTTAACGAGCAATTAGGAGAGCAGTTCACAAGATGGAGCTGATGCTAAACCCAGGTAGTACCTAATGGAACTCAGGTTTGGTAAAACTTACGAGAATTCCGTTTTCGTCATTCAACTCGTGTTAATGAACAATTAGGAGAGCGGTTCTCAAGATGGAGCTGATGCTGAACCCTGGCAGTACCTAGTGGAACTCAAGTTTGGTCGCGACTTCTATTTACGTCATTCGACTCGTGTTAACGAGCAATTAGGAGAGAAATTCACAAGATCGAGCTGGTGCTGAACCCTTGCAGTACCTAGTGGAACTCAGGTTTAGTGCAACATAGGCGACTGCTGTTCTCATGATTTGATTCGTGTTAACGAGCAATTAGGAGAGCAGTTCACAAGACGGAGCTGATGCTAAACCCTAGCAGAACCTAATGGAACTCAGGTTTGGTGAAACATACGCGTGTGCTCTTTTAGTTAATCGACTCATGTTAACGAGCAATTAGGAGAGCAGTTCACAAGATGGAGCTGATGCTGAACCCTGGTAGTAATAAGTTTTAAATACGATGTGAGTAAAATTAACAAAATAAAAACATTTTATTTGTTTTTATTTATAAAAACAATTACAAAAACAGTATAAACATAACATACATCAGTATCGTTAAACCAATATGGTTTGCCTCGATACTCGAATTCCACTTAAATATTTGGTACATAAATTAGCAATAATTCGCTTACTTTAACTTATACCGGGAAGTCCAATTGAAGTCGGTTTTTTTTTCTTTAAAATTACCTATTCTATACTAAAATATGCTGCCTAGCTTTGGGGTGCGTGTATGGCTATTCATACAGTTTCGGAGTACATACGTTTATCGGCCTCCTAGCCTAGTCGATAGTGACCCTGCCTACGAAGCAGGAGGTTCCGGGTTCGAATCCTGGTCAGAGCATTTATTTGTGTGTTTATCACGAGTATTTAATTTTGTTGCTGGGTTATGGGTGTTTTCTATGTATTAAAGTATTTATATGTATCTATCTATTATATTATATCGTCGTATAGTACCCACAACACAAGCCTTATTGAGCTTACCGTGGAACTAGGTCGTTTATGTAAGATTGTCCGACAATATGTTTATTATTTATTTATTTATGATATGAATAATATGATATTTCTGCATATCACCTATTTACGATTTTAAGCTAACATGCTCATTTGCATTATAATATCGGGTGCTCAATAAAACAAACATACATGGTAATTATCCCGTTTCAAATATTAGTTATATTATATCACCTATTTGTTTGCATATATATACGGTTAAATTACAAACTTAATTCAGAAATTATTTTGTAAAATTTTTCAAAAACCGTTCGACCAATCAAGTTCAAAATAATATTCCAATAAAGTTCTTATTAAGTTCTACTTTGAGTTCAAAAGTAGAACTTATAAGTTAGAGGGGGGACACATTTTTTAAACCTCTGGAGCGATTATTTCCGAAAATATTAACTTTATCAAAAAATGTTTTTAAAAACCCTCATTATTTTTCAAATACCTGTCCAATGATATGCCACACTCTAGAGTTAAAACGAAAATAAAATTACCCCCCACTTTACGTGTACGAGGTACCCTAAAAAATATAACTACTTTTTATTCTACCACTTTGTTGACGTGACCGATATACATATTCGGAAAAAATTACAGCTTTCTAGTACTTACAGTCACTGAGATTATCCGCGGACGGACGGACAGACAGACAGACTTGGCGAAAATATAAGGGTTCCTAGTTGATTACGGAACCCTAAAATACCCCTTTTACATAAACGAAGTCGAGAATAGAGGCTTGTGTTACTGTTTATCGTGTTACATGAGATCTATCCTTGCTTATTTCTCTATAATACTATTTGATTAATTCGCTTCTAGGTGAGCTATTAATAGTCACCTCATCACTTAGCATCGATAACGACAGGAGACAAAGTGTGCCTATTCTCTTCTATGTACACGTGCCTAAGGTCCTGTCTGGTATTTCTAGGTCAAGACAGTTCTACTTTTAGGTAGGGACTGAAATGAAAATAATAAGATGGGCAGGCATTACGAGACTTGGGCATGTACGGAATAAATACGTAAGAGGCAATTGTAAAGCACGAATCAAATCATTTACTAAATGTTTTGATTCATGTTTTTTGTTTTTTAAGTAGTCACGCTACTATATATAAATTATAAATTGAAAGAGATGTCATATACTAAAGAAAATGTGACCAAAACTCCCGTCCTGTTTGCCGCGAAAGCAGGAGGTCGCTGGTTCGTTCCCAGCCCTGCTCACCGGGGACCTTGGTCATTTTTTCTTTAGTATATGACATCTCTTTCAATTTATAAGGCAGTTTTAAAGTGCAACTTATCCAAGAAAAACACCTAGAAGGTCGATTGAGGTCATTGTGACGCGGCAACCACGAACACGTGATCAAAGCGGTCCTACAGACACCTATTGCAACTCGAGAACCCCGTAGACCTTCAACAACCTGGACGGCCCCCAAGTAAATGGGAAGGAACCAGGTAATATAGGTACTAGGCTAGCATGCATACATATAATTGGGTCATTCTATTTCTGGGATCTCCCAGAAAAAAGTAGTCTAACACTTATGAATGTTTTTTTTAAATGTGGAAATAAAAATGTACACACACATTCAATTCTATCTATTCAGTTCTATCAACATCTAGAAAACTTAGTATAGACGGAATGTAGTCGTGTTACTACTTTAATAACAAGTAAAAATATTTAATTCAATAATTTGATTTGTTTCAACAAAAATAAAGTATCATAGGTATTGAATTTGTGTCAGTATACATTTTTATTTCCACATTAAAAAAAAACATTCTTAAGTGTTAAACTATAACATCGTCTACTTATTCGGTAATATTTTGTTTAAAAATGGGTGGTAAAGACCTGGGACTGGCAGTGATATCTTAACCTGAGTAAATAGCACGTGATATTTAAACCTGACTGTGGTTTAACCTTTTTCTTCACAACGTGTCTTGTAAGATACACATTTTTATATCCTCGTTTTTTTTGTCGATATTCTTTTTTACTCTATCTGGCTAACGATTTTTTATAATTAGCTTTTTAAGAAAAAGGTTAAAAAATGAATCATAAAGTACTGGATATTGAAAATAAAAGTAAATGTCTATTATTTATAGACATTTCCTTTTATTTTATACTAGTCGGGGATAAATAGGTTTTAGGTTTTTTATACGTTCTTTTGTTTATGGTTTTTGATACTAGGTATTTTGATTTAATACTCTTTTGTTACCCAGTTGTCAATAAAGCTTTCGCGCTAATGGTCAGCTGTATTTTGTATTTATCATGATTATAACCCGAAAGCTATCGAATTCCCGTACAGTACTTGATATATGTAACTATGTACAATACCGCAATGCGATAATTTAATTAAATATGATAACATTAGGTAGCTTATTAATTTTGTTTAAGTACTTTATAACATTATATATACATAATCCTAGAGAATGAACCGTTAAATAAATAGATATTTGATGCTTAATTAATTTTGTATTCAGAGAATATTTGCGAATAAAATTTACATTTTATTATATTTGGTGCTTATCAGAATGACTTGAATTTTATCGTTTGACCGGTATTGTATATACAATAATTTAATTGCTATAATCAATATTCGCTGGGTTAAAACGTTTAAGTTTCAATCAAGCCTGTAAGACCTCCAAGAAGGTATTATCCCACGGTTATCGATGAGGCATTGTACGAGTGAACGAGTTAAACTTCCGACTTTCAACTCCTAGGGCCTTACCATGACGTCATAACGCGATTCAGTTGACGACCTAAACTGAGTCGCTTCCATACAACTGACCCTAAACTGAACCTAAACGTCCTAAACTGAATCGCGTTAAGACTTCATGGTAAAGCCCCTGGATTATGCCATTGAGTTTGTTGGTGCTTATGTACGAAATATGATATGATATTTACCAATATATTTACTAACGAAAACTTCACGAGAAAACCTGCATTACAATTAATGTGAAATCATCAACCCGTTTTGGGTATAGAAGTATACTACAAATCATTTATTCGTGGTAAATATATTCAATTACAAACACAACGCAAAAAAGACAATTATATATCAAATCTTTACTCGTCTCGCCTCAGCATAATGTTCACCCGAAAGTCAACGCTGATCTCCCGTTGAAACCATTTGTGGGTCAAGATCGCAACTTGTAAACACGAAGAAAGAAGTAGAATAGCAAAGAAGTACTAGAAGTAAATAGTTGTGTATTTAGATTTACATACCTTCGGCTTCGAGTCACATTCTAAATCCTCCACACTTTTAGTCATCGTGAACACAACACTCAGCTATCCAAGTCACAAATAAGTGTAACTCGGGAGGATGCTACATTTATATTGTTTTCTATAGTTAGACACGTGTGTTCAGAGCAAACAGTGGTATCTCTGACTTAACCAATCAACTTTATATCAAAGAACGACAAATAGTATTCAGTCGGTAAGCTATGTTTATCATTTGGTGTTACTTCATCATTTACTTTATAAATATCACTGGCGTAATTTTTCCATTGATGGCTTGCGATAGTCTATGTACTTAACAAAAAAAAATGACTCTCGCCAATTACCTACTTAAACTACCCTGTTATAATTGAAAGAAAAATTGAATAATCGAGTCGCGTCGAGCATGATTCGAACCTGTGATCTCTTTAAGCACCGGTCAGGGATTTACCATGAAGTCTTAACGCGATTCAATTTAGGATCAAAACTGAATCGTCGCCATACAACTGAGCACAGTCGTATAGCGGCTGTGTTATACTGTCTCAATAGGGAGAAAAAAAGAGTCCTAAATCTTCCATACCTTTTTCAAATTTTTCATTGCGCTACCGCCATAATAAATATACGAAAACATGGTGGCGAAATAGAAAGAAATTTAGGGACACTTTTTTTTCCTACTAGGATTGAAAGAGCTCGTAATTCTGAGTAGAATACATACAAATATTTCCAACTAAGCATATAATGATTTTTCAACTACAAAAAATAAAAAAGCTTACAAACAGAAACACTTTTATTTTATTACTATCACTAGATAGTACGAAAGTAAATAATTAGTCAAACCTGCGTGATATAATAATAGGTACACAAGGTCGTTATAATTTAAATTCCCAGGTTCATTGGCCGTTTTTCTGCCCCTATGTCATTATACTCATTATAAATGTCAAGCAGAGGGTATTCGCCACCATTTGGATTGAATTCGGGGAATTTTTAGCACTCGTAAAACCTATCTGTCATCTTAACACACACACGAGGAGTAGCTTAAAGCTGGGAGTGGATGCAAAAACAATACAAATCATTTATTCGTAAATAGTACATTATTGGCGAGGGACGGAAAGTAAGGGATTGATTGACGAGCTGGTTGCCGGGTGAGGCTCGCCGAGGCCCGGCATAGCCGAGCTCAGGCAAGCCCTGTTTCCGCCGAGGCAGATACATACAGTGCTTTTCTCAGATATGCGCGGCAACCGGCGACCGGCGGTGTGTAGGGCGAGGTCCCCGGGGCCAGTAGGCCATTTTCCCCTTTTTTCACTCGGAACAAAAGGGAGGCATATACCTACTGTCAGACTTGGAGTATCACACTATAACTACCTATTATTTATGATATTTTTTCCGCGCCTCAAGACGAAATTGTTGACGAAAATATTTTGGAATTCGCACTCAACCATTTTATTAATAGATCAAGAAGTCAGTGCCATAATAATATTTATCTTATCAAATGGGTTAGTTTCCTACTATCGTTACACATTACAAAGATTTAGGGACAATAGAAGAATTTACTCGTAATATTGTCTTCTGTTTCGGCGATTGCTGTTCATTTAAATTAAAGATGATGTCTCCATCTTAACTCTATGAAAACGAGTGCTCTAAAGGGCTCGAAACGTTATGGTGTGTCATGGTGTTAATAAACGTTTAATTTCAATAGAAGAACTTATTTATTAACCATTTCGCCGCCATTGACTTGATATCAACTATATCAGGTCAGTATATTTCTCGTGCCACGACTTCTGCCACGATTTGTGGCTTGGCGATGGTGGCACTTTATTACTTTTTTTGACGTGGTGGCGAAAAGGTAAACGCTCTCTACTAAGTAAGTATAGTGGCCAGCCTGCTCCATCAGTACAAAACAGTGAAAAATTCAAATTTTCTAAGGGTCCCTTAAGCTGGTTTTAGTGTCACGCGGACCGTCGCTCCGCGCGGAGCAATATGTATTGAAGCTGTGGAGCGTTTTAGAATGGCGCAGAGGCAACGCACTTGCGACACCTCTGGTGTTGCGGGTGTCCATGGACGACGTTAATCGCTTACCATCAGGCGATTCGTTTGCTCGTTTGCCCCCTATAGCATAAAAAAAGGCATCCGCGCGTAGCGCTCCTCCATACATATTGAGTCATATTGCTCTGCGCGGAGCGATCCGCGCGGACGGTCCGCGTGACGCTAAAACCAGCCTTACCCATACAATTTTTTAATTTATTGCGGTTTTCTGATGACAGAGCTGGCTGGCCAGGGTATACACCTACTACTTAATCAAATTGTAAAAAAGTTTTGGTACAAAACGGTATATTTAAATAGTATCTAGATTGTATATCAAGGGCATAAAGAAACCTATTTCAGCCAAGGCTATTTATTAGTCCCGAGTGCAACGAGGACGAGAATAAAATTGGTATTTATGTCTGAGACTGAGACTACGATACTCTGCTACTCTGCTTTTCACTTCACTTGCTTGTAAGAAAAATTTTACGTTTTATTTCACTTTAAGGGGCTACCCGGCATATTTCACTGTTTTTAAAGTGAATAGGCTTTGTTCAGCTCCAAGCACAACGCTTGAAAAAAATATATAATGTAGCTAGGTATTTGGTCTACATTTTGTTCCACTAAATTGTCGAAAAACATAATACATCAAGAGAAAAAAAAATAACCGTAAACCCTTTTTTCTACCTTAAATCTGTATCTACTCCCTTATTATGCGTCGTAAGTACAAGAAACTAAGACAAGCATTTTATATTTATGTTTACTTTAAACGCATCCACTGATTTTTGGATAGGTTTTGTACTTTTCGAGAAAAAAGCTATTACACGCATTTTTCCGAAAACGCCGGCTCGAGATGCCTGCGCGGGCGACGGGGGCCAGTCGTATAAGATGGCACTAGTAGTTTATAGGGTTGCGTCCTAGTACAAGCAGCTCTTCCTAGGTGACGACTTATGCTTATAACCGGTATTGTATAACCGGTGAGAAAAAGGAAGCGGTAGGGGAAGAAAGCTCAAATCGCCGAGGTCATTGGGATAGGGGACGGCCTTAAATCGTTGACAATGAAACAGCGATCTTTGCCTTCCTTGGACGCAGTCGTTGTCTCGCAGGCGGCAGGGGGGGGGCCCGGCGAGCGCCGATCGGCTGCGATTTTACTTTATGCTCTAGAGCATAAAAAGCGATTTTATGTCGCCTTAACTTTTCGAGCAAGAGTAGTGATAAATATTATGTTATACTTATTTTTCCTTCTAAATATTTTAGTAGTACCTTAATACTTATATTTGCAACCTACCTTTCAAATTCACACACCTGTCAAGAAATTTTCGAGGCAAGAAGTACTTAACCTAGTCAACGGTAATTCACCTAAGTTCAAAGAGAGGGTTTCAATAAAATCTATATCCATGTACGTGGAGTGTCGTGACACCCACGACGACGTCACGTCGGAAGGTGTGCTGCCGTCAGCAAACATAGGTTACACAGTGTGATACGAGATAACGTATTAACTAAAAAAACAGAAAAATTGTCCTTTTTGCAGCACGGTATGACATAGAATATAACATTGACACTGCGACGTGTTTTCTGTGGCACGCAGAGGGGCGTATTTACGGTAGAGCGGCCAGGATTCACAGAAGGACCCAGAAAAGCCGCCCACGTGCCTCCACAAGGGGTGGCTTCGCCGTCTATTCTGGCTGTGGAAAAGCTTAATGGCCTGGAGCGCCAAATCATAAAATACCTACGCAACGCACCGCAACGCAACGCAGCTCGTGGAGTCCTCCGCTTATTATTCGAATACGAAAGAGATAAAGGCCGATTTCCCATGTTCGCTGTAAACTATAATCAAAATGGACAACCTTAGAGTAGGTACGTTCGAACGAAAAAATGAATGGATGAAGAACCGGCTACCCGCACGATCTGGAATGACGATATGCAACGATAAAGATGATTTTTGATGGCGTATCGACAATACGCTAGGTTACCTACAGTCTATATTCATTATTTCATTCACCACGATCCAGTGTCATCGTGTTAGCACGCCTACCACGAACATCGAAAAGCATTGACCAAAAAATCTCAGTTCAGTTCAGTGTTTTTAAATAAATGGCCAGTTGAAATGATAGCTGATTCCAAATAGCACGTGACACTTTACTTACTGGCGTTCCTTTTTCCCAACTAAAAAGTTTTCTTTATCTTACTGAAACTAACATTTAGAAACAGCCTGTATGCTATCAGATAAGCGGTGTTTATACGCCACGTCACATAATAATAAATATTGTAGGTAAGTTATTAGCTAGGCTAATAAAGTTTAAATCTGTGTTTGGCCGCAAATAGGTAACAAACATTCTTGACAGTTTTAACAAAAATCTTGTTCCAGACTCCAGACCTCATCGCTTTCCAAATTGCATCCAAATTCAACCTTTTTACTTTCGTTTTAATCTTAAAATGGCACGGGCATTGAGTTCTTCTTCTTTTAAATAATGGCTTCTGTCCGAGAGTTGGACAATTTTGCCAGTGTCACGTTTTGTTAATATTTAAGTATATTATATAAATAAAATAGTATATTGCTACTTGGGCGACGTTGTTCGGTAAGATATTGGCATTAAGTTTTACGTATGTGACACCCATCTGACTTTCCAACCCAGTGGGGAGCTGCTAGGTTGTATATATTCTGAAAAATCGAGTCAGACAGTAGGTTTTAAAAAACCGGTCAAGTGCGTTTTGGACTTGCGCAGGTCCCGTACAAACTTTATAAGTAAATAAATAAATATTGTGAGACAATCTTACGCAAATCGACCTCCCGATCCCACGGTAAGCTCAAGAAGGCTTGTGTTGTGGGTACTAGACGACGATATATACATATAATAGATAGATACACATAAATACTTAAATACCTACGTAGAAAACATCCATAACTCAGGACCAAATATGCGTAATAAACACACAAATAAATGCCCTGACCAGGATTCGAACCCAGGGAATCCTTCTTCGTAGGCAGGGTCACTACCGACTAGGCTAGGAGGCCGACTTTGATGGTGCCTCTACATTCTCGGCCGAATGTTTCGTCCGAATGCCTCCTCCTGCCGAAATAGTTTCAGTTACCGAAAAACTGAAACTATTTGAGACACCTTTTAACTCACCCAAACTACCTAAAAACGCTTAAATTTTCTCTATATAGTCTGTCTCGAATGAGTGTGTATCGAACGATTGCGGATTTGTATCCCCATCTCAGTCACACTTGCATATTAGAGTGACAAAGAGGTTTTTCCGTCAATGCCAATTTTCGATGTTCGTGGTAGGCCCGCTGCACCTAGAAGTAAGTAATATTTGACGTCAGTCCCATGTATCGACAGACTGGGGTATGCGAGTTTGTTGTTTCTTGGTATTTTTTTATTACGTATACCGTTTTATTTTACTTACAGCATGATATCATATAAATTAAATGAAAAAAAATAAGGTGATTGAAAAAAATGTAGTTCAGAAAAGTAAATTTATTATTTAAAAAAAATCTGAAGATGGGGTCGGTCGAACGGTCGATACATTATGTTTTTCCTGTAATATTTAGGATAATGTAAACGTTGTGTAAAAATTGCATATTTTTCCTGTTTACGATTTCGTTTAATAATTGAAAATTGTTTTTACTATAAAAAAGTAATAGAAATAAATAAAATAAAATAAATAAATGACCGAGTAACTAGACTTTCATTTCTTATCGGGCATGTGTGTATATAAATGTATAATAAATTCTCTCTTTATGTGTCTGGGTTAATTTTATTTATCAAATTTCAAATTTATTACCTTATTATTAATTACTTTAAGTAGTTCTCGAGATATTTAACGAGGTGACTGACAGACAAACTGAGGCGCACCATAAGGGTTCCTTTATTTATATTAGCATTAGCAAGCAGAGCAAGCTCGACTAACTTTAAATAATAAAAAACGTACTTAACCTTTTCACCGCCAAGTCAAAAATAAAAAAATATATTATAAGAATTTTTTTACACAAATTGACTAAATCCCGCAGTCAGCTCAAGAAGGGTTGTGTTATAAAGAGCAACAGATAAACATATAGCCTGAGCAATGAGTGCTCAAAAAAGGGGCCTAGATGCAATGGTGGAAAGCAGAATGTTTAACTATGGGATCTTGTTAAGAATAGTTAGGAGACAAACATACTGAAAGTCCTGACCTGAGCCCAAAGAGGGGGGGGGATAAAGAAGGTCCTATTTTTTGGTTTTCCGAGTACGTCTCGAGAACGATGTGTCATATGAAATTTTGGTTTACACCACATTGAAAGCTTATGAAATTCTCTACAACTTTTACCTATAATTTTTTTATCTATTCCTTTTCGTTGTCTAGATATGAACTCTTAAGTCCCCCCGTTCTTTTCGTACATTGCTCAGGTCCGAGGGGCAAAAACATTTAGTATGTTTGTCTCTTAACTATTCTTAATAACATCCCGTAAGTAGCTAAACTTTCTGCTTTCGACCATTCCATGTAGGATCATTCGTTAACCACACTAAGTCGTGGCGTGTGGGGTTTGATATCAAGTCACTGGCATCGAAAAGGTTAATAACCTCATTGTTATTTTCAGTAATGTATGCAGTCGTAAGTCCTTATTTATTTGTTATCATCCGTCTTCTGCTCATTGATTTTCAAATCATAGATACCATTTATAACGCTATCCGGAATCCGAAACACTAAACCTCGGACCAATTCAGGTATGTTAAACTCGCACGCTAAAGCTACAAGATTATCAAAATTTTCCGGCGAGACCTTTTCAACCAGCTTTGCAGAGCAGTCTGCCTTTAGCTTGTCCAAAAAGTAATGCGCAGCGACTTGCAACAATTGTTCCAAGCCCTCATCTGGCAGAGTACCTAAATACATATAATCTTTTAAGTGTTTTAGAGTTTGGACTGTGATCCCATCCATGCTGATGCGTCCTTCCGTCTTCTCCTTCCAGTCATGTTTTAACATCAGCTTGAACATGTGGCTGTATAGAAACATAATTTCCTTATGCACTCCAACTGCACCATCAGCTGTACGCAGTTGAAAATCCGGTGTTGAAACACTTTCGTACAGCTCTTTATTAGGTAATATAGCCATATGCTGTACATTTTGTACGGTAATGTTCATATCTATGACATACAAGTATATATATACACAATCCCTGTAGGAATCGATTTTTTTGGACGATATAAAAGGCACTTCGTCCAATTCAACCTCGATCCATTCAGCGGAACAAAAGAATAGTTTATTAAATGTGCCAGAAGTTATCAGAATTGGAAATGCGGAATTCTGTCCATTTCTATTTTTTATTTTCACAAATGGTTTTATAGTTGAATTTTTGTACATGAATCTAACCAGAGCCTGGGTTGAATCGTCGACATTAATAGTTTGGGTGTAAGATGTTGAATCAGGATCTCCGTTATTTCTTGCAATGGAAAATATTAAAGTCAATGTTGGACCGCGACGTAGCTGTGTTAAATATCTGCAGAGAAAAACATATCCTTCAAAAGCTTTCAAAAATATAGAAGTGAAACATGTAATTGCGTAGGGTATTCTGCTGCTATTGACTGAGCACTATGCTTATATTCAACAGCTTATAGCCCCTAATTCGACAAGCCCGCCTAAATATGCTTTGTGGACTTCTCTAAGGCATTCGACACTGTCAAGTGGCCCAAACTCTGGGAAACGCTGACGGCGATGGGTGCTCTAAAACACCTGGTACACCTCCTGCGAAGACTATGAGGATGGATCTGCCTCAGTACGCGCTGGTGAGGTTTTGGCCAGTAACTTCCACATCAGCGCCGGAGTCCGTCAGGGACGTATTATTTCTCCGCTATTGTTCAATGTGTACACAGAGCTCAGTGGCTTGAAGATCTCTAACTGTGATATGCAGACGATACCACGTTGTTCGCCACCTCCAGCACATGGAAGAACTTGTCCGCAAGATGGAACGCGTTAGCCTCGTGTGGACTTAAGATCGCATAAGAAATCGCAACATATACAGACAGAGCCACAAAAATCCGGCTGTTTCGGGCACTTGTCTTCTATACGACGCAGAAACGTGTACACCCCCCCTCCCCCTTACAGGTACGGTGTGGAGGAGAATGTACTACGGATGTGGAGGAAACTTACAAAACGAGTCTATATGTACTTCGAGAACTCGGCATCAAGAAGCGTTTATCGTCTTTGGTACAATCTCGTATCCCACCTTTTTTGGTCACGTATCCTTTTTTGGCAGAGGGGAGGTGACTATTGAGCGACTTGTGGTCCAGGTTGAGGATACCAGGAAGGAGAGGCCACGAGGAAGATCGCTGTGATATGGATTTATTGTAAAATCATGTTCCTTAACAAGAAATTAAATTTACTTACAATTGAGACATACTGTAGCTTAACGCAGGTTCCCTTTTATTCCATTAAAATTAAGTAAACAATAGGTACTTTGCTTAGTATTGCACTATTGAATAACATTTTAAGGGTTGTTTATAATTTCTATAGTTGAAATACCAAACACACGGCCGTCGATGGGCACTGTGTCCTCTGTCATCATCGATATTGATAATATATGGTTTATGTAGATAATTACATTACATTTGTTTATTTATAAGAAATTATTTACACTCAGTCATTTTTACATGTGACAGCAAAGTTATGCTATGTGTCAAAGACAGAAAAAAGATCAAGGAGAAGAATAATGACAGAATAATAAAGTCGACCAAGTGGGACTCGGGATCGTACCCAAAAAAATTGTCTGACTGACCACATTGTCGGTAACAATAGAAAAAATACGCATTAACAGTAGGACAAAAAAACTATACCCCTCCCTTTTTCGGGGTAGTAATACGAGCGTAAGAAAAATACAGAAGGTAGGTATGATGCTCTCTTGCTCTCTAGCCTACTGGTTGGTACTGCTCAGACTTTATATACTCTATGACTATACCTATACCCTGGCCAACCAATTATCTTTTTAATTCCTTTCCTACTGTCATTCATAAATGACTGAGAAATAAAATTTTCGACGTTCAAGTTCATATGGCCTCTGAATGCTATGCCATTATCCGCTGCGCTTACGTGAAACGAAACATCAAACAGATGTCAAATTCAAACCATAAACCGAAACGGTAATTTTGCTGTCATTCAATGTTTGAAACAGTGGCGTACTGAATTAACGTTTACAATGGTTAATTTATTGTGATAATATCTGTTTTTGTGCAACTTTAATATTTTTAAGGTTTATGTGAGTGGTACAGTGAAATAACGTGTTTCCTGAGAAGTAAGTAGACACTCGGCATTATTGTTAAGCTAGATTACGCGACCATTCTCAAATTCATGAACTTTAACTGAATAACTGAAGTTTATGAGCATTGTTTGATGTAAAGTAGTAATAAAGTTTTATAACATCTATCGTTCACAATATTGAAGAGATGTAAATCTCATACTTATATGACAAAATGCGATTGGCAAAATATGACTTGTTGAAGGTGTTATTTACTGTTGTCATCCTTTACCACTAATGGAGTCGGTAATATTAGTAACATTACACCTTATACCTTCCCTTGTGGCTTATGCTGTGTGCAAAATCATATATTGCCCTTTATACCGTGCAATATGTCCTGCAGATTGGCATTTTAGTTTGAGGGTGTGAGTTAGTGCATCATGTAAGGTAATTGATATAAAGAAAGAATATTAAAAAATACTTGCACTGATAGTTTTATGTTTGTACGCAACTGCTGTTATGTGCATGGGTATCTATGTATACTTAACTCAATTTTTATGTCAATCTTGTGGTACTGCACACAGTTAAGTCCTACAAGATTGGCAGAACTGTGTTATGGTACCTACAATACAAACCGGGATATTTATATTGACTTGACTTTGACTTTTTTTTTTATTGACTTAAAACCTAATACAAATATGTATATGTATATAATAAACAAATATTTTAATGAGCACCCGATATTTCGGAACTCTTGCGAGCACCATGTTCATCTATAACTCTGTTATAGATCATATCCTGTGTTAAATTGTAGGTATAATGTAAATGACCATTTTAATTTAAAATTGTGTACTATTTCATGGCATATTTGTTTAAGGTGCTGGAAAATAAAATTTTGAAACTATATTTGATATCTATTTAACTTCGATTGTCTTTCTCTAATGTAGAAAGATATTAAAAGAAAATCTTTCAGCTGCAATGTTGATGAGTTTCCATGTTTGAACCTTATCTTCTTCCTAGTGTCTTCTTGGCATATGCCATGGCTGAAAAAGCCTGGGGTGCTCAGGCAACTCATCCCAAGATTTGGCATATCATTCCATGTTTGTCCAGTATTCAAGAGTGACATGAGTACCAAGGCTTGGTCCACCCCTAAAACATAATAATTGTAATTAATTTTCATGAGAACAGATGGTAATAGTAGCAATAGAACTGCAATAATAAATCAGTACGGAACTTCATATGTGGGTGACCTGACGTGAGTTGTCTTGCATGCACTGTCTAGTAGTTCAGGCGGTCTGTGTTTTGTCCTAAATAAAACATAAAGGGCATAAAATAATTCAAAAGATTGGGCTTTGTCAAGGTTGTTAAAGAATGTCAGTTTTGATCCCTGAGTTGTACAGTTACCATGTTCACATAGTAAGCCTGATACATTTTAAGCTTTCTACAATTGTAAATCATGACATCATTTATTATATATAATAAATATTTTGATTCATATTTTTAAGTAGTCACACTACTACATAATATATATAAATTACAAATTGAAATAGATGTCATATACTACAGAAAAAGTGACCAAGGCTGGAATCGAACCAGCGACCTCCTGCATCTCCCACGAAAGCAAGAGGTCGCTGGTTCGGTTCCAGCACTGCTCACCAGGGGCCTTGGTCACTTTCTGTAGTATATGACTTCAATTTATAATTTAAGCTCTGTTTGCCCCTACCCACTATCTCCCATTTCCTCAGCTGGAAACTCCTTAGAATTGGTGTGTGAACTGTAGAAACTGGGCATTGACTGTCTTTGTCTATCCAACTTACTAACATCCATCATCAATACTATCATCATCAAAGTGGTTGTTATTGTTGTAGATCCTAGGACACCCCGCAGGTGCATAGGGCCTCCACAAAATCCTTCTTTGCTCCAACTCAGACCTAGGGCTTGCAACTCGCTCTCCACGGTCCTCCGCCACGAGTGTACAGGGAGTCCACGAGCTCGCTTTTCACCTCAAGGCTTCCACTCAAATGTGAGACTGGCAATGTTCGTTGCTCAAATCATACCTGTCACTAAATCACATATTTGGCTAGATCTCCTTACAGTGACTTCACTAAATCTTATTCACAAAAATATATTTTCCAGGCACAAAGGCAAGATGTCCAAGTCGCAGCCAAAGCCCTCCCCGGCCCGGTCCCAGGGCGCCATAACCCCTCGCCGACGGACCAGGCGGACACTTAGCTCAGCATCTCCAGCGCAGTCCGAGGGCAGACTGTCGACTGTGGTGGAGAAGTTTGTGAAAGACCAGTTTGTCTTGTCGCCGATGAAGAGGAGATCTGTGTTGCCGGATGACACTGAGATTGAGGCGCCCAGGCGTGAGTATTAAATATAATAATTGCAACTTCTAAGGTTGGCAAGTAGAACCGATCTGTCCTAGACTATGAATAAACAAGCTGATTTTATGATGGAATTTTTCGAATGTTACTAGTAAACAGTTCTAGTTTTTTTCTACAGTAATACTAGATTATGTACAGAGACCTGTAAAGTAAGAAATGTCTCAGATCTCTGTAATTGTCGTCCGAAGCAAAGCTGAGTTCCACAAACATGTGATGTGAGATTTTCTTATTTACAAGGTCTGTACACTATTTTTCTACTCGACGCAGCCGGCAAGCGGCGAATTAGTTTAGTAGTAGTAGTAAGCGGTCACCGTAGCCTATGGACGCCTGCAACTCCAGGGGTGTTACATGCGCGTTGCCAACCCTTTAAAAAAAAGGAGGATTCGCTGTGTTGACAGCTAAAAGGCCAAGCTTTGCTCCGTGGGTCCCCAGCTGTCAACACAGTGAATCCTCTTGGAGCTCTGGCGACCTTACTCACCAATATAAACACAACACTATGAGTAGGGTCTAGTGTTATTAAACTGCGGTTTTCTGTAAGGTGGAGGTACTTCCCCAGTTGGGCTATACACTAAACGATATGCATCCGCTGTGCCCATACCTCTCTTAAAATTTCGGATACATTGCCGAATATTTACCCAATAAACAGAGTAAATGACTAGCTTTGATGGTTTCGTAATTCATTGTATAACGACATCATATTTCAGTATTATAAGGAACTACCAAAAAGAGAGAAATATGACCAGTTGTTTTTTTTTGTTCGGTAAGAGCTGAACTGATTGTTACCGAAGATGCGTATTCATAGTCCGTATTCGGCCCATCATTCTAGTTTATTTTATTTTATACTACGACGGTGACAAACAAGCATACGGCCCGCCTGATGGTAAGCTGTCACCGTAGCCTATGGACGCCTGCAACACCAGGGTGTCACATGCGCGTTGCCGACCCTTTAAAAAAAGGGAGGATTCGCTGAGTTCTACTTCATTCGAGTATGTCATGTTTGAAGGGTAATGATGATGATTGCAGGTGCCAGTTGGTGGAAGAGGCTCGAAGGGAGCTCCCGCGACGTCCTAGAAGCCCTGGACACTAATAAGATGACTGATGAACTTCTACTCGAGGAATATGAGTTTGAAGTTGAAAAGTAAGTACTCTCATGATCATAATTAAGTTAATACAAACTTTACGCCTATCATTCCGTGTCTGAAGGGCTTATGGCACAGACACAAGCTGAGCCATCTCCATTTCAGTTAGTTTGTGTTGTATATATCAAGTGTATATATAGTTTTGGAAGGCGTGCGTGGGGCCGAAGCCAACAGCGCAGAGGCCCCTTGTAAGAGACAATTTATTATATTAACTGACGATTATCCTTGTATGCACTATATGTGTATAGTAATGCATCCAAAGACAATTCCCGGTTATTGTAGGACTATTCCAAATAAAAATAAAAACAAAAGGAAATGGGCTATTGGGATGAACGGGTAAGTGGATTATTTATTTATTTTATTCAAAAAAGTAATTATTTAATTATGTCTAGTCTCGCTTCTTTTGACGTTATGGTAAAGGGACAGTGGCTGCGTGCCAATGGAACTCGAGTCCCAACAGCTTACCTAATATCCAGGCGGTTGAGCAGATTCCTAAAGCTCATGAAGAAACGCAGAAGCTATTTGGCTACAGCGTAACTTGGAATTATGGCTCGCCGCCACTGGTAAGGCGGCAAGCAACTGGTTTTTTTTTCATATGTTAACATATGGTGTTATGGAATGGTCAGAGACCTGGGTCTCTGACCTGGTGGTTTTTGACCTGGTGGCTTGGTTCAAAACACTGGTGTTTTGAACCAAGCCACCAGGTCAAAAATGCAAGCTGTGGCTTTGCAATGGGATTAAATATCTTCCAGCCCCTTTTCCCATTTTAACTGGGGTCGGGCCTCCTTCTACGTAGGCGTAGTCTATTCTGGTTGTCGATGACGAGATATTCAGGGCTTTTAGGGCCTTCTCCATTCTTGTAGATTGATCTTCCTTTACCACGAGGTTTTGTTGGGATGTTTAAAGCTATTTAAAAATGGATTAAATATCTTGAAAATATAAAACTGTTTATCTAAGTTTTCTATGGGAAAGTACTATGTTACTAGTAGTTGATGCAATTTAAGTTTTCATAGAATAAACTCAAGAATACTTAAAAACGCTAAAATCTAAATATGTGCAATCTTCATATTTTAACCATATTTGTTTCAGAGATGGCAAACCAAGTCAATCACTTCAACAAAGTCAAAGCAGCGACAACGAATCAGTCGCCAGCATCGTCGTACCACAAAGACGGCTTTTCAATCAAAAGAAACAAACGCAAGGCAAATTCGGCGACATTATGGGCTCACGTAAGTCCCTAGGAAAGACAAACATCGAAGACCAATCCATCGAAGATGCTCCGAAAAACCTATTCAACAACAGGCCAAGAAATCGGCCCGTTTTCCCGGCTGCTTTACTCAATTCAACTAATAAGACTATAAATAAAACAGTTGAACCTGAAGTTAACAAACCAACTCGCCCAAATCTCTTCGGACAAGCGGGGACTAAAAGAAAAAACATCTTCACAGACTTTGTTCTGTCTGATAGCGAGGAGGACTCAGAGGTTCAACATAAAGTATTTGGTTTCAAAAAGAACAATAGTAAGAGAGTGAGTTTGGGTACTCGGAGTAGGCGAATGCCGTCTCTAACGCCGAGTATGACCACCGAAATTGATATTGACGACTGGAATCTATTACCATCGTCTACTATGATTGGGGCTCAAGAAATCTCTAGAATGAGTGATAAAGATATGGAACAAGTACAAGACGAAAATCAAGATGATACGCTTACAGAACATAATGCATCCTTAAATCCCACTAATAAAAAGAGTATAATGAATGACGAAAATGATGAAACACTTACAAACGAGAACATAGAAGATGGCAACGAGAGTCAAAACGTGACAAAGGTAACGGATGAGTCTAGAAAAGTAAACGAAAGAAATGACAAAAGCAAAACTAAACTTAATCACAGTGGAAAAGATAAAACTTCCCAAGATAAATCTATTAAAAGAGCTTCAGATCTTACAAATGTAGAGATAGACGCCGTTGTTGTGAGACAACAACAAAATAATGCTCAAGAAAAAGGTCTATTAGCTGAGAATGAACCATCACTAGAAGATAAAATGGCTGAATTACACGGAGAAAGTAAAGAGAATGAAAACCAATTAAGAGTTACGTCAAACATAACGCAAGAAAAGATTTTTGTGCAGGTAAATAATACTAATCATCCTAATGACGGTGAAACTCTAAAAATAATGGAACATAGTGCCAAGGCACAGGAAATTCTGAATGATTCAAAAACATCAAACAACACAAGACCAAAAGAAAGCATGTCGGGAAAAGACAATACTCAGAATAAGTTAGAGCAAAGTGCTAAGGATCACAAAGGCATAGGCGGTAATACAGAGGAAGTGATGGCAAACCAAGTTGAAGATATGGTAAATATATCTAAACAAGGTAAAAATGAGAAAGAAATTGAGACAAATGTAGATGCAGAAGTCAGTAAGCACAAACCGGAGGAAACGAAACAAGGAAACGAAAAAAGTCTAGATGATAAAGGTGACTTGTCCGAAAAGGAAGAAACTGAGGCAATCTCTGAAGAACAAGAAGTTGAGAATCAATCTGAAGAGGCCGATAAATCAAACCAAGACGAAGACATGGATAAAAGCGAGGAGGAAGTAGAGCCAAGTGTTGACGAACAGGAAAGTAAAGATCAATCTAAGGAAGCAAGCACTAATCAAGATGAAAATATGGATGTGAGTGCAGAAGAACAAGAAAGCGAAAGAGAACAAGAAGAAAGTGAAGAAGAGCAAGAACAGAGCGAAATAGAACAAGAACAGAGTGAAGAAGAACAAGAACAGAGTGAAGTAGAACAAGAACAGAGTGAAGTAGAACAAGAACAGAGTGAATCAGAACAAGAACAGAGTGAAGTAGAACAAGAGGAAAACGAAGAAGAACAAGAACCTAGTATAGATGTACAAGAGAGCCAGAACCAATCTGATAAAGCAAGCAAAACAAACCAAGATCAAGACATGGATGTGAAAGAGAAAAGTGACGATGAATTAGACCAAGATAATCAAGACGAACATATGGAAGAAATGGTATGGAACGATAACGATGACGAAAAGCCAAGTGATGCTTCAGATAACGAAATGCCTGCTGAAGATAAACAAAATGAAGTCGTACGAAATCAAAATAATGCTAGCAAAAACAATAGTAAACTTAAACAAAATGCAGGCAAAAGCGAAAATATAACAAATAAAAGCCACAAAATTGTAGACGCAGCGGTAGACAACGATCAAATAGAGCAGGAGAACGACACAGTCGAAGAAACACCAAATAATTCGACTCACGACACAACTGGTCGAAGCAGGAAACAAGAAGTTTCCAAAGTCAAATCACCAGAAGCAGTATTACAAAACATGACTAACGATAACGAATCATTCAGGCCAATAGGTCGCAGCACCACTTTCAGGAAATCAAAGAGTGTCTATGAAACTATGAACATGAAGCATAGTTTAGCACCAGTGCATGAAAGTACTTTAGGCAGTGAAGGTTCGAGAAATTCAACCACAGAGGGCTCAGAATGGGATTCTCATCGCACTACAAGAAAAACTATTCGCCAGACTTTAGGCAAGGAATACACTACGCGAAAGTCATTGCGTGCTCTGGTCATGGAGCAATCCGCTAAACGTCAGACTGAACATTACAATAAAAGCGCCAAGTTTGACAAAACAAAAAATAAAACCGTTACAGAAGATGGAAACGACAAAAATTCATCGAAAATTAACAAAACAAAAAATATAACAGTCGTCGAAGATGACATTAAGAACGCGTCTAAAGTGAACAAAACCACAAATAAAACAGTCACTGAAGAGGGTAATAAGAATGTATCAGCAATAAACAAAACAAAAAATAAAACAATAATTGAAGATGCTAACAATGATAACGCATCAATAGTAAACAAAACCAAAAACAAGACTGTATTAGAAGACATCAACGATCAACATATCCGTTTCCGCCGAACATCCAATCGTAACATCTCAAGCAATCCGTCTCCCAATTTGAAATCCTCTGTCCATGAAACCTCGACCCATCACGTGCCAGACCCACTAATATCTGAATATCAAGCGTCGTACCACAAATCACAATACGATATTAAAGAACCTGAAATATTTGAGATTTGTAATCCAGAAGATTCTGTAAACATACCTATTCCTGATAATAATGATTCGGGGCCAGAAATATCTATGAATGCGTCTTATGGCCAAGGAATGTCAGCATCCGGTCATGACGTTTCTGCTGAAACTTCTCATATAGAAATATCGGAAAAAGAAAACATTTCTCCTAAAGTAAAAGCCATTTCGCGTCGTAACACTTTCCGTTCTAAATCTTTACATAATAGTAATCAAGAGATCTTAGACTACGAAGTGTCTGAACAAGTTATATCTGGACTTGAAGATCAGGAGAATTCAGAGAACGATGAATTCGCGCAGGAGGCTGTGCAAGATGAAAATTTGGAATCTGAAAACGAAGTCGAGTCGGAGAATGAGGAACAATCCGAACTAGAAGTCGAATCCGAAGAAGAGAATGAGAAATCTCAGCAGGAAATTGAAGATTCTGAACATGAGGATAACGAAGAAGAATCCCAAGAGATAGAACAAGAGATTGAATCTGATCAAGAATCTGAACCTGAAGAACAATCAGATCATGATATATCTCAGGAAGTTAGTACCAATGATGATAGAGAACCAGATGAAAATTACGATAAAAACGATTCGATATCAGCACTGAATTACACAACACCAGAAAAAAGGAGTGGAGTTTCCCGCGTAGTTTTTGATAGTAACATGATGTCTGGCGACGAAATAGACTTTGAAGGGGTTTCTAGACAGACTGAGAACGATACTAATGTTACTGAGCAGTCTGAAGAATTGAGTAGAGCGTCGGTGCATAGAGTTTCGGAACCGAGCGAGCGAGTTCATGATGTGTCGGTGGGCACGAAGAAATCGATGTTGCTGATGCAGATGCAGAAGATAGCACAGCAGAATATGGAGCGGAGGCAGAAGATAGTAAGTCGTTCTTCTTCCTATTTCCCATTGGCTCAGTCTGGGCTCCGCTTTGGCAACCAAACCCAAGATTTGGCGTAGGCGCTAGTTTTACGAAAGCGACTGCCATCTTACCTTCCAACACAGAGGGTAAACTCTAAACTCGTGGCAAAAGCAGCCGCGAAAGCAGGAGGTCGCTGGTTCGATCCCAGCCCTGCTCACCGGGGACCTTGGTCACTTTTTCTGTAGTACATGACATCTCTTTCAATATTTACATAAAGTTATGGCAACTTTTGTTCTGAAATCACTTCCTTTTTACGGTTCCATACAAAAAGATAAAGAAGAAGAATTTGTCTGTCTATCATATAGTTAAAAACAGTCTGACAAACCAAATTGTATGAACGCAGTGAGAGACTACACATTTAAATTAAAGAAAACACTGCTATACAAAAATTTACTCAAGTTGTATGTTTATGTATTAAACTTTGTTTTTCAGAGAGACAACGTCCAAAAGTCACTAAAACCGACCAGCGACTTCAACGTAGGGGACATTGGTCTAAAACTACCCAAATACTCCATCCGTCGCCCCCATACTGAACCCAGGAAGCCTAAGATAAAGCCTAGACCTACGATAGCTTCAGAAACTTTACCGAGAGCCTTTACAGAGGACCTGATGTATAAACCGCCTAAGAGATTCCAGCCGGCTAGTGCTCCATGGATCACGAAGAGGCTGTATAAGTTTTTGGAAACAAAACTGGAACCCAAGTAAGTTATTCCTACAACGCCCCACTATCTCAAAGAGCGGTTTAGCTTTCTAATTTGTAGCAGGTTCTCGCAGAATTTACTTCTTTTTGTTCCTAGTTCTTCTCAGTTTTATAATGGTTCGTTCACTTTCCAAGCAGTTTGTTTGTGGAACTCGCTGCCTGTTGAATTAAGACGTGCTGCGTCGCTTGCTTCTTTCAAAAACAAAGTCAAGGATTATTATTTGTCACTTTCTACTAATACCCTTCACCCCCCTTCCCTTTCATAATTCGATGTTTAGTCTTAAAACGTTAGTTAAGCGTAAATTATTCTAGTATAACTTTTTGCTTTGTTTGATACTGTTTTGTTACTTACAACTACCTATACTTTATTTGGTTAACAACTTTTGATATTCTTTTATGAACCTCCAGGTCTTTTTTATTGTTGTGTTTCTATCTGTACACTATATGTACGTTATCTCATGTTTTTTTTATGACTGTTTGTGTTCTAAATAAATTAAAAAAAAAAAAATACTAAAGGTTTTTAGTTTTGTTCAGTCAAGTGTAAAAATATGGTGGTGCACATCTTACTCAAAAATATGTCCCATAGCACCTTATGCCGGTGTAATAAGAGCGTAGTAATTGGAGCGTTGAGTCGATTATGTCGAACCATACTTTTGCACTTGACTGTTCCATCCTGTATAATATGAAATTTGTAACCCCCGTATTCTAGATACGACTACCGCGCCCGCAGCCGCGCAGAAGACCTCGTGCAGAGCATCTTCAGCTTCACCAAGCTCGTGCGGCGCCGCGATCTCGCTCCCGCGCAGGCTGTGCACGAGCTGAAGAGAGAGATGGCGAGACTGCGCGTCGTCACCACGCATTACGAGTTCTACGACTTCTTCCACGAGTTCATGCCGAGGGAGATAAGAATTAAGGTATCTTTCTGTCTCCTTCCCACCGTCCCTTCAAGTCATGTCTTGCGTGTTAAGCTGGGTATACACAAAACTCACCGTCCCTTCAAGTCATGTCTTGCGTGTTAAGCTGGGTATACACAAGACTCACCGTCCCTTCAAGTCATGTCTTGCGTGTTAAGCTGGGTATACACAAAACTCACCGTCCCTTCAAGTCATGTCTTGCGTGTTAAGCTGGGTATACACAAGACTCACCGTCCCTTCAAGTCATGTCTTGCGTGTTAAGCTGGGTATACACAAGACTCACCGTCCCTTCAAGTCATGTCTTGCGTGTTAAGCTGGGTATACACAAAACTCACCGTCCCTTCAAGTCATGTCTTGCGTGTTAAGCTGGGTATACACAAGACTCACCGTCCCTTCAAGTCATGTCTTGCGTGTTAAGCTGGGTATACACAAGACTCACCGTCCCTTCAAGTCATGTCTTGCGTGTTAAGCTGGGTATACACAAGACTCACCGTCCCTTCAAGTCATGTCTTGCGTGTTAAGCTGGGTATACACAAGACTCACCGTCCCTTCAAGTCATGTCTTGCGTGTTAAGCTGGGTATACACAAGACTCACCGTCCCTTCAAGTCATGTCTTGCGTGTTAAGCTGGGTATACACTAGAGGCACACTCGGGTTGAGCACATCGAGCAGTCTCTTGAAGCAAACGGTATCTGTTTAAGGCTACTCGCTCTTGAGGCAAAGGCTCGAGACGCGCTTTACCCAGCTCGAGGGCAGTTTATTTATTACTGGCTTTTACCCGCGGCTTCGATCGCGAAGAAACGAAAAGTAGCTTATGTCACTCCATCCCTTCGACTCTCCACTAAAAATCAAGTCAATTCCTCGCTCCGTTTTGCCGTGAAAGACGCACAAACAGACAGACACGCATACTTTCCAATTTATAATATTAGTATTAGGATGTTTCACATTTGTATGGTAAAAAAAATTAAGATATTTTTTCAGACTTTGCTCGGCTTCCGGGTCCAGCTTATCTTAAATGCATATATACCAAAAATCAGGGAAAGCTGACTGAGCTGGACCCGGAAGCCGAGCAAAGTCAAAGATAAATCAAACATTTGGAAAATGAACCACCCTAGAGAACACGGTGACATTCATACAATGAGGATTACCGCGAGTCAATTTTCCGCTAGGGGCGCTAGTGGAAGGTGGGTCCGGGAACATTTCAAACGTCACTTTGACAGTTCTCTCATACTGACACAGGACCTACGCATGAGTGGCGCCACCTGGTGAGTGACAATACGGTAGCTCCCATCAACAGCAGTCTCGTCATCAAACGCACGGCTCAGACTGAAGATCCTTTGAATATGGCTAAAAATCGACAAAAAATGACTCGGCTCGCGGCAAAGCATTAGCCTCGTGTCGCGGCGGGACTCGGGTTGAAGCAGTGTCTCCCCTTGCACAGCCTTCCGCTTCCATTTATATAAAGTTTACAACAGTGCCCGCCGCGTTCCACGCGACGACGCGAATTCGCGTCCGCGGCATCACGTTAACATTTCAAGGACGCGAGTTCACGTCCGCAGCATTAGGTTAACATTTCAAGGACGCGAATTCGACGAAGGTCGCAGGAGTCCGCTGGATGCGGGTGGCGCAGGACCGGTCATTGTGGAAATCTTTGGGGGAGGCCTATGTCCAGCAGTGGACGTCTTTCGGCTGAAATGATGATGATGATGATATATGGGACGCGAATTCGCGTCTTCGGCGTTGAATGAGTTAAAAAGTGGCAACATTGTCGTGTCGTCCCGCTTTCTTACATTGATTTGAAAGGGATGACATTACGATATACCCAGCTGAATCCTTAAATGCATTAATTATCAATACTGAACCTAAAACGTCCTAAGTGACAACTAAATTCATTTTAAATTAAGAACTTACGGCGATATGACAAAGAGAACTCGATTGTCATTTGTTTCGTTTTTGTATCATACATGGATCATCATGCATTTAAGGATTAATAATTAATTAATTATTATTTTAACGTCTGGTTGATGTTACTGGTGACCGAAGAGCTGGTGGCTTCCTCGCAAAACGTATCAGCATTGCGATACAACGAGGAAATGCCGCCAGCATCCTAGGTACAATGCCTCAAGGACCTACTTTAGATTTAAGGTAGGTAGAGGTAGGTAGTTAGGTAAGTTACACTTACTGTATATATTTAAGGATTAAAACTATTTTACCAAACTATACTCACTTATTTTTAATATTTCCAGGTAAATCCGGACGTCGTGAACAAAATCCCGATGCCTGAAAACGGAGTGTTCTCGGACATTCTCCAGGCGCGAGCCGTGAGCGAGTGAATGAATTTAGCAATTATATTTGAGTAGTATTAATATGTTAATTATGAGTTGATTTGTTAGCGCTGTATTATATAAGTTTTACACATACTTGTTTAGTTTTATTTTATTTTTTAATCACATACCTACTGCCACAAGGCACTTTGGCACACCCAATTTTTTTTATTTATTTAGAGTTTAAATAGATTGTTTATCAAGGGAAGAAACGCACTTTCAAACGTAGTGAGAACGCCATTGCCGAAATTTCCAGGATTGAAATGCTGCCTTTCGCCTGAGTTAAATACTCTATTTTTCATATAGAATTCGAGGAAGGAAAAAGTAGGTATTAATAAAATACTAGCCTTTGCCCGCGGCTTCGTCAGCGAACTAAACATAATTTTCAACCGTCTACAAATACGGGGGTACTTACTCGTAGATGAATCCGTATGTGTCCGTATTACTCATTGAGGAATGCTCCTGTAAAGTTTCGAATAAAATAGTCATTTCGTTTACGCATACAAACTTTGGACCCGCATTTCACCCCCTAAGGATTGAATTTTGAGAAAGTCCTTTCTTAGTGCTCCTCTACATCTTTTCTTCTTTTATACCTATATTTACATATCTAAACATGACCTTGTAGTATTTGAAGAAATTTATCGATTTAACCCTTAGAACGCCTAAAGGCGTCGTGTGCTGTCCCCACGACGCCAGCAACGCCTAAAGTTGTCTCAGTTAAGGAGTACTTCGATCATGAATAAAATCTATTTAGAATCGTTTTGCACAGCACTACGAGATTCTACATTTTTGGTTATCGTAACGTGCTTGGCGTCTGACTGATCACTTCATTCAACGGTCAAATGGGTAATGATGTCATTATCGATTCAGGAAATAAATATTAGATTGGAAATCGTACGACGCCTCCATTTTAACCAGTTTTTTTATTGCAACTAATAAAACTTAAGAAATAATGCAGGTAAATAAGAATTAATAAAATATAGTAAAGTTCGAACCGTAGGACTTGTTTATTCCGAAACTTGTAGATTACAAATGTAAACCTATGATACAATGGAGCACCATACACAAAATTATATTGCAGTACATACTACCGGCGGAACCACATAATGCGACGAGCGTACATCCAGATAAAAGACAATTGCATTAACTTTCTAACGGGACTTGGAAACAAACATAACCTTAAATATAATGAACCATGTTTCATATACATATATCATATCAAAAACAAAATAGTAGGTAAAATAACACGCGTTCAAGTGTGTGGGCAATTTATGAATGAATTCATTCATTAACTACCCATGCAATTTTACATATGTATAATAACGTCGATTACACGTCTTTTTTTCTCCACGTGCCAGATTTTTTCTTTATATCCCAGATAGTAAATGATAGTCCAGCTATCCATATTTAAAAAAAATTACCGACATTTTAGTATATGAAACCAGGGCTTGATATACAGTTTTTTTCCGGAACCGGTAACGTGACAATGATCATTAACGGGTATTTTGTACCGGTATCAAGAAGAATCTTTATAGAGGTATTTTTAGTGCTAATACCGGTATTTTTTCTTTACCTACCGGTTTTTTGGAACCGAAAAGAAGACCTTTAATACCGGTATTTCTGGAACCGGTTCCAAGCCCTGCTCTGTAGTCTGTACGACACATAAAACAAAGCATAGACTAGATTTTGTGTCATACATTATGCAGACGCAAATCGCATTATGCCGATACCAACCATGAGGTATATTAATCATACGGTTATTATTATAACTAAATAAGAAAAATATTAAAATACATCTCACTTACAACTATCATGTATAGAAGGGTCAAAGGCAAAGCTTAGTCTTGACAGGTTCAAATAATTGGGGCTTCAAATTCAATTTACTAAAAAAACACTATTAATACCCAAAAGTAGGCAAAAACATTAAATTAAAAATCGTGATTTTCGAATACAGTGGTACCCTTAACGTGAAACCTATCTTGAATATCAAATTAAGTAATACTTAATTTAGTAATCATGGCGAACATATTAATAATATAAAACAGTTTTGAGCTTAGTTGTTTTTGATTATTAGACAACCAATTTGCCTATGTAAGGTTTCGAAAGTCCAGACACAAATAAACTTTGCTAAAGACAAAATACATAATTATGTATAATATTTTACGGATGGCAGTGCGATCGTGGTCGTCACAGGTTGTATAACATGCTATAATACATAATTATTTTTATTACTTATATAACTAATATAAGCTAATAACAAATATTCTCTGGCTACATTGTGACATTTATATGTTTACGCACCCCAATCAACGAAGATTTTGTTTTGAGTAGAAAAAATAATTTAAAACGGCCAATCGTATAATACGTCGAATCGTTTATAACACTCGTTGTCACGGGATATAATGAAGCGTCAAATTTCAGTAATAATCGCGGTAACCGAGAACAATATTTGCAAATATAACTAAAAAATATATTAAATTTCAGGAAGATAAAACCCGCGTATGTCACAACAGGCGTGACATGTAGTCGAAACATGTCACCCCTATTGTGATAATAATGTGAGTTTCAATATGAATATGACTCACGAAAGTTTAAATTTTAAGAAAAATATTATTGACCGAGCGAGCGAAGCGAGCGAAGCAAGCGAAGCTTCTCCGTTTCAGCTTCGGCAGAAATGCTTTCGTGTGTCTGTCCATCTGTTCTCCTCTACAGGTCGCATTTATCAACTAATTCTTGTGAAATTTGGTAAACAAGTTAGTTGAGTTGACTATATTTTTTTGTTATCGGTTCTCTTTTTGGAAATTTTCAAACTGGCGGGAATTGGTTCAAAGGTCCTAAGCGCACACATAACCCTAGGCGCTTACGACCTTTATGCCCATACCAGTACCATCTCGCGAGGTCTTCAGCTCACAGAGCCACGAGTTTATTTATTATTAACTCTTCGTTGATTGGGGTATTAATCTCTTAATGGTGTTGTTAATAACAGCCATTTATTATTTGATGTCCAATATCGGACCAATAAAATCGTTATTAGTTTTACGACTTTTACGAGACCAATCATTGGAAACTTAGAACTATCGTAATAATAAGTGACCGGATCGGGTACCGGTATTTTCGAAAAACAGTATTTTTTTAAAAAGGAAAAGTGACAAAAAAACTATGACCTCGGGCAGGACTCGAACCCGTGAACGGGATACACGCCCATCGCTCTACCAACTGAGCTACCGGGACCCCGAATTTCTCCACCATATCCCTCGAATGCGCTTTAGGCGGGCGTATAGCAACATTACCGTAAGATCTTGATCGCCAAGTGGAGTCGCAAGTTACATTGAGTTACATAAATATATCTGAACGCACCCGTGAGGTAATGAACGTTGCGCGAACCCTGCCGGCTTACCACGAACATCGAAAATTGGCATTGACGGGAAAACCTCTTTGTCACTAGAATATGCAAGTGTGACAGAAATGGAGATACAAATTCCACCGTACGAACGGTGGAAATAAAAAATGTGTTTAAACCCTGTGAGGATTAACATACATACAACTTACGAACGCTTCCCTAACTGGCTTATGGGTTTTTTTTATTTTAATTATAGAATGCCCTTCAGGCTATGTAATACTAGCTTTATAAGCCCCTCTGGGCATTGTAGACCAACCTTTGTTTTTATTTTTAAATTATTTTTTATATTTTTGTATGTAGGTAGTTTGCACAAGTAACTTTTTTGATTGACGGGGAGAATTCGCATTCTCTCAGTCATCATCATAACCCTGTGAAAACGAGTGCTGTAAAGGGCTCGAAACGAAGGATCATGGTGCTAATAAACGCGATTAATCCGTTCTAAAGTGTTTAATTTCAATGAATAAGAATCGCGGTAACAGAAGACAATATTAACTTTTAATTAATTAAACAGTGAGGTAATTGCGTGATACCTCGCCTAATAAGTTTAATTTGTGCCAGATATTAATATTTCTCTACTGCTGATCACCGATTATAAATCGTCTACAAGAATGTGCTTTGAAATAGATAACATAATTTGCCGAACCAATAAATCACTAAAAGTATCGGAGTTCAGCGCGATACGAAAATGTTAAAGCAAGACACAAATATTCATAAAAGTGTGTGTATGTAAGACTTCAAAATATGTATAGAATTTGGATTAATCCCTTAACCCGCTTTTACTTATCTATGTTCTTGCATTTCTTAACTGGAATACTGTAGAAGGGGGGCATTTACATTTGGCACGACACACTCTGGGGCATATAGAATATATAAGCAATATTTGTGAAATTTAGTAAAACATGAATGTGTAGTATTCAGTCAAAAGTTACCAGTGTGATAATTAAAGAAGCAGTAACCTTTTGTCGGACTACGACACAAATAATATATTATTGAAAATTTTTGTGACAAATAATATATTTCATTTTAAAACAAATATCTTGTGACATCATGACCATTATCAATATACAATAGTTTAAATCTTAATACAATAAATAAAAATTAATACATTTATATAGTAAAAATTAGTCTAAAACAGTCAAATCAATACAACCTTTAAGCCCATAAATATAACGTAGAAAAACGTAAACAATTATATGCATTGGTCTTTATCCTACTTATTTATAATATACAATATTAATTCCATACAAAATTACATTATCAAAGAGTGAAAATTAAAAACTAGGTCCATTAAAATATGTATAAGGAAAAATTAGAGTAAAAATAATCACTTGTGACAAATAAATGCGTATACGCGAGATAAAAATAATCTATTACTACATTTAAATATAGCATAATCTGTATTTCGATGGAAAAGGTACGACTTTAGGGACTTAAATTATCATCAAAGAAAAATCTACTTTATTGACAATTGATAAGTGGTACCTTTTACCCAATACCTACATTTTAACAATACAGGGTGGAAGAATTTTTGGTTATCAAGAGAAAGTATGGAAACATGCTCAATAATCAGCTTAATTTGCTCATGGTCGTCCCACGGTGTCTCCCTCTAACGACGACGTCACGGAAAGCTATTTGTCTCATTCGCAATTGCTAAATTATATATTTCTTTCTTAGTTCAACCAGTGGTGTCTCCAGTGACGTCTTCATTGTTTTTCTTGTACAAGTGAAGAGCATAATATTTCGCCCTCATCTTTTCAAACGCCCGAACGTGTCATACTATTTTTTATACCACGACGGTGACAAACAAGCATACGGCCCGCCTGATGGTAAGCGGTCGCCGTAGCCTATGGACGCCTGCAACTCCGGGGGGTGTTACATGCGCGTAGCCGTTTAAAAAAAGGAGGATTCGCTGTGTTGACAGCTGAAGGGGCAAGCTTTGCTCCGCGGGTCCCCAGCTGTCACAGTGAATCCTCTTGGAGCTCTGGCGACCTTACTCACCAACAGAAACACAACACTACACTATGAGTAGGGTCTAGTGTTATTAAACTGCGGTTTTCTGTAAGGTGGAGGTACTTCCCCAGATGGGGTCTGCTCCACATTTGAGCGAGACGACATTCGTTGTGCGACTATTTCAGTCAGTCAGTGTATGTTAGTACTAGAAGTATGAACGTATCATGCTATTTCAGTGTAAGTACCAAGCCCTAAACAAACAAAAAACTTTTTCACTCCTCCTATCGGAAAACAAGTGTTTTGTAGCCCGTTTGTAGGTATCAAAACTGCATTTCGTTCCCTTTCAAGAAGTTTGGTTTAATCTTTCATTTCTGCCCTACTTACAGGGAACAAAATTGAATTTTGCTCCCTGTTATCAATTTTGTAAGTTGGTAGCAATGCACGGAATAAACATTACCGATGACCTAAAATAAAAACATAATGTTTTTGGAGCGCGTTAAAGCGGTTATTAGACGGCTCGAATTAGTCGGGTCCGATCTGTCGCGTACTATTGTCCCTTCGAAACCTTCTTTCGGTTCCCAAAATTCCCTTTCTGTACTACTAGTACCCAGCCCGATATACATGATCGGGCCCGACGAAACGCATCGTCTAATACCGGTTTTAAGAAAAATAAATGTACCATAGACAAAGTGAAAACGGCGGCAAACATGTGTTTTTTTAAATAAAAAAAATATTATTCCACTAAAACGTACAAGACGAAGTACAAACAACTTTGATCTTTTTTCATTTATTCGGTCTTAATTTCACGAATAAGGTTAACAGAAAATTAATTCATCAATTAGCAGTGATGAAATATTAGCTCCAGTGCAGCAACAAGTCATCACTGCATGTCATCAGTAACCTGCTCCCGGCAAAAATAAGGATTAAAATAACTAACAGCCTATGAAAACTTTTGTACATGAAAAACAGCTAAATGAGTGAAATCGTTTATTTCATATATTAGCATATTTTTCGCCATAAAAGTAAGTATACATACCTACTTAGTACTTAAACTCCAATATAAATCAATGTTTTTCTTTCTGCTTTTCTGTGTAGGTGCTTACCATGTGTTGTAAGTAGTCGGAGGCGTTAGAGACTGAGCGTTTCTAAAGTATGTCCGTCTCGCTCCTGCCAGAGTAGTGGGAGGAGCAAGACGGACATACTTTAGAAACGCTCAGTCTCTAACGCCTCCGCTTACTTACTACTCATGGTAAGCACACAGGTATCGGCACAGGCCTTTAATAAGAAACGCCTTTTGCAGGAAGTGATAATTTTCGGAGTCACTGCATATCGAGGATTGAAATTATTAAACACTAACTACCTAGACTAGAAAAATCAAACGGAAAATAAACAAGCAGACCGAAGAAGATACTTAATAGAAAATCAAGATTAATTTCACCGCCCATAAAAAAAATCTAAGCATAGTAAACTTTTAGCACCTATTTTATTTTTGATTTGTTTTTTACTTATCTAATTAAAATTTAATGTTAACATGCCTATCTCGTTTTAATTTATGTTTATTTAATAGGAGAAGTGAAAAGTAGAGTGTATTACGCGGTAGCAAAATTATTGATACCTCGGGTGACATACTTTGAATCCCTCGCTTTGCTCAAGATTCCACGTTAGAATCCCTCGCTACGCTCGGGATTCTATTCTGAAATCTTTCGCATCGCTCAGGATTCAATCTCTCACCCTCCATACAATATAGTATTTTGCTCCCTTGTAATACAATCTACTATTATGTTGCAAAAAGGAATATACTGCGATACAGACGATACAGTCAGCAGAACATTGTCACGGATTTTTCCAATCGATCAATTTCAATCAAGGATCGAAAATTCTTCCACCCTGTATATGAGTAATACGATTAATATAATACATTATGGCGAATTTTCATACAAAATTGGGCCCGAACACTGAACATACCAATAAGTCAGCAACGAAACCACTAGCTCTTAATAGCATTTACATTCCTTTAACCAATTTTAAATATGAACCTAAACTATTAAAAATACGAGCGTTTATTTTTAAAACTGCCACTTTCTGTGAAAGTTCATGTATTTATTTCCAACAAATTAGAAAATAATTGTCGAAATAATTACATACTTTTTCCTAATTTTGACTTTGTTACCGCCATACTTAAGTATGATGGAAAGACTTAATAAAGACTTGTTAGTTTGATGGTAACTTTGGTAACACAATCATTGACGGGAATAAATAGTACAGAAAAAAACTCGCTTATAAATGTGTTCCAATTTTACATCCATAAAACTATAATTTCTTATATTTTACTATAATTTCTTGTATTATTATTTTCTCTTGTAACTGTATTTCATCTGTGTGAGGTGTGCAATAAAGAGTATTGTATTGTATTGTATTGTATTTCTTCTAGTTAAACACCACTCTTTACTAGTTTAGAGGAAGTCTTAACTTCTAAAGTATAACCTACAACCATAGTAAAATTTTAAGTTCACTCGTTTTGAATGGTTAAATAACAGTTCGGCAGCACCAGCCGGCATAATTTTATTGGGTATCTATGGAGATTTTTTTTTAATGTAAAACGAAATACATGAACTTACAGATGTAGTGCATAATTATTTATCTGCGTATTTTCACGGAAACTCCCGAACGTGTCATGCTATTTCAGTACCATGGAAGAATAACTAAAGCATGGAACTAGCACAAAAACTGTCAAATGACAACAGTTTGGAGCGGCCTTGAAATTGGCAGTGGATTTCGCAAATGTCGTAAGTCTAACCTAATGACGTGCTTCTTACAACATTTGAAAAATCCACTGTCAAAATATGCGACTAAGTTAAGTTGTAATGCATTGATACCGACTACCAAATTACAACGATGTATTTAATTTGGCCGCTTGGACGAATTGCATCAAAAGCGATCAGCAAAACTGTTGTCAACCTACAGAATCGGAGAAATAACAAACATATATATACATCTCTCTTTGACACTTCCTTTGCTTGGTGAGGAAGTGAAAGACGGGTTTATGACTGTGATGTTCTTAGTTTTGACGGGGGCTTGTTCAGTACTAAAAGTATCGAGGTCGATTAAAGTAGCATGACAAATACGAATGTTTCCGAGAAAATACGATGGAAAGTCATTAAGCACATCTGTACACAAGAAAAGTGGCGTTTAAAAAAACGCTTATTAGTCTCTTTTTAATTTGTCGATACAACGTTACATTAGGTATAAATATTGTATGTATATTTAATTTGCGAAATACGAGATCTCAATAAAGATAAAATAGAGATCACATTTCGAGCAGTCATATTGTTAGAATGCTTCAGACTCTGGTAGTCGCCTCCAATAATATCTACGTTTTGGAACTTATATGTATCTAGAGGATATAAGTAGCGATGCATACACAATAGGGATGATGACTAGGTTGAAAAACTATTATTCTAATTAGTCCGTCAGAAAGATTATCCAAAATTATTAGACACGTATTTTTTCCTTTTTCAAGATAACTAAAATTGACGAATATGAAGAGCGTCAAAGTTCCGTGGTGGGGGCTGGTGACGTCACCTTAGAGTAAGAATCGTACTCGATCGTGACGTCACGCGAAACTTTAAAGCCCTGTATTTCCGTCGTTTTTCATTTGACGAACAAAAGAAAAAATACGTGTGGAATATTTTTTAATAATCTAACAGACGGACTAATTAGTTTTTTTTTTGTCATCTAGCCTATTTCACACGGACTTAATTCTCCGTCACTGACTAAAATCTATTTTATTTATTACAATCCTTTCAACATTATCATGGTCAATAATTTTTTTTAAATACAGGAATGAGAATTTACAGTTAATTAGTCAATATAATCACTTGCGGTACTGAAAAGTTATTTTTTGTGGCACACAATTTACTGTACAATCAACTACAGAGATATGAAAAGGCGATAGTAGGCGCGTCAAAATACACTGCATAATCAGATAATTGCTGTTTACACGTAAACTACAATTTCTGTAGATAAAAGCTTTTACCAGATTTAAGAACTAGTTATTACTTAACTATTTAACTAAAAATCACGTTTATAAATTCAAAGGTTTCGAAGTTCTAACCAAAAACATGTAAAAACGGACCTACGTTTGAAAAATAAAAGTATCGAGGCTTTTGTTAAAAATCATGTTTTCACGTTTACCAGTTTGGAGGAAATATGTTGAAGTTTTATGTGTATGAATATCAGATACCTAGTTGTTATCAATATTGAGATCTAGACGTGTGAATGATAACAATTTGGCCACTTAAAATACCCACCAAAATCGCAAAAAGTGTCAAGATAGAAGGTTCGGCCGAGGCCGAGAATCTCGGCCCTTTTTGGCCGAGAGCCGAGACCGAGAGCCGAGACCGAGATCTCGGCTCGAATTTAGACCGAGAGCCGAGACCGAGATCTCGGCTCGAATTTAGACCGAGAGCCGAGACCGAGATCTCGGCTCGAATTTAGTCCGAGAGCCGAGACCGAGATCTCGGCTCGAATTTAGACCGAGAGCCGAGACCGAGACCGAGATCTCGGTCGGACCTAAGTCAACAGTAGCCAGTGCTGCCCCCTAGTGGGGGTGGCAGGGCAGGAGCTCCACGTAGTTGGCGGGGAAGAGGCCGAAGACGCCCCGGGGGCCGACGCCCTGCCACCAGCCCGCGTCGATCTGCTCGATGTGCGTGATTATGTCGCCCGGGTCGAAAGTGATCTCTGAGTCGTCCGCTGAAAATTAAGATTCAATTTTTTTTTTTTTTTTTTATAAAAAATAAAATTGAGTTTAGATAATTGTAAAGCATGAATTGAATCATTTATTATTTATATTCGATGTTTTCGATTCATACAATAGGCTAGACGACTGAAAAAATCTATTTAGTCCGTCTTTTAGATTATAAAAAAATATTGTACACGTATTTTTTCTTTTGTTCATCAAATCAAAAATGACAAAAATACAGTGCGTTCAAGTTTCGCGTAATGTCACTCCTAGGTACAATTCTTACCTAGTCGTGACGTCACAAGCCCCCACCCCGGAACTTTGATGCTCTTTATCTTCGTCAATTTTAGTTAAATTGAAAAAGGAAAAAATACGTGTCTAATAATTTTAGATAATCTAACTGACGGACTAATTAGAATAGTAGTTTTTCAACCTAGTCGTCATCCCTATTATCACATTCCGTTTTATCATTTAGATGGTTTTTTCCTGGTAAAGTGGTCTAAAGTGGAAACTTACCCGCTTGGTAATCATAAAGGGCTCTGGCAGTCAAGCCGGGGTCGTCGTCCAAGTCTTCATATATCGTGCCCTCATCTTCCAAGCCCTCTGGTGACACATCTGCAAACATTAACCAAATATAAGACTTGAATCCAGGTCAATTCAAAATAATGTAAAATCCTAGACACTCCTAGCAAAGCTTATTCAACGGAACTTGTATATCATGGAGACGAGTTAACGTCAGCTTCGTGCGTGAAGGACATACGCCGCAAGAGTATCTCATGAATAAGGGTCTCGAATCGTTCCGAAACATGTCGAGCTATTTACGACTGTTTTGGCCAGGGTCAGTTAATACAGAAGTTACAACACTAAATAGACTAGTTGATGAGAAAACTAAAGCAATAAGTTCGTACAAAAAAATACTTACGGCAAAGGCATCACCTAGTGTTAAGAAAACGCCGGTAGAAAATAAATTACTATGTAAAGACACAACCACACCGAAGAAAAAACATATATTAAAAGACGTGAACCTAAACCAAAGCCGACAGAACGTAAGTTTAAAACTTAGTGAACCAGCACCGGAGGAGGTAATAGCGGTGTCTCCTACCAACACGGAAAATGAGGCTACACTGCTAACACCGGATGAAGAGAACCGACCGGAACAAAGGGGTGAAACAACTTTAGAGACTCCTAGTTTACTGGATAATATATTTGCGCTGAACAAATGCCCTTCACACACAACTATCAATACAGAAACACAAGCACTTAGGAAAATATGCATATTAAGTAACCTCCGTAATAACGCAGTACTGAAAACAGCGGAAAAGACTTTTAGTGATTACCAAATCTGCCATCACCTTTTCACTAACGGAAGAGTTTCAGAACTGTTAGGAGGAATTAAAAGAAAATTGGAACATTACACCGAGGACGATTTGTGCATTGTTTTAATAGGGCACATAGACTTATTTGAAACAAATAATTATAGAAATATCGTAACACTAATTAGAGATAAACTTAGTAGTATAGTTAACACTAATATTATTATTTGTACACCAACCTACAAGTTTAAACGCAATAGCATTATGTTTAACAACAGAGTCGAATTATTCAACAATATTCTATATTCTGACATTCTCCAGCACAAATATGCATTCCTATTAGACTCCAACTGTAATTTAGATTATACAGATAAAATGTTTTGGAAGCCGACGGGCCTACTAAACAACGTTGGCTTAGCAAGGATATTTAATGATGTAAAATCTTATATAGAATACAACCATCCTATTGACTGCAGTAATAATATAGCGGTTTCATCAATTGATAATATAAAATTAAATAATAATAAGCCGCAAGAGGCTGTAATTGATACTGAGGTTGATTTTTTAGGCCTACCTCAAGTACAAATTGCGAGTCCAAAGGACAGTCAAAAAAGATTGTCACTAAACTCAACGTCTTCCATCAGAACGTTTGCGGAATCTCCAATAAAAAAGACGAGTTAGATATTTATATAAATACTTTAGACAAAGACATTCATTACATTTGTATTAGTGAACATTTCTTAAATAGAGATTCGGTACTTGTTTTTAATATGCCATTGTACAATATAGCCGCACACAATGTGAGAGCTAAAAAGAAAAGAGGTGGTAGCCTTATATTGGCGCGCTCGCATATAAAAACGGAAGAGTTGCCCTTCTGTAAGTCTCTTTACGAGGCAGGTAGTTTCGAAGTGTGTGGAGTCAAGGACTGCTACACAAATGTCTTTGTAATTAGCTGTTATCGAAGTCCAAGCGATAGTAACTTGGCAATTTTTTTTGACAAATTAGAACGTTTACTAGAATTCTGTTTTGAAAAAAGGTCTGTAATTTGTGGGGATTTCAACATAAACATACAGAAAAATGATAAAAAATCATCGGACTTTCAGTCATTGCTTAAATGTTATAACTTTACCCCTCTCGTCAAAGATGTTACATTCAAAAGAAATAAATCCGAGTCTTGCATTGACAATATACTCACTAATATACCTCTAGACCAAATAGAAGATACTTGGATAGATCATAATTTTTTGGCTGATGGGCATGCAGGGCTGTGCTGTGAAATGGTCCTTGAATGTGCTGGTGGAAACAGAAGCGAACCCGTGATGTATGCCGAACGCCGCGCAATTAACTTAAATAATAATCTAGCCTTCAGACAGGGACTATCACAACATAATTGGAACAATATTGGTGTTAACAACTTCCTAGATAAATTTTGTTATCTGTTTAATTTTTCATTCAAGAGAAAAAGGAAGAGAATAGTAAAAAACAAATCCACTATCCCATGGATCTCGACAGGACTCAAAATATCAAGTAAAATGAAGCGTTTTTTGAATAACATAGACAAAAACAATGTAAATGATTCGATAGATGCATATCGCAAAAGGTATCTGACTACCTATAGAAGAGTGGTGCGGTATGCCAAGAAAAATGCTGTCAGTCTGGAAATAAAAAGGGCAAACAACTCAACCAAACAATTGTGGAACATTGTAAACAGGCACAGAAACAACACATCGTCTAAGTCAAACGCAAAGTTAGTTCTAAGAACAGACAGGGTGGTTGATGACCCACAGGAACAAGCTGAAGTATTCTTGAATATATTTGATCATAGTAAAGATAGTTCGACTACTGATGTAAATTCTGCTCTAGAAATTCTGAGGAATAGCTCAAAAAGAGTTGAGGAACCGATGAGTTACGAAAGAATAACCCCACAAGAAATCGTGCAAATTGTAAAAAACATGGAACAAAAAACCTCAACGGGACTTGACGGAATACCCGTAAGCGTATTCAAAGACAATATAGATCTGCTTTCGGAGCCACTGGCTAACTTTTATAATGACTGCTTTGAATCTGGTGTTTTCCCTGATCAATTAAAAATTGCGAAAGTATTGCCGATTTACAAAAAGGGTAGCAAAAGCGATCCCAAAAACTATAGACCAATATCTCTATTACCTACGTTATCAAAAATTTACGAAAAGCTTTTAAAGATGAGATTGCAGAGGCATCTTGATCTCCATAATGTAATAGATAGTAGACAGTTTGGATACCAAAAGAGCATAGGCACCAGTGAAGCTATAGACACCTTGGTTCACGAAGTGGTAACAGGTCTGAATGACAAAATGAAAGTGGCTGGCATCTTTCTAGACCTCAGTTCCGCTTTCGATACTGTAGACCATGAAATTTTGTTACGGAAATTGGAACACTACGGTATTAGAGGCAATATTCTTAAGATATGCGAGTCTTATTTAAACAACAGAAAACAGTACATCGAACTTAAAACAATAGTAGGAGACACTGAAAAAGTGGTAAAGTCAAAGACTGGTACAATGACACGTGGGGTGCCACAAGGCTCAATACTCGGCCCGTTATTTTTTGTCTTATTTCTAAACGATCTCATACAATATGTAGTGAACTCACAGCCCAATACAAAATTAGTTGTTTTCGCGGATGACACTAATGCCATTATCACATCTAAAAATATTAAGCAGCTGAATGATACAGCAAATGCTATTTTACAGACTTTTGATAAGTGGTTCACTGTTAACAATTTAAAATTGAACAGCAATAAAACCAATGCCATATTGTTTTCGGCAACAGCGAAAAAATCGGATAGTTTAGAGATTAGTTTAAACGGCAACAAAATTGCTCAAACTGATGTTGTTAAATTTTTAGGGGTTCATATTGACGCGCAACTAAACTGGAAGCATGAAATACAGGCACTAAGCAACGCCACCATAACGCCGTCTTGTTATGCCCTACGCAGTCTGCGAGACTCTATACATATCGCGCAATTAAAAATGGTATACCACGCTCTTGTGGAAGCAAAGCTTCGGTATGGCATTAAATTATGGGGAAATAGCTATAATTATAATACTAACGCTGCTTTTATACTTCAGAAAAGAGCAGTCAGGATCATTGTTCGCATACCACAAGGAGCATCTTGCAGAGAGCATTTCTACAAATTAAATATCTTAACCGCACCGTGTCTATACATACTTGTACTATTAACAGACCTAGTTAAGCATTTAAATAAGTATGAAAGCGCGATCGAGAGAAAACACAGGCTGACAACAAGGCGAAAAGACCTTAAAAACCCTGTAGTCCCGAGGCTTAACATTATGAAGCACGCAGCGAGTTATCAGGCAGTGTTTCTGTATAATAAATTGCCCACGGAATTTAAAGCAATCACAAATAGTAAAATTTTCAATGCTAGACTCAAGAAGTATCTTTTGAAAAAGTCATATTATTGTATAACCGACTTTGTAGCCGATAGTCTTGAATGGTAGTTTTTTGTGTTCCTAGTAGTTCTTTTTTCATAATTAAAATTATTTAATGTGAATATTTTATAATTTTGTTTTTATTCAAATTGACGATATTATTATTAGATACTTCTTGAGTCTAGACTCAAGAAGTATCTTTTGAAAAAGTCATATTATTGTATAACCGACTTTGTAGCCGATAGTCTTGAATGGTAGTTTTTTGTGTTCCTAGTAGTTCTTTTTTCATAATTAAAATTATTTAATGTGAATATTTTATAATTTTGTTTTTATTCAAATTGACGATATTATTATTATTATTTTATATCATGATTTTAATTAATTTTATTAAATATATTATAAAAGTACAAATTAATTTTATTCTAGTCATTTCTGTCAATTTGTATCGTCAGTTTGGAAATCAATCATTAGACTTTAGTTATAAGATGTTATTATACATGAGATGTTATTTATAGTTAAATTTAGTGAAATCTTTATGTTCAACACAATATTTATTGTTAAGAGCTAATAAAAAAAAAAAAAAAAAAAAAAAAAAGGTCGTTGCGGATGCAGATTTTTTGACATCCGCGTACGCGGATGCAGATATTAGAAGGCTCAAATCCGCGGACGCGGATGCAGATATTACAAATCCGCGGATGCGAATGTGAGATTAGGTACTTTAAAAATCTCCACATATTTCTAAATTATAATAAAATTATTTAACGGCCTAGTTGGTAGTGACTCTGCCTACGAAGCAGCAGGTCCGGGGTTCGAATCCCGGTCAGGGCATTTATTTGTGTGTTTATCACGAATATTTGTTCCTGAGTTACGGATATTTCTATGTATTTATATGTATCTATCTATTATATATATCGTCGTCTAGTACCCACAACACAAGCCTTATTGAGCTTACCGTGGGACTAGGTCGATTTGTTTAAGATTGTCCTAAAATATTTATTTATAATTATAACTCACCATCACTAGTATTAGTCCCATTCGCCTCCTTCTTATAATTCACATTCTCTATAACAGTATTCTGCCTGCTAAGCTCAGCTTTGCCATTCTCCTCGGCAATATTATTTTTACTATACGGCGACCTCTTAATCGTGCTAAATTTATTATCACTATCATCATCATCGTTCTCATTGGAACTAGAGTACGACGCGTCGAACATATCGTTTTCCAAGATGTTCTGTTTGATCATCGGCTCGCTCTGTTTTAGCGAATCGACTATAGGTCTGTAGTTTTCGGCTTCTTTAGTTTCCGCGTAGTTGAGGGCACTGAATGAGGGGTTGTTTTCGGTGTTGGGGCTGAGGTCAACTGTGGGGTCTATAATTGGCTCGTACTGTATTTGTGAGGGGCTTTCTAGGCTGAGTTTGATTTTGTCTATGTTTTTGAGGGGGCTCGTTTTGGGTTGTTCCTGGGGTTCCTCGGGGAGGGTGATTTTTTTGGGGGTACGGGAGGAGGGGGAGAGAGGGGGGAGGGTGGTGGGTTGCGGTTGTGTGAAGGTGTTGATGCGCTGCGCTATGACGGAGCTGCGGACGGGTTTCTCGGGTATGCTCGAGTTTGACCTGCGGAAGAATTGTGTGAATGAATATTGTATCAAAACTTTTTATATTATTATTTATTGTTTCTATTAAATTACTTCCGTTAGTTTTTGCACCTTCTACTGTTTCTTTCTGCTACATTCGGCTCCACTACCCTAAGGTTGTCTGGAAGAGATCGCTTTTTAGCGATAAGACCGCCTGTTGTTTACCTCTGCTTTTGTGTATGATGTATATATTTTTTTTCTGTTGTAATATTTTATGAGGTGTGCAATAAGGAGTTATTGTATTGTATTATATACACTTTAATTAAGAAAAAATACTTATGTTTTTGTTGAAAGAAGTCAAATTATTTAATTAAATATTTTGATTTGTTATTAAAGTAGTAACACTATACACATAAATATCCTTCACCATAAGAGGTACTCACAAAAAAAACCAGATTCCGATTGATTTAAAGGCTGACTTACTATGAAAATCCGACTATGGTCTTAATGAATGTATTCATTAATAAACTGTCACTGCAATTTTGAAAGCGTCTATACTAGTAAAAGAGTGTTTGTGTGGTAAACTCATTCTCTATCAAAACGCTTCACAATATAGTACGGTACGTAAAGGAAATAAAATTTTACAACTCCCAAGAGCGATATTATTTGTCGACGGTTAGAATACTCTTAGAACAAAGCGTAAAAAAAAAAGATAACAGATTTTGATATTGCTTTAGGAATTTAAAAAAAATTCGTTACCAACCTTTTAAATCTAAGGAAAAAATATACAAGAGGAAATTTTTTTCTTCAGATAATCGTATTTAACTATTTGAACGTCGCCTATCATTTAATAACATATTTGACCAGAGCTTATTTTAATATAATATGAAAACTTAAAAAAAAATATTACTCTTCGAAAACATTACGCAAGTGCTTTATGGTAACTGAAATGCATTTAATATTATTAAAGATAACTATTAGAGCCCATTTCTAACACATTCATCAATAGCTTAAATTTATGTAGACACTAGAATTTAAAAAAAATTCTCCTAGCCATAACATAAATCTCATAATTTTCAAGTCAAGGTCATTAGTTCAAAATCATTTAAATAGTATGTATACGGAAAATCTAAGGATTTCATCGAAAGATTCAACTTTTATTATCTTATCAATTCTAGGCGTAATTCAAATGCTCGAAGCTACGGGCGGGAATTAATATCGCGTGTGTTTCGCGCGGAACGGGGGCGGTTTGACCAACCACATCACAGCCGGCGCGCCAGGCGTCTTTGCCTCTCGGTGAATCGGTACGTACATCGGTAGGTCGTTGTATTTGCACCTTGTCTCACTTGTCTGTCAATAACAACAAATAACATAACAATGATGTCGATAATATGACTACAACTGAGTGTTTACGCAAGATAGTTATATCAAAATGTCAATGTCGTGTGATAAAGTCTGGGTCGATGTCAGTGAAAAAGACTTAGATGTTTTTTTGCCGAAAGTGCAAAAAACATGGAGTTGTAAAAGACTTAAAATTTTGTGACGAAAAGTGCGATATTCATACATAGGTAAATTTAACAAAAACTTCGTTTTTTTACCAGAATTAGTGCGCTGGACTTCAGTCAAATTTTCGATGGTTGTTGTGCTATGATGACACCTACTTTTTATGTTAGTATCGTATAGAACACGCTAAAATAAGCATGTTTTGTATGGACAGTTTTTTTCTAAAATAAAAAATGGCCGTCTTATTTGACCCCAAAGATGAACAATTTTAGATCTTAGTAAAATTTTCGATGGTTGTTGTGCTATGATGACACCTACTTTTTATATTAGTATCGTGTAAAGCACGCTAAAATAAGCATGTTTTGTATGGACAGTTTTTTTCTAAAATAAAAAATGGCCGACTTATTTGACCCCAAAGATGAACAATTTTAGATCTTAGTTAAATTTTCGATGGTTGGTGTGCTATGATAACACCTACTTTTTATCTTAGTATCGTGTAGAGCACGCTAAAATAAACATGTTTTGTATGGACAGTTTTTTTCTAAATTAAAAAATGGCCGACTTATTTGACCCCAAAGATGAACAGTTTTAGATCTTAGTAAAATTTTCGATGGTTGTTGTGCTATGATGACACCTACTTTTTATGTTAGTATCGTGTAGAACACGCTAAAATAAGCATGTTTTGTTTGAAGTTTTTTTTCTAAAATCAAAAATGGCCGATTTAGGGTAGAAAGGGGACAATTGAAACACGTTATAATTGAAACTATTCAAATTTTTCGAAAACTATAATATCTACGCGTCTGACGCATCACTCTGAAAACATGGCCAGCCATGTTTGAATACTTGGCCAGTACCACTCGAGCGCCGGTGCGTTACGGGAGTATCCACGAGCCAAAACAGGTTTACGCGGTGTAAAATAAGTATTTGTGTTTTCGTATATTTTCTTATAACTTCGTTCACTCTTGTATTTTGACGAATTAAATTATGTAGGTGTTATATTTAAGAATAAACGAATGTTTTTAACAGCCGTTGATCAGCGTTCGAGTCTTTTTATATATAATATTTGACTTTGAACTGAAAAATGTGGTGTGTGGACGACAGAAACAAATTGAAACGTTTCAATCGTCCTCGCGTTTTAATCGTCCCCAAAAGTAACGAACTTCGAAATATAAATAAATAAATAAATAATAAATAAATAAATATTACAGGACATTCTTAAACAAATTGACTAAGTCCCGCAGTAAGCTCAATAAGGCTTGTGTTACTACGGGTACTCAGACAACGATATAAATGGTGATATTATATGTAAGCATACTTACACTTAAAGAGCTGTATTATTCCCATGGTTTTAAAGGATTCTCATACTACTTTACCGCCCGCCCGGAGCTCGCGGAGGACCTGCCCCCCACGCGCTCGCAGTACGTAGTCACTCCGGAGTACTGTGGACTGTGCAACTACACTACCGCTTATCATTATTGTTTCTTTACCTGTATAGAGTTTATTTTTTTCCTCGCAAATGTGATGAAAAACATTGTGTGTACCACGGGCAGTAAGGGCATTACTAACACATGGCAGACTAACCATGAAGTTTTTGTGCGGACATCTTTCAACTCATAAAAATATGACGGTCACAGACGGTTAAAGGCAAATTGTTTTAATTGTCCCCACTCTACCCTATTTGACTCGAAAGATAGAAGATATTTTACGACAGTCAAATTTTCTAGCTGGCATCCCCGGTATAGTCGTGGCAGAGGCAGACCGAGAAAGAGATGGCGGAACGACTTGGATGCGTTTCAGCGGTATTGGTGGGATCTTGCCCAGCACAGGGAGGATTGGATAAGGAGAGGGGAGGCCTTTGCCCAGCAGTAGGACACAAAAACAGGCTATTAAAAAAAACAACAACGATGGGTATCGTGCTATGATGACACCTACATTTTATGGTAGAATCTTGTAGAACACGCTAAAATAAGCATGTTTTGTAAGGACAGTTTCTTTCTAAAATAAAAAATGACCGACTGATTTGACCCAAAAGATGAGCAATTTTATGTCTTGGTAATATTTTTGATGGTATGATTTTGACAGCGAGCGAGCAAGACCTTCTTGGGCAGAGCTTCGCTCCCGCCTTAGACTTCCAGGTTATTTATTTTTAATAAGGGAAGCGAAGCTCTCGCCTTAGTCTTCTAACCTAACCAAATCCGTGTCGATTCTGCCCCGGAGGATTTGCTCGCTCGCTTTGCTCGCTCGCTGTCTAAAGTGACAACCAACAGCCAGCTGTGAAGTTATCTTATTTGGACGGATAAAAAAAACCATCGTAGACTAAGGCGGGAGCTGCTCCTGCCGGGTGCAAGACCTAAACCACCAAACACCATGTGTCCCCCTAATTAAACAATGGCATATTTTGCCATTACCGTGTTTGTACATAAGGGATATATGCATTTTTGTAAACAACCACCAAACTTCATTCAAAACGCGAGGTGCAATTATGAATAACAGACAGACCCGACAAAACATTATGGATTTATTATACAAGCCACGTGCTCATAAAATGATTTATGATAAGAATGCTTTTAATATGTGTATAATTATTTATAATAAATTACCTGTTGACATAAAATTCCTGCAAGGCAATAGATTTACGAATAAATTGACTTCTTGGCTTTTAGACCATTGCTTCTACAGTGTTAAAGAATATTTAGAATATAGCTGACATATTTATTTTAATTATTATTAATATTGAATTTTTATTGACATTTGCATTCATTACCTACCACAATTGTTTTTTGTTTTTTATTTTTATTTTTGGGTTTTGTTCATAATTTACACATTGTTTCATGCATTTTTATCTATCTTGACATATTTTTTATAATTTTAGATATTATTATTAAGACATAAAAGGTTAATATATTTGTATATAGTACTGTAAATACTGCACGCTATTCGAAATATTTGCACGCCTGCATGCAGGTTGAATGCACTGGACTTAACAATTCTAACTGTAAGACCCACTATACTGTGTTCGATGCAAATAAATACTTTGAATCTTTGAATTAAAATTGTTTATCTTTCAGGTCAAATAAGTCAGCCATTTTTGATTTTAGAAAAAAATCTTTATACAAAACATGCTTATTTTAGCGTGTTCTACACGATACTAACATAAAAAATAGGTGTCATCATAGCACAACAAAACAACCATCGCAAAATTTTACTAAGATCTAAAATTGTTCATCTTTGGGGTCAAATAAGTTGGCCACTTTTTATTTTAGAAAAAAACTGTCCATACAAAACATGCTTATTTTAGCGTGTTCTATACGATACTAACATAAAAAGTAGGTGTCATTATAGCACAACAACCATCGAAAATTTTACTAAGATCTAAAATTGTTCATCTTTGGGGTCAAATAAGTCGGCCATTTTTTATTTTAGAAAAAAACTGTCCATACAAAACATGCTTATTTTAGCGTGTTCTATACGATACTAACATAAAAAGTAGGTGTCATCATAGCACAACAACCATCGAAAATTTTACTAAGATCTAAAATTGTTCATCTTTGGGGTCAAATAAGTCGGCCATTTTTTATTTTAGAAAAAAGCTGTTCATACAGAACATGCTTATTTTAGCGTGCTCTACACGATTCTAACATAAAAAGTAGGTGTCATCATAGCACAACAACCATCGAAAATTTTAGTAAGATCTAAAATTGTTCATCTTTGGGGTCAAATAAGTCGGCCATTTTTGATTTTAGATAAAAACTCCGTACAAAACATGCTTATTTTAGCGTGTTCTACACGATTCCTCCATATAAAGTAAGTGTCATTATAGCACAACAACCATCGAAAATTTGACCAAGTAGTTACTTCTGGTAGAAAAACTAAGTTTTTTAAATTTACTTATGAATATCTCACTTTTTGTCAAAATAAAATCGAAGTCTTTTACGACTCCTATGTTTAAAAAAAAATCTTTCACTGCGTACCCTTTGAAAGGGCACATCGTCTGTCTAATATCGGTCTAAATGAGGTTTCTTTAGAAATAGTGATTAAACAGTATTTGAATAAATAATTTTATACTACGCGTGCATTTAATATTTTATTTAAAGAAGAAAACAATTTTGCTTTAGGTACCAATATGGATTACAATTTAAAATTAACAAATTAATATTTACATTACAGATCATAATTTAATACGTAGCACAAACGAAATGTAAGAAACGCGTTGCGTAATCGTGATCTGATTGGTCGCACAGCACGGGCCGTAGCGCGATAGACTATCCCGCTCAAATCTCTTCGAGTTCGAATTATGATGCGAACTGATAAGATCATAAAATTTAGAGCTATTGATGTATTTCTTATAATTTCGGTGTATGCATTTCTATAATACTAATGAACAAAATGTACCAACTTGAAAATTTCTAGATTTTTATTGAAGTTAACAGAAGACCTTAAAAGTTGAATTCTTCATATAAATTGAAACTATTGATGAATACGTTAGACATGGAACCTATTCGTTATCTACATAATTTTTTAACACATTTCAGGTACTTGGATGTACTTAAGTATTTTTTTGGAGAAAATATGTAGGTTTTTCTCGCTTCAAGAAAGCTTTCGACAAATTTGTTATAAAATGACAGGTGACATTCAAATAGTTTAAGGTGGATCTCCCCGTGCAAGTTTCATACAACTTTCGTTGCAGGTTTTCTTCTATTCTATCGATGCACCGGAGTTTAAACCGTGATATTTAGGTTATGCGGGTCCTCCAGTTTGCGCAAATAGTATAAAAAATGCTAGAAAACTAACAATAACGTAAAATAATCAGATATAAAAAGTGCTAAATTTCGCTAAAGCGCTTGTTTGTGTGAGTAATCCTGATACTGTCCGTGTAAACTAATATGGCGGCTCAACTGACAACCACTGGTTTTGAGTTTACTATGAAAGATGTCACTGTAACCACCTGTAACACAGGTCAGCGGACTGAGTAGTACCAAATTTCGTCCACAGGTGGACAATACAGTCGCCATCAGATATATCGTAGTGGGCGAGGTGCTCAAATATTTCTGAGCAAGGTTAAATTTCAATAAGTTCTTTACAATAGATCCGCCAATAACATCTGAGCACTCAATTTTTTCATAAATATAGGAGAAGCAATTTTTCTGTGAGTTCTGAACACACAGCGAGGAAAAAATATCTTAACGCTTAAATCGTCAAAGGTATCTAAGCAAGATAAGTGGTCACAAATATCTGAACATTGAATAAAAATATACCTTACGACGTTATCTTAAAGTTAAATTCAATGTCATTGCAGTCAAGTACCTAATAATAGCAAGCTTTGATATTGTGTTGATAATAAAGCAAATTCAAACTTTTAAATTTGACAATCCACGAGAAGAGTACTGAAACGTCAATCGATATGTGTGTCCCTTTTCAAGGACGTTGCCAGCTCGTGTCGTTCGATTATCCAAATGTCCCATAAAACAGAAAAATTTGAACTTTAGAGCATTGACAGGTGAACTCGTTATACGTATGGGTATTTAATTTTCGGCAGTTATTGGAGATGTTGAAATAGCCCAATTAATTTATATTTGATCATAAGAAAATGTAGCAAAGCTTAGTAGTCCGGGTTCAAATCTTGGCCAACCATACCATTTTTTTACTTTTTGTTGGTTATAATAAGCACGTTTTCGTTGATGAATTTGGGCGTTTTTTTTTTGTTTTTTTTTTTTTTATTGTTTTCTATTCTGAATCGCGAGCTCTTTCAATCCTAGTAGGAGAAAAAAAGTGTCCCAAGATTTGTTTTCCATTTCGCCACCGTCATTTCATAGATTTAGTATGGCGGTAGCGTCAATGGAAAAGTTTGAAATTTGTATGGAAAATTTAGGACACTTTTTTTTCCTACTAGGATTGAAAGAGCTCGCGATTCAGAATAGAAAACAATTACTTCAATTATTTCCAATTTTCAAAAATGACTTTTCTACAACAAAAAATAAAAATGCCCAAATTTACAACTTTACTGTTGTAATTTTTTTCACATAATTACTATATATTTATATCGTACCTACTTTCTTGATAAAGTAAGTTTACAACATCTAATTTAGAGTCAAAACTATTAATAAAAACGTAAACAAAATGAAAGTAAAAAAAAAAATTACCAAGGCAAGTTTGAAAAAGATTTTTAAGACTGAAAACTACTACAAAACGATTGGTTATTTTTTGTTCTTCTTCTTTCACATTGTTTTACTGAACTAGCTTATTATTATTTGGTGATGTAGGAATTTAAAAAACAACCCAAATATATGTAATTACGATGTACGAGTACACCTCTATACAAAGTTGTCAGAGGCTGGGTAAAATGCGTACCTATATTTATGCTGTAAAAACTTCTCAAGATTGGATTCTAGCCACTCAAGTATTGTATGAATTTGTATGTGTAGTACTCGTAAGTCTCGAAAAACGCCATTCTCCTATTTAATTTATGACCCCAAGTCTTCTGCAATGCAATGACTACATTGGTCAAAAATATATTTGCTAAATACTACATAAGCATTTTTATAACGCCACTTAGGTAAACGCGAGTTAGTTTACGAGGAATGACATTCTCCGCGCCCTCTGTGGAATTTTTGGAGTGATGATAACACTACTGACACTGATGACTGACAGAAGACGTGCTAGTGTGCGTAAATGGGTAAAATCTCCATATTTCCACGTTGTTGCAGGTTTTTGTTGAAATGAAATACTGTTGGCTGCAGAAAATCTCGTAGTATACTTCAGATTTTCTAGTTTTTGCGCAAATACAAAAACATCTTATGTATCTGATTTAGTTTTGGAGGAAATTATGAAAATAACTAAGTTTGAAGCACTAGCGCCATCTCTTGGTCGCTAGTCGCCATACCCTCCAGGCACTTCCACCTTAATCCAATAATACAAAGATAGAAAATATGACTTGCATAATCTTTCCTTGATTTTACACGCGTCGGTAACAAATACCTATATTTTACCCAAAGCTTTATCTAAAACAGTTAGACAATATTTTTCTCGATTAGTCTAAAGTGTACTCTAATAGGTAATTAAAAAAAAATCGACTTGTGAGTTATGTTGTGTTTAGGGGTCATTATAGTCTTCGCGTATTCGCCTAATATGATTACGATACGATTTAAGAGAGGTATGGGCACAGCGGGTGCATATCGTTTAGTGTGGTAGGGCACAGCACAACGAATGTCGTTTCGCTCAAATCTGGAGCAGAGCCCATCTGGGGAAGTACCTCCACCTTACAGAAAACCTTAGTTTAATAACACTAGACCCTACTCATAGTGTTGTGTTTCTGTTGGTGAGTAAGGTCGCCAGAGCTCCAAGAGGATTCGCTGTGTTGAGCTGGGGACCCACGAAGCAAAGCTTGGCCCTTAAGCTGTCAACACAGCGAATCCTCCTTTTTTTTAAAGAATTGGCAATGCGCATGTGACACCCCTGGAGTTGCAGGCGTCCATAGGCTACGGTGACCGCTTACCATCAGGCGGGCCGTATGCTTGTTTGTCACCGTCGTGGTATAAAAAAAATACAGTGTGTGCTTGTGTGGTGAACTCATTGTCTTTGGAAACTCTTCACAATACGGTGTGTGTAGTGTCGTATTGTGTGGATCGTGACTTACTTGGGCTGGAGTTGTCCCTGCGCCAGGTTCTGCTGGAACAGCGCCCGGGCGGCGGCGGTGGAAGCGCCGATGAGTCGCCGCGCCTCCTGGGAACGTTGCTTCCGTAGTGCATCGCTGGTCGCGCCTGTGGGACTCGTGGGATCGGGACTCGACACTCTAAGGATACCAGAATAAACATAAACAAAACTGGCCATTCAGAAAAACACTTATCTTCTAATTTGTTTTGGTTCCCCTCATGTACAATGTTGCCACAGTAATACCACAGCGTAAGGATGTACTCCATACAGTGGGTTAACTCCGCCGATTTCTGGGTCATCGATGGGGGGCGGGGAAGGAGGCGGGGAAGAGACGCCGCCGAGGCGTATTTTAAGGGGTGTACAATTGAAATTAGTTTGCCAATTAGACTGTAATATCATTCGCATAGTTTTTGACAACCCTGAGCCTCAGCACGACCACCGAGCCTCGCCGCTGGCCGTGTATGAAGTTACCTCACTGTATGGAATACATCCCTACGCTGTGGTAATACTGTCTTAACTTTCTAACTGCAGATGAACAGGTCAGATATTTTTATTACCTTTGTAGCGGATAACACTATTGCAGACCGTACCTTTAAAAACTGTTTTTACAAGCGTTTAAAGCTACTGAAACTGGATTTGGCCAAACTTTTTGACCAAAGGCAACGCTTACTCTTGGATACTAATGTCAAAATCCCATAATAATTTGACGTTACTATCTAAGAGTAAGCGTTATTCTCGGAATAAAATATTGCAAGTGAAACTTTATCGAACGGCTATTATAAGCAAAATACCTACTATAAAACAGTCTTATGATTGCCCCAAAAATTCTATATATGTTTTTTTTAAATTATACAAACATTTCTTCTTCCTAGTATTTTTCCGGCTTATGACATGGCTCAGGAAGCCTGGGGTCCGCTTTGGCAACTAACCCCAAGATTTAGCGTAAGCGCTAGTTTTACGAAGCTACTGCCATCTGACCTTCAGGGTAAACTAGGCCTTATTGGGATTAGCCCGGTTTCCTCACGAGGTTCTCCTTCAAGAATTGTATGGACATCAACTGTTAGTAAAGAGATTATGAATGAACTCACTTCTGTTCTTCAACTTGAGCTCTCCTCTGGGTAGCTAATTCTTCTTTTCTCCTAGCATCCTCTTCTGCCTTCCTCTTTTCCTGGGAAACAATAATTACCGAAATATAAAAAGTTATAAATTATAAACTCTAACAATATAATATTGTCTTCTGTTAGAGCGATTGTTGTTCGTTGAAATTAAACAACAATATTGTAATTCTACGTACATTTAGCGACTGTCAGTGACCTATGAAAGTCCTTGGAATTAAAAATAAAATAAATAATATGGGTCAATTTTCCACAAATCGACTTGCCGTGCGGTAAGCTCAATATGGCTTGTGTTGTGGGTACTAGACTATGATATATATATTTAAACATAATTATTAAACGGTATAAGATTTTAAGCTAACATGGTCATTTACACTATAATACATACCTAGGATACATACCTTATTTACATACCTAGGATGGTTAAAGAAGCTATAGAAATCCTAAAATACAAAAATTTCAACCGAGAGGACGGGTTTCAACTGTCGAGGGTCTGGCATCCAGTGATTCGGAAATTCAAAAATCCAAAAGTTATTGGTTCGGTAAGAAATGCACCAGTCGATACTGTAAGTGTCGTGTGTCGTGAACGTGATCGAGTTCTAAGTGAGAAAGTAGACGCTAGTAGCGGTAGTGACACCGCGCAAATTAAACGAACCCGTAAGCGGGTAGATCGCTACGGGGTGTGGGTAGACCACAAATAAAATAAAAACTCGCAGCAAATCAGTTACACCGTGAACATGGCACTTGTAACAGTGCCGAAATATCGGGAGCTCATTAAAACAAATGTACATGGTAAATATCTCGTTTTAAATAGTAATTATTAAACGGGTCTAACGCGAAAACCCGCGTTAGACCCGTTTAATAATTATGTTTAAATATGTGTTTAAATCGCGAAAGTTTTAAATGTTATATGATATATATAATAGATAGATACATATAAATAATTAAATATATTTAAGACGAAGCCTGTTGCGGATTTTCATGTGTAACCCTTTGACGAAACCAGTGTCTTTCAATTTATAAAATTAAATATATAGAAAACATCTATTGCCGGCACTACACTTCGGGTTACGCGTTCGCGTATTAGCTGTGTTTGGCCGAATAGAATATGTGCGGATGCATATCGTTTAGTGTGGTAGGGCACAGCACAACGAATATCGTCTCGCTCAAATCTGGAGCAGAGCCCATACAGACAACCGCAGTTTAATCAATTCACACTAGACCCTACTCATAGTGTTGTGTTTCTGTTGGTGAGTAAGGTCGCCAGAGCTCCAAGAGGATTCACTGTGTTGACAGCTGGGGACCCACGGAGCAAAGCTTGCCCCTATAGCTGTCAACACAGCGAATCCTCCTTTTTTAAAGGGTCGGCAACGCGCATGTAACACCCCTGGTGTTGCAGGCGTCCATAGGCTACGGTGACCGCTTACCATCAGGCGGGCCGTATGCTTGTTTGTCACCGTCGTAGTATATTAAAAAAAAATGTGCATAGGCATATTTGCTCGAACAAGCCAAACGCTGCAAATAGGCAAACTCGCCCCCTTGTCGGATCTTGTCGTCTACTACTCGTGTCGTCGGCTACTTACCGACTAGGCTAGGAGGCCGTTAAAATAATAAATTTAAATAAATAAATAGGAAATATTTCTGCAAATTAAACACTAAAATAATTTTCAATCTCTCACCTCTTCTCTCCTTTTCCTTTCAGCCTCCACCCTCTTCTTCTCTTCCTGTTCCTCTTTCAGCCAGAACTGGTCGCGCTCCGACGAGTTGATTTCTTTCACTGAAACAAAATAGTCCTTTTAATTTGTACGGTCGGCTTCATAAATATGCATCTGTATTCAATTTTGACCCTTATTCCCTTGTAATAAGCTCCGAAGTGTAGAGATATTTATAGACGTGACTGTACGAAGTGTGGTGGAGGAATTGATTTACGAATAAGTGAAATAAGACACTCTTTATGAAACACCTCTTTTTTCTAGTGGTTTAGCTCTCTAAAACAACCTCCGCAGACCTTTCAACCCAGAGCAGTGTTGCCAACTTGGCATTAAAAATGCCAGATCTGGCATTTTTTCGCGCGGTCTGGCATAGAAATTCTTCATGTAGCATCTAGCATTTTTTTGGCATTTTTTGGTATATACTGCATTTAAGCCAACTTTGTATAGATCTGGTCAACATTTAGTCGGACAAGCCAACGATCGCAGTAACAGTAGGAAAAATAAACTATATCCATCTCTTTTTCGGGGTGGTAATACTAGCGGAAGAAAAATACAGTATGATGCTCTCTATCTTACTGTTACTTCAGACTATAGAAATCTTTTGCTGACACGATTATTTTAATAATTTTCATGTGTCTATGGAATCTGGGAATCTGGCATTTTTCTGGCATTTTCCAGACATTTTTTCAGATTTCGAGCTGGCAACACTGACCCAGAGGGTATAGAATGTGTCTATGCTAAGTTTCCTAGATTTTGATAGCACAGACTGTGAAAGTGTTAAGTAAACGTCATAATTACATACAAGTTTGACGTTTAAAATAACACTTTCAAGTTTGACGGTTCATTTGCTAAGAAAAGATAACGTGGTTTGACTCTACTAGGCCATCCATGTGATATTAGTCCTCGCGATGTTTTCCTTCACCGAAAAGCGATCGGTAAATATCATATGATATTTCGTAAGTTCCGGATAACTCATTGGTACTAACTAGCCGGGGTTTGAATTTGAACCCACGACTTTCGGATTGAAAGTCGCTTTCTGCTGTTATTAAAACCCGAGACCTTCAGATTGAAAGTCGCAAGTTCTTTCTGCTGATATTAAAGTGATTGTACAAAAATATGGTAGACCCTGCTTTTTAAATACAGCAGCAGGGTTAGCATGGTTGCCATTTTATCGCTTATCACGCTATGCGTCACTTTCGCACATACATACTTGTTAGAACGTGACAGCAACGTCGGTAAACGATAAAAACCCGACCATCATAGACTAGCAGAACCTCGATTATCCGAACACACCCGATACTTATTATGCACGTTTTTAATCAATCCGAATTTCAGACTAAAAATAATATTAAACAAAATACTTGGGCATTTTCGTGAGAAGATATCCGAATTTTTGTTTAAGGTATACCTACCCAACCTACCTACCTTATTTTTTTAAGGTAGGTAAATTTCATGTTTTTCCTACTCAGAATAACGAGCTCGTCCAATCTAAGAGAAAAACCTACGAGAAAAAAAATCGTTTTACGTACTCTCCATTTTGTAACCGCTGTACAAAGTGTTTGAAAAATGGTAACGGAATGTATAAAAAGTATTGGGACTCATTTTTTCTCCTAGCACGATCGAAAGAGCTCGTGATTTTGAGTAGGAAGAATATTAAATTTAACCGTTTTATAAAATCAGTTTTTGCGAAAATGCCTGCTTGACATTTTTCTATTGCTTCTTGTCTTGGTTCAATGTTAATACGTGCGTCCAATTTTAATGTACGTTTATACTGTTTTTATTTGAAATGGTGTTGTTTTTCTTAGGCCCACTTGGACCACCCAGGGTTAGCCACTTACCCGGAGTTAAGCTGTCAAATTCCATACTAAAAAACGCTTAACTCCGGCTTATGTGGCTAACCCCGGGTGGTGCAAGTGGGCCTTAGATGTCTTCCTATAAAACTTAGATTCCGATTATCCGAACTTTTGATCCGACCTAGCCTCGATCCCAATTAGTTCGGATTTTCGAGGTTCTACTGTAAGTGTTTATAATTTTATTACAATTAAATTTATTTATAATTCATTCTTACATAACGCACCTCGCCGTAAACTGTTCCTTTTATTAATAATCTCTTCACTTACTTTAGAAGTTAAACCAAAATGTGGAACAAAATGGTGCGCCATTTATGAGAATTTTCTACAATTATTTAAATCAAACACTGCGTCTCACAGTTAAAACTGTAATGAAATATTTGGCATTTGGTAGTGATGTTTACAATCTTTTGGAATAACAATTGTTGATTACAAATAAAATTTCGTTGTTTATCATTACAAAATCGTAAATATGGGCTCGACGTTATATAATCTCTAGGCGATAATGTAATTTAACACAATTATGTATGTAGGTACTAAAATGTTGCATCACTTCTTTATATTCGAGGATAAAAACACAAAACCACCTCTCATATCATACATTCATGTTTTGGAGACATGCCCATAATATTGAATGGACAAAATCTTGTATTCTGTTACCGCGATTGTTATTCATTGAAATTAACACTTTAGAATGGATTAATCGCGTTTATTAACACCATGGCCCTACGTTTCGACCCCTTTAGAGCACTCGTTTTCACAGGGTTAAGATGATGACTGAGAGAATGCGAATTCTCCCCGTCAATCAAAAAGGTACTTGTTGTTAGGCTCTCTTGCATTAATTGACGAATTATTCATTTGTTTTAAACTTTATAATGGAACATTCTGGATTCTAATAAGTCTTAAAGGTAGCTTTGCAGATGTGTCAGAGGGCAATATACGAAGACTTGGATGTGAGGTCAAACTATACCTGGATTGACTTTCTGGTACGCAGTCCCCACAGGCCCGCTAGGCGGGATCTCCTCATTCCTCCCTGATTTGAAGTTGAACGCCGAGCCAGCCTTCGCTAGCTTCTCGAGGATCACTCTTTCCTCCAAGTCGTCTTCCGTTCGGGCGTGCATCGTCAGGTGGAAGCCAGTGAAGAGAGAGGCTACGTGCTTGATGTGGTTCGCACATGTGCCTTTGCGGACTGTTGGTGCGCCCTCACCCTGTGTAATAAGACATTGTCTCTTTTTAACAAACACAAACGTCAAACTGAGAGATAAGGACAAACAACTAATTAGTTAACGCAGGTTTCATGAGCGTTTATGAAAAACGGCACTAGAATATAAATCCTAGCCTACTAATATTATAAATGCGAAAGTTTGTATGGATGTTTGTTACTCTTTCAAGTAAAAACTACTGAATGGATTTTAATGAAACTTTACAATAATATAGCTAATACATCAGAATAACACATAGGCTACAATTTATTAAGATATTGTGCAGACGAAGTTCCCGCGGGTACCAGCTAGTAAAAACTAAAATTCTGATAAATAATATTGGTGATACATTTTATTTTTATACATATAGTGCATCAGTTAGATCTGTTAGATTATCAAAGAATAACGGAGATGAGGCAATTAATAATAATATTATATTGTTTACCCAGAAAACATGCCTATTATACGCAACATATAAAAAAAAGCCATCAAAGGAAAATTAATGCAGTTATTGATAATATACGGGAAAATGTATAATTAGCACAATAAATTACAAACACTATACCTAAGTTTGTTTGTGTGTAACGCCATAATGACGCGACGGAAAAAAGTATAATTAACGCAATAAATTACAAACACTATTCCAAGTTTTTTTGTGCATAACACCATAATGACGCGGGTAATTAATTCTATGCGGGGAAGCAAAATATATTTTTAGGATGTAAGAACTTAAAAACATAGTTAGCTCAAATATACTAAGCTACTATAATTTAGTGGGTTTTTTTTCCATACATTCCCTAAAGTTTATTTGTTTTGTAACCTTTGCCAATGCCACAAACTTGTATATATTACACTAGATAAGCAATCAAACATTCTTTCCCACCAGAAAACAATAGAAGGCTTATCTTATCACTCACCTGCCAGTTGATAAGCACATATTTAGATATGGTGCTGTCTGGGACGTCTAACTTGAGAAATGCATATTGGATCTTGCCACTGTTGAAATCATCTATGAGTTCTGTTAGGCCTCCGTCACCTTTGCTTACAAACTTTAGGTCATTGGATAATCCATCATAACCAAATAGAGCCCTGAAAATAAAATAAAAGGTACAGACATTACTAAAATAAATAACAAAGTATCTGTTCCGAAATCAGTGAACGGTATTATTAATAGGTATTGACCAAGATTTGTTTTAAGATTTTTGTTGTTCTTAATATGTACATTGGAAAATCTGTATTTAGGAAAAAAAAAACATGTATTTTAACCGTTGCTATACACACGTCAGTTGAAAATTTATACACTTCATTACCAAACACTGTACTTCACGGGGTCTAATGTAGGGAGGGTGAGGGAAGTAGGTACTTATTGTATACTAAGTACATGATAACCCAGTAATTCGCGGGCATGGTAGATGAAGGATAAATCACACTGGTCTCATACACTCAAACATTTCCATGCTTTTTGACAGGATTTCCTCTTCAAAAAACTTTTTAAAACCTATAATAATTATACTCAGTGGTTTCATACTATATTACAAATAGGAATAGTACAATAAAAACCATACTATGCTATTTATACTGAAATTTAACCCTACTATTTTCCTCACTTGCATAAGGAAAATGTTTATATTCATGATACTGTGATATTGTTAGTTAACCATAACAATTTCCTTCTGATAAAACTACAATATTATAAATGGAAAGTTGAAAGAAAATGCGTCTAGACTCCTGAACTAGGGCATGCACCTAACATCAATGTCCGTGTAAAGCTACATAACATGTTTAATCATGAACATCGCATAAAAATGCGAATCTATTACACGTAGTGAAAGGAGTGCGTTAGACGCATCTCCTTGTTTGAATTGAATGCAATTTGTAGCACCATTGTTACAGCAAATAAGGGCGCATCGCGGACACAACTCTAATTGATTCATTAAATTAATGCAGACTAGCTCGCGTTTATTAAATCGGCAAGTAGGTCGCTGTTGTGTAAAACTATAACTTGTTCACTCACCAATCAGTATCACTTTTCTCGTCTAATACGTCTTTCCACGCAGCAATTAACGCGTCCTTATGTTTATTCAGGTTTATAGCCATTTTACATTCTTCGCATTAACGAATTAAGAACTGTAAACAGCAAAATCTCTGCGAAATCGTTAAGTTAAAGCCGACGGGCGGCCTGACTCACAACAATTTCGACCGACAACAGCCAAAGACTAGATAGACCGATGACGATAATTTGACGACAGTTTGATCACATGTTGCCATACGTAATAATTTATTTTGCAACTCTTTAATTCATATTGCTAACGATAGTGATGCAATAATACTGTGTACAATGCAAACACAAATGAGAAAGTGAATTTGGACAACAAAAATAGTTACAGTTTCGTGTGGCTGAAACTATACAACACAATGTTTAAAACGCTGAAAGACAAGAGTTATGATTGACATTCGTTTTGACAGCTTTCAATGTCACCCAAACGTCATTCAGACATTCAAAACTTTGTGATGTTTTGATTTGAAGGGCGAAAAAAGGAAAAAATGTTAAATGCTATCTTATTATCTCAATAGTTTCCGGGAAAAGTATTATGTTAAGGTTGCTGTGGCAAATTTTGCTTTAGTTTGTGTTATAAGTCCTAAGTTGGAAGTACGGTAATGGTGCTTCTAGTACAAAACCATGAATCTAAAGCTACCGCATTTCAGTCTGCCCTCGCTGGCGGAGGAGCTGGTGCTTTTACGAGAGCAGTGGCACAGCCCCTGGACGTGTTGAAAATTAGGTTCCAACTTCAACTGGAACCGATAAAACGAGGTTCTAAATATAGCTCCGTATTTCAAGCCATAACCTCAATAGTACGGGAAGAGGGAGTCTCTACGCTATGGAGTGGTCATATACCGGCGCAATTACTATCGGTAACCTATGGCGTGCTCCAATTTACGACGTTCGAAGAACTTACAGCAATATGCAAGCGCGCAAATCCTAATTTTTTCGATACCCATAGACACGCAATTATTTTTTCTAACGGTGCAGTGGCGGCGACCGTGGCAACGGTGTTTTCCTTCCCATTCGACACGGTTAGAACGCGGCTCATAGCTGAACAGAAGACTCACAGAGCCTACAAAGGATTTACTCATGCATTCAACACTATGGTCAAGACAGAAGGCTCAGCAGCTTTATTTAAAGGTTTAATACCTACTTTAGGGCAGATAGCGCCGCATGCTGGCATCCAATTCGCAGTTTACAAATTGTTCACGGATAATATATTGACGAAACTTAAATTCTTCCAAAGAGATACTCTCACTGGGACAGTAAAGTCGTCTTTGCTAGCAAATCTAATATCTGGGTCAATTGCAGGTTTTGTGTCAAAAACTGTGATTTACCCCTGTGATTTGGTGAAAAAAAGGCTACAAATCCAAGGATTCCAAGAATACAGGACAAGTTTTGGTAAACAAATGTATTGTAATGGGATATTAGATTGTATAAAGTTGACGATAGTTGAGGAGGGGTTCCTGTCATTATATAAAGGTTACTGGCCCAGTATGCTTAAAGCAGTGCTCGTATCTGCGCTGCATTTTGCTGTGTATGATGAAATAAAGCATCTTCTAATGAGAGCACAAACCTAAAACAGCGACAATAAACAAAATGGCAACGTCCTTAAAAAAAAATTGGTGAAATAAAAAAAAATTGTTTCTGTCAAACAGTTGAATAGATTGTGTTGCATTTTGTATGGTGCTAGACTAAATGTTGTAATGCATTAAGTTTCTCACCAAGTAGGTATGTATGTTATTATTTATTTACTTCACATATAGTTATTTAAGAAAAGATGAATTGATACTCAAAAAAATCAGATCTTTATACTAATCTTGCAAATCTCCAATATAAATTGTATATGTTAAGCATGTTTTTCCTTATATTTATATACACATTAGTGTTTCCTTAAAATGTTACAATAGTTGGTACCCACTTAGCTGCTTTACCTTGCCTTCTATATCCCTATATCTTACAAGAATTTCTATGAAAGCATACACAGGAATTTTAAATGCCATTTTACTGTAGTGTTAATAGGTAAATTAGTTGTTGATAATTTGTTATGTAATTGACATGTATAATAATACCACTGTCTGTAATGTAAATAATGTCTAGATTACAGAAAGACCTAGAAGACTTGAATTACCTATGTATTTAAAATAAAACAATTGTAAATAAAGTAAGTTTATTAGATGCTAATAAATTATAAATATAAATTACATTTTATTTTCACTTTTTTACATACATCAGTTTATGCCATCAAAAAATTCATACTAATCCAAAGTTTTCAAATTGAGAGACAATACAGTAACACAATCTGGAACTCTATTTATAAAAAAAAACATTGTTTATAAAGTTTTTTTAGACTTTAAACCTGTTTTCATAGCTCATTCTATTTCTACTAAAAGAAATCAGATTCGCAAAATAGTTGCTCACACTACTGTTATTTTAACTACAAATAATTACCTAGGTATTTAGGTAATCAAATTGTTGTCATTTTTGGTACTTTAGTTAAATTAAATCACACGTTTTTGTGTCTACAAAATCCCTGATCTCAATGTGTCAATTATCTCTGAAAGATAACAAACTCTAAAACAAAGAAACTATAGGCATTATGAAATGTATTCTAAATTTTATCCATACGATATCACATAACCCATATTTCGCATCAACGTATCTTTGATCGCGGGCTGCAACTCTTTCTTCATATAAGTCGTTAATAGGGTCCTTATGCCTTTAGTAAATATGTCTTCCATTTCTCTAGAAATATCCTCAACTTCGTCCAAGTCATCATCAGGCCTGAACAGTTTACTTCGTTCATAATTCACTCTGCTTCTAGGTTCATACACCGTATTCCAAGTATTATCTGAACTCCGACTATCGTACTCTCCAGGTTGATTCAAATGTGGATCAAACGTGAACTCATCAGATCTTTTCCTTCTCCTTAAAGGCAGATTATCCTTATTTCTAACAGAGTTCCTGTTGATATATTTCTCACAACCATAAGCGTACACACTTATAAAACCAGGTTCGACGAATTCCGAATCGGTTTTCACGTTAAACTTCCCAGGTTGTTGGTGTAAAGGTCGGGTATGGAAGCCTATGCCTGCTTTACGGAGTCTTAGGATCATGTTGCATCCGTTGCTCTGTCTGTGTCTGTATTCATCTGGATATGGGCCGTCATATCGTCTGTCAGCGTAATGTCTCCTCAATCGTCTGCTGGGCGGAATGTTTCGATCTAATTCATTCGCATCGAATAAATCAACAGCTCCGCTTATAGTTATATCGTGGAATAGAAGCATGGTGTCTAGAGAGACGTTGCGAGGGTCGAAGTAGCACTTTTCTACGCGAACCCAGTTGGCGTTCTGTGGAAGTCGCACGCGCATCCTAGTGACATACATGTCTACTGGCGCGCTCCGCATTTGCTGGTACAAGCTGTAGCCGTTGAGATCGATGCTCTGACTCTGTAATGAAGGAAGTGATTGAATACAACAAACAACAATGGCCGCTTTGTCGGTTAATTAGCATTCGTTCAAGTTCAGTCTGACCTAGTTTTAGAAGTGAAATATTGTTGGGAATTTGCTGCAGAACAAAATAGTAAATCTTATTTGATTAACATCAAGGACATACTTGAAGGGATCGTGTGAAAATAATTGCAATGGAATATTAATTGCCTCAAATACTTTTTTAAACTTGTCGAATTTCTGCAATTATTTCTTCTGGTCTCTCTTAACTTGAGCGGCAAACGAGTGTACAGTCCGCCTATTGGTAAGCAGTCACTGTGCCGCACAGTAGATTATTTATGACAGTGATTCCAGTGTAGCGTCTCTCTAAAAAAAGTTAAAATGACCGGAAAATAAAATCAAGGTCTTGGACAGGTCACTCTTATTGCGTCTTGCCATTTGCCCCAGTTTGGAATCCAAGTTCATCTCTACAGCTGATTGTGCTGTGGTTTCATTTGGTCTAGGTTGACCTCTAGGCATTTCTACCTCTGGAGGACTACCGGTCAGACCAAGTAATTAATAATGGGAAAAAAATAATTTACATGGCGACCCAGCCAATGCTGATTTTTTGAGTTCGCAACATACGCCGGTTGTTCTTGTCTTTCCATTTAGTCCAGTTTGAACTTTAGAGCCATCTATACCGCGGGATGTAAATCTCATAAACTTGAATAGTGAAAGGAAAATTAATTAGGTAGGTATATCTTACCGCTGGTGTATCCAAGGTCTTCGGCTGGTTCCTCTTCCGTCTCTTTAACTGGTCCAGCGCAGACTCCAGTCGCTGTGAGCATCGCTCCCCGGCTATAGGGACAGTTGTGAGAGGGGGCAGACCCCCCGGACCTATCGGTCGGTCGAACCTCTTCACTTCGAAGACTGGAAGGAATCGGGATTCTGAAAAAGATTTTTGGCAATTAGTATTACGTACACACTTATTTTGATACTTTAAAGTGGTCTTGGATCCGGAGGCTGGGGAGCGTTCAAGTATTACGTAACGCAATTTTTGGACATTTTTGACCCCCCCTCCCCCCCATGTAACGCGCCGTAACGTTTTTCTGTACCCCCCCTCCCCCTAGTAAAACGTTACGTAACCACCAAGTGACAATTTTTTTACCTAAAGGCCACAATTAAGTATGTAGCGTGAAGTACCGGAAAATCCCTAAAATACCTTTGTTATTGTTTAATCGCGTTAATATTATTAATAACATTTGAAATGTCTTGTCGTTAAAAGCAAGAGATTTCTAATGTTTTTTTTTTCTTATTTTGTTCTACACCATTTTTTCTACTAATCATACTTATTTTATTTATTTTATTTTATTCGGAGAACCAACAGCTGTAATCATAAATTATACATTGATGATGGAAACAAAGAGCCAATTATAGGAACTCACAAGTAGCAACATAGTATTTAACTTATACACTAGAGAATTAAACCGCACGAGAACGAACAAATAAATATAACTAAAATTTTAACAGTTTTAATTATTACGTCATTTTCCTGACTTTGAATTTGCACAGATTTTTGCTTTATCCGCCATTGTTCTTCACATGCATTCTCCTATTATAGCGTTTGACTAAAATAATATAACCAATTTAATTTTTAATAATTTATTTTTACATTTAGCAATGCAATTACAAACATAAACCTAACTGAAATAGAATATATTTATCAAAATATAATCGTATTAAAGAATCGAACGAAAACGAAAACATTTAAGATAATATCAGCCATAATTAAAATCAGTAGATGGTAAAAAAAAATTGGAGTTACTGCTCCTCTGTCCACTTGCACACTCTTGTGGGATTTGAAATAAATCCCACAGGTTGCACATATTCGGTTCTTTAGATCGGATTGTACTAATGGGCAAAAAAATCGTATGGCATCTGCTTAAACCCTTCTAGAGGAGGCAGATCAACAAACAACCTCACAAGAAAAGGCGAAAACTTGCATGATCCTTTGTCTATCAGACTAGGTACCATGAGCTTGTTTGCGGTTTGAAGGATTGGGCAGGGTGGCGGCAGGAAACTTTTTGGAAAGACAGATTTTAATGCACTCTTCAAGTCGGAAATCTCCCGTAAAAATTCAACGAAAAGGGTTGCGAACTTGGGAGATTTTAATTCCCTAGTTTTTTAATCAACTCTTCAGACCAATCCTTTTTCGTACCATAATCATTACTGTTGTGATGAGAGTAAATCTCACAAATAGAAAACGTAACACAATACAACAGTGTATTTTGAATATAAAAATAAATAAATAAATATTAGGGGACAATCTTACACAAATCGAACTAGCCCCACAGCGAGCTCAATAAAGGCTTGTGTTATGGGTACTAGACGACGATATAATTAAGATGTAATAGTTATAAATACTTAAATACATAGAAAACATCCATACCTCAGGAACAAATATTCGTGCTCATCGTCATCACACAAATAAATGCCCATACCTTCGAACCCGGGACCTCTAGCTTCGTAGGCAGGGAGGGTGGCTACCCCCTAGGCCCGGTAAAATATCAACATATAATTTCTAATATGGCGATTGGAGTCTACGGAGACAGCCGAAGTATAACAAGGCCATCCGAATTGCGGTATTTTTTGTTACCTACTTTACTGGAGTGATGAGAAAATCGATCACAGCTGTTTATAAATATTTTTTTGCCATTTACATTTGGAGTTTAAAAAAAAATATATTTGTATATTCACTATCCTGTAAAGCAAGCAAGCAATTTTGTGAAGGTAAAAAAATTTCATGTGGTCATTCCATCTGAAATTTTGAGAAAAAAAAATGTTTTAAAAATGCGTGAGAGAATCTCTCTACGCGACCGTTCTGAAGGGTTAAAAAAACAATGTTACGTAACGCGTAGTTTAAACCCCCCCTCCCGCCCCTGTAACGCATCGTAACGTTTTAGACGACCCCCCCTCCCCCCAAATTCGTTACGTAATACTTGAACGCTCCCCTGCCCATTCGAGAACTTGATATGTTTTAAATACAAATACAAAATCATTAATTTGTGATAAATTATTACTTACTGGCACAAAATAAAAAAGGACAAATGAATCACAAAAGTTTTCCGTGACCCGAAAATCAACGCTGATCTTCCGGCGGATCTAAAGTTGTAAACTATCGGGACCAACTACTAAATAAATTGTTGAGTAATGCTTAACCCTTCCTTGTGTCGTAATTCTGCCCTCTATTGTTTTACATAATCGTTGAAACAATTTAAACCTATAAGTAATTAACATATTTATTTATGTCTAAAAATAGTAAGGTACGTATGCTAGAGGTAAATATTTGTTCTGAGTATTATGACTGACAGGATATGGCTATAATTTCTGTTTTTTTAACAGATAGTTACTGTTAAATCGTATGAAAAATGTGGACTTATTAAAGTTTCATAGATAAACAATCAATATCTGTATATTTTGCCCTGTACTTTTTGAGATATCGGTAAACAAAATTGCAATCACGTTAATCGGTTAGTTTCAGAGCAAATTGGTTGTAACACACGGACGGACAGACACACATAGTCACACACAGGATGTAAGGGCTCCTTTCTTTTTTCTTTTAAGGTAAGAAACGTTAAATACGAAAATACTGTACTAAATTGATTAAACGCATTGTTTACGTAGGTAATAACGAAAATGGTCCTTCGATCCGGATTCGCAGTTTTCCTCAAATAAGAATAAGAATCATTTATTCGTGACGATCACACACAACACATAATAAAAGAACAAAAACAGGAAAACAGAATTTTTGTGTGCATCACGAAATGGACCCAACTCAGCATAATGCTAGTTTTGAAGCCAGCGCAGCGCTGGTCTTCCGTAGGGCCCATTCGGTGATGCCACAAAAAGTAACACATAAAAGGACGAAAAACATAACAATATAAATTATTATAACTACCAACATTTAAAACATCACAAAACCAAAACAAATCGGTATCTTAATAGAATCTAGATAAAACTGAAAGTTGTTGTAATTATGCTCTTTCTCCCATTGTTTCGCGCTCGCCACCGTGAAATGGCTTGCTGGAACTTACTGGCAATGTCCGAGCGTGTGTTATGCCTAAGTTAACTATTTGTTACTCAAGAACCTTAAGATTATGGAAAAGTTACGTTGAAAGCGTGGGAAGTGGCATGGGTAATTGAACCGTAAAATTGAATTGGTTTAATTTCGCATAGCTTTCTTTTTTATGTTGTTATTGTATTTGTATTGTGACGCATAGTTGAACCGAGTTTATTCTTAACTGGCCTCCGCCCGTGATTTTGTCTGCGCGTCATTAGAACTTTCAACCCCCTTTTCCTAAAACCATTATACTTACATTTTTTTTTTCGTAGATACTTATTTGACATTCGTTTAAGTCTGTCCGATATAGATAAGACTAACCGATCTAAATGTCAGAAACGAAGTAGGTGGTGGTGGAATAAGGTAGGTATTTTGCTTTTCTTGCAATCATGCGAGCCACAGTAAAAGTACTAAAAACTGTGTGAAATTAGGAAAAGCGGTGAGGACCGAGTTTCTTGAAAAGCTTCGGTGGATCTTAGTATTCGTGGTGTTCGGGTAATTTCGAATATTACAAAACATCGTAAAATTCCGATAATCACTCATAATTCCATGTTGTTAAGAGCTTTTCAGAAAGTTTCGATGTCCCCCTAAATAACCAAAATATACCAAAATATACAACTAGTATACCTATACTTACCTAAAGATTAAATACTTAGATAAAAAGTAAGCACCTGCACCGAACGTGAAACATTTAAAAGCTCTGCGAAGTGCACCTGACTATTTCTTACCGTATAACCTATTTAAAAAAAGTTCGGCATTCAAGTAAAATATATGATGTAAACAAACTTTAAACTTATCACTTATGAAACCTTGGTTACCTTGGAATTACGTTAACTTTTCTAAGTTCTGATCTGAACATTCAAATACTTAAAGCATTTATTACTGAACAAGTCTTGCATTTAATACGAACATTACCAACCTTTGCCTGCTTCCGAATCCGGCAACTCGTTGTCGCTGGCCGAAGCAGTTTTCGCAAACAAAACGAACATCCACCAAAACCTCTTCATGGCCACAAAAAACACATTACCATTAATAAACGATTATAAAATAACTGGCAGGAACGCAACGTCAATAAAAGAATAAAAGCTGGCTGAAATCGCGAACGCTGTAAAAAAAACAACTGTCAAAAATACGCGCGAAAGGAACCGCTCGCCGCGGCACAGAAAAGCGAAATAAATTACAGAAGGCAAGGGACAATAAGAAGTGCAGTCTATGGAAAATGGTCCCCCGCTATAGTCGAAGATGAAACGGTGTACTAATAAAGTGCGGCAACTGGTTATTAGAGCGAAAATGGAGATGCTTGGAATCCCCATTGTGAATACATTCGAGGTGCAACTAGGCTGTGTTCGGAAATTTCATGATTTAGAGAACAGTAGAAGCGACAGAGCTGCGTATAATTTTTTTGTCCAATAACTTAGTTTGAAATAGACCGTTAAGGCTAAGGAAGTATATTTCATATCTTATACCCAATTTATTATTAGCGATTTGATTTCCGATCAAGCAAAAAGGCGAGATAAAAGGAAAGGTAACCTGGTTAGTTAGCCGAAGTTTTCTGAAGGTTCTTGTAAAAAGGGGAGTACAACTTTTTATCGGTAGCGCCTGGAGTTGCAGGCGCCCTTGGGCTACGGTAACCGCTTTCCATCAGGCGGGCCATATGCTTGTTTGCCAACATCGTGGTAAAAAAAGTGCAGAACATGAACCAGTAGTTTCACGTACCTAGGTACCCACCTAGTATACGTATGAGTTACTTACAGTATAAATAATAATAAATATTATAGCCTTTATAGGACATTCTTACACAAATTGACTAAATTCCGCAGTAAGCTCAAGAAGACTTGTGTTACGGGTATTCAGACAACCATAGGTATATATATACTATACAAATACATAAATACATAGAAAACATTCATGACTCAGGAACAAGTATTTGTGTTCATCACACAAATAATGCCCTTACCGGGATTCGAACCCATGACCATCGGCTTAGCAGGCAGGATCACTACCAACTACGCCACCGGTCGTAAATAGTATCTAAGGTATAGGTACTTAATCGTACCATTCGTACATCTCCTTAAATATTAGGTACTAACATCACGGCTGCCGTCCTATTTTGAATTTGTCGTGGTCATATAAAAGCTTACAGTCGTATCTAATATTAGCTTATATGTAAAACGAACTTACCAAAGTATTGAACCCAAAACCTTTCACAAAATGGGCTAAAATCGCCGTCAATGCTACTTACAAACGATGTAAACAAAAGGCATCACATGTTTTGTCACTGTTTCTCCTTGTATTTTCACACTACCTCATCAAACACCACTGAAACGTTTCACTACTATAACGGTTGTATTATCGAAACATACAAAACATAAAATAAATAATTTTATCATAAAGATTTCATTAAAAATTTAAAAGGTTTAAAAGGAGGTTTTGGAGGTTTAAAAGGGGATTTTGTTCAATATGGCGGTTTGTTTACATTGTTTTCAAGTTGGATTGCCGGAGATTTTATATTGTTGCTTCGTGCACACAATTATTTTGATACGCACTTGAAGATAGAGTAGGTCTGTTTTGACGGTTAGTTATTACCGGCGTCGACCCATTTGTCCCATTTACAACCGTTAACAACGCTACCAAACAGTAAGTCTTCCTTCACGCTGTTAATGTTGTTATATATTATGTCGTGCAACAGTATCAGTAAAATTAATATAAGTATAGCATGTACTATTGCGTTCATAATTGCATGTGCAGTTCATGAATTAATTCATTCATAAATTGCCCATGCACTTTTGAACGCGTGTGTACCTGCCTATAAGCCTATTTCCAACTTTGAGAGCTTTCTACGGAATAAATGAAACACTTATGAACATTTTCACACAAAATTATTGTGAAAAAAACATGTTTGGTAAGTTTTGGTAGAGACACGAACATAAGCTAAGTTTTCTAAACAGTCACTTTTACCTAAATTAATATGTAATTATATAAAGTTTAGGTCATACTCTATCCAAAAACTATAAATAGTGTATACCTATTTCTAGTGTTTTTTTAATTAGACAGCACTTCAAATTGCTCTAAATATCGCTATAAAATATGCGACATAAACCAGTGGAGATTGGGTGGCTTGTATCGTTGTGATTTTAGGAAATATGCCTCTTAATGAAGATAACGTGTAAAAGTTGTATTCTCGCGCGTTATTGTGCAAAAGTCGTATCTCGCCCGTATTAGACATATAATGATATAACCCACCGCACTTTTTTTTATAAAGTAAATATTTATGGAAATAATCGCTCCAGAAGTTTTAAACAATGTGTCCTATCCCCCCAGCAGCGCAGTCCACAGAACACTGGCGTGTGCTGCGGCAGGCGGGTACTCCGTCGAGCCCGGGCAGGCGGTAAAGTACTATGACAATCCATTACAACCATGGGCTTATGCTTGCATACAATATCACCATTTACCCACGAGCAAGTGTGATGAAAAATAACATATTATACAGAACTACAGAATCCGAGTCTGATGACTTTATCGGCGACATCTCGAGCACAACTGGAGTGCGACGTAATTATGAAAAGAAACTGGGTTGACGCTTGAAATCGGCGGGGTTAGCGACCGCAGGTTGTCACTGATTTAATGGGTAAATAAACCGAATTCGCACTTTTACATTAAAGTAAGATAAGATCAACTTAGGTAGATACTAAGCAGGTAGCTTTGGTTGATGTGGTGACAGAGCTGGTGGCTTCCTCGCACAACGTATCAGGATTGCGATACAAAGAGGAAATGCCGCCAGCATCCTAGGTACAAATGCCTCAAGGACCTATTTTAGATTTAAGGTAGGTAAGTCACACTGCAATGCAATGGGCAGAGGCTACATTGCACGCAGAGATGGGGTCGAAAAGTTTGGGTGAAGAGTTGGAGACCACGGCTTGGCAAACGCAACGTAGGACGGCCTCCTACAAGATGGACAGATGACGTTATGAAGGTTGCCGGGAGACGCTGGATGCACGTACATATGGAAGTCCAAAGGGGAGGCCTATGTTCAGCAGTGGACGTCTTATGGCTGATATGATGATGATGATGATGAAGTTACACTTACTTTACTGTAGGTATATATTTTGAAAATAAATGTTTTGGACACAGTAATTTATTGATAGAGAAACAAGCATCAACTTTGTGGACTGTAAACGTGTCTAGATAGTTCCTAATAAATAATAAAGGGTGGCCCTCTACATCCCTAACAATTTTTGTCCTAAAATCACTTGCCCTAACCGTTTTGTCCTAATGGGCATTAGCTCTAACGATCTATTGCCATAATAATTATTTTCCATAACGTAATGATTGCCCTAAAACTCATTTGCCCGAAGCATTTTTGGCATAACATCAATAACCCTAAAGTGTTTTGGCATATTCATCGCGATCCCTAATAACGTTTGTCCTCATATCTCTTGCCATAACTATTTTATCCTAACCAGCATTAGTCCCAACAATCAATTGTCATAATAATTATTATCCATAATGTAATGATAAGTAGTCCTAAGACTCATCTGTTCGAAGCATGTTATCATATACATACGCAGTCTTGTACCAGTTTTAACCATATTTTAGTTGGACTGTACCAAAGGTGGGTCTTATAAAATTTGGTCGAAAGTGGTGTAATTATGACATATATTTGAAATGATTGTAACGTATATAACAAGTCACAATAAGCAGCTTTTAATTGAAAAACTTTTTTCTAAAATTAAAATGACTGATATCGAACGCTTCAAAGATCGAAGTTTAAGGCAGGTTGGTTTAGGTACGACGACGAGCGAAGCGAGGAGGAGTGTTAGGTTGAACTGCGACCTAACAGCGCGCGAGGCGAGCGAGCGAAGCGAGCGTGCCGCGGCAGCGGCCGGCGAAGCGCCAGAACCGACTTCTTTACATAACACTCTTTACAAACTAGAATTTTGTATTAATTAATTAATTTGGGCTAAGAATCTTTAAGACAAATAATATTAGTTGTAACGTATATAACACATCACAATTAGCAGCTTTTAATTGAAAAACCTTTTCTAAAATTGAAAATGGCTGAGATCCAGCGCTTCAAAGATCGAAGTTTAAGGCAGGTCGGTTTAGGTACGACGACGAGCGAAGCGAGGAGGAGTGTTAGGTTGAACTGCGACCTAACAGCGCGCGAGCCGAGCGAGCGAAGCAAGCGTGCCGCGGCAGCGGCCGGCGAAGCGCCAGAACCGATTTTTTTCCATAACACTCTTTACAAACTACAATTTTGTATTAATTAATTAATTAATTTGGGCTAAGAATCTTTAGGATAAATACTATTAGTTGTAACGTATATAACACATCACAATTAGCAGCTTTTAATTGAAAAACTTTTTTCTAAAATTAAAATGGCTGAGATCCAGCGCTTCAAAGATCGAAGTTTAAGGCAGGTCGGTTTAGGTACGACAACGAGCGAAGCGAGGAGGAGTGTTAGGTTGAACTGCGACCTAACAGCGACCAGAACCGACTTCTTTACATAACACTCTTTACAAACTACAATTTTGTATTAATTAATTAATTTGGGCTAAGAATCGTTAGGACAAATAATATTACGTAGGTATTAAAATAATAGGATAAACGTCAAGGCCATATAAAATTAGGGAAAATAATGATTAGGACATATGATCAATAGGACAAATAGTCATTATGGAACATAACATTAGGATATGTAATCAATATGTCAGGTGACATTAGGACATCAAACATTAGGGCAAATTAAAATCATCCATTCAATGAGAGGGCAATCAAAAATAGGCCAAATGAGTGTTAGGACAAATGATTATTATGGCAAAAAAGGATTAGGGAACGCAAAAATAGGATAAAAAACTTTAGGGATCCCAATATAGATCCAATAATAAATAAATAATTATGTTTGCCGTTTATTTAAAATCATCCGGCAACTTTCATATTTTGACCCCTCGATACGCTAACGCGGTCGAGAAGTTAATGTCGTACAATTTTTATACTAGGCCTTCTGTTATTGATCACACTACTAATGGTAGATGGGAGTGAGTAGAATTTATAAATTGCATAACAATCCCCTTGCAGCGGGCGTCTGACTTTCAATCCGAGGGTCTCGCAAACCCCGTCGGCTCGTTGGTAACCAATGAGTTATCCGGAACTTACGTACGAAATATCATTTGATATTTGCCAGTTGCTTTTCGGTAAAGGAAAACGTCGTGCATCTGCGAAGAAATTCAATGGTGAAGTCTGCAACCCGTTTTGGGCTTGCCTGGGGACTATAGCCCAAAACTTTTAGATAAGCCAGAGGACCGAATACAGGTTGATTTTTGGGTCATGGAGCAGGAGTGAACAGGGTACTGGGGAGGGCCACGCTGAGAAACTTTCAATATATATTTACAAACACGAAATCCCGAAAAAAAATCTCCTAATTAAGAGTTAATTGATATTTAATTCCTCCTAAGTATGAGTTAGTTGATACTTTACTACTTTATTACTACAATTAACTCATACTTTAGGATTTTTTATCACGATTTCGTGGTTGTCATAGTGAAAGTTGCTCAGCGTGATCCTCCCCGGTACCCTGTTCACTCCTGCTCCATGACCCAAAAATCACCCTGAAGGCCTAGTATAAAAATTATACTACATTAACTTCTCGACCGCATTAGCGTATCGAGAGTTCAAATTATGTTTGCCATTTATTTAAATCATCCGGCAACTTTCATATTTTGACACCTCAATACGCTAACGCGGTCGAGAAGTTAATGTCGTACAATTTTTATACTAAGCCTTCTGTAAATAGGTCCTCTGGCTTACCTAGTCAAACTAGCTACCTAGTTATTCAAAGTTAAAAGGCAGACAACAATAGCCAATAGCCTTCGGGATTCGGGCTGAATACTCAAGGCCAAAAACCTACAAACAGGGGTGACGAGATCGATCAAACCGCCATCTTATCAGCTTTGTGTTTCAAGTTGATTTATAATATAGGTACGGGAAAATACAAAAATTATACAATAAACCTACACTTCTACATAAAAAACCTTATATCGTCAACCGTAGGAATTAGGGTAACGGACAGCCAGCCATTTCCAATTTTCCATGACCCTAATTTCCCGTAATTTTTAGTTACAGATGCTAGGTGCTTACCATGAGTTATAGGTATTCGATTGTGACTGCGGCATTCGAAAGTATGTCCATATCGCTGCCAGAGTAGTAGGTGCGAGACGGACATACTTTCGAATGCCGCAGTCGCAATCGAATGCAACTCATGGTACGCACACTAGTTATAATCTCAGCAAGAGCCCATACCATATCGAGCGAGAGGTGAGTGCCCCGGAGATTAGTAATCTTAAGAATTGTAACTCGTGTTCCGATAAGGAATATCTTGGTATGCTTGTATTCGTGTCGTTCATTGTCATGATATGGCATGCGTAGCGTAGGTGTGCTATGTAATTAATGATATCATAATTTGTAAAAAGCTGCCGCTCGCGACTTCGTCGCGTAGGATTAGTCAAATATTTCATTTTAACCCGATTTCACCACCTATTTGACAAAGATAGAGGATCAATCATGCATTTCATGCATTCAATTGCCGCAAAGGACCATGGGCAAATTTGTATGGGGGCTCGCCCCAAAACCAACAGAGATGAGACTTATGTCTTCAAACAGGTCTTATTGTCTGCTTCATTTCGTTAGTTGAATTCTATTGCATTTTTTATATAGAGCCGCTATGTACAAAACAAATGTATGTACAAAGGCTCTTAAAACAATAAAAAAAAAGTAAAAATATTCACAACGCTCGGCGATGATGGCGGATCCACACAGCCTTTTGTTTTGTTAGGGGGGAATGCGTTACTCATACCACTCAGGTGCATTTATGTACTAATTATTGACTGACAAAAGTCTAAATATCTCAGTTCTGCAATGAAATTCAACTTGGTGTCCATATAAAGATAATAAGTAAATAAAAATACGTATCAAATGAGATAACTCTCTGCTTTGTTGGGTTTGGGGCAAATTTGCACATGGTCCTTTCCCATACATTTATTAGCATTGGCAGATACGGCAGATATACGGAAATCCTCAGCAGTGTTCAGCTAAAATGATGTTTTTTTTTTAACCTGAATACGCCTTAAATCCTACAAGTTGTTCAACTCCGTTCCGCCTATTGTCCGTCGTGCAAGTAATTGGCTAAAACATTTCGTATAATTACGTCCGCGCCTTTGTTTATATAAAAAAAAATCTTATGAAACCGCGGTCCGCGATTTCAGTCAGGTTTTCCATTAATTTAATAACGCAATGTGTGTAGAAATTCCTCAAAACAATTGACGATCCCGCGATATTACAAAATGTCCACCAGTGTATGAAATTGGATTATCAAAACGCATTGCGAATGTATGAGTTTATTACAATGATTATAATTATTTGTTCTAAACGTAGAGATAATTATGTGCATGTATTTTTATGGGAGCGACCAATAAATTTTAGATTGAAACGTTGTGAGGGCGAACTGGCAACAAAGCTTTATCTCTGTAGCCCTTGTATCGTTAGCAAGTGCAAAAGGGGGGGCAAAACTTCAGACACAATTTACGGAGCCCTCTGGGCCCATAACCTGCCGGCCTGCCTCGCGCATCTAAAGTTAAAATGAGTATTAGCGTCTCTAGCGTTGGTCCAATAGCCGTAAAGGATAAAACCTGTGTGCTTCTGCTTACCATGAGTTGAATGTAACTGTAGGTGTTAGCGACTGCGCGTTTCTAAAGTATGTCCGTCTCGACTCTGGCAAGAGCGAGACGCACATACTTTTTTTTTCACCTCTGTGGGGTTGCTTGGGGACTACCACGAAAATTGGCACGGACGGAGAAACCTCTTTGTCACTCCAATAAGCAAGTGTGACAGAGGAGATACACATTTTCGAGCGTTCGTTCTTCGTGGTACTAGGCCAGGATGCTCTGGGTTGCATAGTTAGTTACTTCACTCATATTCGGGAGATGCCTACAATGTCATTGTTGGTTGTGCAAGCTCCGCCGTGCAAGCGGCCATTGTGAACGAACAATGAGACAATGGGGAAAGCGGTGGGCCAGGGAAACAGCGGGTGCGGTAAGGCTACGGTCTTCACCAAGCCCCCCGTCAAAACTAAGAACATCAGTCATATCTAGAATAGTTATATTTCGTTGTTTTAGAGCTTATTTTATAGTTTTAGCGAATTTACTGTATGACGTGAAAATGAATTGAAAATTGTGTACCTATAGTAAATATGCGCAATCGAAGCTCACACCTTGGTCAAGTCTTATCCCGCACTTAGTACGCTGTACCTAGCTAAGTACCAGGAGCGTACTCTATTACAAATTTCCCCCCCTCTTTTCTCGGGATTTAATAACCTCGGAAAATAAATTAAAATATGTGATAAAACTCTCAATGTGTCTGTGTTGACTTTGTTTATAAAACTATTGCAAATTTCAAATGGGTAGCTTAAGTAGTTCTCAAGATATTTAACGATGTGACAGACAGACAGCGTCGCACCATAAGGGTTCCTTTTTTACGATTTTGGCCTTTGTGTCTAATATTACGTTTATATCCGCTGCGCAACGCCAGCGCCATCTAGGAAACTAAAGATTAACCGTCATGATCATGAGTTCCCCGCTAATCTAATGGCCCACCAACAATAGTTGGACTATTATTCCATTTCATACCATTGTCATGTTGCTGTCCATTCGGAAAAAATCCGCATCCGCGTATGTAAACACGACAATCGAGATATTACGAGTAATAGGTACGACGATTGACTTTGGAATTCGTTGCCAGCTCCTCTCCGTCAGTGTCAATCGGTTGCATCGCTAAAGGCGAATTTAAACAAGTTATGGTTGTGTGACGATTCTTCATCTTAAAGATGTATGCGGTTTTGTTTTGTTGTTGCTTTTTTTTTTTTACTATTATTATTGACTTTGTATTTATGTGTTATAAGTATATCTATGTATGTATGTATATGGTTGTATATATTTATTGTATTTTCTTATATTATGGTGTGTAGTATATGTCTTGTAAGTAGGGATAATTTAGCAATAGGAAGTTTTTGGTTTTCTTTTTTTTTTGCCGCGTTGTACAGTACGTGTGTCTGCCATCTCAAATTCTCCCTCAATTACTCAAAGGTTAACTGGAAGAGATCCCTTAAAGGGATAAGTTCGCCTTTGTACAAACTTTGTATTTCTTTTTTATCCAGTTTTTGTTTATCTTGCATTTGTACAATAAAGTGTTCTACTACTACTACTACTACTACGATTGACTGTCCAGTGGTCCAGTCCATAGAACTCAAATGTCACCGGCTTGCGTCAAACACATGAGCAGTTTTTGTTCCACCGTGCCTGTGGTAACCGCTTATCGTCTAGTAGGCCGGATGCTTGTTTACCACGGACGTGCTATTAAAACATACAGTAAGTTCATCTACCCTCTATAATAAGATTAGGCCTAGGTATACATGCCAAAAAAACGTTAAATTGACTCCGGCTTGCTCAACAGGCGTTTTTAATAAGCCACTGCAAATACCTAAAAAAAGGACAGAGATAAATGGTATACCTACAGCAAACACTTTTGTATAAGTAATAGGTATTATGTATTGTGTGGTATAGTATAATAACTTAATAAGTACCGTACCTACTTACATCGATTTCGATTACGGCAGTAATAACACGAGTAGAAAAACACACGTAAGCATATAAATAAGTCATTCCCTGAGCGTAAGTAAGTACTACAGATACCTATATCTAAAAACATATAGATACGTGTCCATGAACGTAGTACTACTTACCATTGTATTGTAATTTAAATTACTTTCCTGAAATAGTAAAACTCGAATATTGACTTTTAAATGTCTCCGCTCAACTACTCTACTACATGCGCAATTCTTCAGAACTACTACTATATCTATAGACTATAGGTAATACATATAGCTTCATATGTTTACATACAACTGTGTAATGTGACATTGTAACTTATGTACTTTTGTCGTGTTTCTCGTTGATGTCTTTTTAATAAGAATACCGCCTGCTGTGAAAGACATCAACGCTTCTCAACGTAAGTACATGTTTTAATAAATATTTATTTATAATAATATCATAATGAACCTTCCAGTATATTAATGGAGTTATAGTTTCGTGTGTTATCCAAACAATATTGAATACATTGGTAATTTGGTAGCACATAATACCTAATCAATTGCGTTGAGAGTGCGATACCTAGCTTTTTCAATTAAGATATCAGTGGTATGTATAATCTTTAAGTGTCGTGTGTTCAAAACAATTCTTATCATCAAACGATTTATTATTGTGTAAAGTATAAAACTAACACAACATGTTCACCGATAAAGCAGCCAGTAGGTAAGTAAGTAATATCATTTCATTGACCCATTTCCACGCGCTTTATCAAAAAATGCGCAATTAGATAGTAAGGTAGGTAATTCATTTCATCAGTAATTCAGCAACAAAAGTGTGTGCCATACGTCTATGTATGCACGTAAAATTAAATTATATAATCAGAGATAAAAATTCAAACTGTCTTGCGTAGGTAAGTACCTATATGCTTTAGCCGTGAAATTAACGTCTAGTGCGGTAGATATGTCACCTAATCCCTTTTAATACGAGTAGTACGTATAGACCTTCAAGTACGATAAACATAATATATGATAATATCTACGCCCTACAGACGATGCTACGTTGAATCATTATAATGATTTGAAGTCAAGGTTCGTGAACATCATTTGCCTCCTAAACGATGGCCGTTCCAGTCTATATATAATCGCTCGCGTGATTGGACGTTTCATCAATTATTGTTTTATTTGTCTGAGTATCGACTTCTGAAGTCCCGGGCAGGCGAGCTCTGCTGGCCTATATTTTGTGTACCTATATTATAGATATGTTCGTGAACTTACGACACCCTTGTAGTGTTAATTTGTAAGATTCGCGATAGATGGCGGTAAGGTGCAGCTTAAGAAATTGAAAACAAAGACTTATTATATTTTTATCTTGTAAGAAAATTATTAATGTTACTAAATATGTTTCTTACACTTCTAACTTATCCAGTTTTTGCTTCTTTATTAGGATTAAAAATTAATGTTGCCTACACACCATACTAGATGTCGCTGCCAACCTCTCCAATTTATTTCTTGTCAAGCAAATGTCATAAGCCCATCCCGCTCATCTTCTCTCTCGCGTCCCACTCGCACAAAGTAAAACAATTAAAAATCATAATCACAAAAATTACGTAGGTGCATTTAACTTAGTGTATTGTGAGTAAATAATCAACAAGGCTCAAAAATGGTGTAAATTAGCGTATGCGTTATGGATCATTCGATCTTTTAGCGCCGCCGAAGTGCTAAACAATAAGTCATCATAACAAGGTAACGAAGATGTTCTTGTAAAACAAAAGGCGTCCTTCACACATTAGTGAGGCTCATTTGTTTGAATTAGTTATCTGAACACGCCCCCGATAAAGAGGTGATTACTGGGTATCACGTAAGTACAGCACTCGGGTCTCGGCTCACGAAATAATAACACCGGTGGTGGTCGCTTAGTATAATATTTAACTTTCCGGACAGGCACTAACTAAGCTTACTAATTAAGCTCAATATGGCTAATACGAAGATTAGACATAAAACCAAGAATAAAAATGATAAATCAACAGGTAAGCGAACGAAGAAGACAATGAGACTTGAGGAAGTTGAGGAACTGAAGATTTTATCCCGTGATGACAAAATACAATATCTTCTCAAAAATGGTCACTTAATTAAAGATAAACTTTTTAATGACGAGGCGTTGAGAAACCAGAATTTAGAGAAGGAAGCGCTGGTCAGAAAACCTAGAGCAAGAAATAATGAACTTATATCCAAAAAGGGAAAACTCAAGAACCGGAATAAGCACATTAAGTACATGGATTCCATTTTGATGAGTGAACTTCTCATTAAGCAAGCTCCTAGAGATAAGAAAAAAGCCAGCGGAGATAATAACAATGATAATGAGCTAAGTGACCAAAACACCAGTCATCAAGATGGAAGCGTACAAAATAATGATGGACCAGTTGAAATAACTGTTCACACCGCAGACACAACCAAAATCCAAAATGAAGCTAACGCAAAGAGGCACAGTACAAGTGAAAATCAAATTGAAATGATTGAAATTAGCATTGATACAAATAACCCTGTTATTCAAGCATCTCAAACAAATGGCAAGAAAGATAAAAGTAAAAATTCAATTCTCGCAGAAAGACTCGATCAAATGAAAACAGTTAAGCTGAGCAATGGAGTATCACTCTCTATGGCCTATTACCAATGTGATTATTGCCAGACAAAGTTCTGCCAGAAATCTTCTTTGCAAAGACACATGTATATGCATCTGGATTTTAAACCGTATACATGCACAGAATGTCCAGATAGGCATTTCCGGCAGCGAAGCAACTGGGAGGCACACATCCGCCGGACGCACCCGAAAGCTTACCGTAATATTAAATATCCCTGTGAAATATGCAAAGAACCATGTAACTCGATTGCAGACTTAAAGCTCCATAAAAAAAAGCATGTGAAGAAACAGCGGCATGTATGTGTTTTTTGTGAGAAAGTCTTTAAAAAGAAATCACTTTTAGTAGATCATGAAAAATATCACATGTCACCGGGGCGGTACAAATGCTCAATGTGCTCTATGAGCTCCGACTCCCGTTTGGTCTACTCTGAACATTTAAAATCCCATACAAAGGTTGAGGATTGTTCTTGCCAATATTGCGGTAAAACCTATTTAAGACCCAGTTCCATTGCTCGTCACATCAGGGTAAGCCACGGTGGTATGAGGATGCAGTGTCCGGTGTGCAATAAGTTGTTAAAAGGTCATCTGACCGAGCACATGAGAACTCATGAGAATGATCGACCTCATGAATGTGATGTGTGCGGGCAGAAATTTACTCAGTCCACGCAGCTGACGGTCCACAAGCGCTCCCATACTGGTGCTAGGCCGTATCCTTGCCGTATCTGTAAGCAGCCTTTCTCGCACTCTAATGCTCTTATGCTGCATATAAGAAGACATACCGGAGAAAAGCCGTTTGAATGTGCCATGTGTCCACAAACATTCTCTCAGCTACCACACATGAAGGCTCACATGCGCAGCATCCATAGTAAAACAGAATTCTATAAATGCGTCAAGTGTAGTACTTTCTTCAAACTCAAGGCTTTGCTGGAAACGCATGCAGAACAATGCGGAGCAACAGAAAGCCTCAAAAAATCTGAAAACAAAGACAGCACGCTTGTCTCAAAAATGCGGTTTCATCTCGCTCTCCTTTTCACGATGATAGCCTCAAAAGAAAAACTCAACGACCTAGGTGCGTATAAATTAAAAAAATTGAATGCACAGTTTTTTTTTTCAGTGTGAACATCGCTATCTGTGTGCGCAAATAACAGGAATCCATTTTGAAAAAAAAATCTCTTGCATTAGACATCAACGGGCTCATACAAATTACACATTTCATTGATTTGAGTCACTTCAATAACACTTAACAAACGCACAGTCATTTAGGCGGGTGCCCTAAATAGCGGAGTAATCGTTTTACAATGGCTTACTATAGATTACATATAAACGTGTGTCGCTTGTGTTGTGTGACGTACCGACCGACATAGGTACTTATATATCTGTCTTAATTATGTAGCGCGCAGTATGGAGTGGACTATGACATTGTGTAACTATAGGTACCTACCAATCGCGATCGGTATCCATCGATCAAATCAGTTCAGTATTTACTATGTACCGAATTTCAATTTCGAACATTTTTTTTTTAATACTGAAATGTAAATCCTTCATTAATGTCGTTTTACATGTAGCGCTTGGTTTTGTGACCCGAAATCCAGCTCTTTAAAAGAATATTTCTAGAAGTCTAAAATATAAAGAAATTAAGCCAATTCAATGTAAATAATTCGTTCAATGATCGATCGATTTTTGTGCCCCAATAAAACTACCTACGTTTGATTTGATACCACTCTGTCGTCTCTGTCCTACTTAAAACCTGAATTTGGTGTGGTATCAAAGTAATTATGTATCGTGCCTCAATTAGTTAAAACGAGATTGAGAAATATATGTATACAAGAAGTACGCCTGTAAAATAAATTAAATAAATTGTTTAAATTATTGATCAGAAAAAAAGAATCCTTCAAATGCCGAGGACGCATAAAGACGTCTTATGAGAAAACGAAAGTATGGCTGAAGGCGTCTGGTTCACACGTGGAGCATGGATTTCGTTTCCGAGGCGTAATAATATAAAAAAAAAACGCCAGACATTTATATATTTCACAATCTTGTTTCAAATCCTAATAAAACAAATTGTCTTCGTTTTTTTGGCTTGCGTGTGTCGTTGTTTTCTATCTCAGTAAAGATTTTTTATTTAATAGGAAATGATAAAATGTCATTTTATCAGGAATCAACGGACGGCGACATGGGTAATTGAGTTGAGTGAGTGATATCATTTCCCATTTAATTCGGTGACGGTTGGTTATGGGAAAATGGTCTTTATTCTGGTTGGGCGACGGTTTATTTCGCTTTACGGGTACGGGTGATGGGTCGGATAGTTCAATTGGTCTAAGGATATGACAATTTATGTTTATTGCCTAATCTTTTGTAAATATTTGTTCTTGAATTACTTTAATACTCGTAAATGAAATATTAAGTACTTACCTATTATAAACTTATAAAATTTTACAAGTTAACTTTTTAAATTCCTTTGACGCCGAAATTGGTCATTATTAATAACGCCAAAAGCTAATATAAGTTGCAAATAAATATTTTTTTATTGGTGCTTAAAAAAACATTAACACCAATTATTCGCTTTTTTTCTAAATTTTCAATAGACAACTTGGGATGGGATTGTTTTACATTAGGGTCATATCATGTACAATTTTAGTTTTAAATGGGGTCCTGTTCCTGAAATTTAAGATCATTTTATTTAGTAAAATTGCCAAAAATGTCTGCATCCTCAAAACTACGTCGAGTTTAGACCGATGTAATAAATTACAAAAAAAGTGTTCTTAAATTTTGGGAACAGGATCGTATTTTTTTCTTGAAAGTGTACCCATAAGTAAACATTAAGAAATGTTTGATTTTAGTATTAATTTCCGATCAGGGTTCAACAAGCGTCTGATAGACGATATACTCGTGGACTCCATCGAGGCCATGGGCTTAGCCCCGTGCAAAGACAAGAGTCTGACGCCTTTCTCCAGGCTGAAGATCAACGCGCTCATGCTGCTGCAAGGTAATTATCTCTTGGTAATTATCTCTTAATATTGCATATTTAAGTGAATTGTATAGCCCTGACAATGTATGATTTACTATATAGAGAAAATTTAACCCAGACCAGAGACAATTTAAGCTTTTTCAGGTAGTTTCGGTGAGTTAAATGGTGTCTTAAATAATTTCACTTCGGGTGAAGCTATTTAAAAAGTGTCTTCAATAGTCTCAATAACCAAAGCTATTTCAAACACCAAGAAAAGAAAAAAAAGAGCGTACTCCCACCTTAAAGGCCGGCAACGCACTTGCGACACCTCTGGTGTTGCGGGTGTCCATGGACGACGTTAATCGCTTACCATCAGGTGATTCGTTTGCTCGTTTGCCCCCTATAGCATAAAAAAAAAAAAAAAAAAACCATTTAACTCACCGAAACTACCTGAAAAAGCTTAAATTGTCTCTGGTCTGGCTTAAATTTTCTCTATATAGTCTGTCTCGAATGAGCGTGTACTAGTGTGCATTCACCCGCGGCCGAAACATTCGGCCGAGAGCCCGAGCATGTAGAGGCATTATGAGGATCCAAGTCGAGCACAGAGTATATTATCTCTTCCATGAAAATGAACTGTCAAAACTAAAGTGTCATTTTAAACGTCAAACTTTTGGCAAATCCACTTTGATTTGGATCAGCAAGGAGTAAAAGCCAGAGGGTGAAAAAAAACATCAAAATTCTATGTTTTTTTTTTTAAATTCGTTTTTTCGTACACACATATAAGCTTATGATATGACGTTTACTTAACACTTTCACAGTCTGTGATATCAAAATCTATTGGTGCTTTTACATGCTCGGGCTCTCGGCCGAATGATTCGGCCCACCCTAGTACACGCTCATTCGAGACAGACTATATAGATTAAGTTTAAGCCAGACCATAGACAATTTAAGCTTTTTCAGGTAGTTTCAGTGAGTTAAACTGTGTTTTAAATAGCTTTGGTTATTGAAACCATTTAAGACACTTTTTAAATAGCTTCACCCGAAGTGAAATTATTTAAGACACCTTTTAACTCAACCAAACTACCTGAAAAAGTACTTAAATTGTCTCTGGTCTGGCTTAAGTTTTCTCTATATAGTCTGTCTCGAATCATCGTGTACTAACATGGCCTAAACATTCGGCCGAGAGCCCGAGCATGTAAAGGCACGGTTAGAAACTTAGCATAGACGGACTAGCCTAGTGGACCGTCACTGGGTCTGGATCAATCAATCCTGGGTATAACCTTTCTGGATCGACTGCAGTATGTTAAAGACTGGTTCTCACGTAACATTTTTTTTATACTACGACGGTGACAAACAAGCATACGGCCCGCCTGGTGGTAAGCTGTCACCGTAGCATATGGACGCCTGAAATTTCTCACTATAAAGAATACATTTGGAGATTTTTTTTAATACTATAAATACTTGAGGGCAGTCTAACTAAGCAAACCTTGTAGTCTCCTGCAATAGTATCTTCCGATATGATGGCTGCAGTAATATCTAAACACAAGATTTGTACAACTTTAAGAGCGTGTCACATATTTATGCGGCCTTCATAGCAGATGGTAGGAACTATTGCAGATCACAGTACTATGGGTACTAGGCGACGATACACATATACAAGTACAATCTCGGGAATCCGGCACTTCGATATACACTTAAAAACTTGTATCTAAAATGACATTTTCACCTTGCCTAGTTTAGAATTAATTAGATTAAATTGTGGGTTGTTTTTTCATAATATTTGTTTTGTTTAAGGTACCGTCCCGAAACCACAGATGGCGCTGTTTGTTAAAGAAAAGAAAAGCACGGAGGAGATACTCGAGCTGCTTACAGATGATCTGAATAAGTAAATTAGGTGCTTGTATAGTGTGCTAGAAGCTTACCATGAATATCGAAATTCGAAGACCGTCTATAGTCTTGTAAACCAAGTCTGATAGTAGATTTTTATTTTATTTTATTACATGATCATCAGAGTAGGCATATAAATGAAATAAAAACTACTACTTTGTTTGCCAGACTATGTACATCTCTGTCCATCACTTTTGCATTATTGGCGTGACAAGGATAGAGATACACGTTCTAATTTCGAAATTCGCGGTTTGCCTCCTGATTAGCATAAGACCCAGTTTAGAATAACTAGCAAGACAGAACTATCTTTCACAAACACATTCGAAATATTCGAATATTGAATAGTTTCAACAGCACCATAGTCCAGGGTTGCCACAACTATGAAATGCATTCATGGCAACCGTGTAAGTGAAAACTAAAAGCTGTATTTCCTAATAATTCAGTCATAATGTTATTGGCCGGCCACATACGTTCAGGCAATCCGTCGCCCTAACATATATGGCGTCAGAAGTGGTTTTAAATTTTCTTGTAATTTGCATATTCAATGATAATCAACACTGCCATGGCACAGAATCTTATGACTCTTATAAGATGTCCAAGGTATTTTGAATGTTCTATTTGCTAGTTATACGAATTATTAAGTGTACGTGAATTTAATGTGTGTAGTTTTGGTAGGAATGTAAGAGGAGGGTGGACTGAGAAAACTATATAGTTACAATATTTCGCACATCGTAATTCGTCAATCGTCTTTTTTAAACTATTTATTTGACTTTCTAACTAATGAAAATAGGATCTTACTTTCTTAACACTTTATTTTATTAAAATTTAACTCAAAATATTTTAGCGATGTTGTAACCGCCATTATCACGAAAAAACTTTTTAAACATGGCGGTTGAGTGGATCGTCCATCGTCTTTCTCCAGCTTGTTGTTGTGGTATTTGAGCTGATGATATATTCCTTCAGTAACGGCACTTTAAGCAAAAATAGGATCCGATTATATTAACAGGAAGAAACTTACACCAACTTACAACTAGTAATCTAAAAGTCTCTTTCCAAGAACCGTATTGGTAACAAAGAATCAGGGTTTAGGTCTCCAAAAGGCCCGTATTACATTATCAAATATCTTTGATCATAGATCTATACGCCTCCCTATTTCTGCTACGTGAAGAAAATGGGCAGCATATAATCTATGATCAGAGATATGATCATATATGGTATAGTGTAATTATGTGTATTATCATTAAAAATACTTACATTTAAACAAGATCGGGGACGTGAGCGTATTTTGCATCACATACATTTATAACTAATTTAAATTATGAACGTTAATTTAAAACTAAATTAGCTAGCTACAAGACCAAAGCTATATTAGCTAAAGATATTAGAAAACAGATATTTAATTTATTTAAAACTAATTTATATAATAATTAATAATATGGTTATATTGCATGCTAGAGTAAATTAGCTAATAAAATAGTAACTTAATGGTTTTAAATATTATATTGTGACTTGCCATGTGACTACAAAATAAGTGATTAGTCCAAAGATTATTGTCTTGCATTTTAATTATTTATTGTAGTTTTAATTTTCTCATTCCGATGTATGAATGATTGTGCCATTGTTGTTATTGGTAACTATTTTAACTATTACAATATTGATATTTTATTATTATGTAACGTATAATTACGAGTATATTATTATTTTGGTATGTTGACGGAATACAAATGTTTAAAAGCTAGGCATATTTTTAAATTGCAAAATAATACATTGAGTTAAGATGCGGATACGATCTCAAAATCGACATTTTGTCTATGCTACGCGGGGAAACAAATAAATAATTTGATATGAAATAAATGGCCTATTATCGTATACCTTTAATATACTACTCGAATATATGATATATAAGTGTGTGCACACTAGAATAATGTAGTTAAAGTAAGACTGTATATATTCTTAAAGGGGTCTACAAATGTTGTATGTAATGAAACATGACCATTACCCTTAATATTTTTAATTGATCCATTAGATCAATCGATTGAATTCGTGATATCTCAATAGAGTCTGGGCCCACTATGAACATCGAAATTAAAAATCTTGAGCATCTTTAACTTATACCGTTATCATAGTGACAGAGAGAGATAATTGCTTGATATTTTCGGTTATATTTAGCCCGACACTCGAAAATATCAGTCACGGTTGTAAACAGTAGATCCCTTAAAACAATAGATGGTGTCTAATATTATGTAGTTATATGGAACATACATATGTATACATAATTATATATGTACATCATTGGAAGCACATCTTGATATAAATAAATGTAATATGTTTCATGGAAATCAGCACAAAATATCATTTAAAATTGGTGAATTTAATATAAGTGTAATACGCTTAAATTTAACAAAGTTCCCACCAATTAAGTGTCATGTTAGAAAAAAAGACATCAACGAGGCATTATATGTACGACCTTGTACTACAATACTTACTTCACTAGGTCAAAATTAACATAATCAACAGCGTGTATGCTTCATTTGTTGTCTCGAAATATTTTTACAAGTGTTTTAATTTACTTTAATGAGTAATGTTAACAACTCACTTCACGGTTATTACGTTGCGGCACAGTAACTTTTATTTGCTACCCGATATCAACGTAAATTTCAGGCATACTAGGAATATTTGAATAGAAGTACAATTAAATAATAACAATCCAAAGATGTGTACTAGCATTTTATAATCTTATAGCCTGTTCCTCGCTTAAAAATAAACGTTAATATTACATAAAAAAGGTTATAAATTTAATTGCCACACGACTTCCATAGAGTTCATGTTATCCGTTGTTTTGACATTGCCCTTAAAGTTTCAACGTTTTACACAAATTTTATAGATAACACATTGTTCAAAATATTATTATGTACACTTCAGGTCAGTGTTTGTTTTATTTAGACGTATTTATTTGTTTGGAGTTGCTGACCTAATGTCCCAAAGAGTATAAAATATAAGCTACTTAAATTAAATTACTATTTAAACTCGTTTGTGTTGTTTCATTTTTAGGAACCTTGCCTGTTCAAAAAGGCACTCTTTAAATACCTACATATCTATACCCTCGCCAGCCAGCTATGTCAGAAGAAAACCGCATGAAATTCAAAGTTTGCGTGGGTAGTACCATTAGTACCAACCATAGAAAATTTGAATTTTGCGCGATTTTCTTATGAGAGCTGGTCTGGTTGTCCAGGGTATTCATTTGGAAAACGATATATGTACAATCGCGTTCAAAAGTGCATAAAGACTTTATGAATGAATTCATTTATAATTAGTCCAGGCACTTTTGAATCCCATTATCACCTACAACGTGTTAAAAACGAAATACCATTTCCTGGCTCACAATTTCATTCTTATTTGTTTATATTTAAATGTATTCTCCGTGTTTTACTGAGATATAGCCATACATATATGTAAGTAAATAAATAGTTGGGGACAATCTCACACCGATCGACCTAGTCCCAAACTAAACCTTAACCTCATGATTGGTATTCGTCATATCCGAAAATGATAAGACACAAAGATACGCCAATCCACATCCTCATCCTCACGCTTCATTCTTAAACATGTCATTGCACGATATTCCAGGACGCCTAAAAGCGTTCTTGGCGGGAAGGGTTAAGTCTCAGCAGCGATATACTTAACACTAAATAAAAAAAATTATTAACCAGTCACTTAAAAACGATTAATAACACAACTTTTTCTAATACTTCACGAAATAATTAAAAAATGAGACTTAATAAAATAATTAACTCTACTACGCTATAAACTATCAAGCGCCCCCAACCCCTCTTGCTAATAAGCACAAAGCATGCTAGTAATGAGCATGTAATAGTAGCTTTACGGGTATTATATAATTTTCGAGGGGGTAACACATACTGTCACTTTACTTATTCACAGGTACAAGTTCCTGTTCACAGGTTACCAGGCCATAAAATTAAAAAAAAAAATACTTATTCACAGTTACGTCACAGGCCATAAAATTAAAAAAAAAACTTATTCTGTGGTGGTACTGGTATACTGGTAACACTCTAAGCGTCAGCGATTGATAAGCGAGTGTTTGTGAGGTCGGCATTTTAAAGATATTAGTGCAATTCTTGAAATTATTTCGGTTTTTTTAATGTATTCCTAGTGCATATTCTTAACTACGAATTTGTGTTGCGCTAATCAATCATCATTGCTGGTTTTAATATAGTAATACAGCAGTCAGTTTTCTAACCTCCAAAGGATCTAGTCGTCAAGTTTTTTGTGTTAATTATAATCTATCAAGATGAGTGAGTATTATTTAACTAAAACTACTTTTATTGCATCCCTATCTTTCTCATTCTTCTTTAGCGGATAAATATATATATTTTTAAGAGTTTGAGAGTGTAACCTCGAAATACGTTTATTTTACAGCGATGGATATTCGACCAAACTACACCATCTACATAAATAATTTAAATGAAAAGATCAAGAAGGAGGAGTTGAAGAAGTCTCTTTATGCTATTTTCTCACAGTTTGGCCAGATTTTGGATATAGTCGCGTTGAAAACACTAAAAATGCGAGGACAGGCATTTGTTATTTTCAAGGAAATCTCCAGCGCCACGGTAGCTTTGAGAAGTATGCAAGGATTCCCTTTCTATGATAAGCCCATGGTGAGTCTTAAAAACTATAATACAATTGTGAACGTTTCAAATAAGAAAGGATTGCATATACTTGGGTAATTTCTGACCCTGGCTGCCGTGATCGGGTAGCCCAGTGGTTAGGGCGTCTGCCGCGAAAGCAGGAGGTCGCTGTTCGATCCGAACTCTGCTCACCCCCTGGCCCCTGCCTTGGTCAGTTTTTCTGTAGTATATGACATCTCTTTCCATTTATAATTATAATACATCTATTTCTACTTGTAAGATATATTACAATAAAAAAATGCCCTGATTAATCCAAATATCTATTCCAGAGAATCCAATACTGCAAAACTGACAGTGATGTCATTGCCAAGATCAAGGGCACCTTCCAGGAGCGTCCAAAGCGCCCCAAGATGCCCAAAGGCCTGGATGATAGCCGGAAGAAGAAGAACAAGGATGCTCGTGCCAGCATGATCCCTGGCTTCGGGCAGCCCAGCATCCTAAACCATACCAACATTGAGCAGCCGCCTAACCAGATCTTGTTCCTTACGAACCTGCCCGATGAGACCTCAGAGATGATGTTATCTATGTTGTTCAACCAGTTAGTATTCAGATTAACCACTTTAAAATGTTGCAGGTTTTACAAAGTTTTTAACCAAATTTTGACAAAAATTTGACTGAAATTCTAGATGTTTTTTACATTTTCACCACATTTAATTTCTGAGCGCCTACCACAAACCGCGAACGAAAGTATACCTCCCTTTCGCACTTGTGATTTCTCACTCAAGTGCGACAGAGAGGTGAAACTTCGTTCGTGGTTCTTGGTAGACCTTCTGGTTAGATAAAACTGACTCATAGACACATCTGTGCCTACATCTTTTTTTTTTTAAATATCTTTGTCAGAATTTTACACATAGAGCTTTATAAATAAATCTCTTGAATATTGTGTATTAAAAATGTTTTTTTTCTTTTGCAGATTCCCTGGCTTCAAAGAAGTCCGCCTTGTTCCGAACAGGCACGACATTGCCTTTGTTGAATATGCCAATGAGATGCAGTCTGCAGCAGCAAAGGAGGCCCTTCAAGGCTTTAAGATCTCCCCGTCACATGCTATGAAGATTACCTTCGCCAAGAAATAGAATAAGAGATTGATTTGTATTATTATTACTATGCAATAAAGTACAAAGACATTGAGATCTGTTTTGAGCATTGCACTACGCCTGAACAGCTCTCCCGGCTGTGATTAGTTATTTAAACTTAAGTAGTTGTTTTCCTCTCTCTCTATTCCTTATTGTCGATAAAATATACTAACAATGTAAATCAAAATTATCTCAACCGTGTCTCTAAATATGCAACAAGCTCGGTATTTTCTAAACTACAATCTAAGCTGACTTGATGTGGAGTAAGATAAATAAAGATTTAGCAGCGGGCTAACTTCCGTTTTGGCAGTTGAAAATGTCCCTGCAAAAATAGGTCGTCCGGTATTCCGGTCAAAAGGTAAAAAATGCTAGGTGTTATTCCTCGAATAATTTTCTATTGTGGCAACCCTAAGTTATGCTACCAAATAAAACATACTCCTTGAATCATACTGTTACCCGCGACAGAGAAAAAACATAATTAAATACATAGTGAAACAGAGACCGAAACATCAATTTAGGAATGATGTCACTTTTAAGCGTTTTTAATTTTTCTCGGGCTATACTTTATTTTTAGTGGTTGCGAAACTGTCAAATCTCTACAGAGATGAATGAATAATTGGGCCTAAACTCAATTACTATTTTCGTGTTTTATTTACTGTTTAGTTTAAGATTTACATGTTTAGATATAAGTGAACTGTGCCTTGTCGAGATAGTTAGTTTAATATTGTGCTGAAGTGTGAATCATTTAAGAAATCATGGAAGATATATTTCAGTGGTGTCGTGAAGGAAATGCATTGCAAGTGAGGGTTTGGCTGGACGATATCGAGCATGACATGAATCAGGGGTAAGTTTAGGAGTTTAATGTGATTTTAAGGATGTTTAGTAGCCATATGGCATGGCAGGTTGTCCGATTATGGCATTGAAAGCACACGCCCACTCTGTTTATGTCATGGCCTAGTAATGTTTTAGAGTAAAGCCAAAATAGATTGATTGCTTTGGGATTGTACACAGTATAGTACGCTTCCCGTATTTTCTACTCCTGCATCTTAAGTCTAATTGAGAGTAAAATATAAATTACAGCATTACTCACTTACTTATTTGGGTTTTCCTGTTTGAAACATCTGAATTCCAGTCTAATTACTAAGGTGGTGTTTTTTCCTTGCCACCTAGTTTGGAATATTAAAGCCACTTCGCTGGGATCCTCCTAAACCCTTTCATAGCAATATATTATGTACAGTTATTAGCCCTCTTTTTATGGATTTAAATTCTTGTTTATTTCTGCTACTTATGGCAAAGGAGAGATGAAAGTCTAGAAAAAAATATAGAGGTCAGGAATCAGAAGTCTATGGTTGAGGCAAGTTTCCAGCCAGATGGTCAGACCAATTATTGAAAAAAATCAACTTTCTCCAAGTTTGGCTTAGTTTAGGGCTGCCATTTTGTACATTGCCGAAAACAAAGATAAAAATCCCATACATTCATTAAAATCGCGCTCTCTCGCCAAACACTAAAGAAAATAATTTTCAATTTAAACATATATTCTTTTGCTAGGACCTGAACCCAAAGGATGTCCGGGTTTGTCCTGGATAGTTTTAAAAATTGGGCCCGGACACTCCGTGGATGGGCTCCAAACTGTACAACTCTGGGGAAACCTGGGCGGATGGCAGTCTTAGCTTAGTTATAAGAATTTTGTAATCCAAATGTAGTCTCTCAGTTAATGAGACAAGCCGGAAAGAGAGAGATAGCATGTGGGTGTTCATAGCACCATAACATGGCAGAATATCAATTGGCACAAGTTTGTTTTTGTACTTTATATTACAGATTATATTTATCTATTGATTACATTACATCATGTATCATATTCCAGTGATGACCATGACTTCAGCCCGCTCCACTGGGCCTGCAAAGAAGGACACCAGAAGATTGTAGAGATGCTAATCAAGCGGGGCGCCCGGATCAATGTCACCAACATGGGTGATGACACACCATTGCATTTGGCTTCTGCTCATGGCCACCGGGCTATAGTGCAGTTGGTAAGTAAATTATAATTTATATCTCACTAGTGACCCGCCCTTGATTTGCACTAGTTATTATTATACGTATTAACCTTCCTTATGAATCACTCTTAATTAGAAAAAAACTACATCGAAATCCGTTGCATACTTTTAAAGATTTAAGCATACATACAGACAGAGAGAAGCGACTTTGTTTTATACTCAATTTCAATTTCAAAGCCTTTATTTGCTGATACAATACAATTACAACATATTACAATTTTATTTATTTTATTTTTATTTGTTTTTTTATTTAATCAGCGTGTCCTTTTGACACAAAGGCCTCCTCTGTTTCCTTGTTTCCTTGTTGTTTTATACTATGTAGTGATATTCCATTTCCAAAGTAAATTAAGTATTGTAACAGAATTAATATGCCATTTTTAAATATTGCCAAAAAACTATTAAGTATTAACAGTAAGTGTCTTGATATTTTAAAGCACTTACGCCTTTTTGCTTGCACAATGTTTTCATTGTGTGACAATACGGAACCTGCAATTATGCGTGGTCCGAAACGCAATTGGCCGTTCTTTTTTAAATGTCTGAGTTTCCTTGCCTATCTCGTCCTTAGCTGCTACAAAACCGTGTGGACGTGAACTTCACCAACGCGCACGGCAACTCGCCGCTCCACTACGCGTGCTTCTGGGGCTACACGCCAATAGCCGAAGACCTGGTGTTGGCCGGCGCGCTGGTGTCGCTCGCCAACAGGGACGGCGACACGCCGCTCGACAAGACCAGAGGGCAGCTGGTGCAGAGGTGAGCTATTTTACCACAGGTCTATGGAACTATGGATCGTCTTATGTCTTTTACACCGACACATGCAGCTGATGCATGAGTGTCTCGCCAACACGCGACACGCCGATCGAACCAGAGGGCAGCTGGTACAGAGGCGAACATTCGAACTGTTTCTAAACTACATATGTACAGTAAACTTTGAATATTACCCTCCTTCCCCCTCTCGATCTGATTGGCCCGAACAAATCGCGTCGTGTAATACTAGCGTTAGTAAGGGTAAAGCTAGTATTACATGACACGTTTTTTAGGGGCCAATCTGTCGCTTCGCCCCTTGTAATCGACGAAAGGGATTTTAGGGAGTCGAGGGGGGGCAGGCGATTATCGGCTTCTAAATAACGTGAACACAGCTTTAAATTGGCTTTGCACGTTGTTGCACCGCACCACTTTCTTTTTCCGAAATTGTATAGAATGTTTGGTTCAAGTTTAATGTTTACCGCTTAGGCTCACTTGCACAACCCACATTTAGACGCTAACCCGGAATTGAGCTGTCAAATTCCATACTAAAAAACGCTTAACTCCGGGTTTTGTGGCTAACACCGGGTGGTGCAAGTGGCCCTTAGTGGTATATTGCTTTGTAGCTGCTGTACAAGATACAGAAACACTCATTTTGAATAGAATAATTCGATTTTTGGGCCATTATAGTTATACTAAATCCTTTCTACAGCCTTTAGCATTTTTATGGACTATATTTTCCTTTACAGGCTCCACGAGCTAGCGATCCAGCAAGGTCAAGAAATGAAGAAGATCCAATTCAAGGACCAATCCTGGCTCGGGACCCGCACAAGGTCCCGGGATGCTACTCTCTCGCGGCACAAGGGGATTAACATAAGCGAGCTGTCACTGCACACTCGTTTGGCGGTTACTCCTTCAGGTATACATCAGGTCCCATTTGTGTCGCTTAACTTCAAACTCGGGTAAATCCATTCGACCCTCTGCAAATATCTACCTTATTACCTTTTCTTAATACCAAAATCGCATAATCTGACAGATGGATTTACTCGAGTTTGATGTTAAGCGACTCATTTGTAGTACAAAAATGTCATACAAGGAGTTTGCTGAATGTGGAACACAATAAGTAAGTTAATCCTCACAGGGTTTTTTACAATTTATATTTTTTTAATTTTAACTTTAGAATGCCCTTCAGGCTGTGTATTACTAGCTTTATAAGCCCCTCTGGGCATTGTAGACCAACCTTTGTTTTTTTTTTGTATGAAGGTAGTTTGCACAAGTAACTTTTTTGATTGACAGGGAGAATTTGCATTCTCTCAGTCATTATCTTAACCCTGTGAAAACGAGTGCTGTAAAGGGCTCGAAACGTAGGGGAATAGTGTTAATAAACGCGATTAATCCGTTCTAAAGTGTTTAATTTCAATACAATCCGGCCAGGACACGAGCGCTCGCTTCTTCCCTCTTGCACCAGGCTTTAACACTGCTCAACAATATACTGACCAATGACAGCCAGCTTGACATCTTTTTCACGCCTGAGAATCGTTTTTTGACAGCATCCAGTCGATACTTGGAATCCATTGTAACGCCAAGTTCGATTTAAATTGTAATTTTGGTTATATTTTTAATGTAATTATTTTAAATGACATTTGAATTGTAAATGTAAAATTGTAAATGTATCACCTGTGCTCACCTATTATATGTCAATTGATTATTTCATTACTATACAAATTGTTATAAATTAGTACGTAAGGTTGAACTGTTAGTGCTAATTATTAAATAATAAATAAATAAACAATAAGTACTTATGCAGTTTTTTACCGCAAAATAAGCTCTTGACGCCGAGTTCCAGAGATCAGCCCGTGATATACTATAATGAGAGCCCATGCTTCAGTGGAGCCGCCTGGCGAGCGATATTGTCTAATCATGTTTTTAGGGATCCGTATCTCAAAAGGAAAAAACGGAACCTTTAAGGGTCACTTAACCTCTAACTCAACGCAATCCGAAGTTATGGCCGTTTATGTCGCATTTTCCATACATTTGTAATTGGAATTAAAATGTATAGGCTAGCCCGACTCGCACTTGGCCAGTTTTTTGTTTTGGGGATAGTTTGACTCCTATGAAAGGACATAACATAGGATATTTTTGTTCTGATTCTAGGCAGACGAAGTCGCGGGCAAAAGCCAATTCAATTATAATTAGACTTACCATATCTTATGTTAAAATTGACCAGGTGAAACATGGCGCGGGCGCTGGCAGAAGAACGACATCGTGGCGAAGATACTCGCCGTGCGCGAGTGCACCCCGCGCATACAGAGCGACTTCAACGAGGAGTTCCCCAAGCTCAGGATATTCTCGCACCCCAACATCCTGCCCGTGGTAACTAACCATTATTTTTCTACTCCAGCACTTCTATCTGTCAATTAGATGACTGACAGCGATATTTAAAAAGCACACATTATAACGCTGTCCATGGTATTCTATAAGAACACTGCTTCTAAGGATTTTGATATAATATATGAGCACTTTTGCACTTGCAATCAGAAATGCACAAATAAACCAGAAGAAAGACAGTTTGCCTGAGTCGGTGATAAGTGCATCATCTGTGAACTCTTTCAAAAATAGACTTGATGAATTTATGAAAAACAAAGATGAAAACACAAGACTTTATTGATTGTGCACGCATCAGCTATAAGCTGCCTGTGCATAAATAAATAAATAATAATAATAATAAATAAAGATCATGGAAGGAAATGCTATAATAATAATAATATGAGAACTGTTGTTGTTTTTTTTAATTTATATATTGGGCACAACATTTTCCCTATTCTGCCTCTTTTCTTGATTTTGATTTTTAGCTGTCGTAGAAAAACTAGCGTACGCAACTGCTCATAATTGGTTCTTAAAACTCTCGTTCTAAGAGCCCTTATTATATCACTGTTGCATAAACTACTATATTTTTTCTTGTTTCATAGTTTGGTATTCGGTTTCATGTATGGTTGAAAACACATACTGTTCGACCTTAGGCTTGTCATATGAAAAAAAAGTAAGTCCTGATAAAAATCCTGAAATTACTCTCAAAGTCCTGACCTCCTTTGTAACAGAGATAATAGCTTAGTTTGATCGACGCGCTGTAATAAGCTTTGTAATAAATGTATTTTAAAAATATAGGTACCTACCTACCTACTTGTAATTTTTTTAGAGGTAATTTCTACAAATTCTGACACTCGCCTTCTCCGCCTTACGAAGGGTCATAACCCAAAAACCTTGACATGTCAGGGGAAGTTCTGTCATATGGCAACCCTACTTACAGATAAAAGCAGGCGTCTTTTATTTCTTAGTGTGTATTAACAGTGACATCTTTGTCCATATTTTATTTGTGAAACATTGTTTGTTGCCAGTCACTTACCCCACATTTAAAGATTCTGCTATTTCAACCTTAAAAAATTACTTCCTAAGGCCCCACTTTCTCTACCCAGGGTTACCCGCTAACCCGGTGTTGAACTGTTAAAGTCCATACATAAAAACGCTTAACTTCAGGTTATGTGGCTAAGTTCGGGTGGTGCAAGTGGCCCTTAAGTGTATTTTTCTAGGCTGAAACTTTTGTTTTCAGGTCGGCTGCTGCACCTCGCCTCCGTCTCTGGTCGTGATCTGCCAGTACATGTCGTGGGGCTCCCTGTACGCGCTCCTGCACGGCGCAGGTCGCGTGGTTGTAGACGCGGCCGCGGCGCTCCGGCTTGCCCACGATGTGGCCAAGGGCATGGCGTATCTGCACTCGCTGCAGAAAGACCGGGATCACCAGTTGCCTCTGTATCAGTTGAATAGTCGTCATGTTATGGTGAGTTTCAACTTCTATTGATTTGCAGAATTTATCTTTCCGCAGATTTTTTTGGCAGAAAACTCTAACCTAACCCACTTTCTGCATTCTGCCAAAGATGTCATATCGTAGAAAAACTAAATAAGTCGCTAGTGCCCAGGGCTTTAGAGCCGCTCTGCCTCCGGAGAGATGTTGGCTCTCTGTGTCTGTTCTATCGTCTGTACAATGGGGAATGCTCTGAAGAACTCTTTGACATGGTGCCTCCGTTTCGTTTTTACCATCGCACCTCCCGCCAAAGGAATAAGGCTCACCCACATTTCCTAGATACATGGCACACCAAGACTAAACGGGCTTCTCGCTCGTTTTTACCCAGAACGTGTAAAATGTGGAACGACCTACCTCCCTTTGCGATATGATATGGGGTTCTTCAAGAAACGAGTGTTCAGGGCTTTAAGGCTCAAAGGTCAACAATGCATGGGTGGTTCCGATGTTGCTTATGTCCATGGGCGGCGATGACCGTTTCTCATCAGGCGGCTCGTCTGCTCGTTGGTTACCTTTTACATAAAAAAAATACTAGCGACCTCACGTCTAGTGCTGCTTTCTAGATTTTGGATCCTGGATGCCGTGGTCGGGTAGCCTAGTGGTTAGGGCGTCTGTCGCGAAAGCGGGAGGTCGCTGGTTCGATTTCAGCCCTGGGCCTGGGCTGGGTATGGTCTTGTTCACTTCTTCTGTACTTTAAAAATTGTACTGTGGGGTTCTATACTCTTCAATCAATGTATCATCTTGTCCCGTAGATCGACGAAGACATGACCGCGCGAATCAACATGGCGGACTCCAAGTTCTCGTTCCAAGAGCGCGGGCGCTGCTACTCGCCGGCCTGGGCGGCGCCCGAGGCGCTGCAGCGGCCGCGCGCGCGCCGCAACGCGGAGGCCTGCGACATGTGGAGCTTCGCCGTGCTGCTGTGGGAGCTGGCTACTAGAGAGGTATGTACCACAGTTCTCGCTCCAAGAGCGCGGGCGCTGCTACTCGCCGGCCTGGGCGGCGCCCGAGGCGCTGCAGCGGCCGCGCGCGCGCCGCAACGCGGAGGCCTGCGACATGTGGAGCTTCGCCGTGCTGCTGTGGGAGCTGGCTACTAGAGAGGTATGTACCACAGTTCTCGCTCCAAGAGCGCGGGCGCTGCTACTCGCCGGCCTGGGCGGCGCCCGAGGCGCTGCAGCGGCCGCGCGCGCGCCGCAACGCGGAGGCCTGCGACATGTGGAGCTTCGCCGTGCTGCTGTGGGAGCTGGCTACTAGAGAGGTATGTACCACAGTTCTCGCTCCAAGAGCGCGGGCGCTGCTACTCGCCGGCCTGGGCGGCGCCCGAGGCGCTGCAGCGGCCGCGCGCGCGCCGCAACGCGGAGGCCTGCGACATGTGGAGCTTCGCCGTGCTGCTGTGGGAGCTGGCTACTAGAGAGGTATGTACCACAGTTCTCGCTCCAAGAGCGCGGGCGCTGCTACTCGCCGGCCTGGGCGGCGCCCGAGGCGCTGCAGCGGCCGCGCGCGCGCCGCAACGCGGAGGCCTGCGACATGTGGAGCTTCGCCGTGCTGCTGTGGGAGCTGGCTACTAGAGAGGTATGTACCACAGTTCTCGCTCCAAGAGCGCGGGCGCTGCTACTCGCCGGCCTGGGCGGCGCCCGAGGCGCTGCAGCGGCCGCGCGCGCGCCGCAACGCGGAGGCCTGCGACATGTGGAGCTTCGCCGTGCTGCTGTGGGAGCTGGCTACTAGAGAGGTATGTACCACAGTTCTCGCTCCAAGAGCGCGGGCGCTGCTACTCGCCGGCCTGGGCGGCGCCCGAGGCGCTGCAGCGGCCGCGCGCGCGCCGCAACGCGGAGGCCTGCGACATGTGGAGCTTCGCCGTGCTGCTGTGGGAGCTGGCTACTAGAGAGGTATGTACCACAGTTCTCGCTCCAAGAGCGCGGGCGCTGCTACTCGCCGGCCTGGGCGGCGCCCGAGGCGCTGCAGCGGCCGCGCGCGCGCCGCAACGCGGAGGCCTGCGACATGTGGAGCTTCGCCGTGCTGCTGTGGGAGCTGGCTACTAGAGAGGTATGTACCACAGTTCTCGCTCCAAGAGCGCGGGCGCTGCTACTCGCCGGCCTGGGCGGCGCCCGAGGCGCTGCAGCGGCCGCGCGCGCGCCGCAACGCGGAGGCCTGCGACATGTGGAGCTTCGCCGTGCTGCTGTGGGAGCTGGCTACTAGAGAGGTATGTACCACAGTTCTCGCTCCAAGAGCGCGGGCGCTGCTACTCGCCGGCCTGGGCGGCGCCCGAGGCGCTGCAGCGGCCGCGCGCGCGCCGCAACGCGGAGGCCTGCGACATGTGGAGCTTCGCCGTGCTGCTGTGGGAGCTGGCTACTAGAGAGGTATGTACCACAGTTCTCGCTCCAAGAGCGCGGGCGCTGCTACTCGCCGGCCTGGGCGGCGCCCGAGGCGCTGCAGCGGCCGCGCGCGCGCCGCAACGCGGAGGCCTGCGACATGTGGAGCTTCGCCGTGCTGCTGTGGGAGCTGGCTACTAGAGAGGTATGTGCCGGATCACTAAACAATATCTTGCTCTTCAACAGAGGATCATAATGCCACCTTTTCAGTATTGAGGTTACGACATAGCCGAAATACGTCCTTTCTTCTCCGAGACTTCTCTCGGTGTGCGGTTTCAGATGAACTAATTTGCATGGAATTTCCAGGGCAGGTTAGGCATTTTAGGATTTACGTTTCCGGGAAAACGTAAACCCTAAAATGTCTGATGCCCCATTTAATTTTCTCCTAGTCGTTAGCCGCATCCACACCGGTCTCGCTACCTCGCAACGAGGAATCTTCCGCGCTCAGCTGACGACACTGGGGCGGGGCTCACCCGCGGCGCCACTCACGATACAAGACAAGATGGCGGCCCTCGAACAGCTGTTAGTGCGTTGACACCTGTTCAGTACTGAAACTGACAGTTGATCGAATGCCGCCATACAAATTGGCTCGGTCGCCATGCGCGCGGCAGTCCCTCAATGCTCAGGATCATAACTCTTCAAACGGTCAACAAGTTGTCTCCGTCTATCTGATCCGACCAACGTTTCGGACTACAACCTCTAAGTCTTTTTCATCACACCTGCTCGTAAATGGTGATATTATATGCAAGCATACTTACACTTAAAGAGCTGTATTATTCCCATGATTTTAAAGGATTCTCATACTACTTTACCGCCCGCCCGGAGCTCGCGGAGCACCCGCCCCCCCCCCGCGCTCGCAGCACGCAGTCACTCCGGAGTACTGTGGACTGTGCAACTACACTACCGCTTATCATTATTGTTTCTGCCGCCTGTATAGAGTTTATTTATTTTCTCGCAAATGTGATGAAAAACATTGTGTGTACCACGGGCAGTAAGGGGATTACTAACTCGGGTCATTTAAAGCCCTCCGCCTACGGCGTCGGGCTTCAATAGACCCTCGTAAGTAATGCCCTTCTTACCGCCCTAGATGCACAATGTACTATTTCAGTCCTCCGGCCGGTAAGCGCCACTTTACGCAAAACTAAATTGCCGCCTACCGGCTCCGTCGGGCAGAAAAATAGTATACAAACCTCGGCCGTTAGATGGGAAAGCCTCGGATCACATGTTCGTCGACCTCGGCTTCGCCTCGGCCGACAATTACATGGGATCCGAGACATTTCTCACTAAAACGGCCTTGGTATGTAATCTACTAATTCCCCTCTACTTTCCCGTTGCCATCAACCGCATTTTGTCTTACCTCTTATTTTGTCTGTCAGGTCCCCTTCGCGGAGCTGTCCCCCATGGAGTGCGGCATGAAGGTGGCGCTGGAGGGGCTCCGCGTGGCGATCCCGCCCGGCGTGTCCCCGCACATCGCCAAGCTGATCCGCATCTGCATGAACGAGGACATCGGCAAGCGGCCCTCGTTCAACATGATCCTGCCCATACTCGAGAAGATGAAGAAGTAGTACCATACTTATGTGAGATCGAAATTGGGATATGGGATTGTGCTTTGGGGAAGTGCCTTTGTCATATATTAGTGATGTTTTTTCGCAACTTGATAGTGTTACTCCCGTATATCACTAATACCATCTAAAATGTATCACTTGGTAAACGCAAACTTGAAAAATAATCCTATTCTATACTTTGTAATACTGTTTGTGACAATCGAATATTTTATTTGACTATCTAAAGAGTTTAACACCGGCAAGCGGCCCTCATTCAACCTGCTCATACTCGCGAAGATAAAGGAGTAATATCATGTGCATGGGCAGTGGAAATTGCTATACGAAAAAGTGCTTTGGGGAAGTTCTTATGTCTTTTAAATTATGATTTTTCGTACCACCGTCGCGTTCAAAACTAGTATCAAAAGATACAAAGATTTTCTTGACAGTTCATTTTAAATTTCAATATTGAACAATACTTAATGACAAGAAATAATGCAATGCACATTTATTCATAACAATGATTTCTGAACGTAACAAATTACGAAATACGAAAATATACTGTAGCACAATTAAGCATTACGTATAAGTAATGATATAGTTATGCAAACTTTTATATAGGTACAGTCTTAGACCATAGACCAGACACGGCTGATATGTTCTGCCGATTTTTGCGGGAGGGTGTATCTGTATGGTTATTCTTACATTATTTTGCACAAATTGTGCAAGTTTTTTGGCAGAAGGGAAATTGTATCGAAAGCCGTGTCTTGTTGTCTATGGTTTAAGGGTACAGAGAAACAAATATGACGCGAAAAAGTAATGGTTCTTATGAACAAAAGATTTCAAATGACGTTTTATGTCTATTTATCATTGGATTTGTTTTATTTTTGACACATCACTTGATTTGTAACTGCCAGTATTGTAATTGTTGTTTTAATAATAAGGTTGTATTTTTATATTTTTATTTCATTTTTGAGGACATGTTTTCAGTCTAATTGCAAGGCGTATTGCAACTTAGAATTATAATTTTTAACATATTAAAACTAAAGATTTATTTAAATTTTAATAAATAAGGTTAGTACTGTAACATACCTATGCAATGCTAAGAAATTCTTCTAAAATTATGGAAAACCCATAACCAGGTGCTATTTATAACAAATCAGATTAATATTTACTTGTACTTAAAAATCCACAATACTTCCATACTATAAGACTTCATACAGACATAAGTATTGAAATTTTTTTAATTTTCACAAGCAAAATTTAACGTAAAAGTGGTTATCACTGGTCTGGGATGCGTTGGTGTGTAGTCCACGTAATATACATATAGAAATAGCCATAAGTTTCATGAATCTCCAAATAACAAATAAATTTATAATGAAGTGTCATACAGATTTGCCAATTGCTTATAGTGTAGATGTTATATAAAATGTTGTGCTTGTAATATTGTGCCTTACAATGACTAAAATGTAATTATTAATTGTAAATCTAGTTGAATGCTATATTATTAATTTACTTTGGTAATCCTATAGCATTTTATTGCATCATAGTTGAACTAAATATGGTGCCATCAAAATGCTAAGAATACCTATGTTTAATTATTTTGCAACTGTGACCATGTTAGGTTGAATGTAATAATAATTTAATAAAATTAGTGCTATTTTTGATGTGAAATGAAATTAATATTAATTTATGTTACAAATATATTATATGAATAACTTTTGAAAAGTTTACATATATCATTGTTTTATTTTCTTTGACCGACGCCAAGAGTTTATAGGTCGCCGAGGAAATCCCCGCACCATTCGTTGAACTTGAGGAGATGCGAATAACGCTAGCATCACTTTCGATTGGAAAACCCCAGATGGGAAGCATGGTACTATATACATACTTACAGATAAATATATACTTATAGATAGGCAGCTTCATAGGCAGGGTCACTACTGACTAGGCTATTGACGGATTTTCCCTACGATCAATAAACTAAGAGTTTCGTAAACATTTGATGGATTGTCCATTGATTTAACATATTCCAGGATAATAAGTAGGCAAATTAAATCAATTTAGATTAGAACACCTTCGCAACATTGATGATGCGAAATTAATATCGCCAAAACACTTTTACTAAACTTATGGAAGCAAAAAAACAAGTTAATATTTAATAATATCCATTTATTTACAAGTACTGTACACTTAATAATTTCTTAATTAATCACGCAAATTTAGTTTTAATAGTCTCACAGTGCCGCACCAGATCTTTGAGCTTGTACACCAAATCCTGCAGCTCCTGGCTTCCACAGGTGAACCGTATATCGTCACCGGAATCTGTTTTCAACACCACAGTGTATAACAAGTTGTCCGAACCTACACCGGGCGTATTCGTTACAACTTCGAGCTTCCATTCCACGTCTACTATGTTTGGCAATGTGTTAGAGCTGAGGGAATCCATGATGATTATTTCACAAACTATTATTTGTACATTTTGTTCAAAATTTGATCTTGTTCATTGATTGAAGAAAGGGAAGGGAAGGGCGAAGGGCGTTGTTTTGACATGTATTTGCCAGTGTCAACTTGACGTAAGATTGGTGTTTCCATGACTAAGTATAAAAATCTACTATTTCTACTAAAGCTGGTTTTCGACCTAGTTTGCTGCTGAGGCTGGTTTGTTTCCAACTCGATCCTGTTTGCCTGTGCTTCACAATAACAAAGAAGGCGAGTCTATAATAAATGTTGCGGTTATTATTCTTCTTCTTAGCCCTATCCTCATGACAGGGACGTGCGTTACTATAGTAGGCGACTTCCTCGACCATTGCTTTCCATGCTGAACTCTCCAAAGCCAATGGTCGTCTGAAGTTTAGTCCTGTATTTTTCAATCTGCACTGACCCTACTCTTCCGTTCATCAATTACTTTTTATTTTACTCTGTTTTATTAGTACTGACATATGAATATTTCAAAGAATGACTATTCTATACAAACTATGTCAAGTACAAGGATTATGAAACTATCAGGCCAGGATATTGAAACATGCTTCGTGCTTATTAGCAAGAGATTATGAAGATCTGTCAAGCACCTGGTCTTTCAACTAGTTAAAATAAAAATTATATTAAATTAAAATTGTTTTGTATGTGACGAAACCTGTTGCTGTTCTTTTGTTCGACATGCCTGACTACTTGTACTATTATTTATTCTGTGGCCTGACGAAGCCTGTGTTGCGTATGTCATGCTTATGATTTGGGTTATCTAAATATATATTTTTTAATTAGAGCTACAATAATAACACAACACTGTATTCAAAATAACTTTATTTCAAAATACCGTTATAAAGTACCACAGTACAAGTTAAAACACAATACAGAAAACAATTCCCTTGCACAAACGAAACGCATCACAGAACGACAGCTAGTGACCGAGTTGAGTAGAAGCCGCATTCAATACATTCTACGCTTAGACTATGGACAACTGGACACGCCAAAGGTCAATGTTACCTGACCTGACCTTACAAGATATTCTGCCATTTTTTGGTAGAGGAAAAATTGTATTGAAAGACGTTTCCGGTTGTCCATGCTCTAAGATTCTAAGCTAAATTATTTTATGTTAGTAATGGGATTATTGCTACTCGCCTAAGCTTATGTTCCACATGATACCTAAATTCGATCGATCGAGGCCTAAAACCTTTTCTGTAAATGAGGTCTAATCATTCCATGCTCGGATTCTATAGTCATAATAATATATTTAATTTCATAAAGGCCTTATTATACTCTTCTTTGCGAGAAAGGATACAGAGCCGTACACGTAAAAGTTAAGCGAATATCCTGTTGCAAGTTGAGGTAAGGTAAATGTGGTTAATGCCGTATTTTGCTCGATTGCGTTGAATATAACCAAAGTACGCAGCTGCGACTCAGTCGATAGATTCAGGATAGCCTGCTTATGACAGAATTGGTCACATTGACCTTATACTTTGTTTTTCTATTAAATGTTCAGTTTTCTATCATTTCTGGGTGCACCATGTCGGTGTAAAGGAAATTATAATAAGCCCCTTATTATGAAGACCTTAGCTTCTTAGGGCGCGTATACACTTAAGTCAACTGATTAATTCAAGTTTTATGGCCGCTCCACACAATGGGCCATCATGGGCGATGATAAGGGACGCAGTTATGAGTAAGAGGGGTTACGCAATAGTGGCATCCCGTTCTGATGTACAGCTACGTCCTGTATGATGGCCCATGATAGCGGGTCGAAAACGGCACTAAAAAAACATTTAAAAGGGGTTTTACTAGATATTTTTATGAAACGATTAGACATTCCTATCGAGAGAAGCACTCTAAATTGAGATAAATGTTGATCTTTAATGTTAATAATTTGTCTCACTCTAGTACGCCCTCTCGCTCCAACAGGCGAGTAGCCACGCTTACTTTACTAATGATTTTATCCTTACATATCACAATATCAACAGCTACTCTACGCGGTACGCACCGAGTGTACCTCAAACTTAAGTTTATAAGTTGCTTTCTGATACGAAACTTCCATTACAACGGACAGACAGATCAACAAATTAGGCCTAAATAAATTTAATTAATTTCTGTACTTTTAAGCACTACGGACATCGAAATTTCGAGCATCAATAGCTACCGTAATGTCGCTCACCAGGCGGCGCCACTCATGCGTGGGTCCTGTGTCAGTATGAGAGAACTGTCAAAGTGAAGTTTGAAATGTTCCACGTTCCACTAGCGCCCCTAGGGGAAAATCGACTCACGGTAACCCTCAGGCCTCAATGCTCAAGATTTGCGATTTTCCTTCGTTCGTCTATTTGCGTCTTTATCATTTGAATATGCAAGAGCGAAGGCGGACGAACGAAGTTGTTTACTGAGCGATCATCTCGCATTTGAAGTCAATGTACAATTTTGTCTAACGGACGTATTTATAAATTCATCTGCAATAATATCTGACGCTATGGGGGCGTGGAATCACCCACATACTCCGAAACGTTTCCGAATTTCTTAATCCCGAATTTTAAAATCCCGAACTATCAAAACTCCGATCTTATAAATCTTAAAAATTCAGACTTATGAAACAACACGACTAACATAATCCCGAATATAATACTAATTTCGGCATTATGTTATTCGGAATTATAAAAATCGGTTATTTTCTGTCATCATATCAGCCATAAGACGTCCACTGCTGAACATAGGCCTCCCCTTTGGACCTCCATATGTACCGGTTGGAAGCGACCTGTATCCAGCGTCTCCCGGCGACCTTCATAAGGTCTGTCCATCTTGTGGGTGGACGTCCTACGCTGCGTTTGCCAAGCCGTGGTCTCCACTCAAGTACTTTTCGACCCCATCGGCCATCTGCTCTGCGTGCAATGTGTCGGAATTTTGATAATCGGAGTTTCCATTCCATTTCAAGCCGAGATTATAAAACACGAGATTAACAATTCGGCACAGTTTTTCGGATACAGTGTACCCCGCAAAAACATGTTCACAAATACAAATAAGACTGTGTCAGATACTTTTGCAGTCTTCATAGCCTCAGACACTATTGCTATTTACTGTACATGAGTGAATTAACTATTTCTTGTTACTCTGTCCCGTCAGTCAGGGGATAAATGCACAGTTTATTAGAAGAAACGTTGTAGTATGTTCTACTGACATGCTTGGTAGACATATCATGGACAGATAATATAACTACCAAAACAAAACATACTTTGTGAATTCTAATGCCATAAAACCAAGCTTTTAAAGTGACCCAGGACACAGTAAGCATGTCAACTAGTTACAAGAAATAGTTAACCCACATAACAGAGCTACCAAGAGCGAAACAAACATACAATTTCCTTATAATACAATGCATTTCGTATGATTATGTAACAAAATATCGATTTGTCTAACCTAGATGCGTTACTTCGGCGACTCTAAAAACTAGTTGTGATTTTCATGAAACCAGAGTGCTTACGATGAGGTCTACGTAACTGTACTCTATAGCGACTGCGATTCGATAGTGTTTGCCTCTTGCTCGTTCTTAAATGGTGGGAGCGAGATGCAAACACGTAGACCTCATGGTAAGCACACAGCAAAACTTGGATACGCACAGATTATATCCAAAAATATTACATGCTTTTGTCCTGCCAACCGGGGCTGTAAAGAATACATCTATCTCTTTCTTCCAGTGTACATAGTCACTAGAACGAAAGAGATGGGATAAATACTGTTCGGATTCAGACCACACATATCCATTATTTATGGTATCACAAATTAGAATAAATCTTACGTAGGTACGTCATGTCCTACGTTTTAATACTTATATGTTCCGTACATAAGACACAGTATATATCCTACATTTACCTAAAAAAGGAACCCAATATATCGCAAAAAACATAATTTGCCAAGCTGCTTCGCTTTCATAAATAATATAACATAACAAAACAAACTTCCAATCATAAGTAACAAAAAAATTTGGTGATATCACATTAAGTTCTTAAAGCATAAAATTCATACAAGCATTAGTGCATGAAAACAAATAAAAGTGTATAACGAAAACGTTTCACTCAATCAAGCGTAGTGTTGGGATATACATTTAGAATAATTGTCGATAAAATAAAACATCGATAGATATCGAATCGATAAGGACTCAACATCAATATTACCCTTCGCGAAAAGTATACATTTCGCACACATTTAATTTGTTCCATAAACAAATGTATAAACTTTCATTGCTCATGACAATTTTAGAGTAAACTCAGTAACCTCTGGACGAATTTGAAGGACAAACTCATTACATTGAAGCTATTTAAATCTGATTACTTATTTATTATTATTTTAGTAATTATTCTGACAGCGCATTGGTTTTAATTCGTATTCACTGGCAGATAATTTTTTATATGTAATAATAGACCGACTTATGTAAAGAATTAATTAATTGCTTATCCAGTGATTGTAATTTTGTCTATAGACGAGTAGTTTTCTCTTAACTTATAATTTTAACCTAGATAATATTCAATACGTAATTTTTCGACTCCTTTGTAACAAACAAATGAAGGAGTATCTATCCCCGCAACAGTTAAAACGTCAATTCAGAGAACCTCAACAGTAAAAAAAACACATTATTTTGGATAAAATCCAATTGTAAAAATGCCTTCGTAACAGAATTTAAGGGCACAGATATCTAAACGATAGAACATTATAGTTTTATTCTTTAAAAGTATGTACTGAAAAATACTACGCCACAAGATCTGTAAAATCACAGCATAAGACAATAACAAGCTCAATACTTTATTTAATTCGCAACATTACATTAAATAATTTAAATTTAGTAACTTATTTTTATCGATAATCTACATTACTGAAATGTCCCAACCTTACCATATCGTAAATTTAGTACATTAATTTAAAACTTAACGTAAAATTTCAAAAATGGAACACATTTCGAATACCTGATTATTTCGCTTGATACGTTAATAGCCGGATATATATAGGAGTATTAGGAGTCTTAGCTTTAATGATGTAAATTGTGTGTGTAGGCCTTAAATAAGCCCGAGATCTTTTTTCAGTCGCTTTTCGATATATGAAATCGTTATTATAGTGAATATCTCATGTACTAGTGACGTGACTAAAGCGCATCTCACATAATTGAGTCGCTTAACATCAAACTCGGGTAAATCTATCAGATTATGCGATTTTGGTATTAAGAAAAGGTAATAAGGTAGATATTTGCAGAGGGTCGAATAGATTTAAACGAGTTTGAAGTTAAGCGACACAATATAAACTTATTTTTTGTCTTTGGTTCATGTTTTTTTAAAGCATGAAGCAAATGAATTGTATGTATTTAGTTCAGTTCAAGTGTGTGATGATATCCTTAATAAGTTATTTCGAAGACTATTCGAATAGACGCCGCAAGTGTCAATATGAGTAGACCTAATGGTTGTACTGTACATCTTAGTTTTCTGTACTTATAGCTAGTACATGATTTCTGTTAACTGTTAATGATTTAAATCTTAATATGTATTAAGATCAGCACAATTGTATATACTACACATGTTATAGGATAGAAATATATATTATTGCGGGAAAAGTATTCCCACTGCGTTTTTTTAAATCCAGGTTTTAAAAATAATTCAAGAATATACTTAAGTCTTATTTTTAACTGCAGGTTTAACCTCCGCTTTTGTCACGGTATTTTCCAATTTTGTTAAGAATGCAACAAAACACAACAATATCTAAATTTTTGAATTAATTCAGATTTTTTTAAATATACATAGAATAAACGGTTTTCTCTGTATTTACTTCATTTGAGGTGTGCAATAATGTGTGTATTTGTATTGTATTTGCATCGGAGTAACTGGACTAAAAATTAAACTTTTACTTTTACGTTTCAGTGCAGAATAATTTTCCGTCGTATTTTCTCGGAAACACTCGTATTTATCATGCTACTACAACCGACTCGGACATAAAATCACCATCAATACAACTTGCAAATAATGTGAACGAACCGCCATATTGATAATAACCTCACTTTTATGTTTTTAATTAAATTTCCAGGATTAAGTTTTCGTTATGTTTTGTATGTTACGATACGATCGTTTCAGTAGTGAATGGTTTCTGTGGAGTTTGATGGGGTAGTGTGAAAATACAAGGAGAAACAGTGACAAAACATGTGACGCCTTTTGTTTACATTGTTAGGAAGTTCCATTGACGGCGATTTTATAGATTGACACGGTTTTAATTAGAAAACTATAAGTATCAGACATATTAAAATCCTTATATCGGGTTACTCACGTCAATAAAGACGAAAATAGCTCGACATTTTTCGGAACAGTAGGTGTCCCTTATTCATGAGTGCGTCCGGCCGCGGAGTTCCATTGACGGCGATTTTAGTTTCGAGCGCCGTAGTCGGTATCGAATACAGTTGCGTGCTCATGTAGCACACGATAGTGCGTCATGTTGGAAAGTAGTCATGTCAGCAAATATAATCACCGGATACAGAGTACCTGGAGTACTAGCGTATTCTTGAGAGTACAGTAGAGCGGTCGCTTGCAGAGTAACAGTGGTGTGTTCAAAGCGAGAAGAACTTGAGGAACGCGGCCGGGGGTACGGGGTGTGGTGGCAGCGGCCCGCCCGCCTCGCGCAGGCGCTCGCGGTACTCCGGACACTGGAAATTTGGAAAACAGTCATACTAAGTAAATAACCGAGGACCCATTGAAAAAAAAAGCACCCATTTCATTACAGGTATTTTGGCGCTCGAATTTAGTGTAAATAGTACCTTTCACCCGAGTTACACACTCTACTTTTCATATCTAATACGAGGAAAAAATATATTGAATTGCAAAAGCAAAAAATCTTAATACACATCAGAACAATGATGTAAAAATTAGGATAGTAACGTTGTTTTGTGTGCCTGTTTTTCCTAAAATATTTGTTTATATAAAATGTTCTTATTACACCCACTAAGTTTCTCTAAATTTAAGTAAATATATAATTTATTTTAATGTTGCTCTTAATTCAGTGTTTTTAATGTAAATTTTAAGTACATAGTAGTATGGAGGATATTTTAATTGCATATTTTGACAAACCTAATAGTTTTTGGACTAACATTCTTTCACCTTTCGTGAATCCTTTGGACCCGAACAAGATGACATCAAAAACACAAATCCGAAAAAAATGGTAGTTATGTTGTTCCTGTAAACATCCATTCAATGGGCTAGATGAAAAAAAAAAAGTAATTAGTCCGTCTGTTAGATTATTAAAAAATATTCGACACGTATTTTTTCTTTTGTTCGTCAAATGAAAAACGACGGAAATACAGCGCTTTAAAGTTTCGCGTGACGTCACAATCGAGTACGATTCTTACCCACAAGTAACGTCACCAGCGCCCACCACGGAACTTTGACGCTCTTCATATTCGCCAATTTTAGTTATCTTGAAAAAGAAAAAAATACGTGTCTAATAATTTTTGATAATCTTTCTGACGGACTAATTAGAATAATAGTTTTTCAACCTAGTCATCATCCCTATTGAAAATTATTCTCAGTTAGAAATGTAAGTTTACCTGATCAGCGATACAGGGGTGTCCGAGCGAGCGCCAGAACAGGCACTTGCAGTGTCGACACAGCGACAGCGTCTCCGCGTACTGCGCGTCCTGACGCAGCCCATACAACCTGCCAACGCACACAAGCATCTATATAGGATTCCATACATAAAAAAGGAAAAAATCAACCGTCAGGATCTCTTTATTACCCGTCTGTGTCAAGACCCTTTATCTCGGGAACACGTAGAGGTAGCAAGATAAAATGATTTAAAAAAAAAAACGAGACCAGCTCACGTGCTGCTCCGAGCAGTTCCACGCTGGATAGAACAATAATCTTACTTCCTGAGCTGATGGAAGACAGTCTTCCAGTCGACATCTTCCTTATCCTTGGTGACTGTCTCGATTTGAGGCCGGGTGAAGTGGAAGGAGACCAGCTCACGCCAAGTGCGCTGCTCCGAGCATACGGACGCCATCACATTCCATGCTGATGATGCCGCCTGGAATGATGTATGATAAGTTCAGAAAGAACCAACAGAAATATACACAACAGAAATATACAGGTAAGATAATATGTAAAAATAACCTAAACCTCCTAAATGTACCTTTTATATTACTTCTGTGTTTTTATACAATTGTAAGGCACGAATCAAATCATTTATACGTAATAAATATATTTATTTAACGTAATAAATGTTTTGATTCATGTTTTTTGTCTTTTAAGTAGTCACACTACTATATATAAATTATAAACTGAAAGAGATGTCATATACTACAGAAAAAGTGACCAAGGCCCCCAGTGAGCAGGGCTGGGATAGAACCAGCGACCTCCTGCTTTCGCGGCAGAAAACAGGAGAAAACAGCGCCGCCGCGAAAGCAGGAGGTCGCTGGTTCGATCTCAGCCCTGCTCACCGGGGGCCTTGGTCAGTTTTTCTGTTTTTGTTTTTAAAGTCGCACATACTTATAAATAAATACCTACAAATTTACATACAAAACGTCCATTAACTCAGACATAAATATTCGTGATAAACACACAAATAAATACCCTTACCAGGATTCGAACTCGGGACCTTCAGCTTCGTAGCAGGGTCACTACCAACTTGGCTAGGAAGGTCGTTAAATTGAATTAAATTTTTTTAATACTACGACGGTGACAAACAGGCATACGGCCCGCGTGATGGTAAGCGGTCACCGTAGCCTATGGACGCCTGCAACTCCGGGGGTAATACATGCGCGTTGCCGTTAAAAAAAGGAGGATTCGCTGTGTTGACAGCTAAAGGCTAAAGGCTTACACGGTTTTGCATCGGAGCGAACAATAGTCACATCAGGAGTAATTCAAGGTTCCATCTTAGGCCCTCTCTTGTACACGTTATTCATAAATGATATAAAGACGTGTTTTATAAATTGTAATTTCATAATGTTCGCTGACGATTTGAAAATCTTTAAGGTCATTGAGACTACGAGAGATAGCGATCAGCTTCAGGGTAATATAAATATTTTTCTTGAATACTGTTCTAAGAATAAAATGCAACTGGCAAGTGATAAATGCTTACAAATGTCCTTTACAAAAAATAAAAAAAGAATAATTAATTATAGGTATACCATAGGCAATGAGAACATAAAAAAAGTTTCAACAGCACGGGACTTAGGAATATTATTCGATGATAAACTAGATTTCCAATTGCACATTGAACACATTATTTCTAAAGCGTATCAAATGCTAGGTTTTATTCTGAGAACGGCGAAAGTTTTCAAAAAAGCTTCAAGCTATCTTTTACTCTACAAATCCCTAGTTAGACCACAATTAGAATACGCGGCTGTGGTCTGGAATCCATTGTACAAAAAATACTCAAATGCAATGGAAATGGTTCAAAAAAAATTCCTGCGGGCACTTCACAGGCGGCTGACAGGGAAACGCTTATCGTACGTTAAACTGTTACACCATTACAAGCTGCACTCCTTAGAGACTAGACGTAAATGCTGTGATGCAATCACCCTATACAATATCTGCAGAGGGCATTATAATAGTATGCAACTTGTGGAGCGAATCCGGTACAGAGTCCCCGCTCGTAGCAGTTCGCGCTCCAATGCCCTATTCTCGGTTCCCACCGCCTCCACCAACGCTGGTTTGCGAGCCCCATTACGCCGTATTTGTAACACTTATAACAAGGAATTTGCTTCCATCGATATATTCAATCAAGAAAAGCCTAATTACCGGAATCAAATACTGAATACTCTTAGTAGCCAAACTAGTGATTGTTAGTCGTGCGTCGTCATTATCGCTCTTAATCTGTATAATTCTGGTTACTGTTTGTTAGTGCATGTTTGGATACTTGCTAGGAATGTATGTTCACATCCAAGTCCGTTTATTTTAAGTATGTTTTAGTGAGAGCGTCCAAGGAAGTAAGTGTACTCTTGTAAACATATGTCTTATAATGTAAAATACTGCTTTGTCACATACTTCTGTTGTTTCTCCAATAAAGAAAATAAATAAATAAAGGGGCAAGCTTTGCTTCGTGGGTCCCCAGCTGTCAACACAGTGAATACTCTTGGAGCTCTGGCGACCTTACTCACCAACAGAAACACAACACTATGAGTAGGGTTTAGTGTTAGTAAACTGCGGTTTTCTGTAAGATGGAGGTACTTCCTCAGATGGGCTCTGCTCCTGATTTGAGCGAGACGACATTCGTTGTGCTGTGCCCTACCACACTAAACGACATGCATCCACACTAAGCGATATGATAGGGTACTACCAACTTAGCTAGGAAGTCCGTTAATTGAATTTGCTTGAAGCTTATGTTCGCAATACTTGCGTTGACGTTAAATGATATTATAGTGCCCAGCGGTGATTTCTTACTAAGGCGCGATTTAAAAAGTCAAGTAAGTATGTTTAAGGGCCATTTGCCTCATTCACAGTGAACCAACTAACCCAGAGTTAACCGGTAAATCCCTATACTTTTTATCCTTATACTTTTGTCGAAACTTACATCTAAGTCCCTGTGGTCCGCTATCCTCAACAGTATCTCCCTGATGCACTCTTCGGGAAGATCGTGAAGTTTAGGCACTACCTCTGGTCCCGGCTGGAAGAACATACGAAACAGATTAGATACGGTTTATTGAGAATAGGTTTAATAGTAATACAAAACATGTTAGATTCACACTGTTTTGCGTTCTGACACTTTTGGGCGATGACTTGGGATACGATGTCTTAGGCGGTTTTAGTAGACCCAATAAAAACGATTAGCAAAGTTTATAGTTAGAAGCATTAAGTTAAATAAGTGGAACGGCCTTAGGCTCCCTCCCGTCTTCAAGTATATTATTACGAAACCGTAGGAATAGCCATACACCCCCCACCTCTTGCAAAAGTCGGTAACGTAAGCGTACTCCTGGCAATATAGTTTTTAGTCTTCATTTGACAGCTAAGAATAATATATATTCCTCGATCGCTATTCCCATTTTTCTTTTATACCACGACTATGGCAAATTAGCATACGGCCCGCCTCATGGAAAGCGGTCACCGAAGGCTTATGGACGCCTGCAACTCCAGGGGGGTCACCAGCACGATGCCGACGCATTCAAATATTGTACACTCCTTTTTCTCTCTTTCGGGAAAACCTCACATTTTTTGTTTCCTTTAGCCTCAGGAATACGCTGTTAAAATCCCTCGTAATGCTCACGCTCCTGTATATTTCATTGTATGGTTAACGCGTTATGTGGACATTGCAAAAGTTAATAGTACATTACATAACAAGGCCGTTTAAGCCTCGGATCACATGTTAGTCGACCTCGGCTTTGCCTCGGCCGACAATTACATGGCATCCGAGGCATTTCCCATTTACCGGCCGAGGTTTGTATACTATTTTTCAGCCCGACGGAGCCGGCAGGCGGCAATTTAGTTTTGCGCAAAGTGGCGCTTACCGGCCGGAGGACTGAAAAAGAATTAAATGCTAATCTTCAAGCAATCCCCTTACAGGCCGTTAGCATTTTTAAATGGGGCAAAAATGAGAAAATCTTGTACGCGAAACGTTAACTTGTATTGTTTTTGTTAAACATGTTAGAGGCACCTCCTGTATCCGGATGCCGTCGGCGATGTCCCGTATCCGGGCGATGGCGGTGTCGTGGGCGAGCCACAGCGCGCGCGAGCCGAGCGGCCGGCCCCAGCACGCGCGCCGCTCCGCCTCGCGCAGCGCGCCCAGCGCCGCCAGCAGCGCGCGCAGCGCCGCCAGGTTCTGTTTAGACGTCGCCACTGAAAGCGAATGGCTTAAGTCAAGCTTAATGATAGCGAATATAGTTGACACGAAAATACAAGATTATGTAGAAGAATATGTGGCCTGCCTATTGCCACTTCAGCTTGCTAATCCGGAGAACTATGTCGGTGACTTTAGTTCGTCTACGGATCTCCTCATTTCTGCGAATATGGAGTCTATGGAGAAGTCTAATTTGTAGTCTAGCTAAGAACAATAGTATCATACCCTGGTCCGCTAGCTGTTCCAACATAGACAGCAGTAGCTTCTGCGCGGCACCAGGCAGATGCGTCAGTCGCTGCCCGCACAACAGCAGTTCGAGCAGCGCACAAATGTAGTTGAATCGGCGGACATCGCGCACAGCTGAGGAGAAGTCCAGCCGCCGGACGGCTTCGGAGAGACCGTTGAAACCAGCGATCTGTGGAACCAGGAATCCAAATATAATAAAACCAGTTAGATAACAATACCAAGATATTTAACCGTGGTAGAATATTATTGATCCCATGGTGCTCCCCCAAAACGGCAGAGAGGGTAACACCGCAGGGGATGTTAGTGGGTATTCTTCTCCCCTCCCTCTGGATAGCAGAGGGAGTTACGGGAGGAGCGAGTCCCACATACCACCCCATCCCGAACGGGCTTTTATAGCCCGGGAGTGATGATGCGTAAATGCATTTACCCCTGCGACAAAAAAAAATGGTACGCGGTGTTGTAGGTATAATCAGTGTACATCGAGTTACACCATGTAGTCTGTCTTCGACAAAAAAATTGAGCGGATCTCGGGAAAAAACAAGAGACGACGCGGCAAATTTAAGCACAGCCAAATTTTAAATTTCTAACTAGTATTAATAGTAGATTGTGTTACAAGTGATCAAAATGATAAATTTCCGGCGAGGGCGTACATTGAATTCCGAATGAAGTGATGGATTCTAAAGTAGAATCCTGAGCGTAATGAGGGATTTAAGCGTTAAAAAGCCACAGTGGCCAAATTGTTATCATTCAGACGTCTAGATCTCAATATTGATAACAACTAGGTATCTGATATTCATACACATAAAACTTCAACATATTTCCTTCAAACTGGTAAACGTGAAAACATGATTTTTATAAACATGATTCTTAGTTAAATAGTTAAGTAATAACTGGTTCTTAAATCTGGTAAAAGCTTTTATCTACAGAAATTGTAGTCAACGTGTAAACAGCAATTATCTGATTATGCAGTGTATTTTGACGCGGCCGCCTACTATCGCCTTTTCATGTTTCGCGTGCTCTTGCAATTGGGTCTATCCCGCTCTCTATCTGGTTTTCTTGCTCGCATATGTGGACTCTTAACGCCCAAGACGAAAATAATTCTGATACCGTGTGACACATACTGCTTTTCACTTTTTCATACAAACTAAATGGTATTTTCAATGTACGTTAACATCAGCCTAATTGACGTCTCTTGTCATACAAAAATAACAAAATTCGCAGTACATAGCGTCTTCTAACAATCTTTAAAGTGTAATAAAAATCAAAACACACGTTATTTTTAAAAGTCGCCGAACAAACGTTTTTCACTTTGGCGAGGACTACCTATGATTAAAATTGCTCCTGTTACAGGCAACACCCTGTATAATGCCACTGAATAAACTAGATTTTTATCGAAATAAAACTGTTGACCCACTTCACACGCCGGTTTTCGGCATTCAGTCCAAATAACTGAAATAACAAACCAATTGGTATGAATGGTACGTAGGTAAATATTGAAACAGGTGCTCTGTTTTGCCAATTTAGATACGTATTGGGGTTTCTGGTTTTCTTAGATAAAATATTTTTTTTCTACTCCAGCACTTGTATCTGTCAATTAGATGACTGACGGCGATATTAAAAAAGTATACATTACAACGTTGTCTATGGTATTAAGACCCTGCTCCTATGGATTTTCATGCAATATATGAGCACTGTTGTTGTGTTTTTTTTTTATATAGTGAGCACAACATCTTCCCTATTCTGCCAATTTTCTAGATTTTGCTTTTTACGCTATTTTAGCTGTCGTAGAAGACTTCGTCTCGTTTTGTAACGGCGACCCGACCCTCAAGTTATAAGAACTCTTATTATATCACTCTTGAATAAACTACTACGAGTATTGTAATTCTCCACGGCAAAGAAGAATATTATACATAAATGTACAATATATCAGCACCGTTATTTTAAACGAAACACATATTAGGGGTAAATTCACGATCTACGCGGCCAAAAGTCAATTTGTCAAAATAACAAATACCATGTTGATGACGACAACCTACGGAGGACTCTTTAAGAGGCAGGTAACAAACCATCAGCGTAGTTTTTCGCTATAGGTACTTACGCTATTGTTGCTATACAATATTGAAGCTAAACTCTAGCCTACCTACTTTGATTTCATTGCATATTGCACTGATTGTCGGCTTGTTAGGGTTCAAAAAGGTAAAAAAGAACCCTTATTTGAATGTATGATTGTGAACTGACCTCTCTAGTACATTTAATAGTGATATGGCAGTGCGGGGGCACCCTGGCCACGGGGTCGCCCTTCTCAGCGTCGTCACCTTCCTGGCTCCTGGAACAACGGAAATTATAATTTAATGAGGACTATACCGCGAGTTGATTTTCCGCTAGGGGCGCTAGTGGAACGTGGGTCCTGCGGGAACATTTTAAACGTCACTTTGACAATTCTCTCATACTGATACAGGACCCACGCATGAGTGGCGCCGCCTGGTGAGAGACAATACGGTAGCTCCCATTGCAAAGAAATAAGGAAACATTTTGAAGCTCAGATAGATAGGACCTAATTTGTGAACCATTTACGGTTCACTTTACATTGGACGCTTAGAGTATTTATGACCAAATTTACTTGAATCGTAAATGGATCAAGAATTATGTTCGTATACTTATTCAAAGCTTTCAAAGCTGAATTTATACTACAAATATATAATACAGATAAAAACATAGGTTATAAGTAACTATACAGACAATTAACAAAATGTGAAATTAAAGAAACTTGTTAGGAGTAGATTCCCGAATAATAAATTATCCAAAACTTAGTATTATCCCGCTTAGTATTACAAATTCGCTATAATATTGAAGGTACAGTTCAAAAGGTAAATTTCTGTTCATGACTTGTTTCACACTATATAGTATATATAGTCACCCTACGAGTATAATAAGGCTGACTTGTAAATTTTGTTTTACCAATAAAAATCTGTTTTCTATATTGATAATCAATTAAATGCCATAAACTGCCAATCATACACATTCCTATTACATAAACCTTTACCAAAGACAATCACAATGAGGATTACCGTGAGTCGATTTTCCGCTAGGGGCGCTAGTAGAACGTGGGTCCTGCGGTAACATTTCAAACGTCACTTTTACAATTCTCCCACACAGGACCCACGCATGAGTGGCGCCGCCTGGTGACAATACGGTAGCGCCCATTCCATTGAAAATCTTTTTTTAAAACTACACTACACTACGCCATGTGTTAGCAAAAGCTAGATAATGAGCTGGTCTTAATGAGTGTCTCACAGACGCAACCTCAAAGGCGTTGAAACGTCACTTAGGCACGTCACGTTTTCGTCTGGGCAGCGTGGATGTGTGTGGATATTTATTGATGTGGTTTTGTACGTAAAATTTTAGAATACAGTAGAATCCGGTTATAGTGACTCCGCTTATATTAACCAACCGCTTAGTATGACTTGACTAACGAAGTTTGGTTTTTAGCATAAAACTCTTTGCCGGATACAATGACTTATTAAACTATTATATTGATCTATTTATTGGAATTATGTTTGGTTATAGTGACGCTTTCGCTCATATTCGTTAGTTTTTTTTTATTCTCAGCGATTTACCATTGAAAACAAGTCTTTATAAAGCTCTACTTTCATAATTTTAAGACATGCGGTGCAAAAGTTAGAGACTCTTGGATTAGTACAACTTTTATTAACTTCCGGAGCGATTATTTCCGAAAATATTCACTATGTCAAAACATTTTTTCAGTAAACTCCTATAACTTTTCAAATACCTATCCAACGATACCTCACACTTTAGGGTTAAATAGAAAAAAAAACACACCCCCACTTTACATGTATGGTACTCTAAAAATGTGTTTCTCAATTTTTATTTTACCCTTTTATCAGCATGATTTATATTCGGTATATTTATTTATTTATATTCGGTCTCTGAGCTTAGCCGCAGATGAACAGACAGACATGGCGAAAGTATAAGAGTTTCCTAGATGACTACGGAACCCTAAAAATATATCTGGATCCATCCGAACGCGTAACAATAGCAAACGGGCAATTATCTGTAATTCCATCGGCGTAGCCCCACCGACCACATCCGTGGGTTCGTTTTGATCTGGGCCTATACCACGAAAATAGAACGTTTGCGGATTTGTATCTCCATCTCTGTCACACTTGCATATTGGAGTGACAAAGAGGTTTTCTCGTCAATGCCAATCTTCGATCGTGGTAGGCATGCTGTGCTATCTAACCGTTTGCGGTCGGCCGTTTAGTGTGGTTAGTGATACCTGCCTTTGTTTTATTTCTGGGTTAGTAAACTGTTTCTCTCTAGTTGCCATGGTTACTGTCTCCTGGGTCACTTTTCAAATCATTTATGGCTTTAAAATTCACACAACATGACTTGTTTGTCATCACTCATGCACCAGAGTGATTGGGTTGCAAGTTGGGTGTCCATACTTGCACGAAACTACAAGTAAGATACAGGGTCCACACTTGTACGAAACTACAAGTAAGATACAGGGTCCACACTTGTACGAAACTACAAGTATGATACAGGGTCCACACTCGTACGAAACTACAAGTATGATACAGCGTCCACACTTGTACGAAACTGCAAGTATGATACAGGGTCCATACTTGTACGAAACTACAAGTATGATACAGGGTCCACACTTGTACGAAACTGCAAGTATGATACAGGGTCCACACTTGTACGAAACTAAAAGTATGATACAGAGCTTAGAGAGCGTAGTCCGCGGTAGGTCCTCTGATTCACCAAATACCAATTACTTTTAACGATTTCAGTTGGTCCCGTACTAATATCGCATCTCGCACAATAGATTGAAAGATAAAGAAATAGAAACAAAAACGATTTGTCATCCGCCGGTGCCCTTAGTCGGGCTAGCTTTCTCACTTTCACTGTAATGACTATAGCGAGTGCGCGTGCGCACGCGTCACAGTGTATGTCATACATACAGTACGGCACTCTATCAAAAGTTTCAATAAGTCTCAGGGTAGCGTTTGCCTCCCACACCAGTTAAATTATGCTTCGGTGTAGCGCACCTTCATATTAATAAAAATACTACTTTGTTAAAGTTCTAAAACCTAACTTCGACGAACCTAATTTCTTAACCTGCTTGTATCTTTCTTATCCGTAACTAGCTCTAGCGATTTAGCCCAAGTACATTCGTTAAAACTTTGAACCCTTTGAATCAACACATCCAGGGGTGCTTCGTGTCAACGGTTTAGAATTTCTGTATAACGGGCTCTTTAAAAGCACAGGCATATCATAATTATTTATTAATCAAACGTGATTTAATCGAATAGAAATTGGTTTGAACTTGAACCAATCAACTATGTCTAGTCACTAGATGCCATGATCACGGTCTCCTGGGTCACATTTTAAATCACGGTATATGGCATGGCATTTAAATTGACTAGATATGTTTTTTTTGGTAAGTAGTTATATACCCTTTCTATGACGGGCCATCTACCAAGCATGTCAGTAGAACATACTACGACGTTTCTTCTAACAAACTGTGCTGCATTTGTCCCCTGGCTGACGGGACAGACTAACAACAAGAAATAGCGGATTCACCCATAAACAGTACTACTTACCTAAAAAAAAGACACCGCGTTTTGAGATATGAAACATCGTAAGTAATTTTCAAGTTTATTAATACGCAAATATTAGATGAGAAGTTTCAATTAATCTTACAAAGCTAATTGTTAAGTAAACTTGTCACTGGACTCAGAAAACTGAAGCGGCGTACTGCAAATATATGATTACTGTTGAAGTCGGATGTGATTAACTTAGTTCGTTATGTATAACGTCACGGTTTAATTCATTCAAGGTAAAGCGTTTATTAAAGGGTTACTGTGTGTATAACGAGAATTGTATCAAATTATATACTTCTGATTAGAAGGAAAGCTTTGTTTCCAATAAGGTGAATTTATCAGATTTATTTCAATGCTATTTTCTAACCTGGTTGGTTTAAATAAATAAATATTATGGGAAAATCTTACACAAATCGACCTAGTCCCACGGTAAGCTCAAGGCTTGTCTCGTGGGTATAATAATTAGATATAAATAGATACAATACAAATACTTTAATACATAGAAAAAATCCATAACTACGATCCCTATCTCATTTGTCAGGTAGTAGTAGAAGAAAAAAGTATTATCTGTTTTAAGGCGATACGTAGTACGTTCTAATAGTCTAAAAAATACACTATTAGTCTCCCTACATATGTCAGAAATTCAAAATACAGCTTAAGTTTCAATGTGATTTTTAAAAATAACATTAATATTATAATCATATCAATCACAATCAGAGTTCATCGGTATTCCGTTATAAGTGTGCGCGAGTCCTTTTTTGATTTTCGAACGCTGTTTCAAAACTTACTCGAATTTTAAATTCACTGAAGTCAGTGGTCAGAACAACTGGCCAGTATTCACGATGCAGTTTAAAAGTAAAGGTGTTCTTTATTCAACGGCGGTTGTTGGGAAAGCGGGAAGCGGCCAGAAATACGGTGTCGTGTAAGTAGGTCGCTGTTGCCGACGTGACCTATATCGGGAAAGGCTGGGTACTCGGGAAATGTTGGTTTTCAAAGAAAAACGGTAATGATTAAGTAATTAGAAATCACATTTGTACATTCAGTGTAGTTCTATACTTACATTTTTTTTTAATTTTGTGTAGGTATTTACACTTGTTTGAAGGTCGGTTGTTTGTTACTTATTCGTATCTCGCCTTTCCTTTCTGTGTTTATTCGAGGGACAGAGACGTCGATAGAAATTTTCGTTTTTTTATCAACGCTCGCGATAGGCCTTAGAGCTTAGGGCAACTTTTGTAGTTTTAGCTCTAGTAAAAACAAAAAATTGGAATAGTTAACCATAATTATTATCATACGTATTGTTTGTTTTTGAACTTTTTATATTATTTTTATAGATTTCTATTATTTATGAAAGAAAGGAAAAGTGAAAAAAATCGTGGCCGCGGACGGGACTCGAACCCGCGACTCTGAGATATCAGCCCATCGCTCTTCCAATTAAGCTACCAAGAGCACCCCCGTGGCCCAGAATTTCTCCACCATATCCCTCCTCATATCTTACTTTTTCTTCGTTTTGGTGTACTTTAATAATATACAACTTCATAGGAAAATATCACGATTCAAGGCCCCACCGCTAACGGATTACACTGTGCGTATGTGCCAGCTTAATAGTCAATTAAAAGTAAAAACCAGGCCGATTGCATTATGACCGATATACAATGTTTAGACAGGGCGGGTAAAAGGCGTGGAAAATAAGGTGGCCCACTGTGTTGGCTGCGGGTAACGCACGACATTGACAGCCGCGTAGTGCGTAGTGTATGATTACATTGATTCCCCGGGGGCATTGACCCCGTAGGGATCAAGCAGCTTTTGCTTAGTTCTGTTACAATACATACTTCAGAAACTTAATACAACAGATCTCTGGCTTCTAGTTGAAAATTATCTGTAAATATTATCTAGAAGGACAGCACTAGACGTAAGTCTGAGCTGTAGGATAGACGAAACGCGCCTTAAGCGTTTCAAAATTAAGAAAGGATTGCATATACTTAGGAATTTTGGACTCTGGCCGCCGTGTACGGCGTAAGCAGAAGGTCGCTGGTTCGATCCCAGCCCTGGGCACTGGAGGCTTTGTTCACTTTTTCTGTAGTATATGACATCCCTTTCAATTTATTATTAATACAATACAACAGACATATAGTACCTACTTCTTTGTTTATGTGTACAAAAAGTTTAAATTGGTAATTCATTATCTCTCCGATCCAATTTTATTACATTTTAAGACAAACTTTTGTATTTTGCAAAAAATATGTAGGTACCTACATAAATCAAATAGATATATGAAAATTGAATCAAATATAAAAGTAGGTAGAACGTTAACTAAAACACGAAAAAAACTATGCTTAAACAAAGTACGTTTATAAAAAGTTATAGTTATTTTTAGTTAAACAGTAAAAAGCAATAACTGTTTTTTCTACTGCAGCACTCTATCTGTCAATTAGATGACTGACAGCGATAATAAAATATACATTGTAACGTTGTCTATGGTATTCCATTAGAACACTGCTAAACGATGCTCCTGTGGATTTTCATACAATATCACACTACAATAGCACTATTAAAATTCTCATAGCGGGTTACTCACGTCAATAAAGTCGAAAATAGCTCGACATGTTTCGGAACAGTTCGTGTCCCTTATTCATGAGTCATGCGTGTAGCCGCGGCGACTGCTCTACGCACACTGCGAGCCCCAGCGCGGTCAGCTCTCGACTGAGGCAACGACGCGGAGGGAGCGGGCGGCGCAGGCGCGGAGGGTGCGGGCGGCGCAAGCGCCGAATAAGGGACACGGACTGTTCCGAAACATGTCGAGCTATTTTCGACTTTATTGACGTGAGTAACCCGCTATGAGAATTTTAATATGTCTGATACTCACGGGAGTTTTCTAATTACAATAGCACTGTTGAATTTTTTTTATTTCTTTAGTGTGCAATTGGGCATACGACATCTTCCACATTCTGCCACCTTTCGAGATTTTGCTTTTTTCGCTATTTTAGCTGTTCTTGAAAAACTAGCGTATGCAACAGTTCTTAAAATCACCGGTCTCGGTAGATTATATTTAATACCTATTCATTGTAACAAAAGCATCACAGGATTATATTACAACATTTAATCACGTAATTAGTATAGCCCTAATTAAAACTTTTATTTATTAACTTCACTGGAGATTGTAAGTAATTAACTTACAAGTTACAACACGATAATTCTATGAGATGTATTCGAAAGTGTTTGTTCACCGGCCTCCCTAAATATAAGATGTTTTGAATTTGAATTCATTATTCAGGATTTTAATTTTCTCTCATTACTTATTCTTTATCACGAAACTAAAATGAATTCCGTTAAACGTTCGAAAAGAGATTCTATTTTCGAACAAACCGTTTGAACTTTTAAGTGGGGCAACTGGCCGCGAAGAATTCGGTTGCCTATTTTATTTAACTTGTGTTCCGTTCTTTATTTAAACTTGAAATTGATACTGTTAGCGAAATAGTTACCATGCAATTTATCCGCTTTGCGTGACTGTATGTGACATTTGTTCATCTAGGTAGATCACTGTGTATTATTTTCGTATTAAAATATTTGGAATTGGAAGGTGCCTATAAATCAAGATTAATGATTTGCGTTTGAGTAACAAAAATCAATCAAATTAGTAGAAAGTAGACACGTATTAAGGTTCAATACCGGAACCAGTTAAAGATGACTACCGCGAGTCGATTTCCCGCTAGGGGCGCTAGTGGAACATGGGTCCTGCGGGAACATTTCAAACGTCACTTTGACAATTTTCTCATACTGACACAGGACCCACGCATGAGTGGCGCCGCCTGGTGAGCGACAATACGGTAACTCCCATTAAGTAGTTAACCTATCAACAAAAATAACTTAACGCTGTACGAGCAGTATAATTTTTCGGATTCGTTGCACGACTGACGTGGGAACTAAAATTGAATAGCATTCAGTCCGTTTAGTATTGGGACGAACAAAACAAATGACGATTGCCACAAAAATACACAGTTTGGAATATGCTCAAAAATACCGTTACAACTACAGGCATAGACAATCAGTTTGTATTTTTTACAAGAAAATATGGTAACAAATTGGTTACCTACTTTTTTGTAGGTAAATGTGTATGAAAATATTAAACAACTAGTCTTTAAAAACTTAGAAAGAGACGCGCAAAAATCAAGCTGAAACTCATAAGTATAAAGAATTGGAATAATCATAATTCGAAGCCGGAAAGCAATCACGTATATCGTTCACCTACCTACCTACCCAGTACCTAGTCTGCTTTACGTCTTCGAATCCACATTGTGACGTCACTTGTCACGTAGGTATACCATAAACTTAGGGTTTGCTCCCGGTAGGTACTTGGTGATTCATACTAAGAATCCCGAAAGTCCCAACAGTATACCAAAAATCAGTGTTCTCCTCGTACAAAACCAGTCCCGGGAGAAAACTGTAAACTGCATGATAAATATGTCTTGTCGCTTCTTTCTGCCCCATACATAAGCCAGTTAGGGAAGCGTTCGTAAGTTGTACGTATGTTAATTCTCTTCTCATAGGGTTTTATATTTTTTTATTTGAATTGTAGAATTCCCTTCAGGCAATGTATTACTAGCTTTATAAGCCTCTCGGCATTGTAGACCAACCTTTATTTTTGTTTTTATTATTTTTTATATTGTTACACAAGTGAATTTTTTGATTGACAGGACGGGACTGTGAAGACGAGTGCTGTAAAGGGCTCGAAACATAGGGTCATGGTGTTAATAAACGCGATTAATAACCCGTTCTAAAGTGTTTAATTTCAAACAACAACAATCGCGGAAACAGAAGACAATATGAAATGATTAACAACATAGCACTGAAATAACTTTAAAAAACCTCTCATTTCATTAGCCACCTGCGCATAAATAAGTACATACATAACGTGACAGTACCCGCCGAAGCCATACTACACTACCTAAGACTTAGAGAAATCACGACATCGTATCGTGCATTTTCTATGAAGTCTGCACTATGCTACGGATATATCTTAACGCCACCGAACCAAGTGTCAGTCTTATGTCAGTTTTTTTTAAATAGAATGGCTCTGTCCAGTGAGACAATTTCGCCAGTGTCTAGGTATATTGCCACACTGGTTACAATGTACGGTGAGTTAAAAATTTTGCTCTAAGAGCGACGTTGTACGGAGGGCATTGGTAAAGAAGTAGCATCTTTACAAAAGCCCTAACGAGGCCGCTTGATCACGGATCTACCGGGTAACGACAAAACGATGATAAATGATGACTCACACTAGAACGGGACGGGACGGGAAAGTCTGTCAATTTCTAAAGAAAGCGTCACGTGACAATATTAGGACATATGAGTAAAGGACAAATTATCATTTTATCAAACAGAATTAGGGAATGCACAAGTACTCGTAGGATAAAAAACTTTAGGGATTCCAATATAAGTAGATCCATGATATACTCATAATCCTCAGATTCAAGACAAAGCATAAAGTTCTGTTATTTATATTTTAGGGAAGGATGAAACCCCGACACGTTGCCTATAGCTACGTTAGGCGGCATGGATCGGTTTGGCTGGAAATGGTAGCTACACATAGGTCGATGACACACGTATTGTTGTGGTTTGCAAACATCGGTTACCTATACAGTTAATACATAGAATACACTCTCTACTCTCTATTTGTTAACTGTTTTTATTTTTCTCAACTGTGTTTGTGTACAATAAAGTGTTACTTACTTACTTGCTTACACTCGCTTACTTACTGGTACGTAACTATTTACTATACTTCTACTAGTTACCGATTCAGTAAATAGTTACACGTGTAACTCATTAAAAAACAATATTTATGGTCACTCCAAACGCTACTCGAACGCCCAATCGAATGTTTTCATAAATGGAACGCACTGAAATGCATTTAAATTTGAAATAAGAACCGATTTAAAAATAGAACGGCGAGCCATCATGCGTTTGCCGGCCAGTTTGATTGGAGCCCTCCAACCATGGATGAAGGAAAATGTGGAGGTTCACGAGAAAATGGTCGGGGACCTGTGTGGTTCCGGGTCGGCGCTTGCTTTCAGTCGGTTACTTTTCAAAGCAGGCGTGTCTGCACTAATTATGATTTTCGCAACATTTTGTATAGAAATAAGCTGCTAAAATGGCGAAGCTGCGTATCCTAAGCTTCTTCCAAATCCTATCTAAGACGTTGAGCTATGTCTAGAGTAGAACTGATATTAGGACACTGGACTAAACTAAAAAAAATATATGTATAGGAGTGTGCTTACCATGAGTTGTAGACTATACCTGTTATACCTTACCTACTTGCCTCTCTAATCTACTCTTGTCGATGTGACTTGGTTAAATAAAGTTAACCCAGACACATCGAGAGAGGATTTATTATACAATTTAATTAATGTTCCATGAACAAACGCCCGATGAAAGAGGGGACAAAAATCGCACGTTACCGGTTTTTTTTTTTAGATTTTTTGTTTCATTCATCTATTAAAAACATTATGAAACGGATGTTTTGGCCTATATGAAGCATCTTGAAACATTAAGATTATTATAATATATTTATCCGCGACGCATATTACTTTACAGTACACATGGTGCTACTTTAAAACAATTAAAACACTCCCGACGGTCGTGTTTTAATGTATCGCCACTCGTTGCAAATTTCCTCTTTTTCGCCCTAGTACCGTAATGTTCTATTACAGCGTAGTTTATAATCAATTAATCAATAAATAAGCGACCAAAGGGACTCCGTGACTTTAGTCGGTATTTACGACACTGGCTTACTGCCATGTACGAATGTATTCCTCTGAATTTCCTAAATTTGTATTTGCCAAATCTATAAACTCTGGAAGCATATTTGGCAAACAATTTGCAGTATACTTTTCGCTGCCGCCTAAACTTTTTATTCCGAGAATACCTAACGCTTACTCTCAGATAGTAACGTCAAATTACAATGGGATTTTGACATTAGTATCCAAGAGTAAGCGTTACTCTTGGTTAAAAAGTTTGGTCAAATCCAGCCTAAGTAGAGAAAAACAAATAAAAACCGGCCAAGAGCATGTCGGGCCATGCTCAGGGAAGGGTTCCGTAGTTTACTGTCCGTCACAATATGCGAAGTATCTTGGCAGCTCTAACGACTTATACGCTCTTTTAACCGAGAATATACGGAATATACGGATTAATATGGGAAGTACCCTAAAAATAAAAATAAAACACCACTTTGTCGGCATTATTGATATGTACTAACTATTTTCTAGTACTAACGGTCACTGAGCTAAGCCGCCGACAGACGGGCGGACAGACAGACATAACGGGTTCCTAGTAACTACGAAACCGAAAAATGGTACACAATTTTCCACACGATTCCATATAAAACGTACCTAGGTACTTTTCGAGCAAATGCATTGTTAATAAAAATGTTTTGTTTTGCACAATGCATGTAGAACATTGTATGAAACACGAGCGTAAAGATGATTCCCTATATTAACGACTGGAAGCAAAAAGCGACTGCGCATTTGAATTGTGAATCTTATCACAAATCAATTTACAATAATGAATTCATAAAACAATCGAGTCGCATTTAATTACGCATGTATTATTCGATAGTGCGATGGAGAACTGTAGATCATTATCGTAAGAGTACATTGTGTACGTAATTAAAGGCGGTAAACAAGAAATTACGAACGAGTGTGAATTTAAGCCCGAGTCGAAGACGCACACTCATCCCAGAGCAGCCGCCGCGGCCAGACGCATGATTTAAGATACAGATTATCTTTTGATATTAAGGCAAGTACACTCAATAGAGCCTGATACTATTTCTATATTGGACCGATAGAAATTAGAAAATGGTTTGAAAATGGAAGCTGCTTTCGTGAAAACGAACGTCTGCCCCAAATCTTGGGATTATGTTGCCAACCAGACCCCGTGCGCTTGGCCAATACAAGGAATCTGATGGATAATCCATTTGACAGTAAAGGACTACAGTATGGGGTTTTTCAAAAAAGGACTATTCAAGTTTTTGAAGGGTTGGCAACGCGCATGTAACACCCCTGGAGTTGCAGGCGTCCAGCTACGGTGGCCGCTTACCATCAGGCGGGCCGTGCTTGTCACCGTCGCAGTATAAAAAAGGAAAACATCGTGCGAAACTGGACTACCTAATCCCCAACAAGGCAGTTAACCTCTGGGTTAGAAGGTTAACAGTCGCTTTTGTAAAAATCCTACGCCTGTTGGCGTTAGCCTTGGGATTAGTTGTCAAAGCTTCAAGAAAGAAGACATACAGACAAATTTACACTAGAAACAAACAATACATTATACAATACAATACATTATTTTTTTGTATATAAGTATGTGTATGACTTCCCTTTTATTTTAAAATTTGTGTTATATGAATATGTACTCAGTTTTTGATTTACCTATACATTGCTCGGATTTTTTTTTAATACTACGACGGTGACAAACAAGCATACGGCCCGCCTGATGGTAAGCGGTCACCGTAGCCTATGGACGCCTGCAACTTCAGGGATTTCATGTGTATTGACTCTTCTACCCAAAGGTTGTCTGGAAGAGATCGCTTCTAAGCGATAAGACCGCCTGTTGTCTACCAGTGTTTATATTTTTGTGTTTAATTTATATTGTTTTTTCCTCGTTGCTGAACAATAAAGAGTATTTGTATTGTATTGTATTGTACATTTTTAGCATACATTTCGCTCGTCCCGCGCGGCAAGGCCGTATCAATAATTAACAATAAAAGTTGAACTTGCATCTATCCGTCTGTCTCGTTCAAGGCCGTGCATACTGTAGCGAGGGAGAGAGAGCGACGAGGTCATGCGGTAAACAATACGAGAAAAACAATATGATAATGGTAAGTCGATTAGCTTCCTGGTTAACAAGCCATCTAAGGTAGTTTTTTTATACTACGACGGTGAAAAACAAGCATACGGCCTGATGGTAAGCGGTCACCGTAGCCTATGGACGCCTGCAACTCCAGGGGTGTTACATGCGCGTTGATGACCCTTTAAAAAGGAGGATTCGCTGTGTTGACAGCTAAAAGGGCAAGCTTTGCTCCGTGGGTCCCCAGCTGTCAACATAGTGAATACTCTTGGAGCTCTGATGGCGTCCTTACTCACCAACAGAAACAACACTATGAGTAGGGTCTAGTGTTATTTAACTGCGGTTTTCTGTAAGGTGGAGGTACTTCCCCAGATGGGCTCTGCTCCAGGTTTGAGTGAGACGACATTCGTTGTGCTGTGCCCTACCACACTGCATTCGCTGTGCCCATACCTCTCTTAAAAAGTAGTCTGCAAGAAATGTGAAAACTATGTGATTACTTTTTTATATGTAACACATAAATATACATGCCTATCGACCACCAACTGAGCTACCGAGACACACCCGTTGGCCCCGAACTTCTCCACCATATCCCTGTCTTTTATGAAATAGGTCGCAAACGAGCAGACGAACCGCCTGATGGTAAGCGATTAACGCCGTCCATGGACACTCACAACACCAGAGGTGTCGCAAGTGCGTTGCCGGCCTTTAAGGTGGGAGTACGCTCTTTTCTTGAAGGTTTGAAGGTCGTATCGGTCCGGAAATACCGCTGGCGACAGTTCGTTCCACAGTTTAGCTGTGCGAGGCAGGAAGTAAGCAAGCCACGATCAAAAATTGGCATTGACGGGAAAACCTCTTTGGAGTGAAAAATATGCAAGTGTGAAAGAAAGTATTTTTCTTTTTAATTTTTGTTTTGGTTTTGTGATGTTTTAAATGTAGGTAATTTTAATATTTGATACCGTTATGTTTTAGTCCTTTTAAGTGTTATTTTTCGTGGCATCACCGAATGGGCCCCACGGAAGACCAGCGCTGGCTTCAAAACTAGCATTATGCTGAGTGCTGAGTTGGGTCCATTTCGTGATGCACACAACAATTCTGTTTTCCTGTTTTTGTTCTTTAATTATGTGTTGTCTGTATATATGTGTGATCGTCACGAATATATGATTCTTACTCTTATTCTTATGTTTACAGAGATGGAGATACTAATCCTCAATCCTTCGATTTTCATAGTATAGGCCCAGATTTAGTTGTTAGAGCGATGGTCATATATCCCAGAGTAGCGGGTTCGGGTCTGGGCCGAGGCCAGTTTCTCCTTTTCTTTCCAAGAAATTGGTGTACGCAGACGTTTCTTCTTAATAACAAATAATTTACATAAATATAAAACTGAGTCGCACATTTTCTTCACCCCAGGATTACACAATGGACAAAGGAAAAACATTTTATCTACATGAGCAATGAAGTTCGCTCGAGGGTCGGTGGAAAGTACCTATTGTAGCGAGCGCGAGCGTGCGTCATCTCAACGTGAAATAATAACAAGACATGTTATCTCTCCATCTTCACTTGTATAAGCTAACTTTATAAAACAGTAGAAAAACATTGAGCGCAATAATGTCTTGGCGATATGTGAGTTCTGCCGTGTCACGCCGATCACGTGCAACTTAAAAAAAACATAGTCTTGAGTAAAATCACATCGAGTTTTGCTTCATGCGTACAAGCTATGAATTACGTTATGCAACTTTGTGACAAGAAATATCAACATCCATATCCAATGTATCCTTTCATCCTCATAAACATCTGCATTTAATTTATACAAGGAAGTCACAAGCCAGTCTAACTTTAGATTCAACATTAGCCAACACAAATAAATTAATCAAAAGATAGGAGACATATATTTATGTACCAACAAATGCATTTGAATTTAGAAATAAAGCACCAACATTTTATACAATTTATTAATGCAGCAAAGAATTGGATTCAAACGACAGAGATTAGAAAAAGAAAAAACTAGCAAGAGCATTTAAATTTCGAAAGAAAAAAGCCCATAAACAGCTGTAATGGCTAATGGCTACACCAGCCAGTCTCAGCCAGCGTTTAGGCAAAGGCTTTTAAATAGAATTTATTATTGCAAGTTTCAACAAAGGAATGGATTCAAACAAAATGAGATTAGAAAAAAAACTAACTGTTTAAATTTCGAACGAAAAAAAGTAGTCCATAAACAGCTCTAATGGCTACACCAGCCAGTCAGCGTTTAGGCAACGGCCGCGCCGCTGGCTTTCTGCCAAGGATGTTCGGCCAACGACCAACCTTTTAATTAGTAGTGATGTCACTAAGTTTCGGGGAATATTCTTCTAATGGGAATACCTTGTTTTCTGAAGTAAATATACCGTAGATTTTCAGAATATCCCCTTGGAACTAACGTACAAAGTCGACCCAAGAATCGATTAGTTTTAGTAAACAGGATCAATTTCTAGATCAGAAACAAGAGTTGTGTAAGTGAAAAGAAACTACATAAATATGTATGTCACCCAGATCACAAAAACAAATTAAGAGACTTACTTTTAAAGTTAATTTCGAAAAAAAATCGGTGTATCCTACACCCTACCCTAGTAGGTATCGCCTTTCAGGTAGAAAATAACTTGTTGTCTCTTACAATTTCATTACATACATTGAATGCTAAAATATAGCTATTTGTGGTACCTTCTTACTGTACTTAGAAACAAATAAATTAGATTCGTGAGAATGAAACAAAATTCGTGAGCAAAACCTGTAGCATATTAAGCATATATTATTATCAAAAATATACCAATATGTATAATGTGTAACCATTTAAAACAAATAAAACAATATGATTAAAAATGTATTTCCACGTCGTTACGGCATCAAATCTTGTCTTGATTGGGATATATTAATGGGAATATACTATATGGGAAATATTTCGATTACTATAAAATTATAGAAAATCTCAACGCACATCACTAACCGCGGCGAACGGTGACACTTACACGCACTTCAGTTTCGCTCCCGTTTTAGAAGCAAATTCGTTTTATTGCGTCTAAATGTCAATCTAAAACTGTGTGGAATGACTTTTACTATTCTTGGCTATACACAATGTTACATAATGTCGGAGGATATTTTCATATAAATGCCTACGAAGGAGCAAATTTAAATTTAAGTTTTATAAATTGAAAAAGTCATACTCGTATGCTACAGAAAAAGTGACCCCCAGTGAGCAGGGCTGGTGAACGCGCTTTACCTTCTTTCAATTTGTAATTTATATAGAGTCGAACTCGCACACCGAGGGTTCCGCACAAAAGATGCTCCCCCCATTTACGACTTTAGATACTTGAAACACTGGAACTCTCAGTGTGCGGCAATTATAAGATTTTCGATTTTTTTTCCGTACTTGTGCTAGTAGCTCTTCTTTCTTGCCAAATTTCGTGATTCTAGGTGAACGGGAAGTACCCACTACCTCATCAAACACCAACGAAGCCATTCACTAATAATATGGTCGTATTATTGTAACATCCAAAACGAAAGATAAATAAGTACCTAACTTAATCTTGGAGATATCATTAAAAACATAAAACTTAGGTTATAACCATCGATATGGCAGTTTGTTTACATCGTTTGTAAGTTCTATTGCCTGCGATTTTAAATGTCAATAAAACTTTTAGTCTGCTATTTCAGACGCTCCAGTTTCTCAAGATTACCTAATCTGTGGTTAGCGGGTTGTAATCGTTTTGTAACAAGTTTCAAAACAATGAAAAAGTCGTCAAGCGTGAGCATTGATTGGTGGACGAGATTAGGCTTGCATTTTATATCTGTTTCACAAGTTTGTTAAGGTTAACGGTTTATTTAAAAAGAGATTGCTTCGCACGTGGTTGAGGCTTCTGGTAACCAGACCTCCTTCCCTCCCTCCCTCCCTCCCTCTCTGTCACACTTGTATATTCGAGCGATAAAGAGTTCCGTCAATGCAATGTGTTAATCCCTGACGCTTATTTCGGCTATCGATCTACGCGACTTTTCTATCCTCACCATTTAGATGGTTGGCAGTCCTTAACTGTGCGTTTCTCCCGAAACTACAAAGGACTACAGACACTACAGTATGTATGTATTCCTTTGTAGTAGCATGTAACACCCCTGGAGTTGCAGTTGTTCATAGGCTACGGTGACCGCTTACCATCAGGCGGGCCGTACGCTTGTTTGTCACCGTCGTAGTATAAAAAAAAACTTCCTACCTCGCACAGCTAAACTGTGGAATGAACTGTCGCCAGCGGTATTTCCGGACCGATACGACCTTCAAACCTTGAAGAAAAGAGCCCTTGCGACACCTTTGGTGTTGTGAGTGCCCATGGACGGCGTTAATCGCTTACCATCAGGCGATTCGTCTATTCGTTTGCCACCTATTTCATAAAAAAAGCACTAAGACGGCTGGCCACTGTTTTACACAAACTAGTATTGCTATCCAAGGGGGTAACAAGCCAGTCTTCTGGGGACACCCTTTATAGTTGTGAAGACCTGGGCCAAATGTTTTATTTATAGGTATTTTTTGTACAAAACTTTCTACAGAGTATTTTTAAGTTCCTTAAAATATTTTATATGCTATTTATAGGTAATTATGAGTTGATTCTACCGCGGAAATAGAAATACAGTATCTGAAAAGTGAAAACTGTCAAAATCTACTTGGTCCTTATTAATATAGGTAGCCTCAGCCATCTGACAGACAGACAGACGGGCAGCAATAGCTTAAGGTACACATGCTCATTACTAGCATGCTTCGTGCTTATTAGCATGCTAATAAGCATGTAATAGTTGGGAGTGGGGCCCCTCTCACTTCCCCGCTTGCTAATAAGCATGCTAGTAAAACCTTTAAGCCCCCGAATAATTGTGCTCTCTTCTAAAATCAGCGACAAAAGAAGTATTGTTCACAAAAATATATGATTCTGTGTTTCAAGTTATACGAACGTATGTTACACAAAACTAGGCATAGCTTAATATTGTCTTCTGTTACCGCAATTGTTATTTATTGAAATTAAACACAAACAAGGATTAACCCGTTCTAAACTTTAATTTCTAGGCATAGCTTGTTTTTTTTAGCCACTGTCTAATATTGCAGAGGCCCCAACCCTGATATTTAAAATTAATGTACATTTCATTAACGTTTTTAAAATCCACTTTAAATAATCGAACTGCGTATGATACCACCAGAATCTGCTAATAAGCATGTAATAGTTGGGAGTGGGGCCCCTCTCACTTCCCCGCTTGCTAATAAGCATGCTAGTAAAACCTTTAAGCCCCCGAATAATTGTGCTCTCTTCTAAAATCAGCGACAAAAGAAGTATTGTTCACAAAAATATATGATTCTGTGTTTCAAGTTATACGAACGTATGTTACACAAAACTAGGCATAGCTTAATATTGTCTTCTGTTACCGCAATTGTTATTTATTGAAATTAAACACAAACAAGGATTAACCCGTTCTAAACTTTAATTTCTAGGCATAGCTTGTTTTTTTTAGCCACCGTCTAATATTGCAGAGGCCCCAACCCTGATATTTAAAATTAATGTACATTTCATTAACGTTTTTAAAATCCACTTTAAATAATCGAACTGCGTATGATACCACCAGAATCTTTCATAAGCTTAGTTTATTAATTACATACATTTAAATATATCAGTTTTTATAACCCCGCTCCACAAACACAATTATTTATTCTATATCCTACTTGGATCTCTTTTAAATTGACCAAGCGCATAATTTATTCTATAAACTTAATCGCTACAGCTGACCGGTTCTCACAAACGTACATATAAGCAATCACTGAATAAATTATTAATTCTAAACACTGGTCCATGAGGAAAAAAACGTATCTTTTTTATCAAAGCGCTTTGTTTACTTCCGTAGAACGGAACGCAAAAAAAAACACGCACTTTCACTATGCTTTTACTATCTGCAATCAGTTTAATGAGACCGATACAGATGTAATGTAGCCTACAATACAGTGACGGCTGTTAAATTTATGGTCTACTCAAACTTGTCGGGTAATAGCGCTTATTACGAATGCTCTATTATTTAAAGCCAACCTAAAATCAACCATATTCCTATTGCTTAAAGGTGTAAAATTGTAGACCCGGAGTGTTTTTATTATGACAAATCCAGGCTGAATGCTGGCATGCTCAAGACGCTGTCGTCAGTTGCATTTATGAGGTAATGTGCAATTGTGCATGTAATTTTGTGATTTTTATTTCGTACCTCGAGGAAAAGTTCTGGTTCTTCATGTTCTTAATGTTATTATGTACTTTCCATGGTAGTTTCTACTATATTGACATAAACATGGAGATTATGGCAACATAACGCATATATTTACTAACCCGCGTCGTATTTTTAAACGCAAACGCGTCAAGTTGCGTTACCAGGGTTAATTGACCTTTAAACGATAGACAGAGATTTTCGTTTTGTAATTATATGCAGATAGTTGAGTGCTGTTGTAATACTCTGCACAGCTCTCTGAAATTATATGCTACTGTAATGATATTAAAATGATCGCTTAAAAAAATTATAGTCCATTTTCGAGTTTCATTCACGCGACAAGAAGTATGTATCAAATACTTCGATAAAAAGTCTATTATAAAAAAAACTCCATTTTTAAAGTAAGGAAGTCGTAGAACTACTTTTCTACTCCAGCACTTCTATCTGTCAATTAGATGACTGACAGCGATATTAAAAAGTATACATTATAACGTTGTCTATGATATTCAATAAGAACACTGCTTCTATGAATTTTTCTATAGTTTGACAAGCCATCGAGCGCAGTAACAGTAGGTTTTTTTTTTTTTTATGCTATAGGGGGCAAACGAGCAAACGAATCACCTGATGGTAAGCGATTAACGTCGTCCATGGACACCCGCAACACCAGAGGTGTCGCAAGTGCGTTGCCGGCCTTTAAGGTGGGAGTACGCTCTACTGAGAGCACGTACGCACGTAGAGAGCATATACTGTCTTTTTCTTACGCTAATTTTACCACCCCGAAAAAAAGGGATGGATATAGTTTTTTTTGTCCTACCTCAGGGTTGTCACTTGTCAGACTATATTAGCATTAGCACTGTTGATTTTGTTTTTAATTTCTATATTGGGCATACGACATCATTCACATTGCATTGTTTCGAGCTTTAGTTTTTTTCGCGATTCTAGCTGTCGTAGAAAAACTAGCGTATGCAACAGCTCATAATTGGTTGTTAAAACTCTCGGATCTATTATTCAACGGGTATTGTAACGGCGACCCTCAAGTTTCAAGAACCCTTATTATTTCACTGATGCATAAACTACTATTATGATTTATTTTAGTTTTATTTTACAACTACAACATCTAGCTATTGAAGGTTGTCTCATATATCAATTGCTGATATTAGGTCAGCCTCACTTGGCAACCTAACTGACCCACTTCAAAAATAACAGACAATATAAGGTTACACATTTATCGCGTGTGAATCCGCCTTTACTTGGCCAAGCAAGACACGTCAAAATTGTAAAATGTATCTCCTTCCTTAATTTCATTCGGTCGTTCACTCAGAGGTTACTGGCAGCGAATTTCTAATGATTTCATACTGACTTATAATCAGAGTGGAATAAATAGCACGAAGGCTAAACCAATTGGCTTGTCTTTAGATGGATCAACGTGTGGTTAGATTGGTTAGTGACGACTAGTTGGAGACAGAGATGAATGGCTACGCCTATTCGGGAGACGTGGAATAGTACATTACCTAACTAGTGCGGTAAAACAAAGAAAGGCCGAGATCGCAGATGTTTGCGACCCGAGCTGCAAGCGAGGGACGTAAATATGCGATCAAGGGCTTTGTTGATTACCTCACGTGTTAGGTACTCGTACATCATTTTATGCCTACACTTGGGCAGAAATCGGCTTTTTCCGTACGCGTAGCGTGGGGAAAAAGGCACTTTATGGCCAGGTGTGGCATAAAATTGTTTATGACGAAGGAAAACATCGCGAGGAAACATTGGAAAAATTCAAGTATCTATGTATAAGGTTTTTAATTAAGGTCCGACCTAGATCTCGGTCTCGGTTTCGGCCAAAATTTGAGCCGAGATCTCGGTCTCGGCTCTCGGCCTAAAAGGGCCGAGATACTCGGCCCTGGCCGAACATTCCGTCTTGATACTTTTTGCGATTTTGAGTACTCTCCAGTATTTTAAGCCAGTTAAAAAGTGTATCGTGTTATCGTAATGCAATTTATGACCTTTTTCACAAAATTTGGCTGTAAATTGTTTGAGTGTTGGCTATATTAAGCAATAGTTTAATTTTGATTATCATATTTTTTTATGGAAAATGTGTTTTTTCGTATATATTACAAAATCTCGGTCTCGGTCTCGGGCGAAAATTTAATTTAGTCTCGGTCTCAACTCTCAGCCGAAACAAAAAAGTAGTCTCGTCGAAAACGAAAGACGAAAAATGCGTGAGAGACGAATTTAATATCAGTATGACTCACGAAAGTTAAAATTATAAAATCATGGTAACCACACTGCTGTGCTGACTGTTAATGTAAAATTTCTATAATAAGCACTAAAGAGTACCTACATAATATACATATATATGTTTTGTAAGGTTTTATACCGGCGTAGCGGCTCGAACCGAATGATGCTTCGGATAGGTAATGATTCATTTTATGCTCTACTTATGCAATCCATACTACATCAATATGTATTTATGTATAGGTACATTAAATATTACATGTGATTTTGAATAAAGCAGATTTGCAAGTGTAAACGGAAATTTCCATTAGCGCACATAAAAATGTAAGTCGCACTTCACATATGTAAATCAGTTCACGGCGTACCTAATTCGACGTATTAAATGTGGAAATGATTATTTGTGACCCAGTTTACATAGATAAAACATTGGGTCTAGTGATACGATTGGAGATACGGCGATGTACGATATTGGAGAGGCCTATGTTCAGCAGTGGACGCTTACAGGCTTTAATGTTTGGAAATAAGCAAAATACTGGCTTTGCGTTGCTTTGTAAGGTAAATAGGTGACTGCAGTGGTGAGTAGTCAAAACAAAGCATTGTTTAGTTGTGTAAAGAAAATAAAATATTCTGTGTTGAAAAAGATGTTCTACGCTCTATCTGCGTAGATGGCGTAAAAATCCTTAAAGGATGACTCACATTAGAACGGGACGGGACGGGGCGGGACGGGAAAATCTGTCAGTTTCCATAGAAAGCGTCACGTGACATCCGAGGGCTCCGAGCTATCACGTGATTATTTCTATAGAAGTTTACAGATTGTCCCGTCCCTCCCCGTCCCATCCCGTGATAGTGTGAGTCATCCTTAAATATTACATTGTGGAGGACCACGATTGCGGAAATTATCACACAAAATGTCGGTTTGATCATTTCAGCGCTTTCATAATTTTACGGAGCGTACTAGAAAGATTGCTTAAAATTGCACGTGCAGCCTATGGGTGAATTTTACTCAGAGGGCAGTCAACGCCTTGCGCGTTCAATATAATAATATGCTTAGAGTGCTGTTGGGACTCCCTAGGTTCTGTAGCGCTTCTGGCATGTTCGCGGAGGCACAAGTTGACGGTTTCCATGCCATTATGCGGAAACGGGTCGCTTCCATTATGCGCCGCGTACGTGAGAGCTCCAATGGCATTCTAAGTTTGGTTGCTCAACGGCTGGATTGTCCAATCTTACGGCATTGGAATAATGTACATGTCCCCCAATAAGTAATTTTAAGGTATTTAATTTATTTTTTATTTATTTATTTATTTATTTTTGATTATAATTTACTTTAATTTATTGAGTACCGATATTAACTTTTTTTTTTTTTGCAATAATTTTATCTAAATTCATTAATTAATTCATTTGTTGTGTTTTATAATTTCATTCATGTTTTTGTTCTGTATTGTTCTGTGTTGTATTATGGGTTGATTTACCTGAAAATAAATGATTTATTTATTTATTTATTTATTTAAAATTTATTGTGCGCTTAGCAATCCTTCGAGCAGGGGTCGCCAAACTTATAAGAGAAAGAAAAAGATTATTAATTTATTATGATTTATATATTTATAGCAAAAAACATATAATAAGGGAGGACCCATACCTCTCTTATTAATTTACAGAGGATGCATATCGTTTAGTGTGGAGCAGCTCAAATCTGGAGCAGAACCCACCTTACAGAAAACCGCAGTTTAATTACACGAGACCCTACTCATAGTGTTCTGTTTCTGTTGGTGAGTAAGGTCGCCAGAGCTCCTAGAGGATTCACTGTGTTGACAGCTGGGGACCCACGGAGCAAAGCTTGCCCCTTTAGCTGTCAACACCGAATCCTCTTTTTTTTTAAAGGGTCGGCAACCCGCATGTAGCACCCCTGGAGTTGCAGGCGTCCATAGGCTACGGTGACCGCTTACCATCAGGCGGGCCGTATGCTTGTTTGTCACCGTCGTAGTATAAAAAAATATTAGATATTACAGAAGAAGAGAGCACCAATTGTACTCCGAAGGTTTATGAGTTTTGTGACCCTGCATTGCCTTAAGGCGCGAACCTTCTCCAAACGACCTTGACCTTACATTGGGCACGGCGTCTATGCTCGAGAAAATAACATATTAATTGTTTTCATCGTAACATATTATTTGAAAAAAAAACTACATTTATAAACCACTACATACCTGATGTTTCCTGTAATAGGAGCGATACATTTAATCGTAGGCAGTGCTCCTCAAAAGTAACACCTTTTGTTCAACGACTTTTAAAAATTATGTATTCTCTAAGTTTTCACTCGTTCATACAAACTAAATAGTATTTTCAATGTACGTTAACATTAGTCTAATTGACGTTTCTTGTCATATAACATTTAAAACTTTCGCGATTTGAACACATATTTAAACATAATTATTAAACGGGTCTAACGCGAATTACACAAATCTCTGTTTTGACATTTTGCTGGGACATCAGTTAGCCGCGACCATGACCAGTGAAACCTGTGTCGAAACGTCGGTAAATAAGGTAAATAAGTAAATTCGCGTTAGACCCGTTTAATAATTATGTTTAAATATGTCTCTTTCAAAAATGACAAAATTCGAAGTAGGTACATTGTGTCTTCTAACAAACTTAAAGTGTAATAAAAATCAAAACACACATTATTTTTAAAAAACGCCGAACAAATTTTGTTCAGTTTTGGGACCTACGATTCAATTTATTGCTCCTATTACAGGAAACACCGGGTATATTGCAAATGCATTAATATTAACTCGAAAATATAAAATAAACAAATAAATATATAAAATATTATCTTAATTTATTTATAAATAATTACATTACAATAAGTCCATAAATAACTACCTACAAACTATTGACTACCTTGATACATAAAAAACACACTTAAAGTATACTTCCAAAAACAAAATACCTTCCCACAAATTGCAAATAAGTATTTTTCAGAACATCCCGTTTAGCTGTATTATAAGATTATAAAACCCAGTGCGTTTACCACGAGTTTTAAATCTAAAGTCGCTAGCGTCACCGTCAACTCAATATCAGAGCATCTCGCTCGCACTTGCGGGTGGAAGCGGGATGCAACTGCAAATAACGTGTCGAAATCTATCCTTCGAAATCTAGAGCAACTCATGGTACAAACCATTTGTATTCGAAAGCGTGCATTTTATTTTCACAGTGATAAGCTTAAGGCGATGCGCTCTTTAACCGTGAAACAACCTTGCAGTTATCCCTTCCAACGGCAGTTAAGATCCCGAGGTTAACAATCACTAAATAGCTTTGACTTTTGCCTCACGGGAGCGGCTAGAAAGGTCGGCCACACCCACATTTCTATCAAAGGGGGTAACTTAATAGGACTTTCTAGGCATTTTACGATATTATGTGCGTAGAGAGAAATTTTAGTGATTTATTTAGGTGATTCCGTTTCTAGTGGGGTTGCAAATTTGAGGCTGGTAATATATTAAATTAAACTACGCTTTATAGAAAGGTCAAAAAACATCTCGTATGTTAAATTTTGCTTCGTTTCTTTTTGTACGAAATAATGGATCCAAGCGGAGCTTGGATAAAGTAATTTTCTTTAATAAAATAATAAAAACTATTCTACCTAAATCCGCCTACTCACACAGTAAGCTTAGCTCAACTCAATAAGGGATGACCGACACTAAAACGGGACGGGACGGGGCGGGACGGGACAATCTGTAAATTTCTATAGAAAACGTCACGTGACATCCGAGGGCTCCGAGATATCAAGTGATGACACATTATTTACATTTGCATCTCGCTCCCACCTGCAAGTGCCAGCAAGATGCACTGACAGTGCGTTGACGTAGACGCTAGCGACTATAGATTTCTACAGTAGAATTCAAACTATATATAGACCCTACTCATAGTGTTGTTTCTGTTGGTGAGTAAGGTCGCCAGAGCTCCAAGAGGATTCACTGTGTCGACAGCTGGGGACCCACGGAGCAAAGCTTGCCCCTTTAGCTGTCAACACAGCGAATCCTCCTTTTTTATAGGGTCGGCAACGCGCATGTAACACCCCAGCGTGCGTAGCCAAGATGCCAATCGCTCACGCTTAATAACGTATCGTAGCTACCTCTCTCTATTGGCATCTTGGCTACGCATCCTGGAGTTGCGGCGTCCGTAGGCTACGGTGACCGCTTACCATCAAGCGGGCCGTATGCTTGTTTGCCACCAAGACAAAAAAAACTTGTGAATATTTTTGCAGCGAAATAATGTCGTTAGATGTGAATGTGACTAATGAGCAAAAATGTATGTAAAATGTTTTTCAGTCCTCCGGCCGGTAAGCGCCACTTTACGCAAAACTAAATTGCCGCCTGCCGGCTCTGTCGGGCAGAAAAATAGTATACAAACCTCGGCCGTTAAATGGGAAAGCCTCGGATCACATGTTAGTCGACCTCGGCTTCGCCTCGGCCGACAATTACATGGGATTCGAGACGTTTCCCACTAAAACGGTCTTGGTATGTAATCTACTATTACTATCCACGTCATTTCCATGTTTACCTTATTTACTTGTCAACGATTGTTTATTAATTCAATTGCATTAACCATAAAGAAACATTCTCACCGTGCTTCTCAGTTCTCACGTGTTATGTGTTTATTCTTTAATGGAGAATAAATTACTAATGTCAATGAATCAAACAATGACGGCTAACCACGGGGCTGGTGGGGTTTTTGCAAGTTAGAACTCCTTAGTTTTTAAGCAAAAGCTACCACTTTGTCGGATGTCGATAATAAAGGTGCTAATGCAATAAATATTGACTGGAATTAGTGGAAATGAAACTTATCAACATATCTTGGATAACTCGGGTCAAGTTGTAGTCATTCAAGTAATTCAAGTCACTTCAATGCCAACCGGGAGTGGACGCTACAATGGGCTACTGCGATGGATGGAAGGTTTGATGAAGAAGATGAAGGGTTTGATCTGCCGAGGCGAACCTGGTGCAACCTTAACAGACAGACAACAGACTGCGCACTGGCCAAGGTCGTTGCGCCTTGTATATATATCGTTGCGGTTGGGTGGACTCACCTGCCTGTCATTGCGGTGTCGAGCTGCCGAGGAGCAGAGCATCCAACACATTTTACAAGAGTGCCCATCAACTCGTTACAGCGGTGCCCCCCGGAGGATTTGATCGAATTGAACGACGAAGCTCTCAAGTGGATTAATTCTTTGGAGTTTGATTTGTGATTTGTCTGTATCTGTTAGTGTATAATATGCCATACGATTAAATAAGTGAGTATCTTTTTATAGATATCAATATAATTAAACAAATACATGTGCTCATTGAACATTCTCGATTAATATAAAAAAGCTCGATGTCATATCATGATATCGAGCTTTCTTAGGTAAGAAAAGTATGTATAGCTTTATGGTGAAAAATAATTAGTTTTTCTACTCCAGTATTTCTATCTGGCAATTAGATGACTGACAGCGTGCAGCGATATTAAAAAAGCATACATTATAACGTTTCCTATGGTATTCCACAAGAACAGCTATGGATTTTCTTATAATATATTAGAATTGTTGTTTTTTTTCTTTTTTTCTCGACTTCGTCTCGTTTTGTACGGCAACCCTCAAGTTTTAAGAACCCTCATTATATCACTGTTGCATAAACGACTATTTTATCACAGTAAATCATCCTAATCAAATCCATGTGGTATTTTATTGGTAACAGACAAGCATCCACGAAAGCATCCGTCCACTCCACATCCACGTTATATTTATCCATCCTGTCGGGACATGTTTCCGATCGCTGCATATTTGTTTTGTTTCGACTTAGCCAGATTTGGACAAGCGTGGGCGGGTATATTTTTGCCACAAAAGGTACAAGTATTATTTAAGTTAATTTATTGTCCTTTGTTTAGAACGAGGGGTGGAGGGGTTACCACGATCGCCGGGGTTCAGTTTAGGTCCAAGAGGCTGACAACAGTGACAACAGCTAAATCATCGCACACTGTCTATTTGTATTTGAGTAAACGAGATCGCACTATCACCGGCCGACCTAGTTTTAGAAGGAAAAAAACACGATAACTATTAAAATAAACAAAACTGTGGACTATTTGTGAAATGTGACTCGTCTAAGTTTTAGATATGAGTATAATGGATTTGTGATTTTAATTGCAAACGCCTAAGTCAAATAAAGACAGAATCGTTTAATGATCAATCTAAGAGTAAGACCAATATTTGCAAGTATTTTCTATCGAGCCGATTTCGTTAAATTAAAAATGGGTTCCGTCTAGGATATTACATATTGCAGATCTGAGATGAAACTATTGAAACGCGAGTATTATGAAAGTAAAAATATTCACAACCACTCGTCGATAATGGCGGATCCACACAGCCTTTTGTTTTGTTAGGGGGGACTGCGTTACACACACCACTCGGGTGCATTTATGTACCAATTATAGACTGACAAAAGTCTAAATATCTGTGTTCTGCTGGTTTTGCAATGGAATTGAACTTGGTGTCCGTCCATATCGCCACTGTCGCCAGCGGTGTTTCCGGACCGATACGACCTTCAAACCTTCAAGAAAAGAGCGTACTCCCACCTTAAAGGCCGGCAACGCACTTGCGACACCTCTGGTGTTGCGGGTGTCCATGGACGACGTTAATCGCTTACCATCAGGTGATTCGTTTGCTCGTTTGCCCCCTATAGCATAAAAAAAAAAAATATAAAGAAAATAAGTAAATAAAAATACCTATCAAATGAGATAACTCTCAGCTCTGTTGGGCTTGGGGCCAATCTGCACATGGTCCTTTCAAGCTTTAGTAATAGGCCCTTGCCCCTTTTGCCCCTTGGCCCTTGGGTACGGAACTCTAAAAATTTTATAAAAACATGAATCAGGTCTTGACAGCCCTTTGAAAACTGATATATACATTCAAAAGGAGGATGAGGAAGCTCAAAAAAGAGCTCTTCCGTACCTACTGGTACACGAACCAGACGTTTCGCGATTTCTACGAAAAACTTACGTGCGCTGGGACCCCATGGACCAAAAGTATCGCACAACGTATCAGCATTGCGATACAACGAGGAAATGCCGCCAGCATCCTAGGTACAACGCCTCAAGGACCTATTTTAGATTTAAGGTAAGTAGAGGTAGCTAGGTAAGTTACACTTACTGTATATATTTTGAAAATAAATGTTTGACCCAAAAAAGGAGGATTCCAATCATAGAAAAAAGTACTAGATGTTGATAATAATAGTATAATCTGTAAGGTATGTTATTTACCGTTTGTAACATCTCTAAGTAAGAGAAAAGTTATCACTATCACAGTAAATATCTCACCGGTACCACATTTTACCGTGCGCCCCTCATCCATGACATAAAAATCGGAGGAGTCGCCACACTGTATTGACTGTATCTATACAGTCAATACAGTGTGGCGACTCCTAGGGATGTACTCTAGTACATCCCTACGCTGTGCCGGTACCTACCAATATTCCGCCAGGCCAGCCAATGACAGCTTCCAAGTTTGAAGTTCGACTGCACATTTTTTGCCTGACCCAGATCTAACCTAGATAGGCGACCTGCCATTTTTAGGCCAACCTTTTACTTTTATTTTATAGATTTTCTGCTTTTGGATAAATATTATTTTGAATGAAATTGACGTTTGTATAACAGGATTTAATAGTAGTTTGTGCAACAGTGATACAATAAGGATTCACAAAACGAGACTAAGTCGAGTTTTGTGACGGCGACCCGAGAGTTTTGAGAACCAATTATTAGCTGTTGCTTACACTATGTTTTTTACGACTGCTAAAATAGCAAAAAAACCAAAATTTAGAAAGTTGGCAGAATGTGGAAGTTGTCGTATAGAAAAAAAAACAGTGCATATTGTATAAAAATCCATAGGTGCAGTGTTCTTATGGAATACCATAGACAACAGTATATTTACTTTTTTAATATCGCTGTCAGTCATCTAATTGACAGATAGCAGTACTGGAGTAGAAAAAATGTTTTTCTCAAACATGCAATAAAATATTGATGTTAGGTTCCTTTTTTGTCTTGTGTTTACTTATAATTTCTCTAAAAAATAATTTTTTGATTCTGTTGTTGTTTATTTCATTGCATGTTTGAAAAAAGCACTATACAAGCCTCGGCGTGAATAAGGACCTGCAGGCCGAATAGGTATATACGGCAGAGCGAGCGAAGCGAGCGAGGCCGCATAGAAATATGAGGCCTCTGCAGTAATGTACTTATTCCTTTGCAGTTCCTGACTATGTTGAGCATATCAAAGTGGGTAATAACGCGATGTTACCGTAATAGTAATAATTCAGGCCAAAAGGAAACAGGAAATCTGTAACGAAGTAACACAACCTTACAGAGTTAATTTGGGCTTTCGATATTCTTTACTGTCTAGAGAAGTGTACTTAGTGATGTGCCGCGGTAATATTACCGTTACCAGTAAGATTCTGTTTGGTAATATTACCGGTATCTTTCCAATCTTACCAGTAAGATTCCCAAATGGCGGTAAGATACGAGACTGTAGTACGAGTTTGATTAGGAGAGTTGCTCCGTGGGTCCTCAGCTGTCAACGCCATGAAAAATATGTTGAAATGGGTTGCCAGATAAATCCTACCACTTTTACCATTTTTATAAGTAAAAAATAGATAACGGTTTGGTAGAAAAGTAAGTTTTTTCAAAACAGGCAAAGTTGTAGCCGGTTGGCAAAGTTGCAGCAGTTGACGGTACCTGATTGAAATGTGATTTTATTCGATTTATTAGTTTTAGAACCAAATGTATATCTATCTCATTTAAATGGGATTTTAGCAAAGACTGATTGACTGAGATGGCATACCTACTTGAATTGAATTATATTTTTGTAGTTAAATATTATTTTGTTATGTGCAAGCCGTAAAAAAACACACGAAGATTTGACTGTGATATGTTGTAACTTACCTGAATCTTTACAAATATTATTGTAATTGGTCTGTGGTCTTTGTTTTTTGTTGTTTTTTTTATTGTTGTAATGAAACTGATTTTAATGCCAATATTTTATTTTATTTTTGTTTTCACAAGACAAGAAGGAACACAACACTCATAATTAACAAACTGCAATATATATATAAAAATAAAACATTTAGTAACTTTTCTGGAACAAGTAAAAAGGTTTGTGCTGAATATACAAGGCGGTAATATTTCTAGTAGTATTGGTAAGATACCTAGAAACATTGGGTAAGTTACCGGTAAGATTGGTAATTTACTATTTGAAAACAACCCTGCACTTCTTTTCATTACGTAGGATGTTAATACTATCTATGTTTAGTATTAACTACGAAAAAACCTCGACTTTTCATTAAAATCTTGAATCTTACCGCATGTTTCCATTTTTTGGTAATATTACCAGTAGCATTACTGGGAAAATACTCGCTTTGGTAATATTACCGGTAGTTACCCATCACTAAGTGTACTCGATCAAAAACTCGATTTTTAACTCGGCGGTTAAAGAATGACTTACACTAAAGGCGGGACGGAACCAGGCCGGGCCGGTCTGTCAGTTTCTATATCAAACGTCATGTGACCTCCGACTCCTCCGAGGGCTCCGAGATTAATATAATAAATATAATAATATAATAAATATTGTGGGACAATCTTACACAAATCGACCTAGTCCCACGGTAAGCTCAATAAGGCTTGTGGTGTGGGTACTAGACGACGATATATATAATATATAGATACATATAAATACTTAAATACATAGAAAGCATCCATAACTCAGAAACAAATATTCGTGATAAACACACAAATAAATGCCCTGACCAGGATTCGAACCCGGGACCTCCTGCTTCGTAGGCAGGGTCACTACCAACTAGGCTAGGAGGCCGAGATTCTCTATGTCTGTCTGTGGCAATGTCATTGTTCCGTACCGAAAACCGAATGGAGTGCGTTATTTTTTCAGAAAAGCTTGTATATCGAAATCATTGATTTAAATGTATATCCCTAATTGCCAAAGATATAATTTTAGGTGACACGAAGGGGTAAGCGCGGTCAAATCCGATAAGTTGAGCAAACCGATTTTTGAAATTCGAACTAGGTATGTGCAATTTACGTAACATTATTATTTCAATGAAAAATGATCTCGACTTATCGGGTTTGACCGCTTACCCCTCGCTAGTTTCGTTGGCACCATTTTAAGAAGTTAAGATCCTTTAAGGCACCGCGTGGATCGTCGTTCCAGATCGTCCGTGTAGTGTAACCGGTGCCTAGTTTGTAATTTGAGAGCGCATAGTGTGCAAGCTACTTTTACGCTATGCAACTGTCGCTTGCAATTTCCCGTATTCAATGCAACGTTATTAGTTACGTAAGGAATAACGCGATATGTATCGTGTTTCCGTTTCCTTCCTCTACTTTAAAGAAGTCGGATTATTCTCATAACCTACGTAAAATATGGTACGGTTGCAGTCTTTAATTGGGTACGCATTTCGCAAACTTTTCTTCTGAATTTGAATACAGTTCGACATTACTGTCAACAATAGTGAGTCACAAAACAAAGTCTTGACTGTACTAGAACTGAAATCAGTTTTCATGATGCTTCAATGAAAGTAAGTACATTTCGTATATAAAATTAGGTTTTTATGTAAGTAACTACTTTTATTTTGTATTCTCTATTTAGGCAGTAGGCATCTACATAGAACGAGTAATTAAAAAATGTCGAAGGATTTTCCCAGGAGTTTCATAAATATGGTACAGTCAACTACAGAGATATGAATACAGCAAATCGCCAAAAATATGTAAACACGACCTTAATGATCGGTTAATAAAGTCCTGTATATATATTTTTGGCACTTTGGCTGTAGGTGCTACGCTTTTATTACACTAGAATAAGATATTTTAGGACATATTTTTGAGTAAGATGTGTCCACCCGTATTTGTATATTTGACTGTACCTAAAACTGTCACTAAAGCGATAAAAAAATCATCATCATCATCAAAATCATCTTTATGGATTGTTTTGAGGTGCAATAAAGAGTTATTGTATTGTATTGTATTGTAAAGCGAAAAGAAATCAAGAATTTTTAGATATTCTACAAGCATGAAACTCGACTTAGATAAGTTAGACCAAATGTCTAAATTGTATTCAACAAGAAGTCTCGACCTATCGAACTGACATTCACATTCAACAAACTGAAAATTTCTTCAGAAAAATCTTCTCTAAATTGCACACTAGAGAATCCTCTACACATCCTACACAAAACCAGGCGAAGGACTCACACACACACACGCGCGCATAAAAATCAATACGGAACGAATGAAAACATAAACAGCTGATCCCGAGCAACAAACGGTTTTGTAAATAAATGTCCACTTACCATGGCTGATCAGCTGTGTTATTATAGTTAGAGATAGCGGGATATCTGTAATACAAAATAGCAATATGTTACGAAAAACACTCAAGCAGTAGCGTTAGATATTATTCAGGGAAATGGCCCGTGTTATATTGCTGCGTTGTAATGCAACGAACAAAGGATTTAGTTTATGTCGTGTTACTCACCTCTGTGCTGTGCATTCTAGTACTTTCTTCTTTTCCCATCCTTCCTGTGTTTTGACCCATTCCTCACCAGGTGAACGCCAGTCTTTAGAAATAAAAGGCATATTTTTCGACACAAACACTAGTCCAAAGCGCGAGCGGATCCGCCGCCGCACAAGCAAACGTCTACAGCGCGAGACGCGATTTGACAAGCTCGTTCACGTTCAGTCAGTCGGACTCAGTCGTTAGTTGGTTGAAGCAAAGCGAGCAATGCATGCGCGCGAGCGAGACGAACTGTTTAGAGCGAGACGGCGACGCGCATGGCCTTTGTTTTGTTGTTACAACGTCATGAACAGCTGTTTGAAAAAATATTGCGCAAAACAGGATTTGTTATGTTTATGTTTGAAAACAGTACTTGTTTTGTTTATAGTTTCCAAGATATTAAGACTGTGTAACTAAATAAATACCGCTACAAAGTGAGCAGAGTTTTGTCTACTTTCTCCGAGTGTTCAAAAAAAAAGTACCGAAAAGTTCAACTATTTCAAGAGTAGATAAATTTGGATTAAAAATAAATTCAAACACAGAATATATATATACTATATACTAAAAACTTCTGTAATCTAATCTAATCAGCTACAGACATCCACTGCTGAACATAGGGCTCCCCCATACCTATAGCTCGCCACAAACTACGATCCTGTTTTGCAGACCGTATACATGGACTCACTGCTATCCTGACGACGTCATCCATCAATCTAGTTAGGGGCCGTCCCACGCTGCGCTTTCCCACACGTGGTAGCCACTCTAGCACTTTACTGCCCGAACGGTCATCCGTTCCCCGGGCTACATGGCCCGCACATGGATGGCCAGTATGGGCCAGGATGGGCAGTAAAGTCCTAGACTAAAAACTTATTTTCTAGTTATTCATAGATGAATGACATTACACTAACTAAAATGACAATTAATTAGCCATTCAGACAATTGTAAAATAATTATGTTTTTTTTTTTTTATGCTATAGGGGGCAAACGAGCAAACGAATCGCCTGATGGTAATTACGTTGAAATATATCAAAACAAAGTCATCCCAGAGTGAACCTACCAAAACTACCATTATTTTGTAAGCGGCAACATTTACTGAAAAACAAAATAAGGCTAGCCATTAAAAAAAAAAATAAGGCTAACCTTCACATGCAATATACACAGGTTAATAAGCAATGTGTACACTATCCTTATTAGTTGATTGTAAAATATTATTGTTTCCATTGCTGAAAATATTGCACGAACTTAATGCTAGTTATAGCATTTAAGATTTAATGGTAACAAGTTTTAATGTGTTTTTAAGTTGTCTCTAGCAAAACAAAAAGGTAACTAGTAACATTGTGACCAAATGTCAGTGTCATTTATAATATATCCAGTGTTTGTTTGAGGTTAGAACTTGCATTATATTTCGTAATGGGGGACTCCTTCAAGCCCAAAATCAACCAGGAAGCTAAAGACCCTCTTCTGAAGAAGGCCGAGCTGGATTACATGAAAATTATTGAGCAAAGGAACCGCGAGCGTGTCCAAAAGCTGCAAGCCATCGCTAAGAAGAATAGGATCACTGGTTTTGCTATAGGCGCCGGAGTGTTTAGCATTTACCTGTATTCCATATTCGCCGTGAAGCAGGAGACATTCCTTGACGACTTTAACGAGCCAGCGAAGATACAGCAATAATGGCCGCTGCTACAAAAGTGGCTCAATTAAGGTTGCCTCCACTTCCTAGTATAAAAGACGTAATTCGTTTGTACAAACTCCGCGCGCTTAAAGAGTTGTCGCAAAATTTTCTTATGGAGCCGCGTATGATAGATAAAATAGTGCGCGCCGCTGGTAATATTGAGAACCATGTTGTTTGTGAAGTGGGTCCCGGTCCTGGTGGTATCACCAGATCAATAATCCGCCAAGCACCTAAAAAGGTCATCCTAATTGAAAAAGATCCTCGTTTCATACCAACTTTGGAACTTGTCGCTGATGCATGCAAAAACAAAGTAGATATGGACATAATCACAGGAGATATTTTAAAAACTGATCTTGCACATTTCATACCAGAAGATGTTAAAGTTGGCTGGGATGACCCTCCGCCAGCTTTGAACCTTATTGGAAACCTGCCTTTCAGTGTTTCTACGATTCTGATGATTCGCTGGCTAGAAATGATCTCTAAACAAGAAGGTCCATGGGCATACGGTAGAGCAAGAATGACACTAACATTTCAAAAGGAAGTAGCGGAGAGGATGGCTGCTAGAATACTAGATAAACAAAGATGTAGATTGTCGGTCATGTGTCAGAATTGGTGTAAAGTAAAGTACATATTTGACATCCCTGGCTCTGCTTTCTTGCCAAAGCCTGACGTAGATGTAGGTGTTGTAACTCTGACTCCGTTGAAGCAACCGATCATAAGGTTGCCATTTAAATTAGTTGAGAAAGTTTTGCGCAACATTTTCTCCATGAGACAAAAGTATTCCATCAGAGGCGCTAAAACTTTGTTCCCGGAAGAGGTGCAGGATGAAATGGCTGAACGCATGTACAAACTAGCTGAAATAGACCCGGTAACCAGACCTTTCCAGATTGCGAACACTGAATTCGCTAGACTCTGTGAAGCTTACAATGAGATCATAAAGGAGTATCCCGAGTTTGAGAATTATGATCACAGGGCTCCTAAAAATAAGAATTTACAAGAGGTAGAAGAGGCAACCAATGTTAGTAGTTTGTAAATATTTAAGGATTATGTTTTAATAAAGTCAATTTTAGTTTGAGAATTTGTTTTATTTTCACAATGGGAGTAAAAAAATAAATTAAACATTAATATTATCAGATTCAGTTTGTGATTGTAATTTCCTTTTCTCTTCCAATTTTCTTATTTTCAAAACTTTCATGTGCTTGTTGGATTTTAAATGTATTCCATACTCCTTATCTCCGATAATTATTCTTCTACATACTTCACAGTAATTGTTAGAGAAGGGATTGATATCCTTTTTAGCTTCTTTAGTTTCTGACGTCAGAGGTTCATATTGACATGGAGTGCCATTGAGGTAACTTTCGATGATGTGTATTGCTTTCACTTGAGTATCCCATTCTGAAACGTTCGTTGTGTCCAGTTCATACATTGGTGGAACCTGAAAAATATAAAAACATTTATATTGTCTCACCTGCGACATCTACTTACTGATATAAATAACTGAATATACATTATTAGCGACATCTAGTTACATAATTAGAAGAACTATTCACTCTACTCGACACTAGATAGCGCCACGTAGACGTAGTGATGTATGTAGCGAACATCAGTCTATTTTGTACGTAATTTGGCTACTCCACGGTAGGTGGCGTCATAATAAAAACGTGAGAATATTTTAATAGCAAAGCATTCAATACAAATTACTATTTAGTTAACCCTTTAATATATAGTAAGACATCAAATTAAACTACATTCCTAGCTCAAGATGCCATGACTATAAAAAAAGATTGTAAAGCAAGCGACAATTTAAATACAGAAAAAAATAGTCGTTAAAGAATTGAAAATTATTCTTATTGGCAAATGTTAGTCGATTTTTTTTAAGTTTTAATATTTCTGATGTGCCTTACTAGGGTGTCATGGAACATGTATAATTGTTAATTGCATGTGAATTTTGATGTACCTATGCATGAATTTATTTATTCATATTCATACTGAAGACGGTTATTTGATAAGTACGTGTCTGTTAAGTTTTGCATTGTCGCAAACCTTATTCCTGCGATAAAAGTTTAACCAATGTGTTGTTGTTAATATGTAAATTCAAACTTATTATAAATATGAGAATATAAAACCGAATTACAATTAGCTTTCATGTTAATTTTTTTTTTGTGGTTTTATATAATTTTGATATTTGTTTTAATAAATTCCTTTTATATAATCGATTACATATCTATTGTTATCTGACATCATGATATGTGATATTTATATAGCAACCAATACATTAATCTAAGATGGTAATCGTTAGGAGAGTCGGTAATTAAAGGGTAACAAGTATTTGGATTTTTTGAAACTTATATGTAGTTACGTACGTAGGAGGCTTAGGTACATACTTATATTATATACATAGACAACTTTTATATCTCAGGAACAAATATTCGAGATAAACATACAATTAAATGTCCATATCAGGTTTTGAACCCGGGACTTTCAGATTTGTTACCAGGGTGACTACCACTACCAACTAAGCTGGGGAGACCGATATAGGTCATCAGTCAATTCAATCTTTACACAGTTCTAATAGGATTCCGTCCTAACTTTACGGAGGACATAGATACAAATAATCGTAGATAGGTATATATTTTAATTATATAATTAGAACAATTGTAAGGCATGAATTAAATAATTTAGTATTTATAATAAAGGTTTTGATTAAATCTATGTTATTTCTTGAACAATGTCCCCGATATTGAGCCGGTTGGATTGTTAAAATGCCACCAACCTCTTTATTAGGGTGCTTCAAGAACCGCCCCTTCACCATACTGTTCTGCCGCCTCGCGTACCGTCTCGTGCCAACCTCATGTTGCCAACGCTTTGCTGGAGCAGCTCAGGGCGACCCTGCCGCTCCTCGTCACTCAGCATAAGGTATACCACCTACCCCTCTATTGCTCCAAGAACCGTCCCTTCACTATGTTGTTCTGCCGCCTCGCGTACCGTCTCGTGATCTTCATGTTTCCAAAGGTCTGCAGCAACTCAAGGCGACCCAACTGTTCTTTGTCACAATAGGCGTGACATGTCTCGACTGCATCGGGCAGTCATCGTCGGACAGACAGAGTGGTGTTGTCACCTTCGCGGCTCGGGCATCAGCAACTCAGGGCGATCCTGCTATTCCTCGGTTAATTATACCACCTATCTCTCCATTAGGGTGGTCCAAGAACCGTCCCTTCACCATATTGTTCTGCCGCCGCGCGTACCGTCTCGTGCCCATCTCCATGTTCCCAACGGCGTGACATGTTTCGACTGCATCGGGCAGTCATCGTCGGACAGACAGAGTGGTGTTGTCACCTTCGCGGCTCGGGCATCAGCAACTCAGGGCGATCCTGCTATTCCTCGGTTAATTATACCACCTACCTCTCTATTAGGGTGCTCCAGGAACCGTCCCTTGACCATCTTGTTCTGCCGCCGCGCGTACCGTCTCGTGCCCATCTTCATGTTCCCAACGCTCTGCTGCAGCAAGTCTTGGCGAGCTTGTCGCTCATCGTCGCTCAGCATCAGGTACTCGTGGAACTCCTTGAAGCCCAGCGTTTGGAATATGCCGCGGGTGTAGTCTGGCGGTCTGCAAAAAACGTGCCAACTATATTTATGCCTCAACCTTTTAATAGCTATTACTAATTATTCTATGCCAATAACACTCGTTCTTGCGCATCGTTCGTTGATGTACCCCACTAATATTATAAGCGAAGAAATTTTACATCGTGTTTCAGAGTAGCGAAATATATTTATATAAATAATAACAAGTAGAAATAGCATTAAGGAAGTGTATATAATTTTTGTATTCGTATTTACTCAGGTAGGTATATGTTGACGGAAGGATCTGGTGAACGGGCTTATACAGAATCGTTGCATATTAATATACTTTAATCGGGTTACTCACGTCTATAAAGTCGAAAATAGCTCGACATGTTTCGGAACGGTCCGCGTCCCATAATCATGAGTGAGAAGCGCTTGCGGTGATTGCTCTGCGCACACACCAGTGTAATACTCGTGTGTAATACTCACTTGAGTTTTCTATTTTTAGAATGGTTGCAATAATAATATGACTTAATTAATAGTGTCTATAATTGGTAATTTCCTATCCTGACCATACCATAGCAGGACTCAGTCTGGGCATCTCACTATTTAATTCAACGGCCTCCTAGCCTAGTTGGTTCTGTTGGTAGTGACCCGGCTTACCAAGCAGGAGGTCACAGGTTCGAATGCCGGTCAGGGCATTTATTTGTGTGTGAGTTCCTTCGACGTTATCTATGTATTTAAGTTTATAATATTTATATGTATCTAACTATTATAAGTACTAGATTGTCCCGTAATATTTATTTATTTTATTTAAAAGGTACTGTTTCTAATTTTCTATAAACCTACTACCACTTCAGCGCTGTACCTACCTGTTTTTAATAGAAGTCGTTAAAAATCAGTATAGTTTGGTGGTACCAGTAATAGACAAGGCAATAGTAATTTTCATTCACTATGTACAGTTGCATCTCGCTTCCATCCGCAAGTGGCTATAGAATTATAGTATATTTCACACTCGTGGCAAGCACACTAAAACTAATGCACGCACCACGCACACTTGTCAACAGCCTAGATGTAAAAAAAGAGACTACTGATACTAGCCGGGAACCAGAGAGGCCGTATGAGAGCGCGTAGAATCTCTAGAAGTGGCCTTTTTTATATTTATGAACTTTGCGTTGTTAATTTTAAGTACTAAGGTACTTACTTTCTTGAAATTAAACACTTAAGAATGGATTAATCGCGTTTATTAACACCATGACCCTACATTTCGAGCCCTAAAGTGTTTCATTTCAATGAATAACAATCGCAGTAACAGAAGTTCCCAAGCCTATATGCATCACTTCGACCATTACTGGGGCCTTACCGTCTTAAGAGGGCGTCCTGCCCTCACAAAGCCGACTGTGTTTTCTAATAAACCGTTTCATTTCCCTATACCTATGCTCAGTTGTAAGGCAGCGACTCAGTTTAGGTTCTAAGGCGCGTTGCCAAGCCTTAAAAAAGGAGGATCGCTGTGTTGACAGCTATTTGCTCCGTGGGTCCCCAGCTGTCAACACAGTGAATCCTCTTGGAGCTCTGTCGACCTTACTCACCTACAGAAACACAACACTATGAGTAGGGTCTAGTGTTATTAAACTGCGGTTTTCTGTAAGGAGGTACTTCCCCAGATGGGCTCTGCTCCAGATTTGAGCGCGACGATATTCGTTGTGCTGTGCCCTACCACACTAAACGATATGCACCCGCTGTGCCCATACGTGTACCTCTCTTACATTTATATTTGGTGGTCCATTTACAAATTTTGGTGCTAAAACGGAATTGTCACTTCCAGTATGCTATTAACAGACGATGTAACCCCAACCGCGGCTACTGGGGACCGCGGACGCACCAGTTTTGATACTCGATCGCGCGACACGTTATCAATTACGCGCGTCAACAAAGATGTAGTGTAAAATTTGTAAATGGGAGTTCAGAGCTTTCTTTTGAGAAATTTGACGTTGAAAGTTTAGGTTTGTGTTGAAAGTTTAACGTGCGGGTGAGCAGTGGTGTCTATGTCAACAAATGCATTCAAAGGCCTAATATTGGCAGTTCAACGCCACTCCTAACTCTTGCAGATCTAAAATAGTTAAATTATCCATAATAATTATAACTTGCGATAATGCTATAAGTTGATAAACAGACATGTTGCTCGGGTAACGTGGCAGTGATTGCTGTTAAACTGTTTAAATTAAAATAAATACTGTAAATAAAAAACTTTAATTCAGACAAAAGTCCATATTGCTCGCACCATACAAAACAATACAACACACAATGTTATAAAAATAGTAATATATATTTATTTATTTAACTTCAGTGATCAACCGTTTCTGCCAATAGAACACCGCGCGAAAATTCAAAAGTTGTATGGGCAAGGGCTGACCGCCCAATAGAAGTTTTAAATTTCGCGCGGTTAAACTCTAGTAAAGAACTAAGTTTTTTTAAGAAGTTACGTTTTCAATCACTTGTTACCAATTAATAATTATAAAACACTAAAAAACTTACACGTGTCCTACTAACTTGCGTAACACAAAAAAAACGGTCCGTCAACCCTTTGCGGGAGCTAATTTCTCGTCAATTTTAGTTTTAAAATAGTCGGCTCATTAGGACCAGAGACAATGCGTGAAACCTGAGACCATAGAGTGCGCAGATGACACTAGAGCGGCCGTTGCCCGGTGGCCATGTTGTTTTTTTTTTGTTGTATTGTTTTAACCGAGTTGTGATGGGAGGGTAATTGTTAGTGCTTCTAGGTATTAAAATAGATATGTAATTTGTGTTATGTAAGCTCTTCCAAACATGTAACGCGTAGTGACTAAAATACGTAAGTGTAATCCGATATTTTAATTATAATGGCATTGTTTACCATTTAAAAAAGAGTTACTATTATAATTGAGAAAAATTATTTCATTGATGACTAGAATAAGAATAAGAATAAGAACATTTTTATTGTATAACTGTGTACATATAAAGTTGCAATATTTAATGTCAGTCTCAACAGTTACCTGCTACAGGCGTACAATTTCAGTAGAAGCTACCTTACTTAATTCTACATCTATCCTAAACTTAAATAAAACATACATATTTATGATGGCTTTCAAAAAAATCGTTAACACTGTAGAACTCTTTATTGACCAGCCAGTTTTTGAGTTTACGTTTAAATATAATTCCCTCGAGCGCTTTCAAGTCCATTGGAAGATGGTTATAAATGCGGATTGCCATAATATAGGTACTTTTTTTGTAAATAGAGTTTTTTACTCTCGGGAGGTATACATCATATTTATATTGATCTCGTATATTATTTTTTAAAGATGATCTAGTCACAAAGTATGTAGCTTGGCTTTTTATAAGTAAACATATCTCTAGAATGTAAATGCCAGTTAATGTTAAGAGACGTTTTTCTCTAAAACTGTAGTAGTGTAGTGTAGTGTAAATATCCATCAAATTTATGGCACATTTCTTCGACTTGAAAAAAAATATCTTCTGTTACCGCGATTGCTATTCATTGAAATTAAACACTTAAGAACGAATAAAACGAATTAATCGCGTTTATTAACACCATGACCCTACGTTTCGACCCCTTTACAGCACTCGTTTTCACAGGGTCAAGATGATGACTGAGACAATCCGAATTCTCCCCGTTAATCAACAAAGTTACTTGTGCAAACTTACTACTAACGCGATGAATCCGTTCTAAAGTGTTAAATCTCATTGAAAAAAAATCAAGAACGCGCGAGGTAAGCAATTTATAAGTGGTTGTCAGGTATGAACACATATGTATATATATATACCCCTGCTGAAGTATACGCATAGACATAGCATGTGGTATGGAAATGGTATGGCAAGAAAGTAACTCACTTTCCATCCTTGAGCCTCTGCTTATTGTGCCGCTCGTGGAAGTCGAGTAACTCCTGGACGAGCCCCTGTTCCAACATGGCGTCCACGCGCTTGTCCAAACGCTCGTCGAGCAAGTTCTGAAACAAGGAACAAAGGAATATACAAAATTAACTGTCTAATGAGTAACTAAATAATGAAAGCAGAAGTTACATAGAACCAGCGATCGGGGAAATGGTCGCAAAATTTCAGTAAAACTTCAAAGCTAATACTTTCATGACTGTAGGTAAGTGTAAGTACTCTATAATTGCCACTATAGCAAGTTTTGTTAAAGTTTTGCACCGATTCGGAAGTAGGTAACTAATATAACAGAACCCCAACGATTTGGCCCAAACTATTCGTGCAAATCAAAATTATAGAGAAGAAAGAGAGAGACTAAAATGAGTCCAAATTTTCAAGCGTAAAACATTTTTACAAATGTCTTTTAGAAAACTTTTTTCTACCAAATTCCAGTTTATATCCTGCTGTGTTTTAGTTTATAATAAATAAATATTGCGGGACAATCTTACACAAATCGACCCAGTCCCACGGTAAGCTCAATAAGGCTTGTGATGTGGGTACTAGGCGACGATATATATAATAGATAGTTACATATGAATACTTAAATACATAGAAAGCATTCATAACTCAGGAACAAATATTATTATATCAGGAGGCCTTTTATATTCAAAGGGGTGTCGACACGTTGTTATATCGCTATCGACGTTACTATTTAAATCAGGTATCATTCGTTCAATAAATCACTTCATTCATGATTGATAGTCCATTCACTACCGAGTGCTGGATCATTATTAGCGGCCCCTTATGCAACAAAGATGCTTCTTATGGAGACTAGAAGTAGTTAGTTAATCACGCCTAACAAGCTACTTCTAGTACTATTATTATACATTGTAATTAAACACTTTAGAACGGATTAATCGCGTTTAATAACACCTGCATGACCCTATGTTTCGAGCCCTTTACAGCACTCGTTTTCACAGGTTAAGATGATGACTGAGAGAATGCGAATTCTTCCCGTCAATCAAAAAAGTTACTTGTACAAACTACCTACATACAAAAATATAAAAAATAATTTAAAAAAAACAAAAACAAAGGTTGCTCTAAAAACAATAAATTGGCTTTAGATCTACCTAATTTGGACTAGATAGGTACATCAGTAAACACATTAATACAAATAATAAATATGTAACATACATACACGTAGTTTCGCATCAAAAAATGTATCAGAATCAGAAGTATCAGAATGCTTCTCTTCAGAAGTCAATATTTTGGCGCGAAAGTCACCCGCCATATTCAAAAACCTTTTTTTTTTTAGCCGCGTGACCCAGCATCCTGGTTATTGGCCGGCCAGTCTCCCACGAGTCTGCGAGTCTCGACAGGTTACCAACATCGTTCGTAGACCTCGGTAAAAAGTGTTGCCAGTGACGAAATCAAATTACCGTGTGTGCGTTGTAACTATGCCAGATTTAAGGCGTGGACATTGTCATTGACGCAAGGAAATGATGAACACGATAAAAGCGTTTATTTTTATATTTATATGACTGAAATTGGTATTTTTTATCCTTTACTAAAAATAAAGAAATTGTTTGCTATCTTTTGTACACCACACCGTTTTTGGAAACAAATTAGAAAATGTACTCGTTTTCCATAACAAAAGTATAAATAATGATCGGTTAAATAACTGCTATAAAAAAATGCAAAGCCCGTAATTATGTTTTTTGAGCTAAATTGTTTATTTTGTTATTACATAACATTTATTTAGCAATTTACGTCTAACATACGACAAGCAAGACAGCTTAATAAAGATTCATTATGACAAAAACGCTAGAATTGTTTGCAAACTTGAAAATGAACCGTTTAATGACTCCAATGTCATGGCCGCTGAAAAAAAAAACTGGCGTATTCCTTACGGTTAGGTAATCAAAACGCGGACGGTTCCACGAACCACTCGAATAGCAGTGACGGGCAAAATGTAATCGATTAAGAATGTCGAAAAAGAAATATAATAAATTATTCGCGAATGTTGAATTAGGCTATCTAATAAGTATAATCATTTTATCGGGTACTGCGATTAATAAGGAGCGTTTTTGACCCAGCGGTATGACTTGAGACTTTCAATTCGAAGGTCTCGTGTTCAAATCTTGCCGGCTCGTGTAGGTAAGGCCTAGTTTACCCTCTGGGTTGGAACGTCAGATGGCATTCGCTTTCGTAAAACTAGTGCCTACGTTAAATCTTGGGATTAGTTGCCAAAGCGGACCCAGGCTCCCTGAGCCCTAGAATAAGCCGGTAAAACGGGAAATTAAATTAAGTATAATAACGGATTATATACTTACATCCTGACCTTTTTCTTTTTCATAATTCGTCAAAAAGGAGTTTAGTCAATAAATAATTATTATGTTAACATGGTTAACCGAAGATAGACGGTTAGGTAACTAGTTCGCGAATAATTGAGTAACGAATAATTTTATTGCACATTCGAAAAAGTATTTGAATAAAGAGTTAATTAAACTCCGCCCATCCCTATCGGATACCTGAAGCGATGTGATACCTGACTCAGTGCGATTGACCGTTCACAATTCATTTTTTACTTTTTTTCGCGTAGGCAGTCTTTTTGCGCGCGGCTGCCTGTACTTTTGGCGCGAACGCGTGATGTCAGCTGTATGTGTTTTTCTTTCTTTTTTTCTAAACAAGCCGTCTATAAAAGCTGCCAGTTCTTCTATCAATGATTGTTAATGGTTTCTTAGTCCAGTCAAATAAGTGTAGAGTCAGTCTATGCTAAGTTTCCTAGTTTTTGATAACACAGACTGTCTTCTTATTCTTTTAAATAATGGCTTCTGTCCGAGAATAGACAATTTTGTCAGTGACACGTATCATCAATATTTGAGTGTATTATATAAATAGAATATTTTATCTTAGTATATTATATATTTAGCGGTCACCGTAGCCTATCGACGCCTGCAACTCCAGGGGTGTTACACGCGCGTTGCCGACCCTTTAAAAACAAAGGCCTTTAAAAACCTTAAAAAAATGTATTTGGTAGGTATATAAAAAATATACAGTAAGTATCCTATTTTGAAATCATAGAACAAAGTTGGAAATGGTCACTTTTCAATAAAAACAACCCAACTGCAAAGTAATACGCCACAAGAATATTCTGGGGAATTATAGACCAGACCAAACTCCTCTTCGCCTGAGCTACTCAAAAAAAAAGCTTTCATAAAAAACTAGATCAATATGAAATGAGCATACGCGAGACCTCCTTATTGGACACAATGAGTTCTCGCCGGTGTTCCATGATCCATCGACTGTTCAATCCATACTTAGATCGAATCGCAATTGGCAACACAACTTACTGTTTTTTTTATTATTGGATTCTGTTTAAATGATGTTATACATAGTTTTACCAGTTGTTTTAGTTTTACTTAATATGTAATAGAGGAAATTGCCTGTTCATATATAATATATATTTTAAAAATTTATAACAACTTTTTATTTTACCACTTTGTTGGCGTGACCGATATACATATTCGTACAAAATTACAGCTTTATAGTACTTACAGTCTCTGAGATTAGCCGCGGACGGACGGACAGACAAACAGAGTTTGCTAAACTATAAGGGTTCCTAGTTAACTACGGAACCCTAAAAAGGGAGGCATATAGAGTTTTTTTTTATCTACCGTTAGACTTGGTACTTATATCAGACTACATTTACTAACAGGCGTTAAGAACTTAACCTAGAGATAACCTTTATAAATCTTCCATTTCGTAGGAACGCTACTTTCCAATCTTTCCATGGACATTATTACTCTTGTTTACTAGGAAAACAAGAGGATCGATAATACTGAGTTGAAACGCACTATTATGAAGAAACCTTGAACTTATTAATTAGCCTAACTCGGGTCATTCCTATTTCTAAATAAATACCTAAATCGCATTATTTATGTTCTTCAAGGTTTATCGAACCGCGTCTCCGTCAAAACTGCGGTTAAAAAACGCTTTTACTTTTTCGCGGAAATCCCATCAACGACCACACTATAAAAACAACGGCTTACTTTGACATAGGCGTATGTTATTCACCATAAAATTACAAAAATATACCTTATTCTTATAGTGACAGAGTTGAAATTTCATTGCCATTAACACATAGATAGAAGTTTCAGGAAGTATGACGCGCGTTGCGTCTCGCAGGCACGTCTACGAAATCATTTCTTCCATAACGTTTATAAACGTTCGTTATCTCTAAAGACTTACGCCGTTTCGCTTCTGACCGGCTGATATTAAGCGTCAAGGGCGGACAAGACGCGCTCGCGGAACGAAAAGGTCGTAAACGCCAACGAGGTTTAGTACTTTTTCGTCTTTTTGTAAATTTCGGGTGGACAGCTGGCTTGAATATGATATTAACGCGTCGAACCCGAAACTACGATATTATACTAGTTTTACGACCGCGTCCGAGGCCAGCCGGACAAAGACGCGTTACTACGCGAGTTAAAAAAAAATGGGAAGCGCGCGTCGGACGGCGGCTCGAGTGGTTCTGTGCTTCCGCGATGAATATTTGCGATGTTAATTTTTACGTCTTATTTTTTACCACTTTGCTTTGTAAGCTGTTTACATCGTATTTGGGTAACATGAAATATAAATAAATAAATTTAAACGAAACTAAGCAAAGCTTGTACGTACAGTCAAGTGTAAAAATATGGTGGTGCACATCTTACTCAAAAATATGTCCCATTATGCCGGTGTAATAAGAGCGTAGTACCATATTTATGAGTCGATTATGTCGAACCATATTTTTGCACTTGACTGTACTTATATAGATAGAATGCCTTACCAGGATTCGAGCCCGGGACCTCCAGCTTCGTAGGCAGTCACTACCAACTAGGCTATGACCGTAAATGCAAATAACATTTGGACATAGATATGTTTGGAAATTCCTGAAAGTTAATTTAGTTTAAGTTTTATTTGTTTATTTTTGGATTTGATGGTTGCAGTGCTTTGGTTTTTACTGTAATGTTGTAAACTGTTTTTATTTTCATAAATAAATAAATCTGTGTCAGGAAACCCAGCTCTTCCGTATGTGTCACATACGATAGCTGTTTCCGAAATAATCTATTTACATTTTATGAGGAACAGAATAAACACCGTGCTTTTTTTAATTGTTTTTAACTTCGGCATATAGCTAAGTACGCTTAAGGGAAAACAATGGCATAGTTAATTTTATTATTCAAACTGTTCTGCAGTTTGGCAGAATTCTTATAACTGTTTCTATTTATTGTGTATTTTAGAAAATAAATTGAAAAAAATAATCGTAATTTTTTATTTTTATAATTTTTTGTACCAAATAATACCATATTGCACCACACGCTTATGTAAAATGGGCATTACAATTAACTTTACTAAGTGACAACTAGGTATATATATGCCACATCAATGTCATGTCGCCTTAGCAGATGAAGTTTAATTTGTGATTATATTAAATATGGAGCTACTTAGAATACCAGTGAATACTTAATTTAAGCTAAGAAATGTACCCTTAAAATTAAAGCAGTAAAAAAAGGACCGTGTATACAATTATACTTATGTATATTTTTATTGGTATTAAAGATTGCATAAGTGTTATTTTTATCGTCATACTTCTTTGAAATAATGACGTTTCCTATTACTTTCACAGTCTGCTTTCAAAATCAATGCAAACGTAGCTTAGACGGATTCTGCAACTGTGTTGATTTGATACCTTTTTTTTTAAGGGGGGAAAATACGTTACGCATACCACCGACTCCACCGAGGCGCGGGGACGGGCCACGGTGGTTATGTGGGACTCCCGGGCTAATGTAGCCCAGTTTACCCACTAAAAACCCCCGTCTGCCGTGAGCGCTATATGGCGAGGCAAACGGGAACTCATACGGACTCTACCGCAACTGGTGATTTGATACCTAGGTTACAGTGACTGATAACTCCAAATGCCAATAGTCGGGATTAAATACCATACCAGTTATTTCACATCCTAACATCTTCAAATGCAATCTTGGTCGATACTCATTACATACAAGTAAATGAAACTTACAAGAGAACCCTGAAACCATCAAACATTCAGACTATACAATCAAAACACTAGAGGCATATTCAAATTTTAAAATTCCTATCTTAATCGTTTTGATATCAGTCGATCTCGCTCGTAAGTCTCGTAAGTCGTAACACCATAAATAAAGCGAGGTGCAAAAATTAAGCTCTGATTTTGAAATTCAAAGTTCGAATAGGCTTAATTTTAAATATGGAACTCGAACGTTCGATTTGTATTCCATCAGACGACCCGAATCTATCTTCTATATCTCCGTTCTATTTTCAAATTAGACATTAAATAAATTATATTTTCAAATTAAAAGTTTTGTTTCTTTTTAGTCGTTGCGTTTCGTTAAAAAAGTCATCAGTAAGAATGTGACATGACATGCTCGCTTTATTTTTTATTATTTATTAAGCAAAGCTTTGCATCTCTTTGTTTTTCAGTGAAGAAAGAAATGCAGCACAAATACTTTGGAAATTAAAGCCAGTGGATTTTTAAACAAAATTTAAGTAAGTAGTTATTAATAATCGGCCACTAATTTCATGCCACGGGGTTTCTATATATATCGTTGTCTGAGTTGGTACCCGTAACACAAGCCTTATTGAGCTTAATACAGCGGGACTTAATCAATTTGTGTAAGGATGTCCTATAATATTTATTTATTAACGAATTTTTTTTGTATGCTCGTTCTAATAAGCTCCATAAAAAATATCCATTTTATTTTTTTCCTATTTTTTCCTAATATGTACAGTCAAGTGTAAAAATATGGTGGTGCACATCTTACTCAAAAATATGTCCCATAGCACCTTATGCCGGGTGTAATAAGAGCGTAGTACCATATTTATGAGTCGATTATGTCGAACCATATTTTTGCACTTGACTGTACTTACACGATAGGTAAGCTATCTACTAAGACTGGTTAAGACTAGAGCACGAGTGCGCAGATCATTTTGCTCAGTATGTGCAGTTTTCCTAAGTTAATTCTGCTGCCGTATCGTAAAACCTAGCAGGATACAATAAAAATATTACGTAGTAAACAAGTATTTTGCACACTGACTCATAGCAAACTCATCTCTTGCGTCATTATTTTGTATGCACTTAACACCTTTGGGTCAATGCACCTTTGAGGAAATTTGTGTCTGATGCGATTGGCGAAAAATAAACTTAGTATGCAGCGCAAGTAGCAAGTGCGGTTGTAGTTGTATTTTTAAGGAAAATACAAACATTAATGGGAAAATTACAAATTACTGCTTACCGAAAGTAAAATCTTGATCTACCTACTGAAGAAAATGCCAAAATGATTTTGCTTGTGTTTTTCATAATTTTGGAGTTTGTTTTGTACATTTTATAAACGTATTTAGTACACTTAAGCCAATTAAGGTCAGCTTTGGCAAATGCAACTATGTAATTGGAATTTCACTTAATCTAATGGGTTTTAATAGGTAGTAGTTTATGCAACAGTGATATAATAAGAACCTATTATGAGCTGTTGCATACGCTAGTTTTTCATCTCGAAATGTGGCAGAATGTGGAAAATGTCGTCGAAAAAAAACAACAGTGCTCATATATTATATGAAAATCCATAGGAGTAGTGTTCTTATAGAATACCATAGACAACGTTATAATGTACTTATACTTTTTTAATATGTCTAATTGACAGATGGAAGTGCTGGAGTAGAAAAAAAAACTAGTTAATTGTAGCGTAGAGCATAAGCCGGCCGTATATATGCGGGCAATCGTCGGATAATCGGTGCTAGTCCTGGACACGGCGCACATAGTCCGACGGTTCCTCGCTCTGAGGTCCTGCCCATATCGGTAGCCTAGGCCCTATACCGTTGCCTACAGTAAGTTTCCTCATAATGCATTCGGGTTTATGATCATCCCGAAAAACAGTGGCCAGATATTTCTCACGATTTCAAGCCAGCTCAGTCCTAACATGGCCTCATTAAGAGGCCACAGTGGTCACATTGTGATCATTCAGACGTCTACAAAATCAAAAATCAAAATCAAAATATTTATTTTTCAAGTAGGCATGTGCACTTTTGAACGTTGAATGAAAAATAAATAAAGCTACATCAGCTCTAACCCTACACCAGAGACCCAAGAAGATTTAACACTTTGGACCGGCCAGAAACTCGGCGGGACACATCTTTTCAAAACATTACAGCTTATATCTAACATGCATTAATTTGAAAAGAATACAGTTCAGTCCAATTATAAATTATTACTTAGAGCAATTTATTGATGCTGTACACACAGATATCCGAATTAAAAATAATAATTTCACAATAGGATCGTCATCTTAAAAGTAAAAGTTGTATAATAACAAATAATTGTCTAGAAGTTCCTAGAATGAAATCTAAATGTCATAAAAATAATAATATAATAATGAAGACTAAAATTAAAATTACAGTTAATAATCACTATTATTAAAAAAAAAAATCATTAATCCCACATCTCAATATCGATAACAACTAGGTACCTGATATTTATATACATGAAACTTCAATATAATTCCTTCAAACTGGTAAACGTGAAAGCATGATTTTTAACAAAAGCCTCGATACTTCAATTTTATAACATAGGTCCTTTTTTAAATATTTTTGGTCGGAACGTCGAAACCTTTGAATTCACAAACATGATTCATAGTTAAATAGTTGATTAATAACTAGTTCTTAAATCTGGTAGAAGCTTTTATCTACAAAAGTATCTGTAAACCGAAATTATCTGCTTATGCGGTTGTTTTTGACGCGCCCGCCTACTATCGCCTTTTCATTTTTCGCGTGTCCTTGCAATTACATCTATCCCGCTCTCTTTTAATCGCATTTGTGCACTCTTAATTCCAAGGTCAAGTTCGTTCGAAACGCCCAATCGGTTGCGTCATAACAATTGAGTATGCGAGGCAGGCGGTCAATACACTAGGCTAGATGGGAAGCTAGGTTTTGGCTAGATCTGAGTCAGCCGTGGGCGGATACGACTGAGGATGTGGTAACACTGAGTTATGTTTCCCTTTAACCTTGGGAGTGATTAGGATTTCATTGGGTAGGTTTACTTTAAAGGTGCACTTTTTATAGTAGTTTATGCAACATGTCGAGCTATTTTTGACTTTATAGACGTGAGTAACCCGATATAATCATAATTGGTTCTTAAAACTCTCGGGTATATTATTAACGGCGACCCTCAACTCAAGTTTTAAGAAACCTTATTATATCACTGTTGCATAATAGTTTATGTAACTGGATATATTGAAAGGCATTAAAATTCGAGTGTGGGTTTATCATTATTTGTATTAAAAATAAAGTTTTTTTATTATTTATTAATTCCTGTATAAATTAGTATGCGTTTGAAATATAAAAATATCTGACCGCACCCGTTAGTTAATGCGCGTTGCAACCCTGACAGCTTATACCACCTGTAGGCGGATGATTTTGTGACAACGTAAGACGCGGAGTGACACCCCTGTCTAAACCTCGTAATAGTAGGTACCAAACACTTTCCCCATCGCCATGACTGTTGTCTGACTAACTCCATTGCGAAAGGAGGCGCCATGTTTAGTCAGTGAATGGTGGTATCACTACTATCAATCCACTCCCACGATACATCGGTTTTCATAAAATATATAAGTAAGTATATAGGACATTTAACAGACGGGCACTCTATACTATATGATATCTTTTAAAAATGTAAATAAAATAAAAATGACTCGTTTTTAGGGTACCGTACCTCAAAAGGAAAAAAAACGGAACCCTTATATTGATATATGAATGAATGAATTCATTTATAAACTGCCCATACAATTTCGAACGTGATAGTACATAAGAGCGTGTCCCATATTTTTAAATATTTTATTTTATTTTATATTTTTTTCTTCACACCGGATAAAATATTGCTGGTGACTGTACCCGCGCATAACAACATGTACAAAACATTGGTACGTAGAACATAAAACGGAATACTTAATTTCTTCGCCAATTTGTCTCTACATAGTGTGTGGTTGTATCAATCAGTGTACGTATTGTACGTGCGTGTCGTTAGGGGGCGTCCATTATATACGTCACGTTTTTGGAAATTTATCCCTCCCATCCTATCTCGCTGTCGAGAAAGACGACTATGTGCTTATTATGAGTTTTATTTTAAGTAGTCGGAGGCGTTAGAGACTGAGAGTTTCTAAAGTATGTCCGTGTCGCTCCTACCACTACTCTGGCGAGAGCTCCTTTTGCGATTGTCATCTTGACTGCGCACGCCGGTGAGATTTTGAGAGATTTTCTTTAACTCAAGTGAGATATTAAAAATGTGAGTTTTATTGAGGATACTACATACGTAGGTGGGAATTTTCAAAAATAGGGCACCATTTTCTTTTTTTTTGAAAATATAGGAAGTTTTGGGTTTTTAATAACCAGAATCACGAGCACTATTGATTTAAACAAAGAAAAAGAGTGTCCCGTTTTTTTTGGTCAGATTTGTAACGCATTTTTTCATACATTTCGTATGGGCCGTTACAAAACTGACCATTTTTTTTTGTATGGAAAATCGAGGACCAATTTCGTTGAAAAAGGTGCACTTTTTTCTGAAAATGCCCAGGTACGAGTATGTGCGGGTTTCAGCGGAAGGTTCATTGCTAAACGAATCTTCATGACATTAACGCTTTATCGACCACCGACAAAGTGGTACCTATTACTAAACCCGCACAAACGTATGTAGTTTTCTATGACCTGGTATAGAGCAATAGACAAATTTACATTTTTAACTCACGGACTGCGGTGTACAGGAGGCAGGTTATTTTGTTTCCTACATATCTAAATTTAAAATTGTTTTATGTTTATTAACCACAAATTTAACTGCTTGGTTATTTTATTTATACTACGACGGTGACAAGCAAGCATACGCCCCGCCTGATCGTAAGCGGTCACCGTAGCCTATGGACGCCTGCAACACCAGGGGTGTTACATGCGCATTGCCGACCCTTTAAAAAAAAGGAGGATTCGTTCTTTGTTTTTAAAGTTTGATCTTTTTTAATAACAGTTATTAATCTTTGTTTGTAATGGTTTTAGGATAGGTTTTCGCGCATCGGCAATAATTCTTGCTGTGCATACTTATTTTGGACAATATTTTATATAAAACTTACCACTTTATATATATTTCAATGTACTGAATGTAATCTGTCTATTTCTATGTATATAATGTTTAATGTATGTATAATTTGTTAAGTAGCTAGTTTAAGGAAAGTTTTTAAGTAATATAAAAAAAAAAGTATTTTTATGTCGATATACGACAGGATACTGTACAACACTGTACGACCATCTGTACAATTAATATTTTTAAGTATTCTAGCAAATAAAAATCTTTATCTTATCTTATCTAGTATGCCTAATATATATATATATATTTTTTACACAAATTGTCTCTCGTAAACAATGTGTGGCCCCAAACGACGGAATGTGATTAATTCCCCACCTCACGTTACTATCTGCACTCGTATCTCGTCACGACGGTAGTGATGCAATTATGCACTAATGCATGTGATTTGTTCAGCTATTTGTGCAGCCTTGGGCTATTTATACGTGAACTTTAGCTATACCGACAGGTTTTATAACCGTCATCGTCATATCAATTTAGGTGTTTATCGCCCACTGTTGAGCATAGGCCTTCTTGTACGGTCCAGAGATATATCCTTAGAGTACAACAGGCATCCAACATGGAAGGGAGACATCATAGCGTCATCTTAGCGACATTTTTTTCTGTCAGCTTTTGCAGCGGGAATCGTGCACACAGATGCACTTCTTACACATTACATACAAAAAGCAATCTACACACGGTGCCCGTGAGCATTGCGAGAGATTTTAACAGCGTATCCCTGCGGCTAAAAGAAACAAAAAATGTCATATGATTCTTGGTCATTTTGACAAAAACAAAAAAACAAAAAAAAACCTTTTTCTTTTTTTATATGCTTTGATACATGGTGACTAAATTTAGAAAAGGCCACTTAAAATACAAAAACATGTTTTTTTTTGTAGAGCCGAGTTTTGCAAATACATCACAGTGTCAATTTGAAGTCTGTCAAATATCGTATCTAGACTACGAGTAGACCGCATAGTAGCATTATCACATTCCAAAACGCGTTATTTACCGAGTGGCGGTAAAATTATGTTTAAATAAAAATTGCAATTATCTCAGAAACCAGCCCTAATCCAATGCACTTAATATGAAATTTTTTGTTTCTTTTAGCCTCAGGGATACGCTGTTAAAATCTCTCGCAATGCTCACGGGCACCGTGTATAATGATGACACTAACACATACTCGTAGAAAATGATACAACTACACTAACAAATCTTGCACACTTCGATCTATTTTAGTGTACGGACTAGTGACAACACAGACCCATATGCCCATTTGGGCTTGCACTTCGACAGAAGGGAAACGCTGCGTATGCCAACTCCCCTCTCTGTGTTGCTTGAAGTGAAAAATAACCAACAATTTGGCAGTTCCTTGACCTCAAAAGTCAAGCTGAACTCCTGAAATTATGCAAGCTCGGCTTGCACGTCTTTAGAACGTTATGAAGGTATTAAAACGATACCCACCTTGCTGGAAATTCATTCCTAGAAATATACGATTTTACGCTAACATGGTCATTTGCATTATAACTAATTTTACTCCGTGAACATGACGCTTGCAACAGTGTCGAAATATCGGGTGCTCATAGTCAAGCATGAGGGCATCGAGTTCTCTCAGTAAACATAACGTATACAAATGAATAATATGCAATAATAGAAATAGAGCGGCGGCGTTCTTAATTTGTATCTTGCAATGCAGCTCGTGAATATGCAGTTATCAATGCATGTGATGCACGACCGTTTCCTAATGCACACGAGAGTTGCATGTGGAGCCTACAGTATGGGGTATAGCCGCATACATTTTTCATTAGATGCAAAGTTCGTAGAAAAAATGACGGTAGTTTATAGATAAAATGACATAGTATTGTCTTCTGTTACCGCGATTGTTATTCATTGAAATTAAGCACGGATTAATCGCCTTTATTAACACCAGCACTCGTTTTCACAGGGCTAAGATGATGGCTGTAAAGGGCTCGAAACGTAGGGTCATGGTGTTAATAAACGCGATTAATCCGTTCTAAAGTGTTCAATTTAGATAAAATGACAATTACATTTAATGAAGGAAAAAGACCGATTGGGAAAATTGCATTTTCTAATAAACCATTCCAATTCTCCAAGTTTCTAATTCCCCATCTTTTGGCCTATATAGTATGGTTTTATATCACCTACTTATTTTTAGCTTTATCAAAAAAGCAAAGAGAAACATTTGATAAAGCAAAAAGTAAGTAGACCAAAGACCAAAAGTTGGGCAATTAGTAAGCCTACAACGATCATTTGGTAGATTATTGATAAGTGCAATGGTCTATTTAAACACAATACCCCAATGAGGGCACTACTGGACGCCCTGAAGGCCTAGTATAAAAGTTGTACGACATTAACTCCTCGACCGCGTTAGCGTATCGAGGGGTCAAAATATGAAAGTTGCCGGATGGTTTAAATAAACGGCAAACATAATTTGAACTCCCGATACGCTAACGCGGTCGAGGAGTTAATGTCGTACAATTTTTATACTAGGCCTTCTGTGCCGTTTTAAGAAAACACCAATGCCAATCAACACAATAGTAGTTTTTCTACTCCAGCACTTCTATCTGTCTATTAGATGACTGACAGCGATATTAAAAAAGTGTACATTATAACGTTGTCTATGGTATTCCATAAGAACACTGCTCCTATGAACTTTCATACAATATATGAGCACTGTTGTTTTTTTTTTAATTTCTATAATGGGCACAACATCTTCCCTATTCTGCCACGTTTCTTGATTTTGCTTTTTATGCTATTTTAGCTGTCGTAGAAAAACTAGCGTATGCAACAACTCATAATTGGTTCTTAAAACTCTCGGGTCTATTATATAACTTTTGCATAAACTACTATTATAGCGTCACTATGTCATAGTCCCACAGTGGCCTATGGTTCCAATTGGTTGACTGTACCTAATTCCTAATATCACACCACCTCTCGCTTCAATCCTGGTCATGGTTATGTCATTCGGGTCGCTCGTGTGTCGATCCCTGCTACCCACATGACTAACCCACAGCTCACAGACCACTGGCAATAGACGGAGCATGTGACCACGGCGCTCCTCGCTTCTCTCGTGGTCGTGTGATTTGAGTTCGCTCGTGTCGTGTGTGTCGATCTACCCACTATACTCGAGATAGATATGAGGACCATACAAGACAACGGATTTATATCGGGATCCCTAAAGTTTTTTATCCTATTTTTGCTTTTTCTAATACTGTTTGACATAATGATCATTTGTCTTAATATTGTTTTCCGTAACATAGTTTTAACCTTCTTTTCGTGAGATCACGGTTCTAACCTAACCTTACCGACCTTTCTAACAGCGATTGGTTATAAGTAAAGTCGTTTTTGGCCAATAATTCGATTATGACAAATAATCGTTAGGACAATTGATCGTTAGGGATTATGATCATTAGGACAAAACAGTCAGGGCAAGTGATTTTAGGACAAACGATATCAGGGATGTCGAATGAGACCCAAAACAACGCGTGTTCACGTCACTCATAATTACACACATTAACGTAACGAAACTGCTTACTATAGTTGCGACTATACATCATATGAACTCTGATGATGTCTTAAGGAAATCACCGCAGAAGTTGACGCCACCCCTCTTTTCATCAAATAATTCTAGCCCTATCTAGTTCAGTCCAAATCCTTGTAACTCGCGATCAAAGAATCGTTTACAAGTGTAAAAACGCCCGTAGCCCGTCTGGCGGCTTACATTCGATAACGATGCTTACTTTTCCCCTACGCATATCTTGACTGTCCTTATTATACGCTTGTTGATACCATTCATCCAAAAAATCAGATACAAGTGAGCAATGTCATCATCGGGTTGTATTTCAAAAGAAAGTTAAATACACGAAAATATTTGCGGAGTCTGCCAGAGATAGTCTATGGACTAACCACATATTCCCACGTATAAATATAGGCTAGGAAATACTATGTTTATTGATGACTTTGTAACAACATACATACATACATATGCATGCGACAGTACTCGAGTACAATATATATGTATTAGGTATATAATATTTTAATACCACGGCGGTGGCAAACAAACATACCACCCGCCTGATGGAAAGCGGTCACCGTAGTCTATGGACGCCTGCAACTCCAGGGAGGTCACATGCGCGTTGCCGACACATTAAAATCTTGTACACTCCTTTTTTGGAGAACCCCATACTGTAATCTTGCGGGAAAATCTCGGCAGTTCATTCCACAGTCGGAGCGTCCGCGGGAGGAAATTCCTCTGAAACCGCACAGTGCGCGACCATTTTGGTTGCAAGGTGTGTGGATGAGCGCCCTGTCGATGGCGAGCGGTGCGATGGTGAAAAGTGGACGTTGGCATCATGTCAAACAATTCTTCAGAACACAACCCGTTGTATAGGCGATAGAACACACATAAGGAGGCAAAGTCTCTCCTTAGACGAGTTCAATACCGACTGTGAGTTTGGGATCGTCGACAATTCACAATAAACTATAACAAAACAATGAGTTCGAAGTGAAATACATAGAATACCTATCTAAATTCTATGGGACAATGGACAACCATAACTAATTCCACACCAAACGTAATAAGCCTTATCCTTATAGGTACTAAGCGACAACATAGCTCACATCATAGGTGTTCTATTTAATATAACAGATAACTATTTTTATACTACGACGATGAGAAACAAGCATACGGCCCGCACGCTATGGGTATCATGTACTGACTAAGAGTAAAATGTAAGACCTTTATGACCTAATGAACATGATAACAATGGATTAAATGAATATGAATATGAATATGATGGAAAGCGGTCACCGTAGCCTATGGACGCCTGCACCTCGAGGGACACATGCGCATTGCCGACCCTTAAAAAAAAAAGGATTCGCTGTGTTGACAGCTAAAGGGACAAGCTTTGCTCCGTGGGTCCCCAGCTGTCAACACAGTGAATCCTCTTGGAGCTCTGGCGACCTTACTCACCAACAGAAACACAACACTATGACACTATGAGTAGGGTCTAGTCTAGTGTTATTAAACTGCGGTTTTCTGTAAGGTGCCCCACATGTCCTACTGAAAATACTTAGAATACACAATAACATAAGCCGGCCATATACGTTCTAGCATATCCGCCGGACCTCCCAATGAATGTATGGTAAATTTGTCCGGCGGATGTTCGGACATATCCGCTACGGAGATCCGACGGATTGCCCGGACGTATATGAGCGGCTTTTTGGATGTCCCACCAAAATCTACTATAAGACGTACCAGCTTAATTAGCAAGTAACATATGGCATGGCTATAGGTTTAAAAATAAATTCCCTGTAGGAAATTAATCAAACTAAATCACAAACTTATTACCGCCTAAAATTAACCTATAGCCGAAACCCGTACAACTCTCAAAGAAATCAAACAAAATTTAACTCGTAAACAATTGTTTTCTCCCAAAACAAACTTCCACAAAGTTAATTTTACAATGGCACCATTGAACAGTTTTATTAAGGTAAAGGTTTCTTTGGCAACCCCTCGATGATAAACAAACTCACCCCAACGGCTAAGGAAACCCGCACGTAATGAAATTTAAAAAAATAAAAACCAATCAAAAGGAAGCTCTATGAAAAAATAAATATTTCCGTTAAAGTATTGGTTGTTGGTACAGCGTAGAAGGTTAATGTAATACAAATATCAAATTGAAATATACAGTGAAACCTCGATAACACGAACCTCAAGGGAAACGATTAAAAGTTCGAGTTACGAGTTACAGAGGTTTTTATCGATATTAAAATTGAAAATTGAAATTGAATCGACTCTGGGATACATTACCTGAGCTACCGAGCACTCCGTGAGCCCCATATTTTCAGGATTCGAACTCGGAATCTCCTGCTTCGTAGACAGGGTCACTCACTACCAACTAGGCTAGGGGGCCGTAAAATAATTAAGTAATTAAGGCTGCGTTTTACCAAATTTTTATTCCGAGAATAACGCTTACTCTCACATAGTAACGTCAATTACTATGGGATTTTGACATTAGTATCCGTAAGTGTTACTCTTGGTTAAAAAGTTTGGTAAAATCCAGCCTAAATCAAGCAGCGCGCAACGACGTAAAAAGGAACCCGTAAAATAATAACAAATAACTTTTGTTCTCCCATTGCGCGCCCTTGAAGGGCATTGTTTGGCTTAAAAAGTTGAGTAACGGCCACAGACATATACATACATACCTGGGCTGGGATTTTAATTAAAGTTATCTCCCCCACTTTTTTTACTAACATAGATATTTTTTATGTTATTTCTACTTACAATCGCAAGCTTCTTCTGTCCTGAATTTTTTTTTATTTATAACGTGTCACTCACGTAATTTAGTCGATTTTCGCTCGACATGTTTCGATCTTTACGAAGGACGTCATCAGGAGCGACCCGCGAAAGATGCAAGCAGGGTGAGTGCACGACTTATGTAAGTGACCCGTTTGAAATATTATTTAATATTTTCGATTTTTTAATACTTTGCTTTTAATGTTTTAGGATCGGAGAGTCAAATCTATTTGCAATATTAATATACTTATATCGCAATTATATTTGCAATATCTCTTATTCATTAATACGACGTCTTTACTCTTACATATCTGGCTCGGCATCTTTCTCTCAAAGTAAACAAACTCCATAATGGGTATGTAAATGGGGGTGTCCTTTAATTCGAGGTACTTTACAAGGTTAGGGGGTAGGGGGAGGGTTGCTGGAGAGTAGTGGTTTCGGGTCAATGTCATGGTATGTGTTCACATAGACCTGTTGGACATACATCCAGTCACAGACTACGTATTATCACAGCGTAGGGATGTATTCCATACAGTGTGGTAACTCAGCCGATTTTGACAACCCTTAGCGTCGAGCGCGATTACCGAGCCGGGCCGCTGGCTGTGTAGGTTGTATGAAGTTAACCCACTGTAAGAATACATCCCTACGCTGTGGTATTACCCACAGTAGGGGATGCAACCCGGGTTTATTATAGGTACTAACTAGAAAACCGGCTAAGTGCGCGTCGAACTCACGCGCGATTATTCGGTACTGCTTTTCGGCTTATGTGGCAGAAAGAAGCAACAAGAAAACTACCCCATTGCCGTCCCCATCCCCATCCGTTTTCAATATTTCCAAAAATTTTTTTTTAATACTACGACGGTGACAAACAAGCATACGGCCCGCCTGATGGTAAGCGGTCACCGTAGCCTATGGACGCCTGCAACACCAGGGGTTTTACATGCGCGTTGCCGACAGCTAAACGGGCCAAGGGCTTTGCTCCGTGGGTCCTCAGCTGTAAACACAGCGAATCCTCTTGGAGCTCTGGCGACCTTACTCACCCACCAACAGAAACACGACACTAAGAATTTAGAAGAAGAAGGGTCTTGTGTTATTCAACTGCGGTTTTCTGTAAGGGTGGGTACTTCCCCAGATGGGCTCTGCTCCAGATTTGAGCGAGACGACATTCGTTGTGCTGTGCGCTACCACACTAAACGATATGCATCCGCTGTGCCCATACCTCTCTTGAATCCGTTTAATCCGTACTAAAGTGTTTATTTTCAATGAACAACAATCACAGAAACAGATATAGGTAGGTATAGGATAGAGGTAGGTAGATATAGGTCTCTTTTTATAGGTAAATCGGGGCTTAGAACATATCACTCGACTGTAACTAATTTTCTTTTTGCAAAGTCAAACAAACTAAACCGAAACGATTATAAAGACGGTATCAGTTTTGAATTAGTTCCTCGAAACCAGTATTTGCCTTATCTACGCATATTACCTTAAAAGTATGTGTAATTGATACCATTACGTGTATCTACATATGGGTACTATAATTATGTAGATACCGCCGGTTCAGTTAGATAAGGTCGTATAAAGAATTGTACTTTTTTACTATGGGGTGTAAAGAATATTCACATTTTAACGGTCTACGAAGCAGGAGGTCCCGGGTCCGAATCCTGGTCAGGGCATTTATTTGTGTGTTTATCACTAATATTTGTTCCTGAGTTATGGATGTTTTCTATGTATGGAAGTATTATACGTATCTGTCTATTATATGACATTATTAAGAGAGGTATGGACACAGCGGATGCATATCGTTTAGTGTGGTAGAGCACAGCACAACGAATGACATCTCGCTCAAACCTGGAGCAGAGCCCATCTGGGGAAGTACCTCCACCTTACAGAAAACCGCAGTTTAATAACACTAGACCCTACTCATAGCGTTGTGTTTCTGTTGGTGAGTAAGGTCGCCAGAGCTCCAAGAGGATTCACTGTGTTGGACCCACGGAGCAAAGCTTGCCCCTTTAGCTGTCAACACAGCGAATCCTCCTTTTTTTTAAAGGGTCGGCAACACGCATGTAACACCCCTGGAGTTGCAGACGTTTATAGGCTAAGGTGACCGCTTACCATCAGGCGGGCCGTATGCTTGTTTGTCACCGTCGTAATATAAAAAATATATCGTCATCTAGTACCCACAACACAAGCCTTATTGAGCTTACCGTGGGACTAGGTGTGTAAAATTGTACTACAAATATTTATTTCATCATCATCATCATCATTTCAGCCGAAAGACGTCCACTGCTGGACATAGGCCTCCCCCAAAGATTTCCACAATGACCGGTCCTGCGCCACCCGCATCCAGCGGACTCCTGCGACCTTCACCAGGTCATCAGTCCACCTTGCGGGGGGCCTACCCACGCTGCGCCTTCCGGTACGCGGTCGCCACTCGAGAACCTTTCCGCCCCAACGGCCATCGGTTCTAATATTTATTTATTTATATTTAATAACATAATTAGGAGTGTTGCCGTTTGTACTGTGGTCGTAAACAAATTAACGGTATATTAATAGCGAAACCTATTCGAAACAATTCGAAAAATGCGTTTAAAACGATAAAGGTTAAGAAGGAAGTGACCTTCCATAATACTTACTTTGTTGGGTGAATAGCGCAGACCATAACTCGAACTAGACTCCGCTGACATCCTCATGGCCGCTCCACACGATGGGCCATCATGGGTCATACGGGACGTAGCTATACAACAGAACGGGATGGCAGTATTGCGTAACCCCTCTTACTCATAACTGCATCCCTTATCATCGCCCATCATGGCGCCTACTTGTACGCGTCGTTATTTTTTATGAAAGTGGTTAATGAGTCCCCTTGATTGTTACAAGAGATATTTATTGATAGGAATCCGTTTTATTGAACTATTTGTATTTTTTTATACTTATGATTCAATGAGACCATTCCAATATAATGATTTGATAGTTAAATGTATGGAATTGGAGTGCGCCCTATTCGATGTATAACAAGGTAATTGTCAAAAATTTAAGTTTTGTTAATAAAAATCTATTCATAAACACTTGTATATGGCTTGTCTTTGTACCAAATTCATTTGACTTGTACGCCCGCTTGCGTCGTCGCGCACGATATTCGACACTTGATAATGGCACCATAGGATGTCCGAGACGTCGCGCATAGTGACTAAAAATATGTGAGTGTTATCCGTAATTTTATTTTATGAATTTTATGAATAAGTCTCACGATAGTTTAAATATTAAATATACATATGTGCATGCTTGCAAAGTTTTATATCAATGTGGCAAAAAGATGTTTGTCAAATTGGAATCATAAGATCTTATTACAATGACATAATAACATAAGTACCTATTTTGATTATTACTTAGTTATAAGTGAAGTGAAAATAAATGTGTTCGTTTTAGGAAAAGGTACAACTTTGTCTGTTGTACCTTTTACTAAACTTGTCTGCGGCCGATAAGGCGCTAATAATAAATAAATAATAAATAAATAATAGTAAATATTATAGGACATTCTTACACAAATTGACTAAGTTCCGCAGTAAGCTCAAGAAGGTTTATGTTACGACAACGATAGACCACTCAGACAACGATATATAATATACAAATACATAAATACATAGAAAACATCCATGACTCAGGAACAAGTATCTGTGTTCATCACGCAAATAAATGCCCTTACCGGGATTCGAACCCAGGACCATCGGCTTAGCAGGCAGGGTCACTAGGTCACTACCTCCCTACCAACTACGCCAACCGGCCGGGCAAAAAATAATGCCGGCTAATGCCATAAAGATTGAAAAATGAACCTTATCAACAGCCGAAAATTTGTTACCTTTTACTAAAACAGTCGTAAATTTTATTGTATTGACACGCTAAATACAAACATTTGTTGCGTCTATTTCAATACATGGTCTGTGACTAACACTGAACAAAAAATCACTTTGATATAAAAGGTCCTATAACACACTGGACTGTCTCTCACTTACGACGTTTCGTGCTAAAGATACGACAGGTGTGCTTATACAGGCGGTTCGAATTGTAGCTATTAAATTAATTGGCAAAATTAATAGGGATTTATTGAGATGACTGCCGTTTTATAATTGTCAGTTGAGGATTGTGGATAAATTGTACTGTCAATTTAGTACGTAATTTAAATACATAGGTAAATAAGGTGCGGGCGATGGAAAGGCGATGCTCGGAGTTTCTTAACAATAAGGAATCGGGCGTTTTTGTTTTTTTGGTAAATTAGAAAAATTTTTCTGATCATTAAACTAGTCCTTGCCATAAAACGTCCACTGCTGAACATAAGGCCTCCCCCTTGGACCTTCATATATACCGGTTGGAAGCGACCTGCATCCAGCGTCTCCCGGCGACCTTCATAAGGTCACCTGTCCATCTTGTGGGTGGACGTCCTACGCTGCGTTTGCCAAGCCGTGGTCTCCACCCGAGCCCATCGGCCATCTGCTCTGCGTGCAATGTGGCCTGCCCATTGCCACTTCAGCTTGCTAATCCGGAGGGCTATGTCGGTGACATAGCCCTCCGGTTGTTTTTCCAAATGATATTTCGTAAACTCATTGGTACGAGCTGGAGTTTCAACCCATGGCTGTATAACAAAATCCATTACGTGATTATTAATTACCAGCATAAAAAAGTAATATCGGTCATTCGGAGCAACCTGTGTCTTAAGGGCCGCAACAGGTGGGCGACGCACGCGTCTGGCGTAGATTTGCCTTTGTTTACCCTCACACATACGCACACACACACACACACACATACAAAGGTACATGTAGCCTACGTCTCCGCTATCCGTCTGCCTGTTTGTAATGTTTGGCTGGGTTTCATGAATAACATTTTTGTATGTGGATTTTGTATTTATTTATTTGCATTAAACATGGTACAATGGTTCTTATGCTATTTATCACATGGTTAACTACATAGTAACATGCAAAATTAGACATTAGAACTAGCAGTAGCACCTAATTAAAATATATATACATACATTTTTTATTTTCTCTTAGAAATGGAACATCAGTACAAGTGTCAAATAAAATAATGAAATCGATATTCAGATACATGGTTTGTCTATAATGATTAAGGAAATAAGAGAACTGAATTAAATTTTTCCATATTTCTTCACAAATTTCATCCGCCTGAATGAAATATAAATTTTATATTGTCTTCTAATTCCGCGATTGTTGTACATTGAAATTAAACACTTTAAAAGAGATTAATCGCGTTTATTAACACCATGACCCTACGTTTCGAGCCCTTTACAGTGCTCGTTTTCCCAGGGTTACCACTTTAATAACGTTAACGAAAATAAGAATCTTTTGAGTAGGTTATAAAGTGGTTTTCCGAAAAATTGCACGTCGGGGGTAAGAAATATCTATTATCTTACTCAAAAAATACGTGCGCTTCACACAAATAAACGGCCTTGTCGGAATTCGAACTCCGAAACACCAGCTTAAGGTCGCTTCGATCTTTGTCACCAGCGAATCGCTGCCATTTTCAAGCTAATTTAATTACTCGTTAATTAGTCCGCACTTACTGTCTTTAGCGAGTCATTAAGTAGTAAATTAGCCTAGACAGGTGCACTTTAGCAATAAATCTGTTTAATATATGTAATTAAACAAAATGATGTCGTTTTGGAGCAAAAGGAGTATCTATTTAAACGCATCCGAAAGAAAAAAAAGTCGAAAGGTGTAAAAGACAAGACTGTAAAACGAAAATCCATGATATATTTTGGTTCTCACATAATACTTTTTCCAGTTTTGCACCACCTACTGTATGTATACTTTTCTTAGTGTAGTGTCTCCTCTACCGAAAGGTTGTTTGCCTCTTTTTCTTGTGTAATCCATACCAGTTTGTGTTATTTTTGTTGTTTTGAGGTGCAATAAAGAGTTATTGTATTGTATTGTATTGTATTGTATTGTACATCTTATAATTATTGTGGCATAAGCATGCCTAAATAATTATAAGATGTGCCTACCACGAACATCGAAAATTGGCATTGACGGGAAAACCTCTTTGTCACTCCAATATGCAGTGTGACAGAGATGGAGATACAAAACCGCAATCGTTCGATTTTCGTGGTATAGGCTAAGGTTTGATTCCTGCTGGCCCGTTCAGTAGGTTATAGAGTAGTGTTGAAAACAAAAGGTAGGGGCAAAGGTAGGCCCTTTTGTAGAAGGACCTTTTAGATACCCTGCGTTGGAGCTCGTGATATTAGGCTGCTACATTAGACCCTTTAATACATTTGTAATTATTTATTTTAATTATAAAACAAAATAGCAAAATAATATTATTCATAACCAATGAGAGTAGAGTGAACAAGTGGGACAACACACAAAACAAGCGAACCCGTAAGAGGGTAGATCACAACTAAAAACTCGCAGCTCGTCAGTTTACTCCGTGAACATGGCGCTTGCAACAATGTCGAAATATCGGGTGCTCCCTGGAGGTGCAGACGTCCATAGGCTACGGTGACCGCTTAACATCAGGTGGGCCGTATGCTTGTTTGTCACCGTCGTAGTATAAAAAAACACCAAAAGTTACCGAATTAAAATTCAATTTTTATTTAGTAATTTAGATAAGTTTGTGTTAATTTTAACGTAAAATCTACCAAAATTTATAACTAAGTATTATCAGTTAATATTTTTGCATACTTCTCTTACCTTACCTATACCTATTACAATTTCATTACTACTTATTTATTTAAGTACGGCGAACTTAATACCAGATGGCTTTCCCTACTGGTCAACCTTCGTGCCAAACAGAGATAAGAAGTCATTTGCGTGTTTTACATTTAATAAGCGATGTACATTGCGCAATACATTGTAAATAACGATCTTTTAAGTTCCATTTCACGTCAATTCACTCTCTATAGTTTCTTTCACGTCATCAATACATGTGTAAAACAATATAATGTGTAAGTGACAGCCCTACGTGTAGAATCGCGTGCGGCGGCGCTTGCGCACCTGCTGCAGCGGCGGCGAACACGCTAGGGCTGCGCCAAAAAAAGGTTTACTTTACAAATTAATCCAACCACACTTACGGTGGTTTAATTTTTAATCGAAATGAGTATCGGCGATTAAAAATAAATGCGTTGTATGTGTAAAAGAGTGTAGATAAATGTGCCTCTGGTATAAAGTGCCTTTTAAAGTTTAAAACTGAAGCTATTTCAGACTGTGCTTTAATACAAATTAGACTCTGCAAATGTGAGCGTCAATTTCTATAAGGTCCTTTTTCGTGCAGACACATTTAATCCGTTTGGAGCTTACGTATTAGCTAGGATATTGCGATATTATCAGTGTAAGCTTAGGGTTTAAAGTAATTGCTAGAAATAATTATAAACACAATATTCCCGGAAATAATTGAGTCAGAAGTTCGTTACATTGGCGGCGTCTATTTATTCTTAATTTAAATCTTAATTGCAAATTAGAATAGTGTTTTAAGCGACATGAAACTACTTATGTATTTTTTATTCGAGGGTTGGTGGTAGATATATCAGAGCCGTCAAGATGCTCACAAATATCTGAACATGACTTTATTCCCAAGGAGAGTTCTTGTTCAAATATTTTTGAACACTTTGGGGTGCTATATAAAACGGTATCTGATGGTGATTGTACGTCATACTTTTCTATGACAGTAAAATAGCTTGTTCCATAATAATGGCAACTTTCTTAGACAAAAGGAAAAGTGGAAATATTCATGACCTCGGGCGGGACTCGAACTCGCTACTCTGAGATACCTCATCGCTCTTCCAACTGAGCTACCGAGACCACATCCGTGGCCCCGAATTTTTTCACCATATCCCTCTATGCGCCTTAGGGGGCGTTTAGCAACATCTTACAGTAAAAAAGTAGGTACGTTAATAATGGCAAAATTAAAATTTTCAACTTTTCTTATAACACTGCAAAACAGGTGCTAGACACCATTGAAAGTAGTGAAACACTATTTTGACGCAACGAACTGTCAAAATTAATTAAAAACGATATTTGTATGGCCCGACTGACGCACGCGACTTATACAAAAACGCAAATACCATACATGTGATACATACAAATGTTGATATTGTGTAAAAAAGGGATACAAACACGCGGACAGATGTTTGGTCGATCGATTGTACGGCCTATCACGCGAGTAGGTGCCCATAGGGACCCGTAGGGTAGAATTCCTATATATGGAACCGTAGAAGTCCCATAGTGCCAGAGGCTGATGTTTCTGAATAAACCTAACCTAACCCACTTTTTAGTATGCCAATGGCCAAAATATTCGACATATTGTGCATTATGCCAAATTACGTTTTTTGCTACATTAGAATTCGGCGAAAATCGAGTAAGTATGCCAAGTCTGTTATGTCAAAAGCGTACAAGGGCATATTTTTATTTGGTGGGTAGATAGAGTTCCTTATTCTGCTCTAGATAGATACGAAATCTCAATGTGCGACAAAAAATTTGTACTAAATTTCCCATTGAGTTACGAAAATCCCATACGATTTCGTAACTCCGTGGAAAAAATTGTGGGACATACATATACATATATATACATTGGGAGTATTGGGACTATCTTGAAGAGAATAAGGAACTCTACCTACTCACCAAATTCATTAAAATCTGACGCGAAAAGAAAAACAACAACAAAATAAAAATATGCCCACAAAACAAATTATGCCATATAGAGGGCTGTATCAGACTTATTTTTTAAGTTGAGCAGGGCTGGAATCGAACCAATGGGCTTCCCGATCACAGCAAAAAAAAACATGAATCAAATCATTTGATTTGTGTTTTACAATTGTATCACTACTTTCACAGTTGTAAGTGCATACTTCCGTAATCCCGTCAACGCCAAAATATTTCTACGGAACCCTTCTTATTCCCAAGAAACACCTTACACACTTGTTCCTTTTCTAAGCAGATGCTACCTTCATTATAATTGTATGTTTATTTGTCCCTACGTTTCCCGCTGCAGTAGGCACCAATGTAGCGAATACCCCAATGAATAACGCCTTACTATGAAAAAGGATGAACATACCCCTGGTACCAGGGACTTGAAGCCTTTTAGTAGTGATAGTAGTGTCATCGCAAATCGATTGTGCATCCATAAGCCCATTAAAGTTAAGTTTTATACAGGTGTTTGTTATCTATTAATAGTGTTATTAAGGACTTTAAGGAGTTGCATATGCTTGGTGCGATAGCACGATCTCTTGGCGGAATCTCAAAGGTGTAAAGAGTCTTACAGGTGGTAAATAGATAATAAAACGTAATATTGTCTTCTGTTAACGCAATTAAATACTTACGGATTAATCGTGTTTATTAAAACCATGGACCTACGTATTCAGCCTGCTGCGAGATCGTATCAGGAATGAGACCATCCGCAGCAGAACCAAAGTAACCGATATAGCTCTCCGAATCGCTAAACTTAAGTGGCAGTGGGCGGGGCACATTGCACGTAGAACCGACGGCCGTTGGGGCGGAAAGGTTCTCGAGTGGCGACCGCGTACCGGAAGGCGCAGCGTGGGTAGGCCCCCCGCAAGGTGGACTGATGACCTGGTGAAGGTCGCAGGAGTCCGCTGGATGCGGGTGGCGCAGGACCGGTCATTGTGGAAATATTTGGGGGAGGCCTATGTCCAGCAGTGGACGTCTTTCGGCTAAAATGATGATGATGATGATGACGTATTCAGCCCTTTACAGCACTCGTTTTCACAGGGTTAATGACTGAGAGAATGCAGTCAATCAAAAAAGTTACTGGTGCAAAGTGCAAACTACCTACAAACAAGAACATAAAAATAAAAACAAAAGTTGGTGTACAATGCGCAGAGGGGCTTATAAAGCTAGTAATACATTGCCTGAAGGGCATTCGACAATTAAAATTAAAAATTATAAAATCCTGTGAGAATTAATATAAGTACATACAACTTACGAACGCTAACTGGCTGATGGGGCAGAAATCGCATTTTCTCAGTCATCATCTTAACCCTGTGAAAACGAGTGCTGTAAGGGGCTCAAAACGTAGGGTCATGGTATAATTTAAACTTTCGTGAGTCATACTGATATTAAATTTAGTTAACAGTTAACAATCACGTATTTTTATCACAGAGCCGCGAAGGTGACAACACCACTCTGTCTTTCCGATGATGACTGCCCGATGCAGTCGAAACATGTCACTCCTATTGTGATAAAAATACGTGAGTGTTAACTGTTGCAATGTAAGTCATGGTGTTAATAAACGCGATTAATCCATTCTAAAGAGTTTAAATTCAGGGAATGGTAAGTTTATCTGTATAGTGTAGCATATAGCCTACATCTCTCCCCTAACCGATTGACCCCCTTGACAAATTTGGCTCATACTCGTTTAAAAAAAAAATCTCATATACTTAAGCCCTTGCCAAATTTGCCGACGATCCGATTATCGATAATCGAGTTATCGTCGAACAAACATACATACAAATATACATACAAAGTTTAAAAACGCCGGATTGTTACAGAAGTCTCGGAACTACACTCATTCAATAGTTAAAATAAGTATAGATTTTAATTCAATTCAATTCCATTCTTTATTTTGCATAAAATGTGGTACCTACATGAAAGTATTTACAATATATGTTAAAAGTTTCACACAATTTAGCAATATGTGGCCTGCAAAACATGGCCGATTCAAAATCCAGCTTAAACTAATTTAAAATAACATGCTAAAATATACTGGTCATAGTTTGTTTAATCAGGATTGGTATTTCAGTGAATATAGGAAAATATATGTTTATACATTATCATAAGAACAAATAAAATGTCACACCTTAAAATAATCAAAATATTCATTGACGGAATAAAAACAATTCTCAATTAACCAGTTTTTGAGTTTGCGCTTGAAAGGGCGCTGGAAATCAACTTTCATAGCCCTTAACCTTAGAAAAGTCCACCGGAAATTTCCGAACATCGTTTTGTGTTTGACCCTGTTAATCCTTTGTCTCAAGTACTTAAGTATATCGTCCCTTAATTAGGAGAAACGGGTTACGTAGTACCCACGTCCTTCGGTAAAAAACGTAAACACGAGCACCTGCGCGTGCGCCGAGATTGGCAGGTGCGCGCGCATCTGCCGCGCGAGTGGGGTGGCGGTCCTGGCCGTGTGTACAGGTACCTATAGACATGCTACAGGATGCTTGGCCACATAAACGTGGGGGCGAGGAAAGGAACCTTGAGAGGCAAGTAAACAGGGGTCAGCCAACTAACCCAGAGTTACGCGTTTATTACAAATGGAACTTGACATATAACTCCAGGTAAGCGGCTAACTCTAGGCGCAAGTGACGCTTGGTGCAAAACTCTATCTATGATTATAAATTGAAAGAGATATCAATCATATACTACAGAAAAAGTGACCAAGGCCTCCGGTGAGCAGAGCAGGAATCGAACCAGCAACCTTCTGCTTTCGCGGCAGACGCCTCAACCACTGACCCTAACATTTATTATAAATAATAAATGATTTAATTGATGATTTACAATAATTATTATTTATTTGTTCAAGAGAGTAAAATTCCATGTCCTAAGTCTTATGCCACATTTTGACCTCTAAGTGCCACCCTGTACCTGTACACACACTATACCTACTAAGCCAATGTACATGCAGTTGCCATCAGATATATCGGAGCGTCCGAGGTGTTCAAAATATCTGAACAAGCACTCTAACGGCTTGACAACAGAGACGTGTTCAGATATTTGTTAGCGCCTCGGCTGCTCGGATATATCTGTACTACGAAGTTGAACATAAATTAAAGTAAGCCAGTAGGCTACTTGCAGAAAGCTGTCACCATTTATATCAAATTATTGTAAAACTTAGGTACTCTACTGTCTGTGTGGCGGTCAGTCTTTTATCCTATACATAACCCTATGTATAGGGTAGTATGTAAATATTAGGGACAATCTTACTCAAATCGACCTAGTCCCACGGTAAGCTCAATAAGGCTTGTGTTGTGGGTACTGGGAGGCGATATATATAATAGATACATACTTAAATACATAGAAAACATTCATAACTCAGGAACAAATATTCGTTATAAACACACAATTAAATGCCCTGACTAGGATTCGAACCCGGGACCTCCTGCTTCGTAGGCAGGGTCACTACCAACTATTATGCTGAGGCTGATGTATAAACAACTCTTGGGCGGTTGTCCATTTAAAGAATGCTATCTTATTATTATTGACCGATTTGTCGGTTCGTAGTATCGTAAGTATGCTTGGTTGTTCTTCTCACCTACTCACAACGTCATAACAAAGTCACAGCACGAAGGCGGCAGCCGTCTTCAGCCACTGTTTAAGCATACCAACTATAACCTGCTTTAAACTGATACTGCGAGATGCTAAAGATCCTGAGACAGGGACTGCAATAATATGGTTAACTCACTTGCTCACACCTAAGCCACAGCACGATGGTGGCGCCTGGACGCCGCAGGCGGCCTTCGCGTTGCTTCTGCTCCTCCAGCATGTCGCTGTGGCGTCGCCCCGTCTTCAGCCACACCTCGATGGACCTGAGAACAATCAGAACGTGTCATCATCGTTAATTCAGCCGAAGAAAGAACACCACGTCTGAATATAGGCCCCTTGTCATTTTCGCAATGTTCGATTGTGTGCCTCCCGCATCCAACGGCTCCCCACGATGTTCACCCACCTCGTTGGAAGCCTTCCCATGCAGCGTAAACGCTACGTGGTTGCCACTAGAGGACCTTTCTAGCCACCGCTGTAAGAACTACGAGCAATGTGCCCGGCCCACTCACTTGAACCGCCTAATTTTTGCTGTCGCCAACTTTTGTTCTTGCATATATGGATCTTCATTTTTAAGACCCGAGAAATAATACCTATTGTCTTCAGTTATGGCGATCATTACTCATTAAAATTAAACCCTTTTACACGGACTTCGCGTTTTTTAATACCAAGCCACTAAGTGATAATCAGTGCAGTAAAGGGCTCTAAACCCAAGGTAATAAACGTGACAAATCCCTGTTAAAGTGTTTGATTGCCAGAAAAATAACCTTAAAAATTCACGGGACCCAACAAAAACAACCTGTACATGTAATCTACGTGCTTGATGGAGTATGAAGCGTCACATAATTTATTTTTAGCTATTTTATGTAACTGTTAATGTTTTATGAGAAAGAATTCCCGGTAAAGGTGTCCGGTTACATTCGAGCGAAGAGGACTCGGGTCACTTAGTGAATGCATTCAACACTCAAGTTTAAAAAAACTTAAACCTATGAAAATGTATCCCTATAAGGCCTAGTTTACTCTCTGGGAAGGTCAGATGGGAGTCGCTTTCGTAAAACTAGCGCCTGTAATCTTGATAGAATTACTTACCCAAGCGTTTCTTGTCATAAAATGTATTAGGAATGCACAGATTTCGCAGAATTTTCAATCAATACTGCATGTCCAAAGACTCTAATATTAGCTGTGGTTAACTATAATTAGATAAGCATCTAACTTTTATGATATGTAAGTTTAATAATTGTAATAATTATGTGTTATCTGTTGGTGATCCTAAAATCCTCCCTGAGCGGTGGGTGGCATAATAAGCCAGTAAAATGTTAGGAAAAATAAGACTTATAGTTTTAAGTTCTAGTATAGAGAGTTGCCACTGTTGCCAGTTATGTTAGAATAGCTACTGGTTAGAACCTGGCCACCACCTCTGATGTGACCATGACAACTCTGCCAACATTGTGACGACAAAAAAGAGAATACTCATGTAAGGATACATTATAGGTATAAACCACAGGAGAGCCAGGTATCTTCTCAAACTAGGTAAGCATCTAAGAATATTGACCGGTATCATAACCGGACAGAATACACTTAATAGACATCTTAAGATACTAGGTATAAGTAGGGATATATCCTGCCCGCATTGCGGTAAGGAGGAAATCAGTAAGCATGTACTAGCAGAGTGTAATATGTATGCAGCAGCACGATATAAAGTATTTGGGTAAGACACACTGGAGGAAACCGAACTAAAGGATGTCGAATTAAATGATGTCCTTCTGTTCTGCAGGAAGACCGGAAGATTCGAGGAAGAATGTAGGATGGGAAGGCAGCGGGTCAGTAACCTGCAGCTCAAACTTCAGGGAACTGGGCTGAATGGATGCAACAAGTGCTCGACCGCCCGCCTGTGTCCAGTCGGGCGTCCCTACACTACATCTACATCTACAAGGGTACATTGCATGAGCTGACAGCCGTAAAAAAATAAATGAGAAAAATAAAGTGGAATGTGATTCGATCAAGTTCGCATAGGCCACTGTTGGATGAAGTCCACACATGACTTGCGATATGGAGCTTGAAGTGACTTCTCCAGTTGAGTACTTGATGTTTATGATGCTATTGAGTACTTGCATGCTGAATACACAGATTTTTTTTAAATGTTAGTATAAGATCAATTGTTACTGTATTCTGACAAATAAAAATTTGAATTTGAATTTAATTGTTAGGCTAGCTTTAGTTCTTAAGTATCCTGAACGATCAGTCCCAACGGACGTATGTATTCAGCTGATGTTCTCCGTCAATGCTATAATATGCGGTTTTGGTAAACGTCTATCAAATAAAAGCGACGCGTTATGAAGTCTAGCACGCAATAATAAAAGTCGGGTACGCGTGGTATAAATTAGAAGCAATCTTCAGGAAGAATAGTCAGACTCTTCACAATATTCTTTATAGCTCACCAAAAGTAGAACGAAACAAAACGTGTATAAATTTACTATAGTTATGTGCTGGCTTAAACGAATATAACGTCAGTTTCATGCTAATGAAACTACTTTGGTCTAGGGTTTATTAACTGGGGCGATTCCACATATTTTTCTCAGCCTGGCAAATCTGGCAATGCTAGAAGAACTGCTCCTGCTTTCGCGGCAGACGCCCTAACCCATAAGCCACCCGATCACGGCGACCAGAATCCCAAATTTCCTAAGTATAACTATGCAATCCTTTCTTATTTTTGAAACGCTTAAGGTGCGTTCACGCCATCTTACGGCTGACTTACGTCTAGTGCACCTCTTTCAATTTATAATTTATATAGTAGTGTGACTACTTAAAAAAACATGAATCAAAACTTTTATTATATTACAATTTCTAAATATAATTCAAAATATTTTTTATCAAGAAAGAAAAGTGGAAAAAGTCATGGTCTTTGTAGCTCAGTTGGTGCAATGGGCATGTATCCCAGAGGCTTGGGTTCGAGTCTCGCCCGAGGAATTTGGTACAGTCAACAGAGGTTTTTGCTTTAAAAAATCCTATATTTTCCCAGTGACATTGTCATAATACCAAAACGAGTCGAATACGACCTGTGAGCGCTCTCACGCTCAGCGTAAAGATATTAAGTTTCGTCTTACATATCCCATAATGGCCACTTAAAAAGCCATAACGAACTCAGTTCAGTCTCTAGGACAAACCGGGACACACTCTGTCCTTGTCTCATCCATTGTGTACAGTATTTCCCTCTCTTTCTGCCTCCTGCAATTTTTTGTTCTGACTACTTCAGAGCGGCTTCACTTCATAGGACTTTCAATTACTTTTAAGATAAACTTAATTATGCGGTCTTCATAAAACTTCGTGTTTGTTGCCTTTTAAGTCCAAGCGTCACTAACAGCATTGTCACAACAAGAATCTTCAAAATAAGAAGAAACAGATCATATTGTCTTTTGTTACCGCGATTGTTATTCATTGAAATTAAACACTTTAGAACGGATTCATAAAGAATATTGTGGAAGGGAAAGTAGAAGGAAGGCGGAAGAGAGGGAGGCCAAGAAGAACATACATGGATCAGCTTAAGGAAAAGATAAACGTCGTGTCGTATCAGGCGGTCAAACGAAAGGCTCAAGAAAGAGATACATGGAAATTGCTCCACCGACAAGAGTTTGACTCTTAAATTTATGATGATGATGATGATGAGAACGGATTAATCGCGTTTATTAACACCATGACCCTACGTTTCAAGTCCTTTACACCACTCGTTTTCACAGGGTTTAGATGATGACTGAGCAAACAAGCATACAGCCTGCACAGTACGCGGCAACTGTAGCCTATGGACGACTGCGGTAACACTAACAATGATGCTGACAATTATCACCGTGGTGAAAAAGGTAACAGGAAAACTTTGCAGCTGTACACTGTACAGGACTGTACACCCAATCCATAACAGCAAAAGTAAAACAACATTCAAACTTACAAAAATGTACATTACAAACTTTTTACCATTCACCATCACCACACCCACAAACTCTAATAAATCAATAACCAAAAGAGCTTCCACAAAAACTGAGTGCTTAATAGACCAGTGTCCATCGCGATTTGAGAAATTAAAAAAAAAGCAACAGGTGTCGGGTCGCTGACCCGCGTTACATCACTCGAGAAAAAAAATGGCGGCAAAAAACCCTATCTCACGTTACTGGCGTTACGTCTGTGTTTGCTGAGATCAGTGTTGCTAGGTGGGATTTTTGGAAATCTTTAGCTTGATATTTTTGCAAGGGCTTTAGTTGTAGTTTGGCCAGGATCTCTCTTAATTCTCAGAGAGAATCATAGTGTCTTTTTCATTCGTTTACTGCTGCTACCACCGCACCCCTAGAAAATGAATGTTTTTTTTTAAATACTGTTATTGATAATCTAGTTAGCTCAGCAAGACTATGTATAAAGGAGCATAGACAGTAGAAAATTTAACTGTATTTTACGGTAAGGTTTGTATCAACGAGAAAAGGTAAGTTTTGTCAGGCTATAAAGTCTCGTTTTATACACATTATTATGAACATAGCCGCATGAAACTGTGTCGAAACGTCGGTATATTAAGGTAAATTATAGTCTGACAAGCGAGCGAGCGCAGTAACAGTAGGACAAAATAACTATATCTATCCCTTTTTTCAGGGTGTTAGTACTAGCGTAAGAAAAAGACAGTATGATGCTCTCTATCCTACTGTTACTGCGCTCGCTGGGTTGTCAGACTATAACTTCATTCGCGATAGACAACGTTCCATGTTCATAAATTTCATAATAACATAAAAAGTCTGTCGAATTTCCAAACATTTGTAGATTTGTAGAAGCGTTTGTAACTAGTAAATAGTAATTTGACCAAACATTCTAAAAAAGTTTTGAAATTTTTATACCTATCGGTGTCCAATTTAGGCTCAGTAAAACATTACACTAAGCAAACGTTCGTCAATCCCAATAATGGGCTAAATAAATAAATAAAATAAAAAAAATAAAAAAGCCTTTATTCCACCATAATACAAATACATTTTTGTTTTTTTAGAATAGTTGATTACCTAATACTTTTAATTAATTATGGAAGTCGCCTCTTCGGCGTAGGCCTCCCCCATTTTTCTCCAAGTGTCTCTGTCCCGTGCCAATCTTGTCCACATTACTCCTCCTCGTTTTTTAAATGTGTCTGCCCATCGTAGCTTTTGGCGACCACGTTTCCTTGTTCCTACGTCTGTCCATCTGGTATTTTGGATGCCATGAGTTCGTGGGCTAAATAAATAAAAATAAATAAATATTATGGGACAATCTTAAACAAATCGACCTAGTCCCACGGTAAGCTGAATAAGGCTTGTGTTGTAGGTACTAGGCGACGATATATATAATAGACGGATACATATAAATACTTAAATACATAGAAGACATCTATAACTCAGGAACAAATATTCGTGATAAACACACAAATAAATGCCCTGACCAGGATTCGAACCCGGGACCTCCTGCTTCGTAGGCAGGGTCACTACCAACTAGGCTAGGAGGCTAGGGCGATCTATGGTGGCTGTACAAAGAAAGAAATAAACGATAAAACGTTAGAGCGTAATCCAAATATCATTTATTTCAGTACCTAGGCCAAGAAACAATCATTTTCCATTTACATACTATTTACGTCCATCCTTGATTTTACTCGTTATATAGGTACGGAGTGATACTTAATTTAGTCGTAGGTACAGTTACAAAAGTTAAAACTATTACAGATATAGAGGCTCATATTTTCGAAAAAACTCTCAACAGTAAGTAGGCTTTTAAAATACACATTTTAAAATTTACTAGAACGGGGCTTGATCGCGTAAAACATGGAAAACTAACCTCCGACGTTTCAAGTGCGACATTGTCCCCGTGATCCCGGAGAAAGACTCAACCAGGGCGTGCAAACCGGTTTTTAATTGTATGGAAAACCGGTTAATAACCGGTTATTAACCAAAATTTCAAACAAATAAAAACCAGTTTGCACACCCTACACTTAACGACTCGCCTCGAAAGTACTGTTTTACGCGAAGCCCCATTGTGGTAAAATTTAAAATGTGTGAGAATCGCGTGAATGTTTAATAAGTGTTTTAAAAGACACTTCCAGAAAAACTCAAAATCGGCAAATCTGCACAATATTGCGAATCCTGGCAACGCTGCATAGTGATTGTGTTGTGTCTGGACGGATGTCCTATTTAAAGTTCGTGTAAATAGAGACACATCAATATACTTAAGTACATTACGGTTCTCTACTCTGAACCATACTCATAGAGTTTTGGCACAAATCTGCAATTCTACGCATTTTTTGCGATGGCAATGTTTGAGCCGCTAGTGTTGTGTCTGGATTGGCGTCTCTTTACAGTTCGTGTAAACAGAGACGCATCAATATATGTAGGTACATATATTACGATTTAGGTACGATACGTGTCAATTTACTCTTCAAACTTAGTGCTAAAATACTAAAGATCTTAGTATGAGTCGCATTCGATAAACTTACGTGACAATATCATAATTACGATCTTAAACAGGGGTTTTGTGGTCTGATGGCATACTATTTGTATGTATTTAAGTATTTTTTTTAAATCTCGAAATTGTCGAATTTAACCAAATTTTAGCAAACAATCTGATTTTTTCCGAGTCCAATTTACTCAAGTTGTGGCTAAAATGAACCTAAAATTAAGATGACATTATCATATATATTAAATAATTAGTTACAATTACCTATAGCATCGTCATAATTTGATATGAAATGTTTTTCAAACGCGTATGGCCTCAAAGTGTGTGTGTATGTTTGTTTGTCCGTCTTTCAAGACAAAAAGTAGCCAATGTCACCCTTCATCCCTTCAACTATCTCCACTAAAAAATCACGTCAATTGGTACGTGATTTTTTAAGTGGAGATGGTTGAAGGGCTGGAGGGTGAAATAGGCTTCTTTTTGTCTCTTTTTTACTCATAATAGACAGAAAAAATAACGAGTTAATTGAACATCGCCACTGGTACTACCCTTTCATTAAACAAGCCTGAAAGTAAAATATAGTCCATATACTCTTATCTATGCAAAGACGTAAAATTCACATAAAATTGAAACTCGCTCTAAGAACTTGGGCGGGGACAGAACTTTTAACACCCCTATTCTCTTCACCCTTTGTCATTGAAAATGCAACCTACACACCTTTAGATTAAGGTTGATTTTTCAAAAGTTTCAAACGCTTAGATACGAGGATGCGTAAGCGCATAACCGTTTAATTAAAGTTGTCAGCGGTTGAACAGTAATCGTTATATTTTAACGATTGTTTTAAAAGCATGTCGACTCATAATTTACATTAATTGTAACCTTTAGAGGAAAGAGGTATTTTTTCGATTTTGCGAGGCGGTTGAAGCGTATCGAATAAAAGTATGCTTTATTCGTATAATTAACTGTCCACAGTAAAATAAACACAGGTAACTGGTAAATTACATTCTACTGCAGATATGTAACCGTTTTCAGTAAAAGGGTCCTACCTACCACTTTGTCGCAAGGCGCTATTATCATAAAGATTAAAAAGAAAGAAGAGAAAAATGAACCTTATCAACAATCTACAAAGCGATGTACTACCTTTTACTAAAACCGAACACAAATATAAAATTATAAGAGACAATAATATAGATTTGTACGAGTAGGTATACATAGTAAACTGGGTTACTACTTTTTAGTTCTGGCCTGGAGTATCTTACCCAACGCCGTAGAGATAGCTTATTCAATTCTCTTTTTATGTACGCGTTAAAAATTGCATCTGTGGCAGTTCATGAACAAATTCATTCATACAGTGTACAGTCAGCTGCAGAGTTAAGTGACCATTCCTGCATACAAACTTTCTATGTTCCACCCAGGTTAGTCTCGGCCCGAGAATTTGCTCAAATAGAAGTCGTCACCGTCAGCCGTTGAGTAAAGGAACATATAGGTACATATATAGATAAAGTGAAAACTTTGTTACTTATGCGTTGACACTTATACGGATATTTGCGTTTTTTATTTTTTTCTAATAGCACTCAATAAGTCAAACCTAAAACTGTAATACTGCAGTCAAAAATGCGTTTTTGCCCGAGTTATGATGAAAACTAAGCCTAATCCAGATAATTTCATATGACATCATAGTTTCTAAATGTATACCTTTATAATCTTTGGGTTATTAACGCCCATATTCTATATTTAAACACGAATCAATTGATGCACTATCTCAGAGGGGGCACCCATTTTTATTCACGAATCCCCATTCATAACCAAAACTAGGTTAAACATAATTCCTAAAATCATCGCCATATCTTCAAGATCTTAAATAGTAACATCGCCAACTGACTACTTATGATTATGACTCCTATTACAACCACATACGGTCCATCGACGGCCACTGAAGTATGTTACTCTTGTATATTTAAATCTAGACCCACACTGCGAATAGACCAAGTTAACTAGGATTCATAAATGCTCTTATTCCTTCACTAATAGGGGTGATTTTCGTTTGGCATGTGTGGGATGGATGTTGGTTTTCTTGTAATAGAGAAACGAAGGCACGTGTGACATATGACGCGCATGTGTCTAAGCTTCCGCAGATATGGACGCGTTTCCATTGATGCAGACGATACTTTCTTACTCGTTTGAGATTTTTAAGTAAATCGCATAACATTGACTTCTATTACTGCGATTAGTATTTTTTAAATAGAAAACTGCCGTGAGACATGAATATACTTATATTGACTTGCCGGTAATAATCACTGAATGGGCCCTACGGAAGACCAGCGCCGGCTTCTTAACTGGCAATATGCTGAGTTGGGTCCATTTTGTTATGCACACACGACTTACTTTTTTATATTGTTTTGTTTTATGTTTGTTTATTGTGACCGTCGCAAATAAATTTATTTATTTCTTTCTTCTTTCAATTAAAACACTCAACCCATCCTGTGATAACGAGTGCCGTTACGGGCTCGGAACGTAAGGTTATGGTGAACATGAATGTAACACTTTCATACGAATTCATCGCGTATATTAAATACCCGATTATCTTGTTTATCTTGATTGTTCATGTTTAATGATAAGTTGGAGCGTGTGGTAGATTCCATTTTTGTATTGGTAATTTGGATATTTCACTAAAAATACATGTCATTGGGTCTAAATGACGTGTTAGTTACGCTACCTATCATCAACCATATCGCGTAAGTCAATCGATTGGTCGTTGTATGTTTGCGAAAGAGTTTTCAAGAGTTTTTATTAATATACTCACCATTTACGATTAATATAAAAGAGGCCTTCCCTTGAGTTATTGTTAAAATAGATATTCTATGCTAGATCAGAGACGTCCAATTTTCATCCCTGAGCTTCCAGTGTTACCACACTAGTGTGTTCCACTTCACCCACAGACAAGCATGGCCTTAACATACATACATATATGTATAATCGCATGTAATTATATGTTATTCAACTCAGACTAAACCTATAGTTTAAAATAACTGTTTCACTTTGCTTCTCATATCGCATGGCGACCCTGACAGGACGCAGCACAGTTTTCTCTCTTCAAAAAAACATAACACCCGAGCTGTCACTTTTCTGAAATTTGAAAACCGAAGAAGTGTTTTAGTGTATGGTACACAGACACAGAGCTACAAGGTGGTATGCGGTTTATTTATTAACAGTGACTATACTTTAAAACGTGGATTGGAAACACGCAATGTTCGGTGACAAATCTTCAAAATAATCACCCGGCCCCACGGACTACTTATCGGTCAATTAATAACCATTCACAATATAATAATAACATTACCAGCCTATTAAGAAGGCTAACAAGGACATTACCGCCCGCAAGACGGGAAACTCAACATTGCCACACTGCTCGTAGGATAATAATTTAACATCGAATTTAACAACGGCATTTTATAAATTTGTAATGATGAATATAATATATGATGTGACGAATGAAGGGATCAAGTTTTTGTGGTGATTATATAATTTGACTGACATATGTCACAGCTGTGCTTAACAAATTCGGATGACAATGTACTTGGCATTACGTACAACTTGACGATTGACTGACGTTATTCTACAACGTACCTATATTAAAAGTCAAGGTTTGTAATTTTTTATGTTAGTTATTCAAATAAAGAAAAGTATACTTCTTTTAGGAAAACGATACTTCAACAGCTGATAAGTTAACCTTTCCTGTAAAATCACTTTCTTGGACAATTTATTGAAGAAAGTGATAGAATCTTTTAAATCGGTTCTCCAGATTTATTTAGGACCTGAATACACAAATAGGGAGAGCGATCAAAACCAATAACAGACCCCATCCGTCACCGCTAAGCAAATGCGTCAAAAATGCAATAATGTGTCCAGGAAAATGATAATGATAAATCACTCAAACAGAGAAACATCATAGTTCTTCAAACTATTGACTCGAATAAATACTTATAATTACTTCTTCTCGGTAACTAGCCTTAGCGTCGCGTGCATTATTTCGGATTTAGCCCTAACCCGACTTAATACCTGTCAAATTCCATACTATACTAAAAACAGAAGGCCTAGTATAAAAATTGTCCGACATTAACTCCTCGACCGCGTTAGCGTATCGGGAGTTCAAATTATGTTTGCCGTTTATTTAAATCATCCGGCAACTTTCATATTTTGACCCCTCGATACGTTAACGCGGTCGAGGAGTTAATGTCGTACAACTTTTATACTAGGCCTTCAGGTTAGTTTGCTAAATCCGAAAGCTGCAAGTTTCGCTTAGTTCTAGTTTGTTTTCAAGAACATTAAAGCAAGTTTAAAATGATTTTAAGCTAACATGGTCATTTGCATTATAACTAATATTTGAAACGGGATAATTAACATGTATGTTTGTTTTATTGAGCACCCGATATTTCGACACTGTTGCAAGCGTCATGTGAGTTTACTCCGTGAACATGGCGCTTTCAACAGTGTCGAAATATCGGGTGCTCTATGAAACAAACATACATGGTAATTATCCCATTTCAAATATTAGTTATACGTTTAAAATGTTTCAAGATAATCTTTAGTTAGCAATAGCCGACTGACCTAATAATTATAACATAAATACCATCATTCACACCATCGGATTATAATTCTAGAATCTCGTAAAGATCTATTCTTCGCATGCTAACGGCCAAGTGACCTAATATTTTATATTTAAAAACGAATATTGCAAAAAACCATAAATTTTGGTCATAATCGTGGGAGACATTAGTCTCATGACAATTATTACAATCATGCGTATCATGAATATGGAATGGATTTTCAACACATGTAGGGAACATAAAAAAAAATACATTACTGGCCTAGCAACAGTAAAATTAGAAATATTATTAATCTCTGCTAGTTGTACATGAGTTAAACAGGCAAAACCACCAAGACACGAAAAACCATTCAGGATTCCTTACTCGTTCAAATACCCAACAGCAGGATCTCGAGAAATTTGAAGGAAACAGAAAGAAGATTTAAAGCACAGAAAAATAAATGCTGGTTAAGGGAAGGTGGATTTTTCCATGGAGCTTTTAGTGAGAAGAACGCCATGGTGCTGTCTTTGGATAGAAGAGAAACCGGAGTTTAAAATATGATTTTAAAATTTTATACGATTCGAAAGTGCTTGTTGCTCGGCCTACTTTAATCAATGATATTTGAATTTAATTGAATGTTTACTGTGAAATTATTTCTATTGAGTCCTCCGTATCGATGCTTCTCTATATTAGTATTAAAATCATCCAGTTGATAGATGTTAGTATAAAAATCATGGATCTACGGTAAAGTGACGGCACCAATTATGAACACTTTAATTTAAGCTCATAGGCACCAGTAAAAGTGATAGACACTCTTCTCTTTTTTTATACCACGACAGTGGCAAACAAGCATACGGCCCGCATGATGGAAGCGGTCACCGTAGTATATGGACGCCTGCAACTCCAGGGGGGTCACATGCGAGTTGCCGACCCATTAAAATCTTGTACACCCCTTTTTTGAAGAACCCCATACTGTAATCTTTCGGGAAAACCTCGGCAGGGAGCTCATTCCACAGCCGGAATTTTCAAATAGAATGGAATAGAAGAAGAATTGACATAATAATAAATGCCTGAACCTTATTTACTCATAATATGAGTACCTACATTTACTATCGCGTTCAAGTGAATGAATGTATGTATGAAAGGCAATATATGAATGAATTCATTGTACATATTGGTACATTACTGGTGCGCCCGTCCTAGGATATGTATTTCTTAGACTAGGTTAAGAAATAGGCGTTCCCTGATCTCCTTTTTTAATTTACCCTAGTCGAATTCTGTAGCGAATAATACTTCTGTAAATAGATAAATGAATACGGATGTACGGACAATAGAGTCATTATACATCGAAATACATCACAATTTCTTTCGCTGCGATTTAAATCTCACTTAACAAGACAATCGTCCCGATGAGCACGCAATAGCTACAATGGGCGATAATGATCAATCTGCTACAATTTTGGACAAAAACTAAACTAAATCGCTAAAAGATCATAAGCGCCAGGGCAATGTTCGTATGATAGGCTATTTTGGATAGGTAAATGCTATCATAAAGCCATACAAACATGAGGTAGACAGGAGAGAACATTAATCATCCGCCCTGGAGGTGACAAGGCGCATGTGACATAACCGTCAACGAAACTAATTCAAATACAACTGTAATACCAAAATCAGCTGCATTTTAAACCTTCCTCCGTCGCCATAAGGATGACGGCTTATTTTATCAGGTGATCTCAACTATATTTGCCAAAGAATAGGGTAACGACGATATAATTATTTTGGAGTTTTTTATTCGGTACGACGACCTCAAGTCGCGGTTACAAGAATCGATATAACTATGTGTTTTTTGTGTTAGTTTTGACTCAATTTGGGATAACGTGTAACACGTGTTATTGTTTGACGACTAATTTGTAATTCACGCTCGAGGTGTGTGCTTTGTATTGAACTGTATATTTAGATTAAATGCCCTGACTGACAAAGGATTGTAAGCCGCGACCTCCTGCTTGAAGGCAGGGTCACTACCAACTAGCCTAGGAGGCCGTTAAAGGGTGTATGAATGAAATACTCTGTTTTATTGGTAACTACTCTGGTTTATGATTTAAAATTACTTACTATAAAATTCCGTCCAGTGTCAAACAAAATGTGATTTCAACTTTAATGCTCACGGGACGCAAAATGTTTGACATTGATTTGTTTACAAAAACTTATTTCGTCCAAAGTATCGCTCTCTCAAATCCCATATTCTCTGATGCCATTATCTACTTTAAAAAAATCCCGTCAACTTTGTATAGTCAAAACAATTTGGTAATCTGTTCAGACACAAAAGCTTTTAGCAGAGTTTTGCGACGAATCGTGTGTTTTATATTACTTTCATCAAAGTTACTGATCTAAAGAAATCTTTTATACCTGGCGTTATATCATTTCTCAGGGTACATTTTGTAAATTTTTCTTTTCGGGCAATCCTAATATATTGTTGAATTTATATAATCCATCTGCGCTTAATTTTTCTGAATTTGTAATGAAAAATTCGTAAAAGCCACAACAAAACAATATAAAAAAGTAAGTTGCGTGTGCATCACAAAATAGCTCAACTCAGCATATTGCCGGCTAAGAAGCCGGCGCTGGTCTTCCGTAGGGCCAGGGCCCATTCAGCGATGCCAGTGTTTGCACACAGAACCTCCAGTACTACCACCCTTACCATGAGAGATAGATTAGACCAAGTGTGAGATACATGGAGATACAAATTCGCAATCGTTCGATTTTCGTAGTATCGCGCGGGCAGAATCACTCTCTCTCTCTCCTGGGCATTTATTATTCCCATCTGATGGTGGGGTCTGCCTTCCTTGTCTTTCTCTTCCACTTTACCCTGTCTGACTTGTCGGCTTCAGAAACATTGCAGCTCTCCAGATCTTTCCGTATCGAGTCCGTCCACCTCTTTTTTCGCTATATGAACAAAACTGGCTGCAATGTGCTTTAGAAAAAAAAGTACCATAGGTATTAATACTTCTGGCTAAATGTCATTTAGAATTCTATTTGAAATGCATTCTTTATTTGTCTTCTTTGCTAAGTGTTAAACATCAAAAGACGATGTTAATAATAAAAAACATTAGAAATAATCAAATGTTAAAAGCATTTAATAATAAAACGTCGATAAAAGGACCATTAGTTGAATTGATAAGATAAGATTGGTATTTGGCGGCTTCTAATAGTTTGCATTATAAAAAAACGAACATGTACGATCAATTATAACAAAATTCCTTTGATGTGTATTTACGTACAAAAACTAAAGATATATGAGGCCAGTGGTAAAATTGTTATCATTCGGACGTCTACGTCTCAATATTCTCAATATTGATAACACATACTATACCTGTTATTCACATAGGTACAGTCCGCCACACAGCTATGAATACAGCCAAATTTCCAAAAAAAATTATACGCGACCTTAATGCTCACGCAATAAAGCCCCGTTTACGTATTTTTGACACTTTGGCTGTATTCGTAAAACTTCAACACTTGATTACCTACTAACTAAAACTAAAACGTACTTAAAAGCTATTATCTACTAACATTGTAGTTTAGTTGTAAACAGCAATTATCTGACATTAAATTGCAACAGTTAACACTCACGTATTTTTATCACAATAGGCGTGACATGTTTCGACTGCATCGGGCAGTTATCGTCGGACAGACAGAGTGGTGTTGTCACCTTCACGGCTCGGCATCACCGTCGGGAAGATGACACCAGTCTATCTGTCCGACGATGACTTCCCGATGCAGTCGAAACATGTCACGCCTATTGTGATAAAAATACGTGAGTGTTAACCGTTGCAAATTAATGTCAGTATGACTCACCAAAGTTTAAATTAAGTATACATCAATGTTATTTTGACATGCCCGCTTACGCCTTTTCATTTTTCGCGTGCTCTTTGCAATTAGATCTATCCTGCTCTCTTTTGCTCAAACATGTTTTTAAAAATGAAGATATTCCAATGTAACCTCAAGTTATCAAGGCTTTTTATTCATAACTTGCAAAATTTTAATGTCCCTAAGAATCACATGCAAGGCTATGTACTACTCTTAGGTTGGACTTTAAAAAGTTCTGGAAGCCCTTGAAGGAACCCGTGGTCAGTCAAGGGCAGCCGGCAAATAAAGTTACTTGCAATTAAATTAAAGTTAAAAACCCCCGTCAGCTTAAACTGGCTCCATAAAACTACATTGATCATACAAAAACGTTCTATTTGGAGCTCAATTTGGAGCTTAATTTATCTTTCCACGCGTCTTTTCAAGGGTCGGCAACGCGTATGTTAACACCCCTGGAGTTGCAGGCGTCCATAGGCTACGGTGACCGCTTACCATCAGGTGGGCCGTATGCTTGTTTGTCACGGTCGTAGTATACAAAACAAAAAGTGTAGCAAAAATGTTGCTAGCAGGAGCAGCAGCGGATGGCCGCAGCAAGTCCTGTGCTGTGAAGCTCACTAAGAAATTATTCTTTAAAATTCAACCCCTAGAGGGGTTAAAAAGGGTTGAAAGTTTTAATAACTTCTACGCAGACATCTAAGTATGCTTTACGTTATAAGTAGGTACTTATAAGTAGTATAGATCAACAATGCATCTCAAGTTGACAACGGGTCCTAGGGCAGGTCAACGCACGCACGACAGACGGACGAACAGGACAGACACGCATACGTCTATTTGTGCCTAATCTATCAAGCCTCTCAGAGAACAGCTCACAACAGACTTGCAGAACCTCAACAGATACGTAAAAGTGTGGAGGCTTGTGCCAAATGCTACTAAAACAGAAGTCTCGGCATTCCATTTTCATAATAAAATGGCCACGTACAAAAGATCAGCTTCGATGGCAGAGAGCTTGAGTACAACCCTCATCCAAAGTACCTCGGCGTTACCCTCGATCGCTCACTAACGTGCGACCCGTACATACCAATGTAAACTGAGTAAGAAAGTGGGAACGCGTAATAACATTTTGCACAGAGTGGTACCTCATGGGGAGCCAGTGCCTATGGTCTACGTGCAACAGGTCCCAGCCTCGTTTACTCTGCCGGAGAATACTGTGCTCCAGTCTGGCTCAACAGTTCCCACATAGAAAAAGTTGAAATATCTGGTACGATATAATCGACCCCCACGCAATGGTTACCAACCCTTAGCCAAATAGCCTAACCGCACCTTAGAGACACCCAGACCGCGCAACAACTAATGATAAATTCGACATAAGTTCAAGATGGAAGGACGAATGGAAGGCAAACGCACCCATGGTATCTGTATCCGAATATGATCCCAACCAGAAGCCCAGTGGTTTCAATAACCCTAGTCGAGACTGGTGCCAGATAAACAGGCTTTGTGGGAGTACTCACATATGTTCAAGTGCGGCTAGCGTGACACTCCAGCGTGCGACTGTGGTGCACCAGTGCAATCCATCCACCACATCGTCAACGACTGTCCCATACGAAAATATGCTGGAGCCTGGAGGAAGCTCCCCCGAATTGCTCTCTCCTGATGTGAACGCAGCCCGATGGGCTAAGGAGTTGGACATAAGATTGTAAACATGTTTAAAAATTTATACCAGACCTATATTAAAAGAAAAAAAAAACATATAAATAGAGCTTTATTTACTACTTTCTCCGTAAATTATTTTGAATATTAAAAAGTTATAGTAAAAACGCTCTGTATAAGTAAGTGGTAAGCTGGCTGGCTGGCTGGGTGGTGGTGGCTGGTAAGTGTAATAAGTAAGTGCTGCGAATATACTTTTCTTGCTAGTTACAGTCATGATCTATTAAAGCTCATTTATAGTCTGTAATTTTTAGTGAAAAAACCCACGTGGCTCAGTTGTTGGGCCAATAATTCCATTATGATTTAAAATACCTAAAAGTAAAATAGTATATGTTCGCTTATTGTGACGTTCGCTTCTTGTGAAGGACGCTTAGTTAACTAACATAGGTTTATACATATAAAAAACTGGCGCCTACGCCAAATTTTGAGGTTAGATGCCAAAGCGAAACCCAGGCCCCTAATCAAGGGTGAATAAGAGGTCCAATTCTAGAAGTGATCTTTTTAAGACCCTTGTAAATTGTTGCAATAAGGATTACCGCGAGTCGATTTTCCGCTAGGGGCGCTAGTGGAGCGTGGGTCCTGCGGGAACATTTTAAACGTCACTTTGACAGTTCTCTCATACTGACACAGGACCCACGCATGAGTGGCGCCGCCTGGCGCGACAATACGGTAGCTCCCATTCCTTCGAAACAAAGACTACATCAAGTCGCATCTACATTCCACCTCTATACGCGAGTCCTTTCACTCAACCCGCATGCAGTGTTCGATTTCAATTACCGCACCTTGAAGGAAAACTGTGCGTGAACGAGAAAGCTGCATCCACAACACACGGGAGAAAACGAGACAACTATACAAACAAATCGTAGGGACGTAAAAAGGGCCACATGTCGCGCCATGACAGATGGCCAACCGCAACCCCTTGTTTTTAAAAAGTCGTCAAATTGTATGATTTGAACGGCGCTTATGCCTATCTGGAGCTGGTAGGGTTTAAGGTTAATTTACTTAAGAACCTGACTTTTGAAAGCGCTTTCTTGGAATTCGTGTGCGTATGTTACGTATACTTACCATTCGATTGCATTGGTTAAAAAACTTTGTAATATTGTCTTCTGTTACTGTTACCGCGATTGTTATTCATTGAAATTAAACACTTTAGAACGGATTAATCGCGATTATTAACACCATGACTACGTTTCGAGCCCTTTACAGCACTCGTTTTCAACTTTTCACAGGGTTAAGATGATGACTGAGAGAACGCGAATTCTCCCCGTCAATCAAAAGTACTCCATACGTAGCTAACGTAGGGTCATTTAATAAACGCGATTAATCCGTTCTAAAGTGTATTTCAAGAAACTTTGTAAAGCTAAAAATTATTAGAATGTACAATGTAAGTTATATACGATTTTAAGCTAACATGGTCATTTACATTATAATTAATATTTAAAACGGGGTAGATCACAACTAAAAACTCGCAGCTCATCAGTTTACTCCGTGAACATGACGCTTGCAACAGTGTCGAAATATCGGGTGCTCAATAAAACAAACATACATGGTAATTATCCCGTTTTAAATATTAATTATAATGTAAGTTATTTCAATATGATTTCAATTATAAAAAAAATAAAAGTGGCAAGGAACTTCCCCAAAACGGTAGGTAGTAGCTGAGTGTACTTTCAACCCGTGGGGGGTAAATTCAGAAAACTTGAGCTGACACGCCTACCAAGAACTTCGAAAATTGGAATTGAGGGAAAAACCTCTTTGTCACTCTTAAGTATATGCAAGTGTGACAGAGATGGTCATACAAATCCGCAATAGTTCGATTTTCGTGGTACCTACTGGCCCCGTACACTCATGTGTACTACTAATAAGATCTTCCTTCAGTTCCAAATAAGGATAGAACCCCTAAGATTAATTTAATACTGACGACCGGTTGGTGTAGTTGGTAGTGACCCTGCCTGCTATGCCGATGGTCCTGCGTTCGAATCCCGGTAAGGGCATTTATTTGTGTGATCAACACAGATATTTGTTCCTGAGTCATGGATGTTTTCTATGCATTTATGTATTTGTATATTAAATATATCGTTGCCTGAGTACCCGTAACACAAGCCTTCTTGAGCTTACTGTGGGACTTAGTCAATTTGTGTAAAAATGCCCTGTAATATTTCAAAAAAAAAAAAAACTGAAACTGGCTATACATATCTACCCTAGCATGTAGGTACATGACCTTATATTATACTTATTAGGCACATATCTTTAATTTAAAACAAGACAAACGAGTTTATTCTTTATCTGAAACTATTACAAAACTAATAATTTACAAATCACTGTTTAAAAAAAATACTGCAATTTTTTTTTCCACAATAATCTCGTCTATCAGTTTCATCAACACTGAACATTTCGACCGAAACAAAGAAATAAATACCAATTAAAACATTTAAAAATCTTATTTAAATATAACCCAATTACTAAAAAGCGAGTAAATGATAACAAACACTATACCACATTTTTTTTAAATCCCCACGCAAATTTCATCTTTAAAAACAAACTCTAAGGCCATACATTTTAATGGTAAATAGGATGGCCATTGGGCGTTTATAGTTAGTGCGAGAATATAATTTGTACAAACGGCAACACATTTAACTGACTGATCGATATACCTTATTCCGTTGTAATAAGGATCACATTTGGTTAGTTAGCAGTTGTGGTCACGGTCTTTAAGTCGTGATTACACGATTCTTATGGGTGCGGGCAATTATGTGAACTTAGAACTTATTAGGGTAATCAGTATCGCCCGGGCATTGAATTGGGCTAACTTGGTAGCTTGACCCGCCCATGGTTGTTATAGTACACTTGGGGGCAAAACAAGTCGACATAACATAAATAATACTTCACCATCTAAGTCCCTTAAAACTTGTTTTGTTTAAATTTGGAAACTTTATGTTTGTTAGTAATTGATAAGTTCGTAATAAAATGCTACATATGTTCAAAAAATTGTACATACGTATGCCATCTGCAGAAATAAGTGACCCCCCTGCATAGAAAGGTTGTATGCAGGGGGGGTCACTGAAATTTGCAGCTGACCGTACACATACCTACTAATAAAATCTGTGACCTGTTCTAACTATTATTTGTACGTTTCCTAAATCTAGATTTTATCTTATTAATACTAGGCACAATATTTTTCTTTTACAAACGTATTTACATGTACAAATTCATTAATGTCAATTTTATATTAAACGTTTATTTTAGAAGCTAACAAATGTGTCCGAATGCGCTTCACAGAGATCTCTAATAATTAACTTTACCAGTACAATTTCATTTTCTACCTCATTGCACACACCTTTAATACATTTTTAAGTATACCTTCTTAATATGTAAGTACCAAATTCAAAAAATTCAATGCCATAATTGCTGATTTTATTAAAGTAAATAATATTTTCTTAATATTACCACTGTCCCAAAGTGTAACACCAAAAAATCAAGAGCAATTAAATAGCCACGGTTCGTTAGTTCGTCAGATAACTATCATCACTATAATGCTTGCTTCACAAACTTCTTAATTCTAACCCAGGACCCCTAACAAATAAGCCAATTGTAGACTTTATTTCGTAGCCGATAAGGTTCGTGCATACTCAGTTAAATCTGTCGACTATGGAACAAAATAACAAATAGTGCACTTCGCCCGTTTTTAGGGAATATTCAATCATATTTAATTAATGAAACAAGTGAAATGTTACTTTATTACTTTAATTTAAGGTACAAATTGCTTTGAAAAGGAATGTACATTGTAATGTACATAGGGCTTTATGAGCTTAAGTAACTTTAGTGGACAAGGGGTTTTTTCCATGTTAGATATTTAGGCATTAACACTTTTTTTTAAGTTGTGTGCAGTGTATGCATGTCGTGTGAGTAACTGTGTACATAAAAATTACTCTTGAGACAAGTAAGTAGCTATTTAGCTTTATAATGGGGACAGGCGGCGCGAATCATGCGTTGGGTATCTTTTTTTTCTTGCTTGTGAATGAAAGAGTTGTCAAAGTGACGTATGAAAGTTTCCTGACAGACCCACGTTCTAGTGATTCCCGGGGTTGGCTGAAATACTTTTGGGCAACTCCTGGATATCAGCTCGGCCCTTTGACTCGGTCGAGAGGCGCGCCGCGCTGTACGATACCTACAGTTGTGCCACTTGTGCCCGCTCGGTCTTTGAAGGGAGTCTACTGCGTCTTTCTGATGACACCCTATCGTAGCCATTAGAAATAGCTAAGTGTAAAAGATTGTTTAATTCCATCTGATAATGCTCATCACAAAGAGGTACGGTTAGCAACGTATGCACATAATTCTGGGCATGTCATTCACTTGTCGGACGCCAGGACGACAAGATTTCCTGCATCTCCTGAGGATGCCTCGTAGAGAGGCGAAACACGTGTCGAGTTTTATATTATTGGTGGTGGTTTGTTATATCTATTTGCGTATTAATTTTTTTGCGGCGGGAGGGTAGGAACATTTTGCATGCAAAAAATACGCAGGTATAACGGGTTGGCACTAATTGACTAGCACGTTTGGCGGAATAGCAAAGTAACATTATTTTCGTTGTTAAGATGCCAACGTTCATTATTCCCCATAGCACCGGTCGCCACCGACAAGGCGCTCATCCGCACACCTTGCATTGCACCATTCAGAGGAATTTACGGCTCTGTAATGAGTTTTTCGCGAAGGACTAGGTACAGTACCTATGGGGTTCTTCAAAAAAGTGTACAAGTTCTTTAATGGATCGGCAACTGGAACCGCGAATGGCACCCTATATAGGATTAAATAAGAAGATCAACCTTTATAGCCCTTTTGAAAAGTGTGTCGAGTACCCGTGGGCGGTGAGTGATCAGACTAAGATTCAAATTTAAAAATAGAAGCGGAAAAGTGAAAAGTGTATAAAATTACACTTGAATGAAGTAGCATCAGTGAAGTCGGCTAACATCGATAAGTGCATGATTTGCATGCGGCTAATTAGTGGATGTGTATGCTAATCTGTCGCGCATGGGGGCCGGCGGCTGACGGGGCACACTGGGAGCACAAATCAACCGCCTGCCCATCTCTGCGAGCAACATCTCGATTAAATATGTAACGGATATCCGGCCTATCCGGCCGAATACCGGATATTTACCGGCCATATACGTTCGGGCATCATAGTCATAGTCCTTTATTCATAATATTACAAAATATTACATGTCAATATTATTGTTTTTTTTTTTTAATTAAAAATACAGTTATTAAGATTATGTGAGAAGATTACATTAGCGAAAAATAAGTACAATCAGAAAATATATTTAAGTATTGAATTAAACTGATAGATTTAAATTATACATTAGGTAGATATTCATAAAATTCGTTTAAATTCATCATCATCAGCTTCAATTTGTTTATAAACATATTGTTGTTCTCAATGTTTTTAATTTCTGTGGGTTTTGGCAGACTTGGTCAGCCTGTAGCTTGTTTGTAACAGTCGCTCTTTGCTTCCCAACCGATTGCGAGTTAGTCTACTGTTTGTGAATGTATGTTTGTGTGTGTGTACGTGTGTGCATATTATAAATGAATTGTAAGGGTAGTTTTAGTATTTTAATGTGTGCAAATAAGTGTTTGGATGGTGAATCCGGTGGTTTTCGCGCTATTAGCCTCAGAGCCCTTTTTTGCAACACGAATACTCTATGCACTTCTGCATATCCGCGAGATCTGCTAAATGTATGGGGAATTAGTTTGGCTGATGCCCTGCGGACACTATGGAGATCCGACGGATTGCCCGAACGTATATGGCGGCAATTAGCGTAGTATCCGGCCGGATACCGGATAATGAAGTAGCACGAAATTTATTAATAAAGTTAAGGTAAAAGCTAATAAATTCAAAAGTAATCAATAGTAATAGTCTGCCGCGCAAGCAGGAGGTCGTTGGTTCGATCTCAGCCCTGGGCACTGGGGGTTTTGGTCACTTTTTCTGTAGTATGACATCTCTTTCAATTTATAATTTATATATAGTAGTGTGACTACTTAAAACTGAAAACAAAAACATGAATCACACCAAACAACACATGAACATGTCACGCCTATTGTGATAAAAATACGTGAGTGTTAACCGTTGCAATTTAATATCAATATGTCTCACGAAAGTTTAAATTATATAAAAACATGAATCAAAACATTTATTACATTTATTAAATGATTTTTTTCATTTCAAATTTAAAGGTTATTGTAACGTCTGTCGCTCCCAGTGTATCCACGGCACATTCCTCGCATACCGTCCCGGCAGCTTATATTTGATCGGGGGTATTTTTAGAAACCATAACGATTAGTCGGGTGCACACCTACCGCATAGCAGGTGAGTTTGAGATAACGTAACTTACCTGAACTGAATAGAGATAGTATACCTACCTACCTACCTACATGGAAATGTCAAAAGAGATAGTGTACCTACGTGGAAATGTCATCTGGTTCGAATCTAGAACAGATTGACTGGGGACGTACACTTACATATGGCTACAGCCGTAATACTTACCTCTATATTACATAACGGCTTCGAATCCTGTTTGTGTGTTTATCACGAATATTTGTTCCTGAGTTATGGATGTTTTCTACGTATTTAAGTATGTGTATGTAAGTATACATTATATATATCGTCGTCTATTACCCACAACACAAGCCTTATGCTTACCGTGGGACTATCGATTTGTGTAAGATTGTCCCACATATTTTTTTTTTCTTGTTGTATTAGGCATGCCGGAGCTAATTTGGACAGGCCTTTCATTGATACTATTGTAACGTTTTAATTCCCACTAGACAAGCCAGTGAGAATTTTATGGGTGCCTCACGTGGAAGTTTGGGGTCTTGACAATTAACTGACGGATTTGCTATTGCTTGTTGGCGATGTTGACTTGCGACGGTGGCAGTCATCGTCGTCAAGTTGCCCAAAAGAGATCGGGTTTAAGTGATATATATATATTTGTAATAACCTTTTTTTATTGTTTTCTTTCATTCAGCACGGTTAGTACATATCACTACATTCCAACCAACACAGAGAGGGGAGCTCGCATACACCTTTCTCTTCTGCGGAAGTAGAAGCCCCAATGGGCATTCGCGGGTGTTGTGACTAATCTGTACACAAAAATAGATTGCATGTGCAAAATTTGTTAGTGTAGTTGTATCATTTTAGTGTAGTCTTTACAGATTGTTTTGGTTTGTAATGTATGAACAGTGCGTCGGTGACGCCCGTGTGCTCGTTTCCCTCCGCAATGTGACAGAAAAATTTGTACTGTAAGATGTCGCTTTGATGTCGTTGTGTTTGAAGCCTTTGTCCCTCGGAGCTTGCAACTGTTCTGATTAGACAAAGACAGGTGTCTCACGAGCTCGACATTAACTCGCGTCGTGCACGGACTGAAGGCGAATATTCTGTTCCATGACGGTCGGTACAAACCCGATTACCATCATAAACTGCATGAAATTTAAAAAACAATGCAACCGCCTATTATGCACGTTCATGACGTATTTTATGTACCTATTCCACGACAATTTACCGTGTTATTGGGTAATACATGTCTGTGGCGAATTTTAGTTTGGGGAGGGCTTTTTTGCTTTGGATTGAATCCAATAACCTCTGTATTTTCGGAGTCTTAAGGTACTGTTATACATGCTCATTACTAGCATGCTTCGTACTTAACGGCCTCCTAGCCTAGTCGGTAGTGACCCTGCCTACGAAGCAGGAGGTCCCGGGGTCGAGTATTTGAGTATGTCTATGTATCTATCTATTATATATACTATCGTCTACTTAGTACCCACAATACAATTAAGCCATATTAGGCTAGGAGGCCGTTGAAAAATATAAAATTTTTTTCATTAAAAAAATATAACGATAAATCTAAAGATATTTTCATGCTAAAGGGTTCTGAGTTATTCTATCTACTTAACCTACTTATTGGTTAAATTAATTTGCGCCATGAAAAGGACCCGCGGCCTATTTGGCTTGAGATAATAAAAGGAGGTCGCGTAATTTAATTTAATTCTTAATGATAACACATGGGGGCCATTTTGAACATCCATAAAAATACAATCTTCAATAAAACGTTATTCATTAAACAAGCCTTCATTATAAATTAATTTTGTATTAAGAAGAGACGACTTCAAACGAAATTTACAATTTTAATTGAAAGAAAAATAGAAAAATTCCTTGCATTGAGCGGGATTCGAACCCACGACCTCTCTGAGCACCGGTAAGATCGCTCTGCCAAGCACAAGTAGGTACAGAAAAATCCTTAAACCGTATAACGCCTTCTGTATACACCACATTGATGACATTGAATTATATTACTTTAGTTCAAGCTCAATTTAAATCGCCCATTCACATTACTGGGGGCTTTATTAAATTCCAATACGTATCCAATACGATATCCTCCGTCCACCTGTCTTCCTCTAAAAAACAATATACAGCTAATATATCATCCCTTATCTCGGTGGCTGTTGCAATATCGCTCTCGCCACGATTATTAAACTCGAAGCGTGACCGGAATGCAATCTCACCCCAAACTACGGGTGACCAACTAGTAACTTGCCAAACCTCTTAAAACTCTTTATCACCATTGAAGTTTCGACTTTAAACTCAAAGTCTTAAGTCTCATTTTCAAATGGAGTTGCTGTGTGATATACGATGAATAGAAAGACAATGAAACCGTTTAAAGTTTTGTGACAACTAAGGCCTTGTACTACTGTTTGAGCTGTCCGGATTTGGCTTCGTTTCAGACTTTTATTGGAGGTCTTTAGACTTGCAGTCTTTTTTTATTATAAGTCGTAAATGAGCAGACAAATTCGTCGTACCTGTTGGGTAGCGGACATCGTCTCTCTTCTTTTTTTCAGTCGTTTCCTCACTGCTGAGGATCGTGACTCTTAATTTTGTCAGCAAGTTTTCGCCATCGGTTACGCTCAGTCGCTTGATGAAGGGCATCGCTGACAGTTAAATATAACTGTTCAGATATCTGGTCCGAACAGCGTCGGAGACTTCGGCCCTATATGTCTTTTACCCTCTATCTTCCCAGTCACCATCATCCTCTCCAGATTGTATACCACTATACGTTGCAAGCAGATCGACGACAGCCGCTGTGCCCTCTCCAATTTCAGCTCCTTCATTACAGAGACGACAGTGGGCGGTCCATAGGATTCTCAATAAGCGACGCCAGCACCACATTTCAAAAGCAACTCTCAAGCATCTTCTCAATCGTCGGATAATCAGGGTACGAAGAAACAATAAGTCTTATGACGTTGAAAGCAAGCAAGCAGCAGGAAGACTCCTGGCCACTATTTCACCAAGTGTAATACTCAGTAGATACACCAGATATTGATGAAAAGTGTCATTGGTCTCACACAATATGAAAATGTCAATTAATTAGTTTTACATGTATGTTACTGTAAAATTTAATTTTTATTATTCTCTTTATTCATTTTTATTTCTTTTTATTATTATTGTTATGAATTCAGAGGTTTACATCTTGTTTTTAATTATAATTGACATGTATTCCTTTTTATAGGTATTTGACAACTAATTTTTATAACTTACATTTACATATTATGAATGTAAACCAATTTTATGTACCAGATTTTGACGTGTAATTAACTTTATCAATAAATATATGAATATGAATATGAATGAATCGGATAGTGGGAACGTTACTGAGACCGTCCCGTGGAGTCTACCCATTAACGACGACATCACTGAGAGCGAACTGTGTGCTATTCGCGGATGTCAAAATTATATGTTTCTTTCTTGGTTCAACCAGAAATGGTGTCGTCGCCATGATGCGGCGGATGCAACGATTAGTGATGACGCCATGATGGCCATGCTTTGCATTGTTGAACTACCTACTAACAATATCGTCATGAGTGGACTTTTTTTTAATACAGACTAAGAAGGTTTTAACTTGCTACTCCTACATAGCCTTCGCAGGTTTGTTGCAAACGCCGATAAGTAACATTTCTCTTATGAATAGGTATTAAAGGGTTTTCTGTTCCAAGCTTGAACAAAGTGGCATCAGGGATCAAAGTGGCACTTTTTTGTTCAAGAACTACAGATGTTTTCGGGCATTAACTAGTGTTGGTATAATGCTGTTTTCGGTTTTGTTTATTTCCTCTTAGTTGGCGTGAAAAGCAGGATGTCATGTGTATCAAAATTACTTTCGTCTTGGGCGTTAACGCTTGAACCCCTCATTACGCTCAGGATTCTACTTCAGAATCTCTCACTACGTTCGGGTATCTATTGTAGAATCCATCCCTTCATTCGGAATTCAATGTACGCCCTCGCCGGTAATATATCATTTTGATCTCTTGTAACACAATCTACTATTTAATGTGGGTGTATATACATTATGTAGGGGTACATATATTTTTTCACACATGATTGGGCCAACCCACGTGAAGTTCTACGACTCTCCCAAAACCGTAGGTTTACCCAAACATTTAATATCATGTTGCATCAAATATCAAATATGTTTATCACCGAAATATGTACGAATTTGAACTTTATTCCGTTGTGATAAGAAGAAATATGTTTACTGATCTTGCATTAAGTCTTTGTAGGGTTCCATACTCAAAGGGTAAAAACGGAAGCTTATTACAAAGACTCCGCTGCCCGTCTGTCTGTATGTCAGCACTCAGCAGGATACTTATCTCGTGAACCGTTATAGTTAGACAGTAGACATTTTCACGGACCATGTATTTCTATTGCTGCAATAACAACAAATACTAAAAAACGGAATAAAATAAATATTTAAGGGAGCTCCCATACAACAAACGCGATTCTTTTATACATAAACCCGACCCTTGGTGGGCGAATCCGACTTGCACTTGGCCGGCGTTTTACAATAAAATAAGCATTTGCATTGTGGTCATTCAAACAAATTGTTATTGTTTGCTCACGCCCACAGCTAAAGACTGGCTGGCGGGAATCAGAGGCATAATCGTCTTGTTTTTAAATAAAACTTAGCCATCATGAAGGTAGGATTACGACTGCAACATTGTTGCTACGGCATTGCGGCTGTTAACGCAATGGCATCTGTGAATATCCCTTATTTATGCAAGTGAACGTTTCAATCGCGACAAAAATACGGCAAAGATTGTAACCATATTCTTTTTCTTTTAATTAATAGGTTTCTGTTCGAGAGTTGGACAATTTTGCCAACGTCAAAGTATATGGTCACTTGGACGACTTTGTTCGGTAGTCGGCCTCGCTTTTTGTCAAATTTATAGCTAAACGTTACAAATAGTGACAGGCGGTCGGGACCCGGACTGCCGGGTAATGACTAAAGAGTGATAAACGCGTTTCAGAATAAACGCGTTTTCTTCATTAGCTGCACACTTCTTCATTAGTTCCCTGCACAATAACCTATTATGATTACACATTTAATAACGTTTAGGGGACGAAACATAAAAAAACCTTATAAATGAATGTGTTAATTCGATACTAATGTATGATTTTACCTGTTCCCTAGTTGTAACAACACGTTACAAAAACACCACGTTTAACCCAACAGTAGCTATTTCCACACCTGGAAACACAGCCAGCCGAAGCCTAAAAATGATAACCTAAGTCAAAAAGTTTACATTATAAGCTTTATTGCAAAGGAATAAGGTTCTTAAGAGTTAGCATATTTTTCACGTCCACCGTACAATATAGGTAGGTACGGTATATATTTCTTGTGCAACGGTTCACACGTTTTAGTTCTGTAACACAACACCTCTTGGCTATGTCGGCTAACATGAAAGCGTGTAGAGTTACCACAGTAATAATATGTCAATTGTTTTGGTCTGGATATATATCTATAAGTACTACCTATCTATATAGTCTAGCCCCCGTAGACTCCGCATTATATATTGAAAATGGGATATATGACAAATGATCACTTCACAAACCAGTTTTCCCATATATTAGGCCAAACCATAAGCACTTGCCTAGGATTAAAACCAAATTGTTTAAAAATAGTTGCTACCCAATGGAAATAAAATTATTTAATGCTCTTCCGAAAGATCTTAAAAATTTGTCCCTTATTAGGCAATTAATAGAATAATAATGAACCATTATTAATTAATCCCATAGTTAATAGAATCTCCAAACTGAGAGATTGTAACTGAGTCTTGCATGTAAGCAGAAATTTAAATAAACAGTAAGTATTTAAATATTTTATATCTGACCCTTGATCCAGCCACCTAGCGAGAATCTCTCAAGATGGTGGTCGAGACTCTTCGCTATGAGACCGTTCGCTGAAACGACTATTGGGACAATGATCTTCGTGTCAGCATCCCACATGGCGGTTATCTCGTGAGCTAAGTTATCCTATTATTAGTATCATTCGATATTTATGTCTGGACTTTAGACCTACAATAAAATCAAAGATCCTAGATAAACCTATGCTTTATTAGTTTTATCGCGTGATAAATGATATTCCTTAACTTATACGTCGCCCCGATAAAAACCCTTTATCAGTAAAAACCCTTAAGGTCATTGCTAATGCTCCAGAGGAGAAAAGTCGGAAGGGACCTGAAAGTATGTGGTTTATACAACCTAGTGGAATTGGAAAGTACTTTCGGTCCCATTTTAAAACTATTGGTGCATGAAGCATGACTCGAGCTTAGTCTGGAAATCGCTTTTTGTTGCCTGCAGATTTTGGTGTAGTACGGAAAACCAACTGATCTTTAGGTTTCCGTGTGGTTCCGTACGAAAAACTCCCAAATACTCAACGGTACGCGCCGCGGATTAAACCCGCTTTCGGATTAAAAGTATAGTTCTAATACGGAATATAATTCGACATTTACCAACACCGTTTTAAGGTCCATGCAGTTCTCCCTCTGAGTCGAAAGGTCAGATGGTAGTCGCTTTGGTAAAACTAGCCCATCTTGGGATTACATTTCCAAGGATCCAGGCTCCCTTTACCATAAGCCGGGAAAATGTTGGAAGATGCCGAAAACGGTTATGGCGCCCTTTTTTTGGGGCACCACCGTATACGGATCAAAGACTGCTTGTAAATTTTTATGAAGCCTTTATAAAATTCAAATTTAGTTTTATAATACACGGTGCCCGTGAGCATTGCGAGAGATTTTAACAGCGTATTCCTGAGGCTAAAAAAAACAAAAAAATGTCAAGATTTTTGGTCATTTCGACCAACAAAAAAAATACAAAAAATATATATATATATTTTTTATATGCTTTGATACATGGTAAGTAAATTTCATTTAGAAAAGGCCCACTTAAAATACATAAAAAATGTTTTTTTAGTAGAGCCGAGTTTTGGAAAGACATCACAGTGTCACTTTGAAGTCTGACAAAAATCATGTCTAGACTTCTACATAGTAGCATTATCACATTCCAAAACGCGTTATTTACCGAGTGGCGGTAAAATTATGTTTAAACTAAAATTGCAATCATCTCAGAAACTAGCCCTAATCCAATGCACTTAATATGACAATTTTTGTTTCTATTAGCCTCAGGAATACGCTGTTAAAATCTCTCGCAATGCTCACAGGCACCGTGTATATTATTTAAGCAGAAAAGAAAGGAAAAATAGAGGACTCGAACTCCCGACTCTGGGATACCCGCCCATCGCTCTACCAACTGAGCTACCAAGGTACACGCCATAGCCGCAAATTTCTACACTACATCCCTTATTTGACGGCCTCCTAGCCTAGTCGGTAGTGACCCTGCCTACGAAGCAGGAGGACGGTTTCGAATCCTGGTCAGGGCATTTATTTGTGTGTTTATCACGAATATTTGTTCCTGAGTTTTGGATGTTTTCTATGTATTTAAGTATTTATATGTATCTACTTAGTATTTATATATATCGTCGTCTAGCACCCACATCACAAGCCTTATTGAGCTTACCGTGGGACTAGGTCGATTTGTGTAAGATTGTCCCACAATATTTATAATCAGTCCTCCGGCCGGTAAGCGCCACTTTACGCAAAACTAAATAGGCGCCTCCCGGCTCCGTCGGGCTGAAAAATAGTATACAAACCTCGGCCGGTAAATGGGAAAGCCTCGGATCACATGTTAGTCGACCTCGGCTTCGCCTCGACAATTACATGGGATCCGAGGCATTTCCCACTTAAACGGCCTTGGTATGTAATGTACTATTATTTATTTATCCCTCTCATTGATCGCGGGTCGCGTCTATACCCATCTAGGTTAGCCAAAACATTTTGTTTGTGTGCAAACAAATCCGTCTCGCCGGTTCCTGGCGGGCTCGGTGCGGGTGTACTGAGAAGGGCGGTCTTGAGTACGCCGCGGCGGGTCCTAATATATAATATTGCAGTCGCAGAGGCGACAAATAGTACCTACATTGTGTATTAAGGGCGGCAAGAAGTTCTTGTACCGCCCGTGATACATACAATATTTTTCATCACATTCGCGAGGAAATAAATTAACTTATTAGGCAATAAGTAATCAATAAGGACGTGCGTGCACGTGGGGCGCTAGGCCTTCCGGGAGGCCCGGGCGGGCGGTAAGTACTATGAAAATCCAATACGACCACGGGCTTAATTAAGTCTAAGTATGCTTGCATATAATATCACCATTTATGAGCAAGTGTGATGAGAATGATTTTTTCAGCACACCTGCTCGTAAATGGTGATATTATATGCAAGCATACTTAGACTTAATGAGCTGTATTAAACTTTGTTTTTCTGTTTTTACGTCTACTTTTAATGTACCTACTTTTGTACTGAAACTTCTGTTTACTAAATGAGTTTGGATTTGTAATTAGAAGGATATCTCTTTGTATATCGTATAAATCGCTTTGTATACGTTTTTTGTATGAATCGTTTTGCATAAGTTTTTTACCTACACCTCAGCTTACTTTCTGTACTATGAACATCTGTGTCCTGAGGTCGCGTAGGGCAGACAGGACGCCGAAGGGCGCCGGCGGCCCCGGCAGCCCTCACTACCTGTAACTGGGCGAGGAAGTTCTCAGCCCTACGTCTGCATGTACAAACTGTCGCGTTTTATAGACAGACGACCTTAGACGAACTGTTGAAGGTCGAATTTTGAAAGGAACTTAAGTCTTCTCTTCTTAGCATATTGCGTTCGATACGGAATATAACAAAAATGATGGTGGATGGTGGTATAATGATTTATAAAATTACTAAAACGGGGCTTAATCGTGTACAGATTTTGAAAACAAACCTCCGACGTTTCAAGGGCGACGTTGTCCCCGTGGTCCCGGAGAAAGACTGGCTGAGGTTGACATCAACATCTTCTAGCTGCGCGGGTTTTACGAACTACCCGCACTTGGTCTTGATTATAAACGTGAACATTTAAATCTGTACACGAATCGTGAAAGTTTAAATAAGTGTTTATAATGATTTATTATTATTTATAGTCATCGGGGCCTGAGTAGAACATAAAAACGCCGCCAATTGAAGATGCTAACAATGTAAACATACCGCCATATTGTAATAACCTAACTTTAAACCATTTCAAGTTTTTAATGAAATATCCAAGATGAAGTTTTTTTATGGTTTTGTATGGTACGATAATACGACCGTTTCAGTAGTGTAGGTTTAAGTAGTAGTGAGGTAGTGCGAAAATTCAACGAGAAACTGACATAACAATGTGATGCCTTTTGTTTATATAGTTTTAGGGGGAAAAAATAGAAAGAAAGGAGCAGAGAGAAGAAAGGAGTAGCTAAACGGGGAAGGTGTTCAAAATAATCTTGGCACGACCTCACTTTGAGATAACACGTAAGTGTATCCGTACCTAATTTATTATGATCCTATAAACTCTAATTCCGAAAGCTCTGATGAATAATAGTAGTGTATGCAACAGTGATATAATAAGAACCAATTATGAGCTGTTTGCATACGGTACTTTTTCTATGATAGCTAGAATAGCGTGAAAAGCAAAATCTAGAAAGGTGGCAGCATGTGGAAGATGTCGTGCCCACAATAGAAATTAAAAAAAAAAGAACAGTGCTCATATATTGTATGAAAATCCATAGGAGCAGAATACCATAGATAACGTTATAATGTATACTTTTTAAATATCTATTCTATCCATCCTATTCCATCTAATTGACAGATAGAAGTGCTGGAGTAGAAAGAAACTATATATAGGCGTTTTTTTAAGTCGTTCGTGCAATTTAAGCCCCGTTTTACGGCACTGGTGCGAAAGGAGGTCACTGAGGTCAGGTAAGAGCGTCGACCGTCTGGATCCGTCTGGATGCAATTGCAATTAAACTGAAAAGAGTTAGCATTGTTGGCACTGACTACTCGTACCTTGTAGTTTTTTTAAGAATACTACTTACAGACATTGTTGCCATATTTACACGCTTTCATTTAGCTTGCCATGTTTGTTTATTTATTTTCATCACACTTGCTCGGTAATGGTGTTATAACGCGCAGGCGTATAGAGCGGTTAGAGCCGATTTAGTCCCCTAGGGAGTTATGGATTTTAGTACAATATAACTCCCGAGGGAGTTATGAGTTTAGTTTTAGAATATCGTACGTCATTTCACTTCAGACTAAGGAGGTTTTGCATCAGCTAAGGCTTATTTCAAAACTTCAAACTTGACTTTAAACCAACTTTACTGTGTAATTGTACTTTTACATTCAACTTTAATAAATAGATTCATTTGTATATTTGTTTTTTTTCCCTTACAAGTGTGATGAAAAACATTGTATGCATCACGGTCAGTAAGAGGATTACAAACTCGATTCATTAAAATCCCTCCGCCTGCTGCGTCGGGCTTCTAACAGACTCTCGTTAGTAATCCTGTACTTACCTCCCTAGATGCACAATGTACTATTATTTAGTTATAAACTGAAAAAGAAATGTCATATCATATATGCTACAGAAAAAGTGCCCAGGGCTGGGATCGAACCAGCGATCTCCTGCTTTCGCGGCAGACGCCCTAACCACTAGGCCACCCGACCACGATTTATTTATTTAGGTCAAATTTTGCAAGCTTTAGACACTAAAAATCACACTTTTGTAAGTTGACAGCTTAATGATATTGTGCCATCGAGCTGATCTGATGATGGACACTGGCAGAATGCGACCACGCTAACTTTGCACCACAAACTATATAAAGATACTACGTATCAGACGAACAACTCCCCTATAAAGAATTTAGCCAATAAGGAGCACCGATTTTAGAACATGACAGTTACTTTTTTAGGGTTCCGTAGCCAAAATGGCAAAAACGGAACCCTTATAGTTTCGTCATGTCCGTCTGTCCGTCTGTCCGTCTGTCCGTCTGTCCGTCTGTCACAGCCGATTTACTCGGAAACTATAAGTACTACAGTGATGAAATTTGATGGGAATATGTGTTGTATGAACCGCTACAAAATTATGACACTAAATAGTAAAAAAAAGAATTGGGGGTGGGGCCCCCCATACATGTAACTGAGGGATGAAAATTTTTTTTTCGATGTACATACCCGTGTGGGGTATCAATGGAAAGGTCTTTTAAAATGATATAAAGTTTTCTAAAAAACATTTTTCTTAAAGTGAACGGTTTTTGAGATATCAGCTCTCAAAGTCGTAAAAAGTATGTCCCCCCCCCTCTATTTTTATAACTACGGGGTATAAAATTCTAAAAAAAATAGAGGTGATGCATGCTAATTAACTCTTTCAACGATTTTTGGTTTGATCAAAGTATCTCTTATAGTTTTTGAGATAGGTTGATTTAACTGTAATTTTGGTTAAGTTATTGTGCTTACACTGAAAACGATGGCTGAACCTTATAAGTTTAGGCTCCATTCACCAGGTGTATAAATTGACATAATAAGTTTATTATATTTGCTGCTACGGAACCCTTTGTGCGCGAGCCCGACTCGCACTTGGCCGGTTTTTTAAATTATGGATGGCATTTGTAGGCAAAGGCGTGTAAATTCAGCCTATTTATACGTGTTCTTGGCTTATTTAAGATTTGTTGTAAGAAAATAAAATAATAGAAGCATATTCGTTATACTTTTTATTACTTACTACTTTTTATTTACGTGGACCGTAGGTGTGGTCTTCAAAGCATAGCAGATCAGCCCATGTGTCCACAAAAAAAAAAGTTGTTTTATATCAAATTTTAAAATAGTTCAGTGATTTAAAAAATTGGAGCAAATCTTGGAGCAAAATAGCACCATTTTACTGTACTGTGCTTATATTCAATGTAGGCGAGCATTAGACGGAAAATAGATCGCTGTGACGGTTTTACCCACATTGACTTTACTTGTTAGAACGTGACAACGCCGGCGACAGAAGGCCTAGTATAAAAGTTGTACGACATTAACTCCTCGACCGCGTTAGCGTATCGAGGGGTCAAAATATGAAAGTTGCCGGATGATTTAAATAAACGGCAAACATAATTTGAACTCCCGATACGCTAACGCGGTCGAGGAGTTAATGTCGTACAATTTTTATACTAGGCCTTCAGATGATTAACGCGCAACCACCATACCAGACGTGACGGTTGATGCTCTTTTTACACATTTTAGTACATTTGTAAAACCGTTTAAAAGAGCTGTAACAATAAACCTCATTGTTAAATAATACAACCGTGCCAAAAACGTTTACTCCTGAAAATACTCATTCATTAACCAAAATATCTCGAGGCGAAAAAAATCATAATTCATTGATTGCACACAATGTTAATCTAATTTCAAAATAGTCTTAAGTCACAAACTACGTGTCAAGTTCTGCACCTTATCGCATTAACCTGTAGGTTTACGTTTAATTTGCACGGTTAAATGTGATACGATTTTTTATTGCTTAATTTGTGGTATGTTTTGTAAAACAAAGACAACCAGAATCGACATGCCGCTCGCCATTATTGTAAGAATGTTGCGTTTGGCGCCAAACTTTTTTTTTATTCAATGCCAAGGCCCGGATGATACGGTATTTTCGGTGAATTGTACTTTAATCGATTTGGCTTAAATTAGGATTCACGTTAATTGAATATAATTTTATCGTCATAAAACAACTAGAAATTAGTTAATATCGAGATACTATAAAAAAATGTATGTGTCAGGTTCAAAACTGAAAATAACTCGTTGTTCAACAATTAACTGCTCAAACACCACCAAAACCAGCCGCGAAGGTGACAACACCACTCTGTCTATCCGACGATGACTGCCCGATGCAGTCGAAACATGTCACGCCTATTGTGATAAAAAATACGTGAGTGTTAACCGTTGCAATTGAATGGCAGTATGACTCAGGATAAATTATACCACCAAAAATAATGTGGATATAGTAGTTCCTTTCATTTTTAGGGTTCCGCGCCTCAAAACGAAATAACGGACCCCTTATAGGGTCACTTTGTTGTCTGTCAAGATCCTTTATTCCAGGAACGCGTAGAGGTAGCAAGTTGAAATTAATACCACATACACAAATCTGCGGTTCCTTGAAGCTGTGAAAAAACTAAGCCTCTACGTCAACGCAATTTAAAGATAAAGCCGTTATTGTCGCAATTCCCATACATTTGCAATGGGAATCAAAATGTATAGGGTACTTCCCGTTGACCTAGAATCACGAAATTTGGCAAAAAGCAAGAGCTTGTAGCACAAGTACAGGAGAAAATCCGAAAACCGGATAATTGCCGCACATTGAGAGTTTCATCAAAAGTTAAGCAAGCGCGAATGATGCATCTATATATATATATATATATATATATATATATATATATCTATCTATTATATAACAATATACCATCTGAGATCAAGAATGCGACTAGTATGAGATGTTTTGTGAATAAACTTAAAGCTAAACTTGTGTCTGAAGCGCATTACTCGGTTGACGATTTTTTCAAATAAATCACACCGCCAAATTCTCGACTGATTCACTAATCCAATGTACCAAAATATGAAATGTACCTATATAAATGTTAACAAAATGTAATGAATAACAAATCACAGCGCCACATTAACGTTTATGTTGTTGAAACTTGTATTGTAGTAATACAACTCAATTATAATTATGATATGCGCTAGATAACAATATTTGTACTAGCGCTATGCCTACCTGTCGTATAATTATGTAAGTAATACTAACACATTACACTGGTTCCTACTTACCATATTATTATGTACCTACCTGACTGACGTGTAAAACTATGTTTTATTAAAAATAAATGAATGAATGAATTCAGCCCGTACCCATATGCTGTACTGCTGGGTTTCTCTTCCTTATTACGCCACTTTTCCCAGTCCCGCGGACGCTCCGGCTGTGGAATGAGCTCCCCGCCGAGGTTTTCCCGAAAGATTACAGTATGGGGTTCTTCAAAAAAGGTGTGTGCTTACAAGATTTTAATGTCCCCCCCCCCCCCCCCGGAACAATCGTAGTATTTAAAAATGACCCTCATTCACATTTTGTTGTTCGAAAGATCCGCCTATCTCCAAATCAGCTGTACAGTCAACAACACAGCTGTGAATACAGCCAAAGTGCCAAAAGTATGTATACACGACCTTAATTCTCTGGCAATAAAGTTCTGTATACATATTTTTGGCACTTTGGCTGTATTCACAGCTGTGTTGTTGACTGTACGTCTACCATGAGACAAAGTGTAAAAAACAGTGCCCTCAACAGTTAGAGCGGTATACAGGGTGTCCCTAAGGCTTATCTGCAATAAGCGCGAGTTATAATGGTATTCGCGGCGTGTCGGGCCCACCGATTTATGGCTGAATCGATTCCTCGTTTGAGTGGGGCCATGGAAATAGCGAGTCGCTAAAGCGATTTGCAACCAAGTATAACAGTAGAGTGAGTCATTATGAATGCTCTAAATGGTACTATATTGTTTTGTATGTGTCATTGTCATATAAAAACCTAAGAAGAGTTAATAGTTACTAGGGTTTAAAGACTTTAAAGGCAAAACAAACCGCAAAGATTTTATTACGCCTTTGCCTTAAGGCATTAAGTCCGCCATTTGTACTTTCTTGTATTGTGCAATAAAGATTAAATAAATAAAGATTTTAAAACCACCGCTAGGAGAATTTACTTAATGTTACTTATTCTTGAAAAATATAAAATATTTGCTACTCGTAATCAAGAGTTACGTTTAATTACTTTAAACTAGAACAGAGAAAGGTCCTTTTAAATTTTACATATACTCTGATTACAAATTTATTTATATTTGCAGTTAGTAGCCCATGTTAATGGGCAACAGCCAACAACGGCAAAATTATCCGGTCTATTTTCATAATAATGTGTAAAAAATGCGAAAGTTTAAAGTGTTATAAAACTGTGTTTGTAACCCATTATTCGTATTGTTATTCGTAAAACTCAAAAAGTGATATTCGTATTCATATTCGTAAAAGTACTATTTGTTTCATCACTAATTGCTATACTTAGTTTTACATGGGACTCTACGAGTAAGTGCTTAGGTGACGTATAACCTGAGGAACGATAAAATATCATAAAATTAAACCCATGCTATCCGTTTTCAAGTTGTAAGCGGCCGCGTTTGCACCTCTACTTCGGTGTAAGTAGAGGTGCAAACGCAGCCGCTGAACGCATCGAATTAAAAAAAAGTCAACTTGCCTGTTTCATGGCCACGCAATAGTTACGAAAATATCTCCACGCCGCAGATTAGGGCGGCAAGAAACGCTCGCGACGGAGACACCGCGCCCGCTGCATTTTAATTGTGCTGATATCACATTCCATTTTCAAAATTGACGAATTTCGAAATGGAATAGGGAATTTAGAACCCCGGTAAAAAAACGGTTGATTTTTATTTTTTTATTTTGTTGAGTTGAGGTCATTGAGACACTGAGATCTATCAAATTAAGGTAGAAGAATGTGTGGAAATTAAACACTTTAGAACGGATTAATCGCGTTTTGAAGTGTTTCATTTCAATGTATAACAATCGCGGTAACAGAAGACAATATTAGAAGAATGTGACTTGTGGTAACTATGCACACTGACCAGGCGTCCCCGCACCCGTTGGGGTTTGTGGAACGCAGCCGCCACATGAGAACCTTTCTGCCCCAGCGGCCATCAATTCAGTTGTTCGGCTAGTTGATTCTGTACGTGAGTAGTGGTGTAGTTCAATTCATCTATCTCCCCTGGATGTAGCCGTTGCCTCTCAAAAAGACCCCGAAGAATATCTAAAGTATCTCCGTACGGGACATTCATAAACATTGGTCATTTGTTAGATAATGGCCATAACCTGTCTGAGGATCATTCTTTAAATATTTTACATGTTTGTGAGAAAGGGATGCGCCTGAGTGTACTAGAGCAGTTAGAGATAATTAGCTACAACAATAGGGGTGTGATTATTAACGAACAGTTGAATGTCGCGTCATCACCGTTATTACGAATATTTGCATCTCGCTTGCGGGGTAGGGGGTGTGGCCAGGTTATAAATATGGCCGACCAGTCCGGGCATGTCATTCACTTGTCGGACGCCAGTTCGATAAGATCAAGAGATAAGAGAAAACTGATAAGTTTTCTCTCCGTCTAGATAGATATAAGATCGGGGCAGCCCAGTGGTTAGGGGTCTGCCGCGAAAGCAGGAGGTTGCTGGTTCAATTCCAGCCCTGCTCACCGGCCTTGGTCACTTTTGCTGTAGTTATGACGTATCTTTCAATTTATAATTAGATATAGGAAGTTAAATAAAAGTGTGTAAAAATGCACCGCTAACAACTTCACATTCTCCGTTACTCTGGTGATTACCATTCATTACAGTGTCAACCAAATAATCGCGTTATAAAAACGTCTCTTAACAACTATGTCGGTACATTTATCAGACGAGTTAACGATAAAATAATATTGCAACGAATCGCATATATAATAAAATCCCATCAAATTCAATATACACCGCATTCAAATTTAGACTCACTGCGTTTGAAATAAAGTCTGTTTTTCGATCGGGTTTTCTTTCATGTTAGGTTTGTAGTTGTGTGTGTTCTACGCAGTCACCGAACGTTATAATGTGGGCGGGAAGCGTGTAACCAACTCATTTAGAAAATATTTAGTTTCTAACATTTTTTTTTTAATTTATGGTAGTTCCGTTCAAGGTCTCTGATAGTAAGGTAGCTGGTCTATGATGGTCGGGTTTTTATCGTTTATCACCGTGGCTGTCACGTTCTAACAAATATGTAAGTGCGAAAGCGACGCATAGCGTGATAGTCGATAAAATGGCAACCATGCTAACCTTCAGACAGACACCAGTGCTGAACGTTTAAACTAAACTAGTATTACTAGTTCAAAATTTACTTTTTATTTTAAGTTTTGTTACTGTACATTTTTGTTCTTGGTTTGTCTTTCATCGTTGCCAGTTTTTATCTAATTTCCTCTAAGGTTAGCTCGAAGAGATCCCTTATAGGGATAAGTTCGCCTTTGTTGTATCATATTGTCTATGTTACTGTGTTTCTTGTATTTATTGTGTTATTGTACAATAAAGCTTATACATATATATTAGTGCAGCATCGAGCACTGATTACATGTACCTACGTTAATATATATTTTTTTATTTTTCTATGAATTTATGTAGGTTTTTTTTCTTTACGCATAAATATATAGAAACCGCATAATAAAAAAATGTGCCTGCCCCTTTATTGTAATGTATTGTATTTCCGAAACTTTCGTGTTGTACCTACTTAGGTATCTAAAAGTTTTCTTGCTTATCTGAAACTTTACCTAAAAGTTCCCGAGTTGAAAACGTGAGACAAACGGATAGACAAACAGGTGACATTTTGTGATTGACAACGGAACCCTGAAAATCAACGGCTTATGCGTCATATTACAACTTTTCTAATCTCTCACAATTCATACATTTTATGCTAAGGATATGTCTGTCTGTCTATGTAGCCCTGGACTGCCAAACAAACCAATATCTCTATCCTCAAATAACTTAAAATAGGAACGAAAATCTCAAGGGCTCATGCAGAAATCACGTGAGGTTATCGGCTACTTCGGGTACCCTAATACAGCCTGATATAAATAAATATTATAGGACATTCTTACACGAATTGACTAAGTCCCGCAGTAAGCTAAAACATCCATGACTCAGGAACAAATATCTGTGTTCATCACATAAATAAATGCCCTTACCGGGATTCGAACCAGGGACCATCGGCTGAGCAGGCAGGGTCACTACCAACTACGCCAACCGGTCGTCTAAATAATGAACAATTTATAATTAAAAAATCAGCATGGATTCATTAAAGCCTCTATAAGAATAGGTAAACTTCTTTGAAAATTAATCGTATGCTCACATATTTTTTAAATAGCCCGCCTGATGGAAGCGGTCAAAGTAGCCTACCGACGCGTGCAACTCCAGGGGTCACACATGCGCGATACCGACCCATAAAGAACTCATTTGTCATCATCATCATCATCATTTCAGCCGAAAGACGTCCACTGCTGGACATAGGCCTCCCCCAAAGATTTCCACAATGACCGGTCCTGCGCCACCCGCATCCAGCGGACTCCTGCGACCTTCACCAGGTCATCAGTCCACCTTGCGGGGGGCCTACCCACGCTGCGCCTTCCGGTACGCGGTCGCCACTCGAGAACCTTTCCGCCCCAACGGCCATCGGTTCTACGTGCAATGTGCCCCGCCCACTGCCACTTAAGTTTAGCGATTCGGAGAGCTATATCGGTTACTTTGGTTCTGCTGCGGATGGTCTCATTTCTGATACGATCTCGCAGAGAGACTCCTAGCATAGCTCTCTCCATCGCCCTTTGGGTGACTTTGAGCCTTCTTATGAGGCCCATTGTAAGCGACCACGTTTCAGTACCGTATGTCATCACTGGCAACACACACTGATCGAAGACTTTCGTCTTCAGGCACTGCGGAATATTGGACGAAAAGATGTGTCGAACTCATTTGTGTATGAAATAAATTTTTATTTATACCATACACAAAAACGAGTTAAGAAATCGGAAGTCAAAGTTCGGCGCTCAATCCCATCCATCATGATTAGGTTTTTCAAAACCATATGATTGTACGTCAACCGTTTTGAGTGAAGACATCCGACATCAAATTGGACATCTATCGAATACTAAGTGTGTACTTTCTCTGTGAAAAGGAACATGACACGTCCACGTGTATACAGGGTGTAATAAAATATAGTGGTGATTTTTTAAGTGTGTGTTTGAAACTTCAAACTTTGAAGTTTACTCTCATCCTTATTGGCAGAATTTATAGACAATGTAACACGTAGGTATAGCAAATTCTGTTTCAGAAGGAAGAAACACGATAAATGCGGATGTGAATGACGGATGTGAATGACGTCAACACCGCCATCAAGAAGTTAAATGCAGATCTGGATCACATCGCCGAATGGTCCAGTTGTTTTGGTGTATGTGTTAATCCAGCCAAGTGTCAAGCCATAATTATGGGAAGCCAGTGGCACGTCACTAAGCTTAGCACAGTCTCGATTGAGCCAATCGTTTATGATGGGGATGTTATTCCTTTACTTAACAAAGTTAGAAACCTGGGGTTATTTTTTGATTCTCACCTTTCCTGGAATGTCCACTTGGCAGACATAAGTCGAAAGGTCTCTGGAACACTGAGAACCCTTTATAAATTTAAAAACTTTCTTCCAGTAAGTACAAAAAAAATGTTAGTCCAGGCTCTGGTCCTGCCAATTATTGATTATGGTGATGTGTGCACGACTAATGTCACTCAAGAGAGTCTTAATAAACTCGAACGTCTGCTCAACAATGGCATAAGATTCATCTTCGGGCTCCGGAAATACGATCACGTTTCCTCTTACCGGCGTCAACTTAACTGGCTTTCCATCCGTCGCCGGAGAGTCCTCAGGATTCTAAGCACTCTTTTTTCTATTCTATTCGAACCTTCTACTCCTGGATACCTAAAAAGTATGTTCGTGTTTGAAACCCCTCGGCCAGGTTGTGAGCTGCGTACCTCCCGTATTCTCAAACTTAAGATTCCTGCTCACCATACTGGTTTTATGGGTAATTCCTACGCCATCCAGGCAAGTCGTCATTGGAATTCGCTTCCTCTTTATATAAGACAAGCCTCAAGTAAGAGTGCGTTTAAGCGGATGCTGCGTAAGCACCTGCTGAAAGAAGAGTTTCCATAGTGTCCATCATTATTGTATAGTGTGCATGTTGGAAATATGTAGTAGTGTATTATATTATTTTATCTATGTATTATATATAATAATATATATAATGTTCTTCAGTTTGCTTTGCAATTATTTCGATATTATTACCTTGATTTTCCCTTTGCACCATTTTATTCAAGTCTCTGTTTGGCCCTATGGTTGACTGGTAGAGAATGCCATTGGGCATTAAGTCCGCCATTTGTACATTTGTTTTTGTATTTTGTGCAATAAAGTTTAAATAAATAAATAAATAAACTATTAAAATAAACAAAACCGCGGACTATATGTCAAATATGACTCGTCTTAGTTTTAGGTATAAGTATAATGGATTTGTAATTTTTGCAAATGCCGAAGTCTAAAAATAAAGACATAGAACCGTTTCATGATGAATTTAAGATCAATCTTTGCAATTAATTTCTATCGAGCCGATTTCGTTAAATTAAAAATCGGCTCCGTCTAGGATCTTCGGAATATGATGAATTTTAAATAAGTATATAATTTTTTTCAGTATTAAAATACTTTTTACTTCTTAAAACACTGCTTAAAACCATGAATTGTTATCCGACCCTTAAGTTTTAAATGGTAGTAAAAATATATAAAAAAAACGCTTTTTTATGGCTTACCAGTGGCGAGTGTCTAATGAGCGATGTATATAGAAACTGACATATTTATAAACGCCCAACTTTTTTTTTCTTAGTTTTTTGCGTCAAAAGGGCCACCGTTGAAAATTTTATTCGCTTGCGTCTTGCGTCATGTCTACACGTGTAGCTGCGTATCCTAAATTAGATATGCTGACAATAATTTAAAACATTTTTTTGTGTCAGCCATGTTTATATAAAAATATGAATGAGAAGTGGAACTATGAAACTTTATTCTGGCTACGAATTTGCTGAGTTGACGCGTCAGTTTTATATTGTACTTACTCAAATATGTTTTTATATGTTGTTTGGGTTTTCATTTTAGTCGTTTCTGTGTAGCTATTAATTAATTGAAAACGAAAATGCCAGCGCCGTGAGAAAATCACGTTGATATTTCACTGTGACTTTTTAGGAACTGGAACATCAGTCACAGCGATATATAACGCTTTTTCCCATCTCCAGAAGGCATGAAGATGAAATGGCCGCTCCACACAATGGGCCATGATGGCCGATGATAAGGGACGCAGTGATGAGTTAAAGGGGTTACGAAATAATGCCATCCCGTTCTGGCTATATAGCTACGTCCCGTATAATGGCCCACGATGGACCACTGTGTGAGCGGCACATGTTTCCTGTTCTGGCCCGTCGGCCCATTAACTAGAACTCAATGCTTTTCTTTAACTCCTGTCCTAAAGATAGTTAGTAGTTAGTATTAGATTTCCCAAGACGACTTACTTGGCGGGGCCTTAAAACCATTGCCCAGTCTCAAAATAAAATGAGGAAGAGACAATTTTTAAATCATTCAGAGGCATTATCTGATCTAATGGAATGCGATAAATCACAAGCAATTAGCATACTAAGCAACCGGAGTACTGTGCGAATCGCATCCAGTGTGACACCCGCCTTATCGCTCCGCCTCACGCGAAAAAAAAAAACCTCAAACCAAAATAACCTTCCCCGCTCTACCTTCATCGCCAAAAAAGACCACATCCCCGACTTACCTTGAAACCAATTGTTTCCTACATAACGTGTCGAAATCAAAACCAAATTACATTTACACTTCGCGACATCGCTGTCTGTAAAGTAAATCTAAATATTTGAATAGAAACAAGCCTATCTACAGATTTATCCGTCGGTGAAATAAAGTTTGTAATAGAAAGTGACGCAATAATCACAGTGGCGGATCGCCAAATAGCCGATAAATCCTGTGGCTTCCTCAATTATGCTTGCGTCTTTTGTCTAATCTCAGCTGCTTTTATATTTGGGTCAGTGGGACCGCGTGTCGCAGATTAAAAATGTTAGGCGGTTTAAAATTAAATTAAATTAAATTAGCATTTATTTCAAGCCCGCGGCTCGTAAAATTAATTACAAATAAATTAGTTACATTAAATATATTATCTATTTTATCATACAAATGGTTGATGTGTAGCCCACAAAAGTGCATGACTTTCGGACAGTTAGAAAACCTCTTTGTAAGCTATGCTAACTTTTTAGAAGGTTATCCTTAATGTCTTAATGTCTAGTTGGTAGAACCTACGAAGCAGAAGGTCCCGGGTTAGAATCATGCTCAGGGCATTTATTTGTGGGTTTATCACAAACTTTTGTTCCTGAGTAATGGATGTTTTCTATTTATTTAAGTATTTATATATATCTATCTATTATGTATATCGTCGTCCTAGTACCCACAACACAAGCCTTATTGAGCTTACCGTTGGGCTACTTCGATTTGTTTAAGATTGTCCCACAATAATAATTATTTATTTAATATTGTCTTCTGTTACCGCGATGGTTATTCATTGAAATTAAACACTTTAGAACGGATTAATCGCATTTATTAACACCATGACCCTACGTTTCGTAGCCTTTACATCGTTTTCACAGGGTTAAGATGATGACTGTGAGTCATTATTTATTTATGGATATACACAGGCACCACATTTAATTTCTTTCTCAGTTTATTTATTTAAAGTGTCCTGGCTGTTAGCTACTACTTCTGTGCCATGATATAGTTCGTAGTACAGTGGGCGTCGTATTAACATGACGTGTTCCGGGCTCGCGCGAATTTCTGAATGTGAAATTATAGGGTACAGTGTACAGTTAGGGTATGCATGTACAGTGAAACCTCGATAGCACGACCCTCAAAAACGGTAATAAGTTTGTGTTATCGAGTTTTCATATTATAGAGACATTAAATAGCAACGGTTAACACTCACGTATTTTTATAACAATAGGCGTGACATGTTTCGACTGCATCGGGCAGTCATCGTCGGACAGACAGAGTGGTGTTGTCACCTTCGCGGCTTGGGCATCACTGATACACATATTATAGAGGTTTTGAGTTACAAAGGCTTTTATTGGTCTGTGTTCTTTTTAAATATGTTTTGAGTTACAGAGTTAAAAGCAATCGACTTTTTAACACTTGCTAACAGCAATCATTTCGCATGGCTGGCCTAAAGTTTAATTAATTACATTTTAACTTTACCGTCAATGGAACTTCCTAACAATGTAATCAAAAGGCGTCACATGTTTTGTCACTGTTTCTCCTTGTATTTTCACACTACCCCATCAAACTCCATAGAAACCATTCCCTACTGCAACGGTCGTATTATCGTTACATACAAAATATAAGATAAATAAGTTATTCTTTGAAATTTCATTACAAACTTAATAGCTAAGTTATTGCGATCAATATGGCGGATTGTTTACATTTTTAGGTTAGGAAGTTAGATTGACACCGATCTTAGCATTACAGTGTTCTACTTCCTAGCGTTTTCCCGGCTTTTGCAAATGCTCAAAGATCCGGAGTATAAGTATTATATAGTAAACTAAAACATATTATAACACTGTAGAAGTATAACTAAACTACAACTACAGCGAGGAAGCTGCCAGCTCTCTTGTGGCGTCTCTATTATATTATATACTAACGACCCGCCCCGGCTTCGCACGGTTTATTATCATACATATAAACCTTCCTCTTGAATCAATCTATCTATTAAAAAAACCGCATCAAAATCCGTTGCGTAGTTTTAAAGATTTAAGCATACATAGGGATATAGAGACAGAGAAAGCGACTTTGTTTTATACTATGTAGTGATAGTGATATATATATATATATATATATATATATGTATACATAACCGTACGTACATGCACTGCAATATGTAGGTACCTACTGTATATATATATTACAGTACACATGGTGCTACTTTACCACCCTGGGGCGATAATGAGCACTTTACGTGCCTGCGGTGAATATACAATACAAAGGGCTATATGTACTGTAAAACGTCGTACGATACACGTGCGAAGAGGTAATTGGCAACTCGTGTCGATTTAAAACAGTCCCTACGGTACTTTTCCGCCCTTGTATCGTAATATATAATAGTACAGTAGTACATATGCAGTATACCTACCCGTATGCATAACCTACGCAGCTACGTACGGTTGGCAACGGTTAGCACGCATCGCTCTTTACTTTTTGAAACGTGTTCCCGAATATATTGCGACATGGCGGTACCTTGAATCCAAATAGCACTTTAAGCATAGAACCACATTAATTCTACCCTCATCGTAAATCGTATTACGTAGAAACAAAGTTCAGAATCGCTTGGCTGGGTGGTATACGCGCAGTGCCAATAAATATGCTCGTAATGCCCAATCCGCGACTACCATTAATTTATTCATGCGTAGTTCTGAATGTGTTGAATTTAAAGCATTTAAAAAAGTAATACAGCCGTGTCGTATTGTGATTTATAAAATTTCACATACGAGTTCCGAGAATCGTATAGGGAGACTTTGAAGGACCGAAGGCTAGCGTAGCGAAATGGGGTAATTTTTTCACAGTTGGTACAGTACATCCCACTTTTTACGGCTTTGCAATTTTTAGGGTTTCGGACCTTAAAAAGGAAAAAGGAGACCCTTATAGGATCACTTTGTTGTCCGTCTGTCCGTCTGTCAAGACCCTGTATCTTGGGAACAGGTAGTGGTAGCAAGTTGAAATTAATACCACATACACAGGCTTGTGGTAGTTGTGGTCCCTTGAATAAATTACGAGTAGTAATGGGAATCAAAATGTATAGAGTACTTGCCGTTGACCTAAAATCATGAAATTTGGCAAAAAGCAAGGGCTTGTAGGAAGTAAGTAGGTACGAATCGAATGAAGATTGACGCAAAACAATAGGCTACAACAACCTTTGGATACATAAAAGTAGTGTTTGATTTAGATGCAGAATCACTATTTTTAACATCTAAAGCTAAAATTTGTTTCCTAAAAATTTTGAAAAAGAAATCATATAATTCAATTCATCTCAATTTTATCAAGATTTAAGATGCGTCGTGTATTTAGGGTGTGTAAGGTTGCGATTATTTTCACTCAAAATCAGGTCGGTAGTTAAAGGTTTAATAATATAAATACCTAAGGCTAATAATAACAAAGAATGTGACACAGTTGTGGTTACTAGGATTTACCCAAACTGGATAATTTCCTGTGAATGTCCTGTTAATAAATATAAAAATATTTGCGTAGGTTATGATCAACCACAATTTATTTATATCCGCCGTAATTCCCTGAATTATCCCTGTCCACATCCCTTTTTTTTACAATTTTTCCTGTTCACAATTCTAGACTCATTATGCCCTTAAATGGGTCACCACTCACCAGTATTGTTGTAGGTATAATATTTTTCACACCACCTATTTATTCATAAAAGCGTTTTTTCTGTTCAAGCTAGGAGGGATTAAAGTGGCACTTCTTTACAATACGGGGACCAAAGTGGCACTTTTCCGTTCAAGGTCTACACATTTTTACGTTTTCGGGTTTTGTTTATTTCCTCTTTGTTGGTGTGAAAAGCAGTGTGTCACACGGTATGAAAATTATTTTCGTCTTGGCCGTTAACGCTTGAATCCCTCATTACGCTCACTATTCTACTTTAGAATCCCTTACTATGTTCGCTATTCTGTAGAATCCATAGCTTCATTCGGAATTCAATGTACGCCCTGGCCAGAAATATACCATTTTGATCCCTTGGAACACAATCTAGTATTTACTTATCCATTGATAACTGTTTATTTGTTAAGAGCCTTTACCATGGGCTGCCTTAAAGTGACAGTTGCTAGAGACTAACGCTTTCTAAAGTATTCGCAACTCGCTCGCACCAATGAGAAAGAGCAGGATGCAAAATACTCTGGAATCGAAACAAGCTATAGAAACGTCACTGTCAAATGACCACTTAATTTGGTACCATGAGTTTTTATTAGCGCTAAGCATATATGTTCGTTTCGTTTGTTCCAGACGTACTTATAATGGTGTTTAGCTACAACAGTAGCCTACTAATGTGGTATATCCGAATGTATTTATTTTGCTTGGCTTAGCGAGGCGAAGTCGAGTTTTGCAATAATAGACCCGAGAACCAATTATGAGCTGTTGCATACCCTAGTTTTTCTACGACAGCTAAAATAGCGTAAAAAGCAAAATCTAGAAACGTGGCAGAATATAGAAAAAAAAACAACATTGCTCATATAAGTATTGTATGAAAATCCATAGGAGCAGTGGTCTTATGAAATACCATAGACGTTATAATGTATACTTTTTAAATATCGTTGTCAGTCATCTAATTGACAGATAGAAGTGCTGGAGTAGAAAAACGTGCACTTTACAACTGACTTCCCACGCGGCTGGGTTACCTCCCCCTCACTGATAATGATAACTTTCTATGAACGCACATAAAAACTGACTTTAGTGTAATCTAAATTGGCATCAAGTTGCTTTTAGAGATATTACAAAATGGATACTGATGTGCTTATAATATTAAAGCAAAACATCTTCTCAGCCCAAACATACAAACAGAAATGAACAGACTCAGTAGAAAAGTGCGATGCAAGTTACAATAAAAATTGCTTGAGTTATTTGACGCAGTTATTTGTACGGATTTTTGCGCCATGGACTGGATGTTAGAACATAACTACTTCTTAACATGAATCAACAACAAATAATTTACATCAATCTCGTTCGAGACCTCAAAAATATTAGCCGAGATCTCCACCGAGATTAGACGAATCGAGATTCCCTGACGTCGAGATTGAATCTCGAAAATTCGCTCGAGTTCGCGGCATTTCTCGGCATCTCGTACGAGATTGCGTTTACTAGATAAAAGGCCTACAAAAAGCACCCTACATAGAATAAATCCAACAAAATGGAACATAAAAGTATAATAAACTCAAATATTAGTTCCAATTCTGTGTTATTCTCATCATAAATATTTGGCTACACTCAGGAAACGAGCCGACTTCAAACAATCATGGTGAATTGGGTCAAGGATAAGGAAACATTATCTGTCTACTTTCCTCGTTCCATTTGCAAGTTTCTTTACCTACGAGTACGATCTTACAGGCACGAATTATATTAACTGAGCTTACCTTAATGTAATTAACTAATTCTAAAGTTTTCATACATTGACATTGATAATACCTAATATCAACGTTTAGTTATAATTATAAGCCTTTGGCAAGTAAATAATGTTGCTCTTATCAATTAATGTCTTGCTTCTTGAATCTTGAATTTTATAGAATTGAGTTCCCAGACGTCTCTGATTAAAATAATATTTTGACTATGTAATGCAATAGCTATTTATGCATGCAACAAAGATTACATTAATTCCATTCAAATTGAAATTATCTTTAAATTCTTGTATTAAAACATGTAAAAATGTTTTTGGAACTATGAAAACTTATGGCAAAAAGTTTAGCTGAATCGGCCATATTTATATAAGTACCGGGCTCTTAATAAACTGCCAATAAATTATGCGAAAAATGTAATGAATCGGCATTGGAATCCCAACGACCGGTTTTCTATATTTACATATCTCGAGACCTCACGCACGTGCGCAATAGTGTTGCTGGGCGGATAGATGGAGGCCGGTTCGACTTGTTCAATGGGGATTCGTGACATGGATACTAAGTGTAAACTATAATCACTTATCGCGATTATTTACTCGGCACACAAATTATGTCGTTAGTTTTCTTTTCATTTATTTAAAAATATTAAAATGTATAAGTTTTATCCGGGTGTGAGACATGGCCTTGTATTGTTTCGCTCGCTGGTCACGGTTGCATTCAACATTATTTTTCTTTACTATAAATAAGGCCATGCTATCGTGGCCCGCAAATGGTCTCGCCGGAAGATCAGCGTTGACTTTCGGGTCGACATTATACTGAGGCGAGACAATTTCGTGGTCAATTTTGTTGTGTTTATTTATCTCTATTCTAGATGTCTGTAATTGTATTTTATAATTACCACGAATAAATGATTTGTATTTGTATTTTGTAAGTATGAATTTAGGGGAAAATGATGATAATCAGTTTTGAAATATTTAGCAGTTTATTGGCTAGGTACTACTTCGTACACCCTGTGCTGTAATATTGGAATTAAATCATTTTTGGAATAAGTATGACATAATCCTAAAATTTATAAAAATAGTAGAGTATGTACCGAGGTAGGTACTGTAAAGTAAGAAATATCTCAGATTTTATGTAATCATGTGGTTTTAAACATGTGATCATGTGTGTAAACATGTGATCTGAGGCTTTCTTACTTAGGTACTGGCCAAAGTCTGTACGCTATTTTTCTGCTCGATACAGTCGGCAAGCGGCGAATTTGTTTAGCGTAGCGGCCTGCAATTGCCTGCTTGCCAGCCGTAGGGCAAAAAAGCTAATTTTCTGCCCTCCGGCCGGCAACTTTACGCAAAACTAAATTGCGGCCTGCCGGTTCCGTCGAGCAGAAAAATAATATACAAACCTCGGCTGGTAAATGTGAAAGCCTCGGATGACATGTCATCCGACCCACTTTAACGGCCTAGGTATGTAATCTACTATTACTAAAGATGTATCTCTATATACTTCTACAATAACACTAAACAAAAATTTAGGAAGTTATTTATTGAAAATATTTATGTAAATTTACCCAATTTTCAAAAAAACTTCTTAAATGCGAGTCGTAACCGTCTCCCTTCCAATGTGTTGTAAGCCTGAGTTGCTCGAAGGCTACAGAGCTTCACATGTCTCTAATTTGTAATTGAGTTAGGTCTCAAAAGCAGGTAGAATTACCACTCAAATTACTTCAGCTTTCAATGGGTTTCATTATAATTAAACAACTCCTGTGAGACTGGCTACGCAAATAACTGTTATTTGAAATGTCTAGACTGTTCATATATTGTTACTAATTGCTGGTTACTCCGTTTGTATTCATCTAATGTTGTAATGACTCTTTAGTACTTCTAGAACTCCAAGCTTACTACGCATTTATAAATATGTTCATTCTAAAACAAGTCTTTTAACACTAACAAAGTGATTTGAAACTAGATTAAAATGACTACTCTTTCTTAGTACGACTTAAACCTTTATAAACTATTTATTTATAAAAGATACAATAAATCTAAACACTTACTATTAACGCAAAAAATATTAAGGATGTCGACACGATTTACCTCTTGTACCTCTTAAATTATCATTTATTAATAATATTAAATATTGAAAACGGTTCATATTCATCTGTGTGTTTCAAACTCAACAGAGCCTACGAAATATCTGTCAAAGTAGAGGCGTTTTTCAATCAGGCAGACATGTTCGAAGGCTCTATAGACATGACGATACGATTTGTAAAATGTGATTTCCATTATAAAGTGTGCCATTAATTATTTGGTTAATGGGAAGTAAAGAAGATAAGATAAACATTTTTAAGATGATATAGGTAATTTAAACTTTCGTGAATCATACTGATATTAAATTGCAACGGTTTGCCCGATGCCCGAGCCGCGAATGTGACAACACCTACACCACTCTGTCTGTCCGACGATGACTGCCCGATGCGGTCGAAACATGTCGCTTATTGTTATAAAAATACGTGAGTGTTAACCGTTGCAATTTAATATTTTTAAGATTGTCTTGATTGTTACACAAATAATAAAAAATCATTAAAATTCGTTTTTATACTTTTTATTTTTTTCGCATCTGTATTAAAAAACGTCGTTCGATACACATGAGGATATGTCATTTTTATGTGCGTCTAAGTTATGACATACTTTCCGCACTAGTATCGAAATGCACTATTCCATACTTATTACTCTACCAAGCTTTTATTAGTAAAAATATTACCGGCTTCCCCATAATATACCTATTAATAGTAGATTACATACCAAGGCCGTTTAAGTGGGAAATGCCTCGGATCCCATGTAATTGTCGGCCGAGGCGAAGCCGAGGTCGACTAACATGTGATCCGAGGCTTTCCCATTTACCGGCCGAGGTTTGTATACTATTTTTCTGTCCGACGGAGCCGGCAGGCGGCAATTTAGTTTTGCGTAAAGTGGCGCTTACCGGCCGGAGGACTGAAAAATATTTAATTAACCCAAACTCATTGTATCCGAATCTATGTCGAAACTTTCAATTTTGTGGGTCACCTTAAAATAGTACAATGCACACACCCAGTTCTACGCAGTAGGACACCGGAATTTCGACCACATTCGAATTAATATATGCGCAATAAAAAGAATTCATGACGTAAACTATAAAGCCCATAAATATGTATACAACTTTGAATCTTATTCACTGGAGCATAAGCACCAAAATGTGGGAACGTGACGGACGGTGTATAATCAGCTGAAACGTGAATCGGGACGAGTTGTCACAGTATACTGTTAGTAAACAGTAGTTTTAGTTACTGACACATTTCCGGACAGAATTTTTGACTACGTTTTAAGAGTGTCCATATTTTACACAAATTAATAAGAAATATAACATTCAAATAAATTATTCCTTATCAATTAAATTTCATACGCCAGTCATATGTCAGTTCAATCGTAAAGCATGAATTAAATCAATCATTATTTATAATAAATGTTTTGATTAATGTTTTTTTAAGTAGGCTCGCTACTATACATAAATTGAAAAAGTGACCAAGGTGCCGCGAAAGCAGGAGGTCGATGGTTCGATCCCAGCCCTGCTCACCGGGGACCTTGGTCACTTTTTCTGTAGTATATGACATCTCTTTCAATTTATAATTCATATGCCAGTTGCGTTATTGCCGAATCGCAAATTCGCAGCATGACAACTGAATGGAATTGTTTTATTTCACTTTCCAGAATATACCTTTATCTAGCTTCCTTTAGGGCTATGTCGGTTTATGGAACATTGTTCTATACTACTAATTTATTTACTTATATCATAAATAAATGATATACATATAGTGAGATAGAGGTGGATGAAAATGAGAAGGAGTAGGGACAAACGTCGCAACGCGTATAGGATCCCAACATTACCATCACGGTTAAGGGGCTGACAACACCTAATTCTGATTCATGTTTTTAAGCAGTTTATTAAGAAAAACAAATTAATTTAAATACTGAAAAAATACATTCATCATATTCAGAGACGGTAGACAGGAGCCGATCAACGAAATCAGCTTGATAGAAATAAATGAAATAGAGATAAATGATAATTGAATTATTAAATTCATGACCTCGGTCGGGACTCGAATCTGCGACTCTCGGATACACGCCCAGCGCTCTGCCAACTGAGCTACCGAGGACAAACCCGTGGCCCCGATTTTCTCCACCATATACCTCCTCCTATGCACCTTAGGGGGCGCTTACATAGCTAATTAACAAAAAATGTGTTCCGTGATTGTGTATGTAAATTTCTTATTCTTTGTGTTTTCTTTTCTGCTATTGTTCTATTTTCTAGGTAAAATTTAAAAAAAAATGTTCCTTATGTCATTCGTAACTTTTTGTGTTATCTGTCGTGGCATCACTGAATGGGCCCTACGGAAGACCAGCGCCGGCTTCTTAGCCGGCAATATGCTGAGTTCTGTCCATTTTGTGATGCACACACAACTTAATTTTTTATATTGTTTTGTTTTATGTCTGTTTATTGTGATCGTCGCAAATAAATTTATTTCTTTCTTTTCTTTCTTTTTTTCTAATCTATAAATTAAGTCGCATTTGATGCATGGATTACGCGACTATCGACCACTACGCTTACGGTGGCATGTCTTACTGATTTTCTTCTGGGCACCGCGGCCTGCGCCGGCGCCGAGGTCGTGAAAATGTTCTGGTCCTCCGGCCTTGAACCGCCGATAACGCGCGTTCACTAAAATTATAATTCCGACGCGTTGCCAATTCAGTTATGATGCCCACTGGTCCACTTGGCGCGCTTTCGTAACTGACCTATAGCTGTAAACTTTTATAACCCCTTTTTTAAGGCGCGGTAATTTATCCGGGTTACAAAGTTTGTTCGACATTTCCATAATTTTTAGGGTTCCGTGCTTCAAAAGGCCAAAGCGGAATCCTTATAGGATCACTTTGTTGTCCATCCGTATGTCTGTCAAGATCCTTTATAAATAAATAAATAAATATTATGGGACAATCTTGCACAAATCGACCTAGTCCCACGGTAAGCTCAATAAGGCTTGTGTTGTGGGTACTAGGCGACGGTATATATAATAGACAGACAGATACATATAAATACTTAAATACATAGAAAACATCCATAACTCAGGAACAAATATTCGTGACAAACACACAAATAAATGCCCTGACCAGGATTCGAACCCGGGACCTCCTGCTTCGTAGGCAGGGTCACTACCAACTAGGCTAGGAGGCCGTTGCAGTTATTTATCTCGGGAATAAAAATGTATGGGGTATTTCCCATTGATTTAGAATGTAATTAGGCAAGAGCTCGTAGCACAAGTATAGGAAAAAATCCGAATACCTACCGTATAATGGCGGCACACTGAGAGTTCCGTGCCACCAGTATTTTTAAGTACCTAAGGTCATAGATAGCGCAGCATCCTTTGTGCGGAACCCTCGTTTTTTAATTTTAATTAATTCGATTGTGCTACGAACTTTTTCGAACACGATGGAATTTAAAGGAAAATATTGTAAAGGTTGTACTCATCCTGAAACATTCAATAAAAAAACTCTAGTTTATATATAAATATATCATATTAAATTGTAACGGTTAACACTCACGTATTTTTATCACAATTGATTGATTGATTGATTTATTCAGAACAATACATGATTGTGTATGAACTATATCATTAAATTTAAAACTAAGCATTAAACAATATATTAATATACATTTCTATAACCTAATAAGCTAATTAACTAAAAAAAAACATGTCAAAATAATCCAAAAATCAATATCACAACAGTTTTATATACAAATTGAAAAATAGTTATTTAAATAAAAAATATTCGGTAATTCGGGTATTCGGCCTGTTGTTTGCCTCTTTTTCATGTGTAATCTATACCAGTTTGTGTTATTTTTGTTGTTTTGAGGTGCAATAAAGAGTTATTGTATTGTATTGTTGTATTGTAATTATACATACATTAAGATTAAGTACCTAATACCTATTTAACTATCTGCAAATATGTCGTCGATACTGTAGAAACACCCCCTCAACAAAAATATTTTTAATTCTTTACTGAAGAGTTTGTGGTTCGTAATGACTTTCAGTTCTGTAGGTAGTTTATTAAAGATTCTAACAGATTGATACCTTGCACAATGCATCACAACCTGTCGCTTGGGACAGAGTGAAGACGTGATATTTTTGGTACGACTTTGAAGACGCAGGTCCCTTTCTGCAGAAGACTCAACCTTCCCTAGGTTCTTGACCAAGTCAGTTAGCAAGACGAGCACGTATAACGAAGGAACCGTCAAGATTCCTAACTTCGGGAATTGATTCCGGCAGGAAGTCAACTGTGGGATGCGTAAAATGGTTCGTATCGCTCTTTTTTGTGCAATTATGGCTCGATTAGCATTGTATTTAAAGCTGTTTCCCCAAAATTTTATGCTATACCTTAGCTTAGACTCAACTAAGGCATAGTACACTACCTTGAGCTGCTGTATCGTGAGCTCGTCCCTTAGACTTCTAAGAGCGTAACAGGCGGAAAAAATAGCGTGCTCTACAGTCTCTACCTCCGGTTTCCAGTTAAGTGTAGCATCAATTCGAATGCCGAGGAATTTAGCAACATCAACTACGGTAATCGCTACTTCATCTACGACCACTTCAAGCTTATCTTTTTTTTTTGTGTTGGGTTTAAACAACATGACTTGAGTTTTCCCTGTATTCAGCTTAAGATTATTAGTACGGAACCAGTATTGAAATGCCTCCATTGCTTTTTTCACCTGTTCGCTAAGCTCAGACATACTATCGGCCGCTATAACCCCACTGGTATCATCAGCGAACAAAGTTAATCGGCAATTAGGAACAGCTCTGTCAATAAAGTTAACCAGGTCATTTGTGAAAAGAATAAATAGCAGGGGTCCCAAGATCGAACCTTGCGGAATGCCTCTCTTGACATTAACAAGGCGAGATCTAGCCGCGGTCTCAAAGTTATTCTCACGGGTTTTAATCTCCACGAATTGCTTACGATTGTTGAGGTAGCTTTTTAGTAATCTTGAAGCGTTTCCCCTAATACCATAGCACTCTAATTTCTTTAAGAGGATTTCTTGATCCACCGTATCAAATGCGGAACTGAGATCGAGGAAGAGGCCCGCCACTCTTTTTTTATTATGGATTTGGAGTATAACGTCGTCTACAAAGCAATCAACCGCGTCAATAGTCGACATTTTTCTCCGAAACCCAAATTGCCTAGCGTTAATGATAGAGTTGTCGTTCAGGTGCTTTAGGAGGCGGGAATTAATAAGTTTTTCGAAAATTTTCGACAAAACCGGTAGCAGCGAAATCGGTCGATAGTTATTCGGATCTGTTTCGATGCCCTTCTTATAGACTGGTATAACTCTAGCAACTTTCATCTGTTCCGGAAATACGCCGTAATACAGACATTTATTAAATAGGTAGGCAAGTGGACCCATGAGTATATCATTGCATGTTTTAACTAACGTTACTGGTATCTCGTCATACCCATAAGATTTTTTATTTGCCATGCATTTTACGGTGCTAAAAACTTCTGACTCTGAAATAGGACGCCATGATAGATCGGTAAAACGCTTTCTGACCGTATGCTCTAAACAGTGAATTGCAGAAGACAGATCACCATTTCCCGGAACATTGCTATGATCAAATTGTGTGGAAAAAATTGCCGCAACCTCTTGAGGGCTCTGCACCATTTTGGAGTTGAATTTGATGGCGATATTACCCTGTTTGCATTTATAACCCTTGTTTCTTTTTTTGTTGACAATGTCCCATATCCCTTTTGCGGAGTTTTTAGCTTCGTCAATTTGTGCTTGAATGGCTGACCTTTTTGCATGCCTGACAACTTTTCTAAACATATTAATGTACTTATTCCGATATACTAAGACAGAGGAATCACAGGCAGACTTATCAACGTTACAAAGTACCCGTTTCATTTTACTGGCCACTTTAACACCTTTTGTGATCCATTTTATTTGCGGATATTCTTTTTTATTCGATTTTACCTTTATTTTCTTAAAACTTTGATCAAATATGTTAGTAATATTTTCCAAAAAACTATCAATGCCAAGCTCTGACCAATTTATACTATTAAACTTTTGTCTAAACGACTGGATGTTATTTTCCGTAAAAAATCGCCTTTCCGTTACAATTGGAAGCTCTTTGACTTTTTTAATATCTTCCTCAATGGTGTAGAGTTTACAGAATATCCCTGCATGTCCATCCCCTAAACCATTGTGATCAATATCAGTGCCGGCAACTAAATTTGCCGGGAGATTTGTAATATAATTATCAAGGCAAGTTTGTGATTCATTTCTAATGAACGTAACATCCTTTATGAGGTGCCTGAAATTGTAACATCTCAACAAACCTAAAAAGTCATTACGCTGCTTAGTGTCAACTAACATATTAATATTGAAATCTCCACAGATAACGGCCAATTTGTTGAAAAGATGCTCCAGCAGTAATTCTAATTGTCTCATAAATGTTTCGAAATTTGCGTCTTTCGGTGTCCTATAGCAGCAACAGATGTACATGTTTGTAGATACGTCCCTTATGCCGCAAATTTCAAAACAATCGCTTACATACAACTTATTACAAAATAGCATTTCCTCTGTGTCTCTATTTTCTAAGCTCATGATAAGGGTCCCACCACGTTTTTTGGTTGGCCTTATATTGCAAGAAGACAATGTGTAATTAGGTAGACTAAGAGAATTCACTGAGTTTTTATTTAAGAAATGCTCACTTATACAAATAAACTGCACAGTACATGTAAGGTCATTTAAATAAATGTCAAGTTCATTTAATTTATTCGATATTCCACACACATTTTGATGGAAAATATTTAATGTATCATTTTCGTTAATCTCGAAAAAACTCTTTCTCTTTAATAGGAGTAGTTTCCAATACGACCTCAAGATTGTTACCACAACTGTAGTTAGAATGCCACATAATGCTACTGTGAAGATTATCTAAAACGTATCTCATCCCAAAATCATTGCACCGTCCAGTCCTCGCTGAAAACATATCGTCTGATAAATGCAGTAAATTTGGATCGTACACAAAATAATTTGTATTTTGCTTATACAAATCTCTGGTTAGTAAATGATTAAACCATTCTACCCTAGCATTAAACAATAATTTGCCCTGTATGAAGAGGGGGCAGGTAACAATGACGTTGGTATGTGATATGCGTTTAACAATATTTTGTATGTGCTTAACTAAAACAGTAAAATTTGCCGAACGGTGAAAGTCTTGCTCTCCCAACAGTACAACACAATAGTCACGCAACGTCATGTCTTTGACCTGGTGTCGTAGATCCTTAAGTAATTTTCTTATACCTCCTCCAGGCGTGATGTAGTGGCAATAGGAGAAATTTTGAAAGTAGTCATTGTTCGTGATAGTTTTCAATATTGTGTTCCTGTTATTGCTACTGAGGATTATTAACTTATCCTGGGTAGACTCGCTTCTTTTTATGGTATGCAAAGAATTAACTTCCAGAGTAGACTGTTCCGGACCGATATTTTTGTCTTCCATGCGCTGATTTGTCACTGCAACTGCCGCAAGTGCCGTTTTTTTAGAAGTTATCTTTTTATAGGTATCATCAAGTGGAGTTATGGTATGCAAAGAATTAACTTCCAGAGTAGACTGTTCCGGACCGATATTTTTGTCTTCCATGCGCTGATTAGTCACTGCAACTGCCGCAAGTGCCTTTTTTTTAGAAGTTAACTCCCTATAGGTACCATCAAGTGGAGTTGCACTGGATTGCAACTTCTGTTTTTCCTTTTTCTGAGCAGGTGAACTAAAAATCTTGGGTGGCTCCTTCAAAAGTCTTTTGTAGATATCGCATTTTTTACTTGTCTCTGATAAGGTGTCCTTCAATGCAAAGTTCTCACTGAGTAGTTTTTGAATTTCGTTGTCCGCAATTTGCAGTTTGTTTTTAAGATTACTGATTTGATTTCTAAGTTCCTCTACTAAGACACTTTGTACCTGAGAATCGAGGTTTGGTAGACTGTTGCTGCTGCCATCAAGTGATGGCACTTCGTGACCCTGTCCGAGTTCATTGGTTGCTATATCAGGGCAGCTGTTGTTCAGTGTATTTTGATTTTGTATGAAAGAATCCTCAGATGAGTCTCCCTCAGAGAGGGAATCGAATGAATTATGGATAGAAATATTGTCTTGCTGTCTTGGAATCTTTTCAGATGAATCTAAAGGTTCTTCATTACTAGAGGATATTGAGGATACCGAGGTCACTAGTATATTTTTTTTCCTTGTCGTGATCCTATCGGGTGAGTTGGTGGGATCGGCTTGGACTGCTGCATTGTCGTTGTCTTCCGTAGATGCTGCAGGTTCTAATTCGGTGTGCTCCTTAAATATGTCCAGGTTTATGATGTCCGATGACAAGGAAGATTTTAGCGAAGTGTTCCCCCTGTTCTTGTCCCCGTCATTGGAAGTCGAACGATTAGCTGACAAGTCCACATTCTCAGGCGATTTAGGTTGTTCGAATTTAGGTGATATTATGACCATGCCGGTGTTATTATGTTTGTGTTGTTCATTTACTCCCGGTGATACTATTTGTGCTACAATCGTGTGGGACGAGGTATGAGTCATTTGTTGGGGAGAAGCTGTGTGCTCGAACACTTGATTATTCTTACTTTTGGATCTTGTAATATTTTTAGATGTAGATGCTAATTCAGAGGTTTGTACAGTTTTCTTCTGAATGTTGGGTGTACTGGTTTTCACTTTTTGCACTTTTGTTCTATTGCAATTCATGCAGTGCCACGAGGTTATAGATAGGCGTGACATGTTTCGACTGCAGGGCAGTTATCATCATGTGATTCCCCATAATACCTATACCTATTCAAATTCTCTACTTCAAATGGTAAAAATTCTATTGGTAAAAAAAGAGAATGGCCCACTGTATTTTATTTATATTAAAAGTAAAAATTTGTTTTATTTAATTTTATTTTGTAGGGTCCACTGAAAATCATCGTCGCCGCACTATGGTGCTTCCACAAATGCTGAGCGACATATTTTGTTGTAAAAACATAAGATTGCATAATGTATGCAAATAAAACAATTTTCATTTTCATATCCGTGGCACATTTGAGGCGTTCCGTAAAGTGACGGATCACGCCATCGGACATGAGCGGAGAGAGGAATGGCGTCATGCATAGCCTCTGTAGGCCTAGTTTGGCATACCTAACTACCAATTCACACGTAATCGTGCTGTGGGCTTACCAGGAGTTGCACGCAACTGTATTTCATGTTTTGTTTCATTAAAAAATATTACAGTTGTTCGTTTGTCAAATGTCATTGCCACGTCTGCGCTTGCGACGGGCGCTTTGCCAGATGTCAATTTGTTACGGTCGCGTTCACGATTGCAAGTGACAGAAAAAAAATACATAAATAAGATTGCCTATACACAACCATTTTGCTTGTTTGCATCGTATTTGTAACTCGATGTTTTAGTTGTTGTAATTATCCTCCTTTTAATGTCTTCTTTGTTTCTAATAATTTTGTGTGTTGTCTGCTGTGTCACAATCTGTGACACCATCCGCAAAGGGCCCCGGCGGAAGACCAGCGCTGGCCACCCAGGCTTGCTCGATGCCGAGTCGGGATCATTCTGTGGCAGTAGTCGTTTTGTTTCCTATTCGAATAATACCGTTCTGTATTACAATGTACGTTCTGTAATATGTCATGAATAAATATTTTTCTATTTTCTATTCGATGCACTGCGGTGCTAGAAAGTATGTCCGTCTCGCTCCTACCATTACTGTGGCAGGAGCGAGACAGACATACCCCCGAACGCCGCATGCTATTGAATACGACTACGTACCACTCATGGTAAGCACACTGTTGCTAGGCGTGCTATTCGCGAATTAATACCACATACGAGTTATCTAGTTGCTATGCTATGTATGCTGGCACGCCCCATATGGCGAACCATGTTTCAATTTGATTTTTTAAATTGAGTTAACATTACTATGAAGAAATACGAGTACGTAACATTTGGCAGAAATACGTTTTACAGTACACATGGTGCTATATTACCGCACTAGTGCGATAATGAGCACTTTATGTGCCTGCGTCAAAAATTCAAAGGGCCATATGTACTGTGAAACGTCACACGATACACGTGCGAATAGGCAATTCGCTACTCATTGCGAAATTCCTCCTTTTGGCACTTGTATCGTAAATTCGTAATGTACTATAGCATACAGATTTTCGCATAATGTTACTTGGCAGAATTAATCTTTTCGTATAATCTTATTTGGCAGAAAACCCTAACGTAAACCATTTTCTCTCTGCCAAATGACTATTATGGCAAGTAGGTATATATTTCAGCGAAAATATTAGAGTCCGTCTATCTATGCTAAGTGTCCTTTTTTTTATGGGGAGGAAAAATCCGTTATGGATACTTCTGCACCGCAGGGACAGTGCAGAAGTTATGTCGGAGTCTCACCGACTAAAAACCCCCCTTTTTCCTCTTCGACGCAATTAGGGTGGCTCTGGGATCTCGATAGAACTCGCCAGTGCCACCCTTGCGTCACGCCGCTGAGGGTTCCCCCTTGTTTTAGGACGGTGGCAGTCCCTAGCTGCCATCGTCACGACCCCGAGGACTCCTTTTAGTCGCCTTTTACGACAGGCAGGAGATACCGTAGCCGTATTCTAATGCCCGGGCTACAGGGCAATGCTAAGTGTCCTAGATTTTGATAGCACCGAATGTGAAAGTGTTAAGTAAACGTCATAATTTTATAGAAGTTTGACGTTTAAAATAACATTTTAAAGTTTGACAGTTCATTTGTTCGGCACAGATAACGTGGTTTGACTCTCGACTAAAAGTTTTTCTGCGATACGTGTTATGCGAATATTATGCCAGATGTGAATAACCCAAATATGAATGAATGAATGAATGAATGATGATTTATTTGAATCACACCTTCCTTCTTTTGTCGTCTTCCTCACTGCTGAGGGTCGTGACCTCCACGAATCAATCTATGGACGATCGCTTTCCACTTGTTTCGGTCTTCGGCAATGTGTAACGCATCATGGACTTTTGTGTTGGTAATGTCACGGATTTGGTCTGTCCAGCGCATAGGGCTTCGTCCTCTTGATCTCTTTCCCTGTACTTTCCCTGTCACCATGAGCATGTTGAAACACACAACTTGCTTAAAACTAGTTAGAAATGTATATAAAATTGAACAAACGTTGAGGGTGGACTCAAAAGTTTTTTAGTGAATATCGAACATGTTCACATTTTTTTAAATCGGTAAATATATGTCACAGGATAGCAGGGTAGAGCTGCATAGACAGATACGTACGAACGTGTTTTCTACCAATGCTGAAACCAACTTAAAGAGTTATTGGTAAGCCATTCGAGAGGATTCTACGATTCCACGGGTTTGACGAGTTACAAAGAAAAGGTAAAATTTCTCAATTTCTATAGCCGGCCTTATACGTTTGGGCAATCTCTCAAATCTGCATAGCGGGTGTTTATACATTGATTGGCAAATCCATATAGTCAGTATACATAGCATCTAGTATAGGAACAACTAAGAAGTGCCTACACCCAAATATTTTTTTCAAATCGTCACAAATCATCTTCGTAATCGAGGTACAGTCGCCATCGCCGTGTTCAGATATTTGTGAGCTCCGATATAGTTATCGAGAAGCATATGTTCTTAGTGTGGCATCCATCTTCACACATCCGCTCTGTCAGAAATGGGGTCATCTGTAGGCCTATCGGGGCCACACATGTAACGTAACGTCTGATCCGTTTGCAAACCTTCAGTGCCAAGGCTCCATTTCGAAAGAGTTAAAGTATTAAATATTCAAATAGTTCGCGCATGGTAACGATTCTATGTTTATTTATATTACAAGGCTACCAGGCGTTTTGTGAAAAGTCTTTAATACAACAAAGCCAATGGGCTTAACCTTCTTAAGGAATGGGGTCATATCATTTAGGATTTAGACTAGTCTTGTCTTCTTGTATCTTTGGGCCAATTGTAGCTTAATCGCAATGTGTGATTGCGGCTGAACAGTCAGCGCCAAAAATATCTATACAATTAAGACCTTATTTACTAATTATCATTCATATTTTTTTTTGTAAAGGTGTGAATTTATTTATTATAAAATAAACAATAAAAAAAATATAAAATGAGAAAGCACTATTAAAGAAAGCCATAAAATGAAACTGAATCAAGCTATAAAATATATAATGCCACTTTTATATAACATTGTTTAAATGTTGGCTATCCCTGTTTCAAGGTATATTGTAACTATTTCATCTGTTTCACAGGAAAAACTCAGGTGTTTCATTTAATAAGTATATGCACAAGGACACAATAGAACGAAATTTTTTTTTTGGAAAAATGCATATAAAACACTAATATAAGCAGAAGACAAGAATCAAGAATGCTATACAATTACTAACTAAATTGTTTATCTTCGTTCGAAAAATCACACTCATTACTTTAAAACACCGTTGATTGATGAACAACTTACCCTACATACATATTATTAAATTAAAAAGTGGGTATTCATTGTGATACGCACTACGCGGCCCTTTACGTTCTGAGCCATGCCAGGACCAGAGGTTTGTTTCGACGGCAACGGGGGTCAGAATATGTTTTTAAGGAGTATTTGGCTTTCTTATTTTTAGCAGCCGCCTCTCCCACCGATATTTTGACACTAGTTTTGTACCTATTAGTAGTAGCAAATTCTTCTTGAACGGTGTGTGAGACATAAAAGTCCTATACAGACGGATAGGAAGTAGTTACCTCGACCGAAATCGAGTTGGTCCCAAAATATGGTCAAAAAGAGATCAATGGTTTCTCGTGACAATTGTCATAAAATCACCAAATGAGTAAATAACACATTCAAAATATCACGTCGACCGGATATCATAGCCTATGGATGCTGAAACCCCGTACCTAATTGAAATTATGTCACTAAAATATACATTTCTAGACAGACTAGAGCGTATCCAAGATCGCTGGGACAAGTTGATGGCGCATATTTTGGGGACGCCTTAGTCCAGCAGTTGATGTATTTCCGATATGATAAAGATGAATGGGCGAAGAACCGGGTAGAACCAGTACACGCGTGATTTTGTCTTACGTGGGCTGTGTACATTAATATGCCGTGTGACGACAATGCCGATATTTAGCCATTCACAACGCCCGACGGCCTCTGTCAAGTCCATTGACATGGCCAGAGACAGTTGGAAAATAAGAATTGGGAAACTCCATACAATCCTGATTAGGTAAGTGTGAAGATTTAGGCGCAAGTTTGAAATTGCAAGCGTCTAAGATAGAAGTTGCAGATTTGCAGTTCTGAGACGCAATCAGGTAAGTTCTACGCTTGTTTGCCATCGTAGAAGATATCGTAGCGTTTTCCCGGCTATGCCACGGCTCAGGAAGCCTGGAGTCCGCTTTGGCAACTAATCCCAAGATTTAGCGGCGGCGCTAGTTTCACGAAAGCTACTGACATCTGACCTTCCAAACCAGAGTCCAGGGGGTAAACTAGGCCTTATTGGGATTAGTCCGGATCCCTCATGATGTTTTACTTCACCGAAAAGCGATTGGTAACTAAATATGTTTTTTTAAAGCAGAAAAAATGTTTTTTTTTTTTTTTTCTTTAAAACTTCTCAGAAAGAAAGGCAAAGTGGAAAAATTCATGACGGGTCGGACTCAAACCTGCGACTCTGCGATACTAGCTCATCCCATTTCCAACTGAGCTACCTACCCGATTAAGGCCGTCCCCTATCCCAATGACCTCGGCGATTTGAGCTTTCTTCCCCTCCCGCTTCCTTTCCTCACCGGTTATACAATACGTCAATAAGCATAAGTTGCCACCTAGGAAGAGCTGCTTGTACTAGGACGCAACCCTATAAACTACTAGTGCCATCTTACACGACTGGCCCCCGTCTCCCGCGCAGGCATCTCGAGCCGGCGTTTTCGGAAAAATGCGTGTAATAGCTTTTTTTATCGAAAAGTACAAAACCTATCCAAAAATCAGTAGATGCGTTTAAACTAAACATAAATATAAAATGCTTGTCTTAGTTCCTTGTACTTACGATGCATAATAAGGGAGTAGATACAGATTTAAGGTAGAAAAAAGGGTTTATGGTTAATTTTTTTTCTCTTGATGTATTATGTTTTTCGACAATTTAGTGGAACCAAATGTAGACCAAATACCTAGCTACATTATTTTTTTTTTTCAAGCGTTGTGCTTGGAGCTGAACAAAGCCTATTCACTTTAAAAACAGTGAAATATGCCGGGTAGCCCCTTAAGAAATACTTTATTACGGTAAATGTTGCTAAGCGATATAGTCGAGAAGTTCACTTAGACACGGGTGTCGTCGCTCAGGTGGAAGAGCGAAGAGCTGGTATTTCAAAGTCGCGGGTTCGAATCCCACCGGAGGTCATGAATTTTTCCACTTTTTCGTTCCTTTCGTTGTTTCATATTCTCCCTCTCAACATGAGAAAGGTACCTATGCGGTTTCAAGTTCTGTCTTCGTCAAATCGCATGTTATGTTGTTATCACACCGAAGCAGATCCGTATACCGCTTCGGTGTGTGAACGAGACACTGCTATCCATTCGTTTCAGTCTGTTGCCTACTTTCCTGATATACCTATTTTCGTAAATTTAAGTTGTACGGAGAACACCAGTGCTTATCATTGGATTAGTCTCTAACTCGGCCTTCGTGTTTCGTCTATTCGCGAGACCTCTTGAATATATTATATTTCATCTGCATGTCCGTCTGTCCTCGCTTAATTCTAATAAACGTAACCGATATTAATCTCTACGATTATGACGAACGTGTGTCGTATATGGTTCGTTGCCCAACAGTGGGCCTAACATGTCAATGCGAGTGTTTGTGAAACGTCAAAAGGCCAAATGTTTTACGGCCTAACTCCTGGCCCTGTTGGTAGTGACCCTGCCTTCGAAGCAGGAGGCTTAATATCTTCATCGTAGTATAGAGAAAGCGGTTCCGTAGCACGACATATTGTAAAGGGTTCGACCTGATGCTCCTCACCACTAGGTCGAACCCTTTTTATGGATAGTTAAATATATTTTTATTAATACAGTATCGAACACAGAACCTTACGTGTAGGCTGCCACGCACAGAATGAACAATAATAATCGCCCCCTTGGTGTGACAGCACTGGCTAGAGTTCTCAATTTGAAATACACATAAAGCCAGTCCTTCCAACAAACCAAGGCGGCAGTAAAGGTAAAACCTTTACAATATCGTGTCGCTCAAACTTGAAGCGAAACACATATGGAATTTATTTACAGAATAAGGAAGCCAGAGCTCTCGGGGATGCACTGAGCTGGAGGCGAGAGACCTACTGCGAGGGTCTACCGCAAACATCGAATTCAGCCTGCATCTCTTTTGCTCGAATAAGTGTGATAGAGAGAGAGATACCAATTTGAGTTCGTACCTGCGATTTTTGCAGTAGAATGGTGGAGAGTAGAGAATGTGTAGAATCAATATAAGGATGTTGTCACGATTTGGATATTCGGTAGTTTCTTACAGCAGCTTGCCTTACCTGAAACAACAAAAAAACAAATTAACTCATGTTTTAAGGGTTCTGTACTTCAAATGGAAAAAGTAAATCCTTATGGATCACTTTGTTGTCCGTCCGTCCGTCTGTCTATCACTCCATATGTACCGGTTGGAAGCTACCTGCATCCAGCGTCTACCGGCAACCTTCATCCCCCCCGAAACATATATATTTTCACAACTTATAGGTACTTATGCAAAACCAAGTACACTACACTACACCTCCAGCTGTAATATCATTACAATATGCTTTACAGTTACTAAGTAAAACCGCTGTGACATACGGACGGACTGGACAAAACTATAAGGGTTCCGTTTTTGCCAATTTGGCTACGGAACCCTAAAAATGAGCAATACATACTAAAATTGCTTGTTCAAAGACAAGCAAACCCTGGAGACACAGCTAACTAAAAGCCTACGTCGTATGCAAATATAGTTAAACGTACGCCCTGTGAATGTATATGTATATACTTAAATAAATACGTAATGTACATATGTAAATCGGCCACGTACAGGAAGGGAACAAGGTTACCGGGTTAGGCGGTGCCGAATACGATATATATTTTATTTATTAATAAAAAAATATTAACGGCCTCCTAGCCTAGTCGGTAGTGACCCTCAGGGCATTTATTTGTGTGTTTATCACGAATGTTTGTTCCTGAGTTATGGATGTTTTCTATATGTATTTAAGTTTTTATATGCATCTTCTATTATATATATCGTCGTCTAGTACCCACATCACAAGCCTTATTGAGATTACCGTGGGACTAGGTCGATTTGTGTAAAATTGTCCCGTAATATTTATTTTATATTTACTTAAAATTTTTCTTATTAATACTTTTAAATACCAACATATCATTAGCCCTTAATAATGCGTTGAAAAACCGCATATAAAGGCCCCCATAATAATAAACTTTTTTGTTACAACTAATTTCTCATCTCTGAAAATGTTATTAGAAATAATATTATCAATTTCGATAATTTTTTTTCAAATTTCGAACATCTCCGACAAACGAGGAAATTTGATTTTGATTTGACCTCGATTCTAATATCAGTCGAGATGACGTTTAGTTTGAAACGAATTGTCAAGTCAAGTGCTTTAGATGCTGGTGAAGGTTTCAGTCCAGCAGTGGACTTTCAGGTGAAACGATGATGATGAGTCACGTACCAATATTTTGTCTTTTCTAACCCTATTCCAACCCCACATACGAAATGTTCCATTAAGTCATATCAACATTGTTTCCTTAGCTAAAAGCCCAAATGGTGTCGGCGGAACTCTAAATACTTGCACCAATTAAGCGCACCTTGGGTTCCGTATGCCTACAGGGTGTCCAAATTTCAGAATATATATGTCTCAATAGTTAATATTTTATTCAAACGTCTAAAATAGGGAATTGAAAATAAACATTTTCCAAACAATATTTTCAAATTGACTTCCAGATACATTTAGTCACCTGCAATAATATGTTGAACTACGAACAATGCATTTTTTTTTGTATTTTTATTTAGATTAACATTTTTTCCTCTTTTTTACCGTTTTTTAGGGCTCCGTACCCAAAGGGTCAAACAAGACCCTATTACTAATTCTCCGCTGTCCGTCTGTCCGTCCGTCCGTCTGGTACCAGGCTGTATCTCAAGAGCCGTGATAGTTAGACAGTTGAAATTTTCACAGATTATGTATTTCTATTGCCGCTATAACAACAAACACTCCCATACAACAAACGTGTTTATTGGCCTTTTTTAGGGTTCCGTAGTCAAAATGGCTAAAACGGAACCCTTATAGTTTCGTCCGGTGCGTCTGTCCGTCCGTCCGTATGTCACAGCGGTTTTACTCAGTAACTATACAGCATATGGTAATGATATTACAGCTGGAGGTATATTTCGTGTGCCGCTACTTAGTTTTGCCTAAAAAATTGCCAAATATGTACTTGAGGCACATCATCAGATAAGAAATAACTTAAAGGTTATTAACAAATGTTAACAAACATTTCATTTTTTTAATATTTACTAAAACGGGGCTTAATCGTGTATAGATTTTGAAAACAAACCTCCGACGTCCCGTTTTAGTAAATATATAATGTGTGAAAATCGTGAAAGTTTAAATAAGTATTTCATTTTTTTTTTCAGAACATACAACCGAAAATACATTTATTTTCGAAATAGTTATATACAGTAAGTGTAACTTATTACCTAACTACCTACCTCTACCTACCTTAAATCTAAAGTAGGTCCTTGAGGCATTGTACCTAGGATGCTGGCGGCATTTCCTCGTTGTATCGCAATGCTAATACGTTGTGCGAGGAAGCCACCAGCTCTTCAGTCACCAGTAACATCAACCAGATGTTTCGCGATTTTTACGAAAAATTTGCGTGCGCTGGGACCCCATGGCCCAAGAGTTTCGATCCCGAATGGTACAAAAAGGTACTCTCTGCCCAGGCTCTTATATTTATTACGTTGATGGAGACAGTTCTTTTATCCTATATCTATGGCATTGACGGAAAAACCTCACTTCACTCACTCCAATATGCAAGTGTGACAGAGATGGAGATACAAATCCGCAATCGTTCGATTTTCGTGGTATAGGCCCTGGTAATAGGAACTTAGTGAACAAAGCTCTGACCACTTCAAACTTTAAAAATTATTATTGTAACTACAATGACGATGACCCGAAGACAATGCTGCCAACCTTTGCTGTCGCTGATTAGCTCGCAAATGGCTAACGTATAGCCTTCTTTTATTTATTTACTAGCGTAACATATAAAATTCAACATTTTGACTGTGCGAGCACCCTGTATTAAACACGAATCTGAAAGCATTAACGGAATGCAAAGCTTTCACTGCGTCGTTATAACGAGCTACAATTTTTTGTGTGGCACAAGTTACACGCTTTTCGCTTTTTTTCGTTCGACGATTCCTATTAAAACCCATTTCCTTCTCAGTTATAACTAGGCGAAATTTCTTAACCGGATTAAGTTATTTGGACTGTGTAATGCTTCAGTCTTAAATATCAATTCGAACAGAAGGACAAAAATATACAAAGTTATTTAGTTATTTCAGTCATTATCTTAACCCTGTGAAAACGAGTGTTGTAAATGGCTGGAAAAGTAGGGTTATTGTGTTAATCAACGCGATAAATTCGTTCTAATGTGTTTAATTTCAATGAACAACAATCACGGAAACAGAAGACAATATTTAAGTTATTTAACTTCGCTGATCCTATAAGCTTTGCAACGTGGCGATATATATGGCTACCAATGGCTAGCGTGACTTTACTGTAATACCAAAGAATATAGTATCCCATATGACATGTAAATAATATTTTTATCAATAAATATCTTGAATCTTGACTGCCAGTCTTGCTCGCGCTTGCGGATGGAAACGGGATGCAACTGTAGATAACGTGTCGAAATCTATAGCAACTGATGGTAGACACAAGTCTATAATCGCCCCCGCTACCGCTTGCGCCTCGTGCTCCGCCCCGCACGCAATAATGCTCGCGTCAGTAAACCGTGGCGACTTATAAAATGTTTGACGCTCGCGCCGACAGTCCGAACAGGTGCCACGGTGTCCACAATATTAGGGGACTTTGGGACAGTCCTGCCAGTCTAACATGGTTTATTGTCACGTTTTCTTACGACGACACATGTGACAAAGTTGTTTATTATCATATAATTATGGTGAAACCGGCGTGGTACCCTGGTACCGTTCAGCTTGTTCTACAGCTGTAAGGCTGGAAATTGGATAAAAATGGGATATATATACGCATACATAATTATCTAACAAACATCTTTCGGCAATCAGATAACTAACTAAACTAAATAACTACGCTGGCTCAGCGACCCAAAATGAGTCTTGGCCTCCAACACAAGAGCACGCCACTGTACCCGATCCTGTGCAATCTCTCGCCAATTTATGACTCCGAGATCACGCAGATCCCTCTCCACCAGATCTATCCAACGGTACTTGGGCCGGCCGACCGGACGACGTCCAGTCGGTCGACCAAGGTATGCTCTCTTCACCTGGCGATCCTCTCCCATTCGCTCAAGATGGCCGAGCCAAAGACGATGGGCCTTAGTCTCACCAATGATATTTGGTTCGGCTACCAGTTCTTGTATTTCGGCATTTTTGAGGATCCTCCAATTACCATCGTCCGTTCTTACAGGTCCCAGGATTTTTCTGAGCACCTTACGCTCCGCTACTAAAAGGCTATGCTCCTCCTTAAGTGTTAGCGTCCAAGTCTCCAAGTCTCAGATAACAGAGGGCTTTTATTTAAATTTGTCTAGAAATCTTCTATGACAAGTGTATTTAGCATTTAATATAGGGTGCAATAGAGTCCGAAGTTCGCATCGATTTTGAGAGACAGAGAGAGAGAGAGAGAAAATGTTAAGTAAACGTCATAATTTCAGAGAAGTTTGAAGTTTAAAATAACATTGAAATAACAAGTGTTATTTAGCTTGGTCTGACTCTAGTTACACGAATAAGAAAAGCACAATTTTTAAAAGGTTTACCTTTTTGTACACACGCGTTCAAAACTGCCCATGATTTGAACGCAATAGTACATTTTACTGTATGCTATAACTGTTAAAATATTTACTAAAATCGGCTAAGCCTCAGAAAAATAATAAAGACATGGTGACCCCAGTTTTAAAGCTCACCGCACCGCTGCCTCGCGTTAGACGCACTTCGATCCAACCTGCCCGACCATCCCCTGCAGACCCACTTCTCCCTAATCTCCCCTTACAACTGCAAACCAATCCAAGTAATGAGAGGGCTCAAATTCTACTGGACAAGTTAATTTGTTACCAAATTTTGTTGTTACTTTAAATGAAAAATGGCGTATGTGTGGCTAATGTAAAAAAATACAAGCCTTTTAGGTTTTGAGTTTAAATTATAGGTGATAATATCCTACACGGTAGTTTTTGGGTTTTTGTAAATAATTGACGTGAGAACAAGCCTCTAATTAGGAGGTTTTTGGAAATGTTCAAACGCACGTTTTGAACCCTTTTAATTTTACGTGTCGCAATCGTTTTTTGAGGATTTACTGTCCGGAAGTCATGTTTTTAGATTAGAATTATTGCATTTAATTTTCTATAAATAAGCATTGCCGAGGTTTTACTGCCTGTTCATTTTGAAACTATCTTTGGCAGTTATTGTTACTGATTAACAATACTGTAAGCTTAGAAAGCTCTTTGCCTAGTGTAGGGGTCATTGCATGTATATTGTTTTTTTTTTATCTATTTTTTTTAAATCTATTTTATCCGTTAAATTGTAGGCTATTGGACGACAATAGCTGTGTTTAAGATAGTAAACAAAAAAAAAACAAATTTAAGTAACTCACAAAAACACATCAATTACAAAAGAGTTGTTATAAAAACATAAAATTAAAATCATTTATTTCAGACTTTTTAGGGTCCATACAATTGTGTTAGTGTGTACAAAAAAAAACGGGTTAACTTATAGATATCTTAACCTAGTAACGACGGGCCGAGGCACGCACTGGAGCGTGAGCCTCGTCCCAATGCCGCCGAATCGGACAGTCCAAGTGCTCAGCAAGCGCACTCGGGATGCTGTTGGTGCTACCCCTCACACGGCGCATAAGGGAGGCCGATCTGCTGCGCAAGATGGCGTGAACATAGAATCTCTGCTCCTAAATAGGCATAAGTACCTAAATATTATGATTTATGATAAATCACACCGAAAAACTTCTAAACTCAAGAGCGTTTTTAAAAGGAATCTTAACGGTTATTTCTACTAAATACAATGATAAGATAAAATCGAATATTTACATATGCGAGGGGAAACTAGCAATTCGTGTTCTAATCTAATCGTAAATTAAAGTGAATTATTGTTGAAGTGAAGATTTATGTTTACTTTAATTGTTTTAAAGCCATTATAAATCTTCATATTTTAATGGCTTCCTACGAGGCTGGAGGTCCCGGGTTCTAATCCAGAGGGCTTTATTTGTATATTTGTGTTAAGTGCTGCATAACTGCGTAACCAACTTATGAATAAGCTATTATTTCTTAACGAATTCATAATGCGTAGAATTTATCTAAGATTAAGGTCGATTTATGTAAAATTGTCACATAGATCTTATTTATAATACAAAACATTTATATTATATATATATATATATATATATATATATATATATATATATATATATATATATATATATATATATATATAAATATATTAAATTTACTAAAACGGGGCTTAATCGTGTATAAACTTTGAAAACAAACCTCCGACGTTTCAAGGGCGACATTGCCCCCGTGGTCCCAGAGAAAGACTGGCTGAGGTTTTAGTAAATTTATAATGTGTGAAAATCGTGAAAGTTTAAATAAGTGTTAAATATATTAAATTTACGTTCGGGCGTAAAGTCATGTAAATAAATCTAAATTCTCGAAAGTTTTTTTTTGGAAATAGTAAAATAAAATAAAAAATAAAATTCATTTATTTCAGACAAAACGTGAGTCCATCCAGGTTAGTAAAATACATAGGTACTTAAAATTAATTGTTAGCAAAATTACACTCTAAAAACATAAATTAAAATATAGGTACCTACAACAAAACAATGGGACCTAATAACATTAAAAAAGAATTAAAAACCAAAAATTAAAAAATAGTTTAGTTTCCTTTTTTTTTTACTTAATCCAGTTTGTGGCCCGTTACGTAGAATACTTAGTGAAAAATAGTAAGTAATAGTAGTATAGATAGTGGTAATAGTGAAATTTGCAATTTTATTCCAGTCCGCACTCGGGGACAGTCATTTCATTTGTGTACAAAAGATAAACGGACCAGTCTTTAAGACCTTTACTTTTTATATCTGCGCATGCGACATTTAATTAAACTTATAATTCTTATTCCAAACTCAAACTCGTTAAAAGTAAAAAAAAGTAAAGCGTAACCTTTTAAAGCGTAACCGCTAATTAACGCTTTCGGTTATTAATTAAATTAAATAAACACATTAATAATGTTATTTCATGGTCGAGCGAGGTGAGACTAAGATTTTAATAAGTCCTAATTAAGAGTTTGTATCCACACTTGTATCATTTTGCCGTATATGACTAGGGTCACTTGCATCACCCGGGGTTAGAAACACATTTTGAGGTTAAGTGTTTTTTTGTATGGAATTTGATAGCCAAACTCCGGGTTAGCGGTTAACCCTGGTTGGTGCATGTGGACCTTAGGCGGCTATCACACCGGATGCGTTACGCTACGGGAGTGAAACAATTTAATTATTAAAAAAAAAGTCGAACTTTTTTGAATGTTTCGTTTTATAGCCCTAAAAAGTTTCCAAATCAGTAATCCATTAAAAAAATTGTTTTAATATTCCTATAGTTAAGTATACTAGTGAAGTCATTGTTATTATGTTACAAAGGGTTGATTTTTACCTGTTCCAGTTGACATTTAACACTCAAAAAGATCAACAGTTTTTTTTAAAGTAAATTGCTTCATCTGAGATTTACTTAGCAAAGAAAAGTTTAAAAATTCATAACTCGAAAACTACGAAAAATCGGCTAACATATACGTATATGGGGATATATTCCGATAGCCCACGACGCGAGGCATCTAAAAACATTTTTTAGGTCGTCAAGGTTTGGAGTGTTTGTTCCAAGGTCCAAACTTTGGACCTGCATGTATTTTTATGTAGGTTTTAGGTATCGCCAACTTATTGTTACCGCTTCGTCATTGTAGGTAACTACACAAATCATTTAGATGATTAACTATAAGTAATATTTACTTCATATTCAAAGGATTATCAATAATAATCCACACAAAATACAAGTAAATCAGAATACAATACAAGTGAACGGTAGCCATTGAGCCATTGTAATGATGCTTTCTAGCCCGGGGAAGATCCATTGTGCCAAGACCCTGACATTTAACCATTCAGCCACCAGACAAACCCGAGCGGCCATATTGCCCACAAATATCTTTACACGCCCCTATAGCCAAGGCAGAAGTGTGTGTTCTTATATTTTTGAGAACATTAGCTGCTCAGGTGAATTTGATGACGAATTGTGAATTGTGATTGGCGGAATTCCTCAATCGCGTGAACGTAGATATCTTGGTTTTAAATCTTAATTATTTTACATAGAATGGGCGTTTTACGAAGATGTAGTTATCTGGTTATTATTTTCTGTTTGATTCTTCCTTTTACGGTGTAGGTTGCGAATTTGCAAAACATCGCAATTTGTATGTTTTCTATTGTACTGTCAACTATAAAATTTTTGGCACTTTGGCTATATTATATCTGTACTGTAGTTGACAGTACAAATTGTATGTACAATTAAGTTTAAGTTTAAGTTAAACTGTAGAGTTTGTTGACAGATGATTGTTTTGTGCGTATAGGTTAACTACTGACTGAAATAGCTTAGTAGGTACTTAGGTAGGTACTAGGTTTTTATAAGCGACTTAAAAAAATCTCAATTCGTCGGAATCTTTTGTGATTAACATAAAGAGAAAAAAAAACAATGCAGATACCTAAACGTAAAAAAAACAACAGTTAAATGTACCTATAACCAAAGATAGCCAAGATGTAACAACAAAATAAAAACATGCAACAAGTATTTTTAACATTTTATACAAAAAAGTTTTTTAATTTATACAACTTACATATAATATAAGTATGTATAAGAAACACGTATAAAAAAATAAAAAAAGCAAAAAGAAACCACCATAGGCCCCGACGAGATTCGAACTCGTGATCTCCTGTTTACTAGACAGGCGCTTTAACCAACTAAGCCACGGCGCCGCTTGGACACTCTTGCGAAATTATGTAATACTTCGTTGAAGCGTGAGAATGAATCGTTTCGTCTTCCTTATCTGTTTTTGATACTATAATTTTATTATGAAGCTTTTTTCTGATACGGTTAGTATATTTGAGCTTTTTAGGTTATTGTTAGTCAATAAGGATCCTTTGTCGTAGAGATATTTTTTTTAGATTTATTTAATTTATTTCAAATAACTATTTCAGATATTACCATAGAATTAGGATTAGAATTTCAATGTCGTTGGATATTACTAACAAAATGTATACACAATATACAGTAAGTTATACCTTAAATCTAAAATAGGCTCTTGAGGCATTGTACCTAGGACGCTGGTGGCATTTCCTCGCTCTTCGCTGGCTCTCGCCTGGCTCTTCGGTCACCAGCTTACATCAACCAGACCAGAAGTTTTTGTAGAAATCGCGAAACGTCTGGTCCAGACGTTTCGCGATTTCTACAAAAACTTGCGTGCGCTGGGACCCCTTGGACCTAGAGTTTCGACCCCAAATGGTACTCTTAGCCCTGGCTCGTATATTTATTACATATTAAAATTTCAGCGCTTTCAGGCGCTGCGCCCGCTGTTACATTAGTTCTTTGGAGATGGGACGGTGCCAGCGTGTCTACGCAGGTAGCATCCAATCCATCCACTAGCGTTCGACCTAAACTCCCAGAAGCTTATTAACATTTTTATCCTTAAAATGTAATTGTTTTGTTTTCATTTCAGTTACAGATAGCTTGATTAATTGATTGAGTGTTAGGTCACATTCACCAACCGGGGTAAGCCAAGTATCCCGGAGTTAAGCGTTTATTTCATATGGAATTTGACAGTTAGCGGGTGAGCGGTAAATCTTGAAATTATTTAATTAGTGAATAAGGGTTATTTGTAAACTTCTGAGTGCCTATTCATTATAAATCTAACATTCGGTACCAACCTACCTCAATTGCAATATTTGCAATAGGTCTAGAAATGGACGTGGAAAATGTTTCCTGATCAGGCATTTTCGCGAGAAGAGATCCAGAAAACTTTTTTGTGTGTCCGGAAAAAAAAAAATTTGCATCTCTTCTCGCGGAAATGCACGATCGTGAGTTATAGGGCACTCAACCAAACCTTGAAAAAAAAAATTAGAAAGCGGGTACGTCTGAGACTTAAATAATACCCGCCTTGTATCAATTGGGTACCTTTTAACAAGGCGTTATATTTAGTCAATTTTTTACACGTTCTTGTGTTTTTCCTACACCGTCGAGTTCTGCCAAAAACCCATAAAATATTACACGTGTTTAAACACAAATATGAGTATTCGCATGTCCTTGGCCGTAACTGACCCCGAGTCGAGGCACTGACGCATTTTTTATGTGCTTCCGCTCAAGTACGGCCCTGTAGGTACTTGCCACAGAACAATCATTGTGTGCAGTACTTTGACTTCCATTTTCCAGATAGTCCTCTAATCTTATCTTAGCTATTTGTGTTTGTTCTTGTATCGACTTATTTAGATAAAGGGTTTGACTATTTACCCAAACTGTCAGCTAAATCGTACCAGTAACTGCCCTTATAAAAAAAACACTTTGAATGTTAATTTCATTGTAGAATGTTTTTTTGTTAAACAATACATGCAGGTATAAATGAAAATTGATACGATATAAGTAATCTTTCCCTACTGAAGTAATTAATTTTGTATCAAATATTTTTATAAGTACTTGTAACATGAGACCCGAGTACTTAGGATACCTTAGATTTTAGACTTAGATAGAGACAACCTAAACGATGTCAAAATTCAATAAGTATCCAAAAAAATATTTTTTAAATTAATTTTTCGAACTTTGGACTTCACGCATATGCCCAGAATATCATGAGAATTAGTGTATTTGAGCAAAAAACTAATTAATGGTTATCACATTTTCACACCACACATGCGCAAAGTCACTGATAATTCCCAAAGCTTACCGAGCTAGTGCAAGCTTATTAGACAACCAGTATATTGACTCACAGATGCCAAAATACTCTTGACAAAGACTCCAACCTACCTTATGTTATCTGATCTGATTTTTTGATTTGTTGGTATAAAAGATAACACTATGATATGAAAAACAGCGGTCCCCAAACTAGGCCGACCCTGTATCTTATGTAAGGGATACACTTTGATAGGATAGTGATAGCGGATACACTTTGACCCACGGGGGTCTTTTCTGGAATCACCCCTAGCCCCTAGTGGCCTACTCCAGAGCTTGCTCGACCGTCTCATGATGGATGATAGCTCAGGTGTATTACTCGGAGTTCCTTTGACAAGAAAAATCATGAATGCCCACAAGCTCTTAAATATTACCCACAGCCCCCACAGGAAAGAAAACATGTGTGTTGCTGAACTGGCGAGCTTCCTATTGTCAATACTTAACAGTACGGCATGCATTCATGTTTTTTATCCCAGGGCTCAGTAGAAAAGGAATACCCTTTAATGTCGATAAGGGCTAAATAAGACAATCAATTTTCGTAGCCCTTTTGAAGAAGATGTGACATAGTTTTTTCTATTCCATCACTTCTATCTGTCAATTAGATGACTGACAGTGATATTAAAAATGTCTATGGTATTCCATAAGAACACTGCTCCTACGGATTTTCATACAATATATGAGCACTTTTCTAGATTTTGCTTCTTACGCTATTTTAGAAAAACTAGCGTATGCAACAGCTCATAATTGGTTCTTAAAACTCTCGGGTCTATTACGTACGGCGACCCTTAAGTTTAAGAACCCTTATTACTTATATCACTGTTGCATAAACTATACTATTAATTTTGACCCGAATGTCCACCATAGTGGTGGCGATGAGAATCAAGCGGCGTTAAGCGAACGTTACCCGTTTATGAATGAGCCGTCCTTGACAGGGCCTCAATGAGTTAGTCGTCTTCAAATTATACATACAATCCAATTTACACCTTAAAGTTACACTAATAAGGATGTTATTAGCACTGAGGTTGATTCGTGTTCCAAGTTCAAATTTGCGACTAAGGTAATTAGGTTTAAAATTAATTGACAATGTCGTCTTCCAAAATTCAAATTTGGAATAAGTCGTTTAAATATGCGAATTCGAACATTCGAATTTCAAACTTACGTCCTTAGAATTCAGTTTATAATGGATTACTAGTACATTTAAGTACATATGTGTTAAACTGATTAGCCGGTCTAATGTTTTAATTACTGGATTTTATTTAATTTGGAATCATTAAATTATCGTCTGCCAAGTCTTTGCGCATTTTTTTAAACAGGTTTAATTTAAACGAATTTACATAGTTAAGTTAATTATGTATGGGTGATTGGATGAGTAGGTATAAGTGTAAATGTGGGATATCGTGAACCCTTTCGAGGTTATAGTACTTAATTATCAATTTGCGTCAATCATTGTGGTCATTAATTTAATTATTGGAGTCAATTTAATGAAATAGTTCCGCGAATGATAATATTATCGTATTAATTGAAAGCCCTTGTAATATTTGTGATATACAATTTTGTTAGTTAAGCTATATGTTATTGAAAAATCAGTTGCTATATAACCTTAGGTACAATGTTACAATATCGCCTAAAAATACTCGATAGGTATGTATATGTATAAATTATATGCATTATAAATACAATGTGAATATTATTCTTAACCCAGAAACTTTATTACTCGTGTGCTCGTATATTTCGTGTATATATAATGTAGTTTGTAAAAAAAAAATTGTTATCGGGTTGTTCTAATGAAGTTAAAATATTGCTGCAATATCTAAGAACCTTGGCCTAAAATCAATATTGTGTTCGATTATACACAATTGCACCAAAATAATTAACCAAATGAGATAAATTATCAACAATATATAGCTTCATAAACGTATGTTAGCTAAATAAATATATGAAAAGGACCCTTAAATAACAGCTTATTTTTAAACGACGTTATTCATAATCGTCTCTCTAAAATATATCTAGCAATTCTGGTACAACCCTAAACTCCTATCCTTATTCGTCACATTAACATTTATGTTTGTTAGAAAGAGAAGGAATCTTAATAATACTGTCTTCTAATTTCGCAATTGTTATCCATTGAAATTAAACACTTTGAATGGATTAATCGCGTTTATTAACACCATGACCCTACGTTTCTAGCCCTTTACAGCACTCGTTTTCACAGGGTTAAGATGATGACTGAGAGAATGCGAATTCTCCCCGTCAATCAAAGAAGTTACTTGTGCAAACTACCTACATACAACAATATTATAAAGGTTTGTCTACAAGGCCTGAGGTCTTATGAAGCTAATACATGGACTGAAGAGCATTCTACAACAAAAATAATGAAGAAAAAAAAACCTGTGAAAATTAACATACATACAACTAGGGAATGCAGCCGCTCAATATTTTGTATGAAAATTACCGGTAATTTACCGGTGAACCGGTAAATCCTATAATTTTTTACCGATTTGCATTCTCTACATACAAATTACGAACTAACTACCTTATGGGCAGGTCATTTTAATACCGGTTTCGTCATAATGACGTATATATATAAACGCACAGGATGTTTTAATACGAAACGAGTTAATGACAGATAAAGTCTATTAATCGATTTCGAGTTCGATTCTAACGACGCAATAGTTTTGACACTTTAATGACAGCATTATTCTTTCAAACGTACGAGTAAAACCTAAAACATGAAGCTTGAAGTCATTTGTCTGTCATCGGCATTAAAATTACGGGCCCTACTTATAGGCAGAGAAGTATAATGGTAGATCACCTATTTAAAGCTAGGGCTTTAATAGTTTAGGAACTATTCCTAATTGAATCACGCCCCCGCGATGGGAAAAACCTCCCCCTACCCTTATTTAAGTGCGTGACTCAGAATTGGAACATTTTACACTCATTCTCGATGACTCACGAACATCCGAAATACTTTTGCTTAGTCAGTTTGTTCCAAAAATTGAGTCGTGATTCAGAATAATACTAATATTATTGTCTGTGAATCAGTATTTTGAAAACTCGTAGGTCTTTCCGCTTCCGGATTCGAAGGGTGAACTTATACTAAGTAATGGGTACTCCTGTTAAATGATACGCTTTCTTCATTTCCCGGTACCCTAAGGTTGTCTGGAAAAGATCGCTTTTTAGCTATAAGACCGCCTGTTGTGTTTCCTAGACCTTTTTTGTTTCCTTCTGACACTGTTACTGTTATTGGTGCAAAAAAGAATATTATTATTTGTATGCCTTTCCCATCACGGAACAACGGTGTTCCGGACCTTTGAGGCGTACGCGGGGCCGGAGCCAACACGTAGAGCCTTTTCCATGATTTAATGAAATGTAAGGGGTACACCGAGCGGATGTTGCACCTGCCCGAGTCATGGGACGCACGCAGAGGCAGCACCCGCCAGGGGGTGTTGGACTATTGAGAGTTAATAGGATCTAAAATATACTGGACTATTGGGTGAAAGTGAAAGTGGTGGACCAAAAAGGGCAAAAACCTATCTTCTCGGTTAAAAGGGCGCATAAGTCGTAAGAGCTGCAAAGATACTCCGTAGCCAAAATGGCTAAAACGGAACCCTTATAGTTTCGTCCATTCCGTCTGTCCGTCCGTCCGTATGTCACAGCGGTTTTACTCAGTAACTATTCAGCATATGGTAATGATATTACATTACAGCTAGAGGTGTATTTCGTGTGCCGCTACTTAGTTTTGCCTATAAATTCAGAAAAAAATATGTTTAGAGGGGGCGCCCCATACATCTAACTGAAAGTTATTTTTTTTGCCAAATATGTACTTGTGGCACGTCGGATAGGCCTTAAGAAATAGTTCAAAGGTTTATTAAAGGTTTGATTCATCGAATATTTTCGGAAATAATCGCTCTGAAAGTCTGAAAAATATTCCCTCCCCCTCTAATTTTTGAGGTTTAAAAAATGTAAAAATATTCAGGAAGATAGGACATTTAAGACGATCTTACCACAAAAATTATTTTAAACAAATTTGGTTAAGCCGTTATTGAGTTTTTGCCAAAAAAACTATTTATTACAAAAGGCCTTAAGTACCTTTTTATACACAATTAAGGCACTTTCGCCTTTTTGCTTGCACAATTTTTTCATCGTGTGACGGTACGGAACCCTCATGCGTGGTATGACACGCACTAGGTCGGTTTTTTAAGTTCGCCTATTGTGACGGACGGTAAACAGGGTAAACTACGGAACCCTACACTGAGCATGGCCTGACGTGTTCTTAGCCGGTTTATTATGGATAGATATACCTATATGTATAATAAAATAGTGTTGCATTCCCACGCCCTCGCCCGAGCTGGGTGATAACGATGGACGGACAACAGAAAAAATAAAAATTAATATTTCTTACCACCTGTATACAAATTTCTTAAAAAAAGAAGGAAAAGTGGAAAATCGTGGCCTCGGGCGAGACTTAAATAAATAAATATTATTGGACAATTGGTCAATTTTAAGCCCAAATTGGAACTAGTCACACGGTACGAGTAATCCTATATAACAATTAACTACTTAATATTTTCTTCAGATTCCGCGATTGTTATTAATTGAAATCAAACCCTTTGGAACGGATTAATTGCGTTTATTAACACCACGACCCTACGTTTCGAGCTCTTTATAGAAACTCGTTTTCACAGGGTTAATTATTTAAGATGATGACTGAGATAATGCGAATTCTCCCCGGCAATAAACAAGTTACTTGTGAAAAACACCTACATACAAAAATAAAAAGGGGCTTATAAAGCTAATAATACATTGCCTGAAGGGCATTCTACATTTAAAATTAAATTCAAAAATTTAAAAACCCTGTGAGAATTAACATACATTACGAACGCCTCCCTAACTGGCTTATGGGGCAGAAAGAAGCGAGAAGAAAACTACCCCATTTTGCCTCTTTTATCCGTTTCCAGACAAAGTCTATACAAGGTCTTCCAGACCTGTGTCTTGCTTGATCCTGTCACCAGCTTGGAATCCTGTATTACATCTCATCAAGAATCAAGCACGATACACAAGACTGGAAGATCTTAGTGCGGACTTTGTTGAAAAGGAAAAGGAAAGATTGAACGATTAATTGACGGGGAGAATTCGCATTTGGCTAATCATCATTTTAACCCTGTGAAAACGAGTGCTGTAAAGGGCTCGAAACGTAGAGTCATGGTCATGATGTTAATAAACGGGATTAATCCGTTCTAAAGTGATTAATTTCAATGATATTAACTATTTAGTCACAAGATATAATATAATATAAGATAATCTCTCAAAATATTAAAAGTTACGTTTATCCAGCTTAGGCAGAGTTTATAAATATTTCGGTAAGTACTTTTATCCCACCAAAAACATAAATGTAAAAAAGGAGAGCCAAGTTCAATACAAACATTATGCTTGGCTACAGGCTTCGCCGCAAAAAGAATGGAGATCTAAATGAGTGCCAAGTTCAATCCGAATTTGTATTTATATGAACAAAATAACATTATGAACAAGTATTAAACTCTTTTTCTTTGCTTTATTTGATACCTATAACAAATGCTGTTATTTAAAAATGGGAGATCTTAAAGTACCTAGTTTGGATTTGACCTCGCCACTTTTCATTACAGAAGTCATTTTATAAAGTTCTTCAACAATTTTTTTTTTATTTTGATAAAAACTGGCCAAATGGATTCCAAATTTCATCCTTCTAGGTCATCTGGAAGTATGTTAGATTTAGGTACTATATGTCAGTCAGTCAGTCAGTCAGTGCTAAAATTTACGACTTTTTAACCTCCTTATTTTTATAACCGTTTGAGCTCTTCATGAAATTTGGGCTTCTAGATGTCCTTATGGATATAATTAAACACACGTAGTTTTATATGTTAACGTTAAAGAGGTTTATTTCTACAAAAGATGATTCACAAAAACTTATAAAAAAACACTTAAAACTACCTTATACAAATTTAACCCTAATACTAAAGACTAAAGCTAACCCTACACTAAACTTGAATATAAAAAACCTCCCCAAAATCCCCTGCCTCCGCGAAACTCCCCAAAATGCTGGCGACATTCCCCCTCTGCAACGCCAAGAGGTTTTGAGTTATAGAAGGGTCAAAAGTGACACCATGTGGTTCGTTTAATATTTCACTCGGTGCTGGCTAGCCAGTCCCTTTGCTTGAACTTGGCTTGACGCGTGTCTAGGTACCTACACTTTCCTTACCTTTCTGTATTCGATCTCGACCCCCAAACGTGTCTGAATATAAAAATAGCAGTATTTGCTATCGCTCCATAATCGCCCAGTAGCGTGTCCACAACAATCAACATCAACTTCACCGCGGCCGTGGACTGAATCGCCACTCCTGCGCACCGGCGCGCCAAACTCGACCGTATCCCCCCAACATAAGGTCCACGAAAAACAGTCCTTGCTGTTGACACACGTTGTCATCGGTGTGTTAAATGATAGGATTTGCGAGGTAAGGAGGAAGGTGAAACGCAATACATATATTTATAGTCTGACAACGATATGTTCTGATTTGTAGTCAGAGAGAGTCATTCCGTCTCTTCTTTCGCTTGTATTGCCAGTCCAAAAAAAGGGAGGCATATAGTTTTTTTTTGTGGGACGAAGAGCTCAGTGGGTCATTGCAAGGACACCTATAGAGCCTGAGCTCTACGGGATTACGGTACTTGTTCAAGTCTTCTATTTCCTAGGGATTTCCCGGCTTATTCTATTCCCAAGATTTGACGCAGGCGCTAGTTTTAGTTTTACTACTGCCAATTTACCGCTGACCGACTGCATCGAGCAGTTGACGAGCAGAAAAATAGCGTACATACATTGGCCAGTAAACAAGAAAGCCTCAGATCACATGTTTGTCCACCTCACCTTCGCTTTGGACTACAGTTACATGAGATTTGAGGCATTTCTTACTTTACAGGTCAGGTGATGGGTATAAGGAACGAGGCAGCCTGTCCACATTGTGGGCTAGAAGAGACCAGCAAGCACGTTTTGGCGGAATGCATTATGTATGCGGCAGCGCGGTATAATGTGTTTGGTAGGGACACGCTGGAGGAGGAGCTAAGGGACGTCGACCTTCGGGATGTCCTGAGGTTCTGTAAGGCGACAGGTAGGCTAGAAAGAAGTAAGGGGGGAAAGCCGCCGGGATAATAACCTGCAGCTCCAGCAACAGGGAAATGGGGTGGATGAGCACATCAAGTGCTCGACAGCCCGCTCGATTCCGGCCGAGCGTCCCTCCCTAAACATAACATAACATACTTTACAGGTCTCGGTCCGTAAACTACTATTAAAGCACTTCGGGTCATCTCACATTGAACAATGTTGAAGGCAAACAGTAAGGTGATGTTGATATAAAACCACAAATTGTAGCTTTTAAAAGAATGTTGCAAACTGTAAGGGATGTTGGAATAAAATACATATTTCGGAGTTCAGTACTACACTCTGTGTTTGTAGGACACTGATACAAGATAACACGTCAAGGCCAGGGTCACACCGGCCTCCGCAGGATCGCTTAACCTCCATTTGTGACCTTGACGCAAGGGTTTACGACCAGCCGCCATTTGTGACCCTGAGTTTTACGATCGCAGGAAATTCGATCCAAGAATTTACAAATTGACGATATTGTTAAGGGGCTGCAGTGTTCATAAATTGCACGTTTTCCCAGTTTTTATATTAAAAATTTTATTCAGAATCCCATATACCGGGTGTTGCCTGTAACAGGAGCAATTTTAGTCGTAGGTCCTCGCCAAACTGAGCAACGTTTATTTAGTGAATTTAAAAAATAACGTGTGTTTTGATTTTTATTAGACTTTAAAGTTTGTTAGAAGACGCAATGTACTGCGAATTATGTCGTTTTTGTACTATGACAAGAAACGTCAATTAGGCTGATGCTACCGTAGGTACATTGAAAATACTATTTAGTTTGTATTAAAAAGTGAAAAACTACAGAGTACATCATTTTTAAAAGTTGATTACTACCTGCGTTTTAATTTATTGCTCCTGTTACAGGCAACACCCGGTATAAAGTTATCATAATACAGAGGAAATACATTCCCGCCACAGATACTGTAACAACTACCATCATCCCACGCAAATAAAAAAAAAACAAATAAAATATGGAGGTTAGACCTATTCGGAAGACATTTTATTCCGTCCATCAGTTTACTCCGTGAACATGACGCTTGCAACAGTGTCGAAATATCGGGTGCTCAATAAAACAAACATACATGGTAATTATCCCGTTTTAAATATTAATAATACCTTTATATAAGTACATCGCCCGGCACCAGTGATATCAAATTCGCGGTTACAAAGATTACTTAATACCTATTAATTTAATTAAAAATACTTAAACAACGTCTAATTCAGACTAATGTGTAATAAAATTAATGAATGATACGCCACGCTTCCTCACGCCAACCAACAAAAAAATACAAACTTACCTAAAATCTCTCATCAAAAGTCTAAATCTAACTCATTTTTCTAGCCCGCATTGGAAAAAACGTAACAACTATTTTTTCTTATTTTATTTGCCAATTAATTCGTACACAACGTATCATACTCCTCTGAAATCTCTTCCAATATAACTTGAACCACACAACCATAACAGCCACATACAAGCGAGGATCAAAGTTAATATTTGAAGTCAACTGCCGAAACGCATCTACTCTTAGCATCTAAAAAAGGAGAACCATGATTAAACGACGCAAATAACTCATCTTTCTTAACAAACCATGTCGTGCGCGGCGAGCAAAAAACTCATAACAACTTTTTTAATTGCAAATCTTACCTGCAACCAAAAACCAACTCTAAATCGATAGTAACAAGATTGAAGTTCGCGGCGGGTGAGGTTGCGGCACGGCCGTGTAGTATATGAATGAGCGGCTGGTGAATGGGGGCGGATGTGACGTCACGTAATGGCGGAGGCGCCGCGGCGCAAGCGCACCCTACGGCGTCACGGTGCGCTCCGCATTGCGCTGGATGCTGCGCTCAATTATAATATTCGTATAGAGTCAAACCATTATATCTCTTCCAAGCAAAATACTTTCAAACTTTAAGGGCCACTTGCACCACCCGGGTTTACCCACATAACCCGGAGTTAGGCGTTTTTTTGTATGGAATTTGACAGTTCAAGACCGGGTTATCGGCTAACCCTAGGTGGTGCAAGTGGGCCTAAAGCGTTATTTCAAACGTCAAACTTCTGCAAAATTATAACGTTTACTTAACACGTTCACAGCCTTAGTACTAAAATAATTAATTAACTAGACTTAGTTTACTGATACTAAACTATCTTTAAGACCTAATTGTAACGTATTCTAGCAAATAAATATTTCTATTCTATTCTATTCTATTCTAAAAAAAAAAACATAAAAGAACGTTTTATAGCAGTAGGACTACCTACCCTTTTCATATTAATCCCACTGACGTAAAGAAAGAAATTAAAATTGTTTTTCTACTCCAGCACTTCTATCTGTCCATTCGATACTACATACTTTTGTAATTAAATCTAATTCTAAATACTTTTGCAACGTATTTAAGTACATATTTTCTTCTAATATCACCGAATTTAAAGTATCACTAAATGATACGAGTTTACCGTAACTTGTGTGAAATATAACCTCAGACTAGAGACCGAAGTGGAGCACACCAGTCACATGACAATCATGATTCACCGTCTGCAAGTGCATTTGCCCGCGTCTGTAGTACTATAATTTGCGAACGCTATTCTAACTGTGCAACGCGCATGTGCGTACTGTTACGTCATTTCATCGCTACTTTTTTTATCGTTAATTGTAGGGGGGTTTAGTGTTGACATAAACTAGCTGTTATCGCTCCAGTAGACTAAGTCCGTCTATACTAAGTTTATAAAATGCACTACAACGGGCCTTAATCGCGTATATATAACATTGAAAAGTAACTTGAAAAGATTGTACAAATGCATATAACAAAAATACTCTTGTACCGTTTAAGTAGAATATAGTTTGTTTGATGCAGGTCACCCTACGAAGCCCACCAAGAAACATAAATTGCATCAATAATGTTTTCCTAATCAAAGCACGATACTGATAAGTGATAACACTCTTAAAAGGATCAGTAATCAGTAATCAAATATTGCTCTCGCTAAATTGCTAAGTACAAAACTATTATACCAAAACGAACTAGGTAATTATAATAGCTACACGCGTTCAAAAGTGCATGGGCAATTTATGAATGAATTCATTCATAAACTGCCCATGAAATTTTGAACGCGGTACATCGTAGTAGTTTTATATTTTTTATATAAATATTGTTTGATAGCCATTGGTACCCTTAAAATATACAGAATAGGGCTCTTCACATTAGAGTTGGGTTACACACACTTGAGGCACCTCATTTGTACCGCTCATTTTGCTCGTTTGTCCCAGTACCTCACACGAAAATGTACCACTTCAAAAACTTTGTCACTCAATCATCATCATCATCATAATTTCAGCCGAAAGATGTCCACCCACTGCTGGACATAGGCCTCCCCCAAATATTTCTACAAAGACCGGTCCTGCGCTACCCCCATCCAGCGGACTCCTGCGACTTTCAGCAGGTCATCAGTCCACCTTGTGGGGGGCCTGACCCACGCTGCACCTTCCGGTACGCGGTCGGCATTCGAGAACCTTTCCGCCTCAATAACACCTCATTTTGTCATACACATTAAAATATGTCACACGCCGCAAAATTGAGTCACACCTCAAATTTGACTCAGGTCTTATTTGTGGCGCGGCTCAAAATTTGTCATTTGCACAAATTAAAAACTATTTTAATTGCCGAAAACTCCATGTTGTGATGCTGCAAATTTGTGAGTACCTCACCTCAGATGAGCCTGGTACCACCTCATTTCAGAAAATGAGGTACGCACTCAAACTCATTTTTTAATGATGTCCCACCCAACACTTATCAACCAAATTGTCATATTACATATTAGTTAGTAGCAAAGGACAGTCGAGTAAATCCAGTGCGGTTTGGGGACTCGTGACGGGTGTACCGAGGAATTCGCAAACGCCAGAACGGACCCGCCACAATTGAACTCATTTCCTTATTGCCGATTGCGTCATCCTTGAAAGAGACGTTCAACGAACATTTCTATAGTTGCTAGTATAACTTGGTCTCTGTTGAACTTGGAATCTCTTCGAGAGAGACCCAATATCATAATGAATTACGGATAACGCTTACATATCTTTAGTAATTTCGCGCGACATGTACCGGGCATCATGGGATTATTAGGATTCCATTATGAAACGCCGAGTACTGCGCGACGATACGCGCGCGTACTGAGTGAATACCGCCACTCGCGCTTCGCCGCGCGCAGCGCTCTCAATAATTAATTAATGTCTCACGATAGTTTAAATTCGAAGAGATGTAATATGTGCTTGTTTTTAGTAAAAAAGTACCTACTTTGTCGCTTGTCTATAAGGTTCATTTCGACGGTGGAAAGGAGAAACCCCTTAAGCGACATTTTGCTAACTTTACAAGAGAGCGTTTAAAAGTATAAATTGTCAAAAAAAAATCGTAACTTTTTTCTAGTTGTTTTAGAGACTGCAGTTCTATGAACGTATTTTATTAAATTGTAATACCTATCCATCAATAGTAACGTTACTGAAAAAAAATATAGAATCTTCGGTTATAAATGTCGCTTAATGTAAATTGACCTGACGAAAAAACCAGAGAAACCCTTTAAGCGACATTGCAATTGCATTGTATTTGTTGTTCATAATGCCAGAAGACTCAATTAAGCGCCTAACCCTAATATAATTTGTACTTTTAATAAACACTTGAGCCACAAACCACCACAAATTCGGGCAATTTTAAAACAACACTTTAAGCGAACACGTATATAAATGTGTGTATATTTAAGTGACATAGGTCATATTTTAGTAAAATTTTGTGTCGCATAAAGGGTTGTTTTTTAAATTTGCCTACTATTTCTAACCGATATCAAAGTCTTCGGATCGCTACGTAACCTGGCTCAATCGACGCAGAAAAAAAGGCGATTCCAACAATATATTATTATATAACTCAATTTCGCCCAAAATGTCGCTTAAGGGGTTTCTCCTTTCCACCGTCGATTTCTATACGTATATTGATGGCATTACCGTATTATCGGCCACCGACAAAGTGTAGGTACCTTTTACTAAAACCTTCCCTAGGTAAAAGGGTGCTGTATTTAATTTACATACCTATATGTTAAGAAAATACAGGACATAATCTTATATCTTTGTAAAGGACCCAAACAAAATTATATGACCACAGCAGCCTACTCGTCAGTTTCTGTCTCTAAGTTGGCGAAGCCGCCAGTCTTAGGTACCTACAGTGTGACAGACTGGACCATCAGTGGTCACAAGTTCGGCAAGCGTTGTGAACACAGCAGGACGCTGTGAAGGACGAAGGCCAACGATTTATGTTATGGTCTTCACTTTGGGCGTACTCTAAATATGTACTTTATAATGTCGCAATGAAGAATTCGTCTGCCTTGCGTTTTGCGTGCCATGGCTCACCCGGGGTCCGCTTTGGCAACTAATCCCAAGATTTGACGTAGGCGCTAGTTTTACAAAAGCGATTGCCATCTGATCTTCCAACCCAGAGGGTAAACTAGGACTTATTGAGAGGGTAGGACATTTTAACAAGGGTTTGAGTGAGTACCTCATTTTCAGAAACGAGGTGGTACAATGCCATACCTACTTCATTTCAGGTGAGATACTTACAAATTTGCAGCATCACAACATCGGCAGTAAAAATAGTTGAGTTCAAATTGTCTTTGCAAATGCTTTTAATCACTACCTTATAAATATTACTTCTAATTCTAAAGAATATCAAAATTTTGACATTTCTCATATAAAATCGAACAACAGAAGCATATTTTTAGCCCCAACTGATGAAAATGACATATTACAAATTATTAATTCACTCAAATCCACCAATGCTACCGGCTATGATGACATTAACACACTTGTTATTAAAAATTGTAAGCGAGAAATTGCACCAGTGTTAAGCTATCTAGTAAATCTATCGTTCACTAATGGCGTTTTTCCTGAACCGCTTAAAAAGTCACTAGTTAGACCGGTCTATAAGAAAGGTAGCAAAGAGAATATCGAAAATTACAGACCAATCTCTCTTATACCCATAATCTCAAAAGTATTTGAGAGAGCTTTTTATGTACGACTTGCTGGATTTCTTGAAAAGCACAAGATAATAACGACGGAACAGTTTGGGTTTCAAAAGGGGAAATCAACCTCTCTAGCTGCGTTTCGACTAATTAACAATGTTCTCAAATGTACGGATAGAAGCGTGCCAGTAGCGGCGATCTTCTTTGATATGAGTAAGGCCTTTGATTTTGTATCCCACAAATTGCTACTTGCAAAATGTGAAGTTTATGGCCTAAGAGGCATTGTAGGTGAGTGGCTAAAAAGTTATTTAGAAAATAGAACTCAGTACGTTGAAATAAAAAAATTAAACGCTGACAAAATTTTGACATCTTACCAATCATGTACAATAAATAACAACGTTGGTGTACCGCAGGGTACTGGGACCCCTATTGTTCTTGTTATACGTGAACGATCTTCCTAGTGTAACAGACGTAAATTGTACACTTTTTGCTGATGATTTGTCTGTAGTGATACCATGTCAGAATACTCGGGATATTGCGATATATAACGAGAAAATAAACGAAATAATTAGAAATCTTATGTCATGGTTACAAAAAAACTGCCTGAAGGTTAATGTTAATAAGACAACATTTATTCAATTTATTAATAGAAATGGTAGCAAACCTCTGCTATCTCTGACTTACCAGGATCAAGTCATAGAAGAATCCAACCAAACCACTTTTTTAGGTATTACTATTGATGACAGGTGCTCTTGGAAAGACCATATTACAAATTTATGTAAGAAAATAAACTCATTTGCATATGTCCTGTGGCGACTCACAAAAATTGCTTCTCAGCAAATTGCTATACAAGCATACCATGGCTATGTAGCATCCATGCTAAGGTACGGTATTCTCCTATGGGGAAACTCAACTCATGTTAGCCAGGCCTTATTGGCACAAAAACAGTGTGTCAGAGCGTTATGTAATGTTTATAACCTAACTACTCATAAGCCATTGTTCAAAGAACTCAACTTACTTACCGTACCAAGCATGTACATTTATGAAATCTGTTTGTTGGCGAAAACTCAGCCTAACTTGTTTACTACTACGAGGGAAAATTGTCACTTCAATACTAGATTCCCAGATAAACTTGTAATGCCAGCAAATAAAACAAAGTTATTTAGCGACAGTACATATTGCATGGCGATACGTATTTACAATAGATTACACAATGAAATAAAGGATTTACCGCTGATAAAATTTAAACGTGTACTTAAAAAGTGGTTGACTCAAGAATGTTTTTATTCCGTTAATGACTTCTTTGACTATTATAATAATAGGTGACATGCTGAATTTCCAAATGTGTTTTTAAATTGAAGTTTAGAATGATTCCAAATTTATTTAACAAGGTAGATACGGTGCGCGGTGGGTGTAACTTACCTACTTAGTTTTAATTAGAATAAGTTGTATATAGTATTACGAAAACTGCAGTAAGTATGAAAATAATGTACATATTATACTATTGGCATGATGCAGCATTATATTTATTAAAATGATTTTAGCTTGTATTAAACATATACATTTTTGCGTGCCAGATGCTGGTAAAATGTGTGAAACTCCATGACATTGTAACATCCTCTACACCACATTTAAAGCAAATAAAAATAATTTCAAATTTCAAATTTCAAATTTCAAATTTAAATTTTTGTATTAAAACATGTAAAAATGTATTGCAACTATAAATACTCATTGCAAAAAATTGAGGTGATTCGGCCAAATTTACATACCGGGCTCTTAAATCGGTACCCAGGGCCGCATGTCATCACTGGTTATCATTACCGGACGGGGTACACGTGGGCCCAATTATCCCCATCTTGACCCCATTTTCCCACATCATCGGATCGAACCCAGGACGTCTCGTATCGCAGGCGGAAGCTCGCGATAAGCCGCGAGGCCGGCATGGCAACAGTAAGGCTGTGGTTGAGCCGATGCGGAAGCGATTAAACAATTAAGAACATTTCATATTTTTAAGTACTTTATATTGCATGGCTTGAAAGAACGCTGTAATTTAATCGTACCCGTATTTTATTAGTGGAGTAATTCTTATACTTTATAAATTGTAAAGCACGAATCAAATAATTTATTATTTGAAATATGTTCATTATCATTTCATCATTTATTATTTGTAGGGGTCTGCTGCGAAAGCAGGTGGTCGCTGGTTCGAACCCTGCTCACCTGGGGCCTTGGTCACTTTTTCTGTAGTATATAACATCTCCTTTAAGTTTTAATCTTATATTTTTGTAAAAAAATCCATTTAGTTATGAGAACTTTGACGGCGCATTGTGTTTCAGTACTGAATCAGCTTCGTGAGGATTTTTACTAAAATACTGTGAAACAAAAATTTATAAATATATTTTTATGATCTAGAGGCATATATATATTTAATTTTTTAAATGTTGTTAATTAGTACCTGAGCGAGCAAAGCTTAGAAAATACGTGAAAACTCGACAACTACGACGTAGAGTTAAGACTAAGCAAGATACATTGTTCGTCTCCGAAATAAAATGGGCACATACAATGTAACATTTCATGGAGATCGCTAGCACTGTTTCTGCTAAAGATATTCATATTAGATAAATTAGTTAAAGGCGAATTTTTTTTTTAAATGTGCCGATATTACAACATTGTAGCAACATTCAATTTGTTATTAAATTAATACTCGCCAAGCTTTTGTAGGAAGAAGTTACTTATTTCACTACAGATACAGATATTTCTTTATTTATTTAATCGTATGGCAGAGTCACACGTCGACTAATATACAGATATTTATCGGTAAAAACACATTTTACAAGTCTGTTATTACTATATTATATACAATTAAACTATGTACATTACAAACGTAATTTACCCCTTTATTTAGTGTAAGGTCAACGATGTCATTTTAAACAGGGATTTGAAAAATCATCTATGCTGTAGTAAGCATTTTTTACAAGCAACACTTTGTATGTATGTATGTATGTATAAGCTTTATTGTACAATAACACAAGAAATACAAGAAACACAGTAACATAGACAATTTGATACAACAAAGGCGAACTTATCCCTATGAGGGATCTCTTCCAGTTAACCTTTGAGGAAATTAGATAAAAACAGGCAACGATGAAAGACAAACTAAGAGCAAAAATTGTACAGTAACAAAACTTCAAATAAAAAGTAAATTTTGAATACACATTGTAACCACACTATAAATAAATACGCAATAAAAATATATATATAATATTTACATATATAAATATACACTAAACAACAATACATATATACATATATTAAATAATAAATATATATATAAACTATTAAACAGAGCATAAAGGACAAACTCCAATCAAGGGTCGGAAAGCCACAACTTCTTTAGCCTCTCCTTGAGCGATGCTGCAGATTGCGATTGCCTCACAGACACCGGCAACTCATTCCACAACTTTACGGCATGGACAGTGAAAGATCTACTGTAAATACGCGTCTTGTTGGACGGAAAAGTGAGAGAAAGGTTGGTGCTAGAACGTAAACGGTGACCACTACCGGAAGCCAGGAAACTGAATTTCTCAGATAGATAAGAAGGAGAAGCAGGATTGAATAACACACTGAAAAGCAATGACAGGACATGCACATCTCTACGACGACGAATCGGAAGCCAGCCAAGTTGTTTTCGGAACTGGGATATATGATCATACTTACGCAGACCAAAGATATATCTGATACATACATTTTGCAAGCGTTCGAGTTTGTCAAGTAGCTCCTCTCTAAGATCTACAAAAACAATATCACCGTAGTCTAATAAAGGAAGCAGAAGGGACCGAGTAAGAGTGATTTTAGTATGAAGAGGAAGGACATTTTGGAGACGTCTTAGTGAGTGCATAGATGCGAAAAGCTTTTTACTGATCTCTGCAACATGGGGAGTCCAACTTAAGGTTTGGTCCATGGTGATACCCAAGTTCTTGACTGTACAGGAGAAAGGGATAGTTACTCCGTCAAAGCGTAAGTCGGGTACCACCAGCTCCGACAATTTGGACATAAAATAAAGACTACCAATAAATTAATTATTGTACGCTGACTTACCCTTTCCCCTTCTTACCCCTTTTTTGACTAACTCGTTCCGCTTATGCCTGACCACAGCCTTACTGGCGCCGTTGCGTACTCCAACGCGGAATAAAGTACGCGACTGAATTCCGCAAACATGACACATATAGGGCTGCCACAATCTAGATTAGATATACATTATATTATAACAGATATGCAAGTGTCATTCAAAAATTCATGAGGAAAATAATACTAACAATAGGCTAGTGAATTAATTTTGTATTAAGACGTCTGCGAAATAAATTTTCAATTTTATAATTGAAAGTAAAATGGAAAAATCTCTCTAAATCTAGAAACGTGGCAGAATGGGGAAGATGTTGTGCCTGCTATAGAAATTAAAAAAAAAACAACATTGCTCATATATTTTATGAAAATCCATAGGAGCAGTGTTCTTATGGAATACCAAAGACAACTTAGAATGTATAAATAATAAATAAATAATAAATATTATGGGACCATCTTACACAAATCGACCTCACGTTAAGCTCAATAAGGCTTGTGTTGTGGGTACTAGGCGACGATATATATAATAGACAGATACATATAAATACTTAATTACATAGAAAACATCCATAACTCTCCTGAGTTCCTACAAATATTCGTGATAAACACACAAATAATTGCCCTGACCAGGATTCGAACCCGGGACCTCCTGCGTCGTAGGCAGGATCACTACCAACTAGGCTAGGAGGCCGTTATACTTTTTTAATATCTCTGTCAGTCATCTATGGCAATATAAATGCTGGCGTAGAAAAATATAAGATTACGTTGCGAGGTCTGTAACGTAAGAAATGTCTCAGATCACGTGTAATTGTCGGCCGTGTGACAAACATGTGATCTGAGGATTTCTGATATACTGACGCAGACGACGCAGTCGGTCAATTGGCAATATAAATGCTGGCGTAGAAAAATATAAGATTACGTTGCGAGGTCTGTAACGTAAGAAATGTCTCAGATCACGTGTAATTGTCGGCCGTGTGACAAACATGTGATCTGAGGATTTCTGATATACTGACGCAGACGACGCAGTCGGTCAATTGGCAATATAAATGCTGGCGTAGAAAAATATAAGATTACGTTGCGAGGTCTGTAACGTAAGAAATGTCTCAGATCACGTGTAATTGTCGGCCGTGTGACAAACATGTGATCTGAGGATTTCTGATATACTGACGCAGACGACGCAGTCGGCAACCGGCGAATTTGTATAGCGTAGCGGCCTGCAATTGGCTGCTTGCCGACCGGAGGGCAGAAAAAGTACATAAGCTAATGCTACAACCTGTATGTTATCTATGCCCTGTCTATTTTTTTAATCTGATACACCAATCCTGAAATAGAATTTTTTATCGAATTGTCTCATTTTACGGTGTTAAAAATACGTCAGTAAATAAATGGATTTAAAAAAATAATCTACTGTCACACTCGGTGAGTCAGATTATTTATATCCATTTTAGGAATATTAATTTTCATCAACAGTGACAACCCTGGCAGCTCTGTAGGGCTGTCTGTTTAATAATCACATAATAAATAATTCGGGTTATCGCGTAACCCGACTCGGGTGGCCACGCTAACGGGTGCTGTTTTAGTTTTTATGAGTCTAATCAAATAATTGGTACCTTATAACCAAGTCTAACACATGTGAAGTAGTAGTTTGTATTTCGTTAGCTTGGGTACCCCGTACCACCATACCTAAAAAACACTATTTAAATTTTAAATCCATGAATTTTAAAATGAAATGAAACCAAAGAAATGTAACTCTGTTCCAATAGGAATGACAACTAGGTTGAACAACTATAATTCTATTCAGTCCGTCAGTTAGATTATCCAAAATCATTAGACACGTATTTTTTCCTTTTTTAAGATAACTTAAATTGACGAAGATGAGGAGCAAACTTTAATTCACGGTATTTCCGCCATTTTTCATTTGACTTGACTTTGAATTGAATATTTGTTTATAATGTAATAGTCGGCCTAATTAGATTTTTTTTGTCATCTAGTCTATTGTAAAAGTTAAAATCGTAGCAGTAGTGTAAAAATACACAATATTTAAAAAAAGCAAGACAATAAAGTAAACTATCCAGCTTTAACCAAGATCCTCGTATTAGTACCTAATTACCAGTGACTGAAATAATTTCATGATTGACAACAATTTTTTTTTTCAATATACTTAAATATATTTTAAAACCGGCCAAGTGCGAGTCGGGCTCGCGCACAAAGGGTTCCGTAGCAGCAAATATAATAAACTTATTATGTCAATTTATACACCTGGTGAATGGAGCCTAAACTTATAAGGTTCAGCCATCGTTTTCAGTGTAAGCACAATAACTTAACCAAAATTACAGTTAAATCAACCTATCTCAAAAACTATAAGAGATACTTTGATCAAACCAAAAATCGTTGAAAGAGTTAATTAGCATGCATCACCTCTATTTTTTTTAGAATTTTATACCCCGTAGTTATAAAAATAGAGGGGGGGGGACATACTTTTTACGACTTTGAGAGCTGATATCTCAAAAACCGTTCACTTTAAGAAAAATGTTTTTTAGAAAACTTTATATCATTTTAAAAGACCTTTCCATTGATACCCCACACGGGTATGTACATCGAAAAAAAAATTTTCATCCCTCAGTTACATGTATGGGGGGCCCCACCCCCAATTCTTTTTTTTACTATTTAGTGTCATAATTTTGTAGCGGTTCATACAACACATATTCCCATCAAATTTCATCACTGTAGTACTTATAGTTTCCGAGTAAATCGGCTGTGACAGACGGACAGACGGACAGACGGACAGACGGACAGACGGACATGACGAAACTATAAGGGTTCCGTTTTTGCCATTTTGGCTACGGAACCCTAAAAATTGACCAATCCCTCCAGTGCCCAGAGCAGGAATCGAACCACCGTATTCTCCATTCAGCACACGCCACAATATCTAAGCTACCGGGTACACAAAAGCAGCAGGGTGATTTTCTTATTTGAAAAATAGCCCCCATAAAATGCAACATAATATTTATTTTTGCGTTATTAAAAGCATCCCAATTAAACAGCTCCATTAGCTATTCCTTGGGGCTCTTGCGTCGTGCTCCTTTTTACCCACAACAATCTGTATCTATATTCTATACGCGATAAAAACTACTTTAGAATGTAATTTTTGTTTTTATAGAGATAGACGTCCGAAATGTTAGTTTATCTTATCAGTACAGTATATACGTATGTTACTTCTCTAGTTCGTGACTGTATACTTACCTAAATTATTAAAATTAAACACTTTAGAACGGATTAATCGCTTAAATGATTCATCCTAACCCTGTGAAACGAGTGGGCTCGAAACGTTGGGTCATGGTGTTAATAAACGCGATAAATCCGTTCTTAAGTGTTTAATTACAATGAATAACAATCGCGGTAACATAAGACAATATTACCTAATTATTTAACTCTAAACAGCGTGACAGAGTGGTCAGTCGGAATGTTGTCTTCGTTGAAAAGGGCCACTCTGTCACTGTGTTTTCTAGAAAGCTACAGAAATAAAAGAAACTTACCTACATGAAAATAACTACCAAATACTCTACTTCAAACACATACGTTGTTTTTTTTTCAATAATTTATATCATTTTTATTTTACGAAAATCGATCAAAATTTATAAAATCCGTTATTTTCGGTAAAAAAGGAGAACGGCCCTCTTCCATATTTAAATATGGCTGACAGGCAATTTGCGAAGTACCACCGATGACAAGATATTAATGAATTACAGGTGACAGTTGGCGAGCGTTATGTGCAATAATGGCATTATTAATGAAGAGACTTTTTAAATAATAGAACCACGTCGGAATAGGAATTATTGTAAGTTGAGCAAACGAAAAAGAAATGCTTCGAAGAGAAGAGGAAAAAAAATATTAAAAAGTTGTAAAAGTGCAAAATTTTACGACTAAAAAGGCAAAAGCAGTTATTTTTAAAATTTAAGTCAGCAAAGTTTACATAAACACACTTAGAAGTTAAATCTCTTAAAAAGTCTATAAAAATGTATCCTAAAAGACTATTTAAGCGTTTTTGACAAAAAATGGTGACAGATTGTGCGGCTTCAGATGAAGTTCCTCCCGCTGTCGCTCCGGCTTTAGAATGAGCTCCCTGCTGAAGTTTTCCCCAAGGACTACAGTATGGGGTTCTTCAAAAAGGGAATGTACAATTTTTTAATAAGACTGTAAAGCGTATTTGACAGTGACACCCCTGGAGTTGCAGGCGTCAATAGGCTATGATGACTGCTTTCAATCGGGCGGGTTTTAAGCTTATTTTCCACCGTCTTGGTAAAAAATGTGAATCCCAGGTCGATGTAACACTTATTGAATACCAATACATTTAATACACCATTTTATAGTAGTTTTTTACTTCTAGTGTTTAGACTAGAAATGATTCCAGATGATTTATTGTGACTATTAAACGTGCTACATCTAGGTCATTATTATTTCAACATAAAGCAGACATCAGTTTTTATTGAACCATTGATATAAAGATCAAAGCGCAAGAGAATATAAATCGTGTTCACGTGAAAAAAACAAAATCTATATTTCATAGGTATTACATATTTAGTCGTAAAAAAGAAACTGGTCGCTTCCTCGCACAACGTACGAGTATCAGCATTGGATACAACGAGGAAATGCCGCCAGCATCCTAGGTACAACGCCTCAAGGACCTATTTTAGATTTAAGGTAGGTAGAGTTAGGTACGTTGTTACACTTACTGTATATATTTTGAAAATAATTGTTATAATTAACGTCGTAAAAGTTTGAATTACTTTTTTTAATACCATTCAAGCTTCACGCTAACGTGATAACTGGTCTACAATTATAAAATCTCATATTTCCCAACACTCACGATTTAAACACGTAATACAAAAAACACACAGGTTTCGTCTTCAAACATTTTCGTGCGAAATCCATAACAATCATGGTCACACGAGCTCCTAATAGAAGCCAAGGTCACGCCGCGGAGAACACTAGGGCAAACATTATTTTCGCGTTTACAGTACGACCGAGTCGAATATTTAGGGAAACCAGTATAAGAGCTGTATAAGGGTACGCCTAATTGATCTCGGATAGTATTCTATGTTATACTAGTCGGACCTAAATTTCGCCTCAGTCTTCCACGCGTTTTAAATGAGAACACAGAGTTAGGGCCTTGAATTCGGGCAGAGGCCCACGGAAGTAATGTTCGACGGCTGGTATAGTCTGACCTCCTAAAACGTTTAAAACCTATGCAAGTGCAATCCAAAATGTATGGTTTTTGGTTTTATGTCACAGTGGCACGCGGCCTTGGAGTTTAATAGCGTATTAATTTGATTGTATGGATATTTTTGGTAGGTTTCTATTGGCTGTTTATTTTATTTTAATCAGCCTATTAGCTAATAATGGATTGGGGGTCGTCAGGGTAATTTTGTTTGTTAACGCTAAGCCAATAGATAAGCCATTTTGTTCAAAGTGGTCTTCCAACTTTTTTTTTTGGATTTTTTTATGTGGTTTGATTAATAGGAGAAAAAAAGTGTCTCAGGGCTTTATTTTTATTTTTTCATAGACTGTAAGTATACGGAATTAACGAAATGGAAAATTTGGAAAATGTCTGGAAAGTTTGGGATATTTTTGTCTCAATCGAAAGTGCTCGTGATTTTGTGTACAAATCAGATAAAAAATATCCATCTTAAAAAAAGTGGGGGACAACTTTATGGGTTAAAAAGATTAATGTAAAATTTACAGAGGGGCTCTAATAATAATTTTATTCTGATTAATGGAAACAAGAATCATTAAAATTATGAGAGCAAAAAAATTCCTCTGCCGAAAAATAACTAAAATAAAATATGAAAAAATAGTCATACCTACTAATTTCAACAATCTAATAAGGTCGGCTTCATAAATATATATGAATCTGTTGGCCCTTCTTCCGCTGTGATAAGTTCCAAAGTCTATAGATATTTATAAACGTGACTGTACAATTACATTTTGTTTTTTTGGAAAAAGGTACCTTCTCTTCTTCTAGCTTAAGGCGATAATGCTATAAAGATTTCATTAGAAATGAACCTTATCGACAAGCGACCACGTGGTACCTTTCACTAAAACAAGCACATTTATATGAGCGTAGGTAAGTATTGAGACATGACACCAAATCAATGTAAGATTGAAGATGATAATATTAATTGTAATTTTTATTCTGTTATACAGTTTTATTGACACAGACACAGAGTGTCCTTACTGTCCTAATAGTAACAAATACAGTCAGTCTACGCTAAGTTTCCTAGATTTTGATAGCACAGAATGTGAAAGTGTTAAGTAAACGTCATAATTGCATAGAAGATTGACGTTTAAAATAACACTTTCAAGTTTGACAGTTCCTTTGCTCGGCGGAGATAACGTGGTTTGACTATAGGTCTCAATGTACTTACCACTTACATAATATAAATTAAATATATTCAGCAATCTAAAACGAAACGTTAGCGTATCAATAAGATCCAAATATAAAAAGGTGTCGGTATGTTAACCAGTATAAACAGTTTTAAGTAATTATAAAAAAGAAGACGACTAATTTTAAAATCTAAAATGGCCTCAACTCTTTGCAAGAGAGCCGATCCCAAGTGACACGGAAAATAGGTACAGGAAAAAGGAAACAGGTTCCTGAAGAATGTTAACTAGAAGGAAAGGAATTGCTTAAGTACTCGTAAGATAGGAACTGAGCTAGAGTCAGACCAAGCAACTACTATGAAATTATGACGTTTGCTTAGACTTTCGGTTAATGCTCAAGATTGCGATGGCGTCTCTGGAATAGTTTTTATGTTTTTTGTTTGCTGAACGTTGCTCAATATGTAATATTGATAGCAAATTGTGCAGTACGGAGTAGTATGTAGCTAATGAAGAATAAATCCTGAAACGCGTTCACTCACTCCTATAATCATCAAGCGGTTTATATATATGGCTATAACTTATCAAATAGCGAGGCCAATCACCGAACAGCATCGCCCAAGTGGCAAGATACAATTCTATTCATATAATATACTGAGTTTTTTATAATACTTGACATTGGAAAAGTTATCTGACTCTCGGACAGACACCATTATTTAAAAGAAGAAGACGTTTACCTAATACGTATGTAAACTTAGCTAAGAAGCTGGCTGAAAACGACTAAGTATGTCTATAAATAAATTCAAGCAACAACAAAGCAGAAGTAATCAACAATATTAGGCAACAGGAAATAAGAACGACACAACCTTCAAACCTTCAAGAAAAGAGCGTACTCCCACCTTAAAGGCCGGCAACGCACTTGCGACACCTCTGGTGTTGCGGGTGTCCATGGACGACGTTAATCGCTTACCATCAGGTGATTCGTTTGCTCGTTTGCCCCCTATAGCATAAAAAAAAAAAAAAAAAAAAAAAAACACAAAACGTATCAAACCACACAAAAGGAAACCACTGACGTAGATTAAAATAAACCAACCCCAAGAGGACTCAAGTCACTACCGAAACAATATAAAAAAGGTTTCTTCAGAAGCAACCGAATCACTTGAACTATGACATTTACGTTTAATTAACTTAGATAACAAACAGAAATACCAATTGAAAAAGAGATCACTATAGCACTCTAACACGAAATAAATAAAGACGATAATTGATAAATCGATCGACTACATAAATTGTTGTCGTCAGTAGTCACTCAAAGATTATTCACCAAACTGGTTACAATGAACTGATTTATGAAGATTCGTTTTGTGAATGAATTTGTCGCGGAGTGGTTTAGATTCGCCTATCCGTGTTTGAAGAAGGTCATTCAACTAAATAAAAGATAATTAGGCAAATTTCAAGTCTCTTGAATCTACGAAATGTTTTATTTTGTAGCTACATATTTTAAAAGACCTGTTTTATTTAGTGGTTCTACGGTCAGTCTTGGCGTCGAAAGATCGAAAGTGTATATCTCCCTCCGTCGCACTTGCTGATTTGAGCGTAAGAGATGCAAGCGAAATTTCGAAGTTTAGATGTTCGCTGTATGCTCTTTGATTTTGGACGGTCGTAGCATTATTTAAATACGACCACGAGTTAAATTTTATGAAAATGTACCAGAGTTGAGAATAATATTGTCTAGCCTAGTTAAGCTAATCTTAAATAATCCATACTTATACTTACACATTACTTCACTTACCTTAACATCTTTCGCCTATTATTTGGATGCAACTTATCTGCCATAACTGGATCTATACTCATCAATCTCAAATGAATATCTTCATTCGTCAACAGCCTTTCATTGTCAACTTCAAATTTCACTTTTTCTTTGTTGACTTCGTCTGTTACTTCAATTATAAGTTTAGTTTTGTTATCTTCTTTATTAGGTTCTACAGGAGAATTTTCATCATCGTTTTCATTATTTTTATCTATTGCTGGGTTTTTAACATTTGGTTCATCAACGCTAGAACCAGCTTCATCAATATCTCTTTTTCTAGTGCTTCTATTCCATAAGAGTTCTTCAGAATCTGACATGTCTTCTACTAGGATGTTGTAAATAATCGATTCCATGTAGTAATTTGTGCCTCCAACGACTATTGGGACTTTTCCTTTTTCTGTGAGCTCCTGTATCTGTGTTGGTAATGGTATGTTAAGGAACTTAATTGAAACAGCTGGCAATGTAGGAAAGGGGAGGTTGAGAGACTTGCCTAATTGTATTGCTTGAAGCAGCTTTCCAACTTGAGGTAAAATTTGCGTTAATTATTTAAAGCTAATTGCATAGGAAAATAAAAATGAAAGCTACAAATTGAGGTTTTAATACCAAATGGTATATTAAAAATACTTAAATATACTGGAATTGAACGAATCTTAAAGTCTGTAGTCGATAATCCCAAATTGAGATTGTTTGATATGCAATTTGTATTATAGGGGCAGCATCATATAAAGCTAAACACGAAACGCGAAAGTTTTTAAGTATGGATGTTTGTTACTCTTTCACGTACAAATTACTGAATGGATTTTAATAATATAGCTTATACATACATACAATAAAGAATAACACATAGGTTACAGTTTATAAAGATATTACGCAGGCGAAGTCGCACCAGCTAGTACAATAAGAAATCCTTTAGCACTTTGATAAGCGACTAATACCTAACTTCTAAGTCACCTGCCGCTTCCCTACCTAGTAAATGGAAATATTTATAAATATCCGGGTTCATTATTAAGCAGAAATAAAAAAAAAGGTTAAAGGACTAACATCCAGTCCTACCTGCCCGTTAAAGTTCCGATCCCCCGAAACATATTTTGTATGACGACGCTCAGGATGCTTCAGACAGAATAATACGTCTCTAACTCAACTCGCCCTCATTGCAAATAAAGTAGGTATATCTTGAACCAAAGATTCATCTCGAGGAATGTGACTTCCTATGGCTCAGGTCAGTCCTGTATATGTTTTGTATAAGCAGTGGGATCTTTGAAAAAGATTTTTTATTTAAAGTAAACAAGGAGGAAATAGAAGTTGCTTCTAAAATTCACTTTAAAATGTTTTACGATAAGTATTCTATATTTAGTAACATATGACATTTAGAGTTTAAAGGTATCATTTCAATACTAACGACGGTGACGTTCCGATAAGGGTGTGCAAACCGGTTTTTATTTGTATGAAATTACGGCTAATAACCGGTTATTAACCGGTTTTTCCATACAATTAAAAACCGATTTGCACGCTAGTTTCCATGTCGCGGTCTGCTGCATGTAGGAAATTTGCGCAATTCTTTGTAAAAAAATCTTTAAGAAATAAATAATGAATAAATTAAGCCAGGCGCATAGAAAGTTAAATTATTAAACTTCTTTTTAATTTTCTGGTTAGTAGATCATGTGGAGTAGTTATTATTCGAAAGAGCTTGATTTACACTTAACAAAACATTTTTCTTCAATTTTTTACACTGAAAAACATTTTTTTTATGAAGGGGCAATAATCATGTGATACATTATGGCCATTATGGGAGGGGCCGGGAAAACATCAGGCCAAAATCAGGCCAAAAAGTATTAAATAAGATCACCATAAAATACTATAGGCTCAACAATAATACACAACAATACTACATAGGCCAAATATGATGACATGATTTCGAACGAGCCCAAGGACCAAGATCTTCTATTTTATTTTATTAAAAAAACATGTCTAACCTATATTTCAAAATTATAAAGCATTTTTTTTTTAATTTATACAAAGTGTTTTAGAGCAATTGCTTTAAATTCAAAGACGCCTTTTTTAGCTAAAATTAAGTTAATTTATCAAAGACACCGGTATTCTAATTAGCTCCATTTAGAAAATAACTACTTATTTAATTTTATCCATATGGGTTCTGATGGGGTCTTATTTGCATGTGTGTAAACGGAGTGTGAGTAATCGACATGACATTGATATGCCATAGGTGTCATTTACTTAGCAAAGTCAATTTTAATGCCCGTTTTACATTAGCGGTTGAGGCAACATGTAATTATTTTGTATGACATTTTTTTTTAATTAAATAATTTAATAAAACTAACAATGCCATTCTGTTTTCTTAATTATACCAAGCCACGTGACAAAGTTAAAGCAAATGCTCAAGAACAGCCTGTATGACAGCATGCCTTTTTTTAAATAAAGTTAAAAAAAGCGGTCCACGTGATAGATAATTAACGGAAAACAAACTATAAATTGAAAGAGATGTCATATACTAAAGAAAAAGTGACCAAGGTCCCCGGTGGCAAGGTCCCTCACTGGGGACCTTGGTCACTTTTTCTGTAGTATATGACATCTCTTTCAATTTATAATTTATATATAGTAGTCTGACTACTTAAAAAAGAAAAAACATGAATTTAATAAATGATTTGATTCGTGCTTTATAATTGTATGGAAAACAAACTCCTAATTCGATACCGTTAGCAAGTGACCAAATCTGTCAAATGCAGCTGACGTCAAATTTCTACTTCGAAATGCAGTTTAATTGCATCACGTTTATAGATGAATGCGATAACTAAATGCTTGTACGGAACCCTCGGTGCGCGAGTCCGACTCGCTCTTGGCCAGTTTTTAAATCAGACTACCTCTATGACACGCCAGAGATCGCTCTTGATAAAGTAAATTAGTTAACAGTAACTGTCAGTTCTTACAACTCTATCCTAACAAAACACTGTGCCTTATCACCAAGACATAAAGACCATTTTCCAAATTAAAAAAAAGGTATTTTTTGCGGATTAATCTCATTGCGTCTAGGATTAGATTAAAAGCCATAGTATTAACATCGAAGATAACATCTTAATTAAAATTTGAAGTTTATAGCAATTGCGACTACAAAGTGCGCCGCCGTTCCTTACGAACGTCAATCGTGATCTGTTCACGTCACGTGGGAGGTTCTTGTATGTTGTAATAATTTAATAAATAAAAAATATTGCCCTCACGTTAGAAAGAGACAAAAAGTAGCCTATGCCACTCCATCGCTTCATCTACCTCCACTTAAAAAATCACGTCAATAAGGATTACCGCGAGTCGATTTTCCGCTAGGGGCGCTAGTGGAACGTGGGTCCTGCGGGAACATTTCAAACGTCACTTTGACAATTCTCTCACACTGACACAGGACCCACGCATGAGTGGCGCCGCCTGGTGAGCGACAATACGGTAGCTCCCATTCGTCGCTCCGTTGTGGCGTGAAAGGCGGACAAACAAACAGACACACACACTTTCCTATTAATAATATTAGTAGGTACGTTGTGACAATGGTCACAATGTCAGCGTGGCGAAACAGGCATGGTGTCAGTAGAAAATAAGTTAAATATTTTTATTATTAATAATTAAATTGTCTATAAAATTCACTTGTTTTTTAATACGCTACTAGCTCCATTCGTTTCCAAGTTATTCAAGAAAAGGTTAGTGACCCAAAACATTTTTACAGTACACATGGTGCTACTTTACCGCCCCAGGGCGATAATGAGCACTTTACGTGCCTGCGTCGAATATTCAAAGGGCCATATGTACTGTAAAACGTCGTACGATACACGTGTGAAGAGGTAATTCGCAACTCGTGTCGATTTAAAACACTCCCTATGGTCGTGTTTTAATTTACCGCCACTCGTTGCAAATTTCCTGTTTTTCGCCCTTGTACTCGTATCGTAATGTACTATTGTATTTGCATTGGAAGATAGACATTAAAATTACGGAAACACACTATAAAAATAGATAAGTACGTTTTATAAGCTTTTATACTTAACTATTTTCAAAATCATTGAAATCTTACCTATTTAAAAGATGGCCGATTCATTATAACGTCAGCTTAGGCCGTAGGTAATATAACATAATTATGAAGGCATGTAATGCTTAAAATTTTTCATACATTGAATATACCGACTGACTGAAGAAAAGGCGCAAAAAGGTGTTTATTTCTTATTGTAATTTGGCATTATTAATTTTTTAATTTAATTTTAGTTTAGAATTTTTGCTTGATTAATTTTTTAATTTTAGTTTAATTTTAGGTTTAGTATTAATTTTATTATTTATTTGTTTTAGTTTAGGATTGACTTAATCCTAAATTGTTATCATTTGTAAATATGTAGATATAGATATGCTTTGATATACATAAAATGTAATATAATGAAACAAAATGAAAATGACCCATGCCTTTACTACAATGCATTCGCATATACGCACAACGCCAGCCTTGAAATCTCGCGTGCAGACGTCAAATATTGGCATAATCCACGTAACAGCGACAATACGGCAAATTGTTCATAAAAATGTATTGTTTCGCCTGTCAGTGCACCGCTGTGCAAACATCGACGGCGCCGCCGGCAAACAACGTGGACGAGTCGTGTAGTTACGCTATTTTTTTACAAATTTTCCGAACGAAACTGAAAGGTAAAACTTTTCCGTCACACGAATATATCCGCAGCTCTTGATCAGCTCTTGAATTTACAGCAAATGCATAAAAACACGTTGTATACGTTCACACGCTCGTTCGTAGATTTAGCATATCGCCCGTTAATGTACGGTCAATTTGACTGGCGGATGCCCGGCGGACTATGGCCACTATGGGAATCCAACGGGTTGCCCGAACGTCAAAAACAATTGATAGTAATATCGCCCATTTACCACCGATAAAATGCTTTTACAACCGACACACAACAACGGAGCGTGCAAGGTGCTAGGTGAAACTTACGCAATGGTAAGGGGGCAATTACTGCATAGCATTACTGTAAGCCAGAAAGCTTGGCCAATTTTCGTGGATTTCTGCAAAAAATTACCGAATTAATAAAAATACTCTATATTCTTGTATGAAAATGTTTGAAAGTGTTTCATTTATACCGTAGAAGATACTGAACAAGAAAAAAATGTTTTATTATGATTTAATAGCAATAAGGTCGAAAACTAGATAGATGTTTGGAGCTCACTCATCAAAAAATGGTAAAACAGTCTGTTGGAAAATGGTGGATTTTCCAAAAGCTAACAACAAGTTTGAAAAACTTTTTCATTTATTTTATTCAAATTGAAATTATCTTTAAATTTTTGTATTAAAACATAAAAATGTTTATGTAGCTATGAAAATTCATGGCAAAAAGTTCAGTTAAATCGGCCAAATTTATATACCGGGCTCTTAAAGGATACAAATGCAACAGACATAAAATAATGGAATACTTAAGAACAAACAATACTGTCTGTCATTTCTTTAGAAGGATACAATTTTCAGCGCGCGGTTCCTGAAATCCACGACAGTGAAGTTCTGATGAGGCTCCAAGATATCCAGGAGATGATGAGGTGCTGCAGCCCGTTCGGCAGCGGTAGCCTTCGCCGTCACCACATCCAGGCCTTTGTATACCTGCAGAGAAAAAAAAACATGCGTCTTCACTCAGAAATACTCAGAAGTACTGGGCTCAGATTTGGGCTCTCATTTTTTTATATGTACTACGACGGTGACAAACTACCGCTTACCATACGGCCCGCCTGATGGTAAGCGGTCACCGTAGCCTATGGACTCAGCTCCAGGGGTGTTACATGCGCGTTGCCGTTAAATAAAGGAGGATTCGCTGTGTTGACAGCTAAAGGGGCAAGCTTTGCCCCGTGGGTCCCCAGCTGTCAACACAGTGGATCCTCTTGGAGCTCTTGGAACCCCATTCTTCCCCCATTATTCCCACTCACGCAAGTTAGCGAAAATCTACTAAATTACGTGAGTGACCCGTTTCAATGCAAAATTGTTTGCTTATGTTATAGTTTTGTTGTACCTATGTTTTAATTTATGTTTATAGTGTATAATTTTGCTAACAATTAATTTAAAGTATGTATTTTACTAAACTGGATGGACACACTTTTTGTCTGAAATAAATGAATTTATTTATTTATTTATTATTTATGTCATTATTTGTGACCCACATTAATTATTATTTATCTTCTGCTTCGTCTTTCTTTTAATAAATCAATGTTTTATATACAAAAGTTTTTATGCCACACCTGGCCATAAAGTGCCTTTTTCCGCACGCTACGCGTACGCAAAAAGCCGATTTCTGCCCAAGTGTAGGCATAAAATTATGTACCTAACACGTGAGGTAATAAATAAAGCCCTTGATCGCATATTTACGTCCCTCGCTTGCAGCTCGGGTCGCAAACAACAGCGATCTCGGCCTTTCTTTGTTTTACCGCACTAGTTAGGTAATGTACTATAACAGTACACATGGTGGTGCTGCTTTACCGCCCTAGAGCGATAATCAGCAATTTACGTGCGTCGCATATTCAAAAGGCCATACGTGCGTGTAAAACGTCATACAATACACGTGCGAAGAGGTAATTCGCAACTCGTGTCTATTTAAAACACTCCTTACGGTCGTCTTTTAATTTATCGCCACTCGTTGTGCATTTCCTTTTTTTCGCCCTTGTACTTTTACAGTTTTAGAAGCCGATTGAGAATACTTCATATTAGCTTTGAATAGAGCAGGGTCAAACCAAATATCGGGTACTTAGTTAACTTTCCTAAATCACACATACGTTTAAAATAATAGTAAAATTGCTGGCCACATACTTTCAGGCAACCCGTCAAATCTCCACAGTAGGTATATCCGGCGGATATCCGCCAGACAGATTTCCCATACATTTATTGGCAGATCTGGCTGATACGCCCGAACGTATATAACCAGCAAATAAAGTAACATCATGTATAATAGTAGTTTATGTGATTGTATATAATGAAAGGCATTAAAACTCGAGAGTGGGTTTATGAAACGAGGCGTCAGCCGAGTCTCATAATAACATCACACGAGTGTTTTAATGCCTAATTATTTACAATTACATACACTGCTTTACATATACACACATCATGACTCTCCATGATTCAAAGCGCGTATATATGGCCCGCCATTGCGACTTTCAGGAATAAAAACTTTTCTGACATTCAAGTTTTGACATTTATATTTTTTAAATTCAGAGACAAACTAGAGTTGGCGCCAATTTTCATATCAATCGATATCAAAATAACGTGCGACTTGCGTGCGTCATTGTATGCATTTGACAATTCGTTTCAAACTAAACGTCATTTTGACTGATATTAGAATAGAGGTCAAATCATATTTTCTGGTGTCCGATGTGTTCGAAATTTGAACAAAAATAATATTATCGAGGGCTATGTCCAGCAGTGGACGTCTTTCGGCTGAAATGATGATGATGATGATTATGAATATTATCGAAATCGATAATATTATTTAGTTATAATAACATTTTCACAGATAAGAAATTTGTTGTAACAAAAAAGTTATTATTATGGGGGTCTTAATACGCGATTTTTGAACGCATTATTGCTAATGACATGAGGGTATATAAAGTAGATAATGTACCTATATATTTTTAGACATGACCAAACGGGGATTTCAGAGCAAATGAGTTCGCATGGTAAATGTTAAAATTTGAAGCCCAATGAATATGCACGCCGGCCCTTTTGCATACATTTCATACTCTTTGGACGCATTTACATAATTGTACCATTGACACCGAGGACGAAGATTTATTTAGGCCAGAGACGAGTTAATGATACAAACTGAAGCACACTCACCACTTGAAATATACTGTAGACATCATATATACCTATAGTGCATACAAGGGATATGGAGAAATTCGCGGCCGCGGGTGTGTACTCGGTAGCTCAGTTGACAGAGCGATGGGCATGTATCCCTTAGACGCGGGTTCGAGTTCAGTCCCAGGTCATGAATTTTTCCACTTTTTTTCTTTCTATGAAAAAAGAATTAGCTATGTGCTTACGAGTTCAAAATCTACGATAGAAATATCTAGTCGCTAGCGTCTACGTCAACGCACTGTCAGTGCATCTCGCTCGCACTTGCGGGTGGAAGCGAGATGATAACGTGTCGAAATCTATAGCAACTCATGGTAGACAAAGCTCCATACAGTCTCTCTTGTTTTTTTTAAATACTACGACGGTGACAAGCAAGCATACGGCCCACCTGATGGTAAGCGGTCACCGTAGCCTATGGACTCAACTCCAGGGGTGTTACATGCGCGTTGCCAACCCTTTTAAAAAAAGGAGGATTCGCTGTGTCGACAGCTAAAGGGGCAAGCTTTGCTCCGTCGTGGGTCCCCAGCTGTCAACACAGTGAATCCTCTTGGAGCTCTGGCGACTTTACTCACCAACAGAAACACAACACTATGAGTAGGCTCCAGTGTTATTAAACTGCGGTTTTCGGCAAGATGGAGGTACTTCCCCAGATGGGCTCTGCTCCAGATTTGAGCGAGACGACATTCGTTATGCTGTGCCCTACCACACTAAACGATATGCATCCGCTGTGCCCCTACCTCTCTTAAACTGTGACAGTGGACTATTTATGGAGCTGTGTGCTTACACTGCTTTTCATGCCACGAGTCGCTACGCGAATCAAAAGTATTTCCAATCCAACTCGCTTTCACCAGTTAAGAAAGAGCAAGATGCAAAAGCTTTCGACTCGCGCATTCCCTAGCGACTAGCGCAAACTCATGGTACCCTCATGCGGATCCGGATCCGCTCCAGTTTGCGAGCGGGACATTCCTATACGCTTATATAGCGCTGTCCCTTTCACACTCCAGGGACCGTGCGATACGTCAGTAAGATAACCGCGTCACGTTTGTATCCGTAAAGCTATCAATTTCAACGACCCTGCGATAAATAGTGATCTTGCGTTAATTAAATTACTCAAAGGTTAACTGAACGGAATCTTTTGGAGATACAGCAAGAGAAGGCCGCAGACATATCTGACACCAAACCAAAGCAGACCCCAGGGTCTCTGAGCCGTGGCGTAAGCCGGGAAAACGCTAGATAAGGAAAACGCTAGAAATTGAAAACGCTAGATAAGGAAAACGCTAGATAAGGAAAACGCTAGAAATGGAAAAAGCTAGATAAGGAAAACGCTAGAAATGGAAAACGCTAGAAATGGAAAAGGCTAGAAAGGGAAAACGCTAGATTAGGAAAACGCTAGAAATTGAAAACGCTTCTTCCCCTACAGTCACAGTGTTGTTACGACAAAATCGCGTCTGTTCGTTGAAATCCTTTGCCACCTTAAGAACCAAGATGTTTGTTGAGTTTGTTCTCATCCTTATTTTAACCAACTCTGCTCAGTTGCGTGGAGGACTACATCATGAACCTAATCTTCGAGACTCTAGCCGAGCCAGCGGACCGCGACTATGTCGAGACCATCTTCCACTTGGAGGCCATCAACACCAAGTTCGGGATATACACGCTAACAAACTCCGCGTAAGTCACATCCATATCTCAACGATCTACCAGGAGAACGATTTTTGAATCTCCGGTGACAAAAATATCAACTGTGACTTTGACACCGTTAACCAAATGCCGTATTTTTGAAAATTCATGCTCGAAATTCTCGTAAAATAAAATACGCGGGTCTACGTTGTGACTTCGATCTAGAGGTACTTTTGTTTACGTCCGTAAACGAAAGTATAAAAGTTTGACGTTTAAATTAACACTTTCTCAGCCTCTAATATCAAAATTAAGTGAACTAATATTAAAATTTGCTTGGGTCTGGCTCTAAGCCGGTGTTGCACTAATTTTACTGTTTTTTTTTACAGGAAACGACATCCGTACCGTAAAGACTAGTATAGTATAGTTTCTCTATAAGTAGGAGCAGGACCTTTCTGAATAAGTTTTAGATTTATATAAAGTGTTTGTAGGCTCAGTGTTTTGATATAGGATCAGTTTAATTATTATGTGTTTGATTTAATAAATATGTACTTTAGAAAAATTTGACTTTTTATAAAGATGGTAAGGAAAACGCTAGAAAGGGAAAACGCTAGACAAGGAAAACACTAGAAAAAGAAAACGCTAGAAAGGGAAAACGCTAGGAAGAAAAAGACGTACCGCCAGAAGCATATAGGTACCTAATTATCGACAGTGGAAAATTCAAATACCCAAAATGATTATAAATTTCAAAATTACGGCCTCCTAGTCTAGTTGGTAGTGACCCTGGAGGTCCCGGGTTCGAATCCTGGTCAGGGTATTTATTTGTGTGTTTATCACGAATATTTGTTCCTGAGTTATGGATGTTTTATATTTTATGTATATATCTATTATATATATTTACATAGATTTTTAAGCCCCCTTTTATTTAGCCACACCAAACCAAGTTTGCATTGATTTTAAACGACGATTTTATGAAATTATGACGTTGACTTAACATTCTACTTCAGCACTTCTCTTTGTCAAGTATTTACAGTGGTCTCGGCGCCGAATATAATATAATTTTGTTCCTTTCGGCGTCGAGAACTTTGGTCCGTGGGGCCATAGCGCTCTGAGTCTCTTCAACGACCTATCGAAGAACTCAGAGACGCCACAGGAGAATCAAGCTGGCAGCTTCCTCGCTCAACGGATCAGTCTAGCAATCCAGCGAGGAAATGTTCCCAGCGTTCTCGGTACCATGCCGCGGGGGCCTGTTTTAGATTTATTTTAGTTTTATTTTAGTTTATATCTAGTTTTATTTTAGTTTGTAGTTTAATTATACTTATAGATTTAAATTTGTATTTTAATATGTTTTAGTTTAGGTTCTTACAATCAGTCTGTCCATTAGATGACTGAAAGCGATATTAAAAAATTAAACATTATAACGTTATGGATTTTCATACAATTTATAAGTAGGTACTGTTGTTTTGTTTAATTTATATAGTGGGCATACGACATCTTCCGCATTCTACATATATAGATTTTGCTTTTTTCGCTATTTTACCTGTCGTAGAAAAACTAGCGAATGCAACAGCTCAAAATTGGTTCTTAAAACTTGAGGGTCGCGTTACAAAACGAGACAAAGTCGAGTTTTGTAATAATATACCCGAGAGTTTCAAGAACCAATTATGAGATGTTGCATACGCTAGTTGCATTATATCACTGTTGTATAAACTACTATTACAGTCTGTGCTATAAAAATCGATGCAAAATTAGCTTAGTTGGACTCTACCATCCACCCTCAATCAGTAAGTAGTTAGTATTTACTAGTCTTTCCTTATACTCATATAGATATAAACGAGTGCTAAATAGACTTGCCCTCCACTGATAATAGAGCAGACCAGCATGCACGCACAGTACTGGGGCTAAAACATTTTTAGCCCCAGACTGGACTGGCTGGAACAAATTTAGCCTTTTTACTGCTTTTTACTCGATACTAATGCTTACTCGTCCTTCTAATACTGCCCAGTCACACACACACACACACACACACACACACACGCACACACATCTCGTAAGTCCAAAAACATCCAGTAAATTAAATACCACGGTTGCTGCAAGAACTAAATAAATTGAATAGGGATGACGACTAGGTTGAAAAACTATCATTCGAACTAGTCCGTCAGTTAGATTATCAGAAATGATTAGACACTTATTTTTTCCTTTTTCAATTTAACTAAAATTGACGAAGATAAGAGCATCAAAGTTCCGGGGTGGGGGCTGGTGACGTCACTACTAGGTAAGTATTGTACCTAATAGTGACGTTACGCGAAACTTGCACGCTCTGTATTTTCGTCATTTTTGATTTGACGAACATAATAAAAAATACGTGTACAATATTTTTTTATAATCTATAAGACGGACTGAATAAATATTTTTAGTCGCCTAGCCCATTGACAATCTTTCGTGTTTTTTAATTTGGAACTTTCGTCAATTTCAAAAGAATTGAAATCCATTTTGAATTTGTACTCAATCAAGTACGCGCGGACTTACGAGGCCATAAGTCATACCTCGTCATACTCATTAAATGCAACAATGTTATGATTTATATGCTTATTTATAAAAAATCACCTAACTAGGCCCCGTAATCTGTAAGGTTGCAGGGGGCACCAAAAATGTCGCAACCGATTTTGAATGTCAAACTAATTATTACATTTGCGTAAGTGACCCCATACAATCATTGATTTGGGGGTTATCGGGGGACGTGTACCTTCAGGGTTGACAGTTAGCCTAATTATATAAGAACCAAAAAAAAAAGAAAATATTTAGTGTGAGACGTGATTTTATTTTTATATTAATGTGTAGTTTTTTGTATTGTATAAATTGAAAGAGATGTCATATACAGGGTGTCTACAGAAAAAGTGACGAAGGGCCCCAATGCCCAGGGCTGGAGTCGAACCAGCGACCTCCTGCTTTCGAGGCAGAAAAAATAACAATAAAAAATTGTTTGCAATAACACTCCCTCCGCTCCCTGCCACTGTTTTCCCAAAGGACTACAATATGGGGTTCTTCAAAAAAGGAGTGTTAAAGTTTTTAAAGGGTCGGCAACGCGCATGTAACACCCCTGGAGTTGCAGGCGTCCATAGGCTACGGTGACCGCTTACCATCAGGCGGGCCGTATGCTTGTTTGTCACCGTCGTAGTATAAAAAAAAATAAAAAAAAAATTTTTTTTGTTATCAATGTAGTTAAGTCATACGAGTCTGTGTATTTATGCAAGTCGGACACTAGCATAAATGAATACACAGATAAATGGAAAAATAAATGAATAGAACAAATTCCATTCATTTATTTTTCGTAACTAAAGACTTTTTTTTTAAACTACGACGGTGACAAACAAGCTTACAGCCCGCCTGATGGTAAGCGGTCACCGTAGCCTATGGACGCCTGCAACACCAGGGGTGTTACATGGGCGTTGCCGACCCTTAAAAGAAAAGGTGGATTCGCTGTGTTGACAGCTAAACGGGCCAAGGGCTTTGCTCCATGGGTCCTCAGCTGTCAACCCAGCGAATCCTCTTGGAGCTCTGGCGACCTTACTCACCAACAGAACCACAACACTATGAGTAGGGTCTAGTGTTATTTAACTGCGTTTTTCTGTAAGGTGGAGGTACTTCCCCAGATGGGCTCTGCTCCAGATTTGAGCGAGACGACATTCGTCGTGCTGTGCCCTACCACTTTATTCACTTATTCTGGGTGAGCCTGGGTGAGTTGTAAAATTTTTTGAAAGTGGCGACCCTAGGCATTCTCCATTCATAACTATAACAGCTCTTATCGGCGAGGTTTACGTAATGAGATCAATGTAGGTAGCTTCAACCAAAATGCGTAAATTAATTCATATCTAAATGACGTCTTGATAAAAGAATACCTATTTTAGTCATATTGCTTCCTTACTTTTACTGAGTATTTAGTTAGACAAAGTTTTGTCTGTAACCGGACCGTTCTTCTGTTTTAGCCACAATGAGAAGCTGTATACGCGTTGAAATCTGTCTGGTTTTTTTTTTGTTAGGAGGTAAATGCCCAAAATTTTGAATTACCTTATCATTAAGTACTGTATATTTGTTATTTCCCTGGTGACGCTACGGTAGTGACGCTAAAGTTATCTACATTATTTAACTCTAAACAGCGTGACAGAGTGGTCAATCGGAAGGCTCTCTTCGCTGCTTTTAGGGCCGCTCTGTCACGGTGTTTTCTAGAACACGACTGAAAAGAATAATACCTTACCGACATGAAACGAATAGAAAATGAAGTAGACTTCAAACACATATTTAGTGTGGTAGGGCACAGCACAATGAATGTCTTCTCGCTCAAATTTGGAGCAGAGCCCATCTGGGGAAGTACCTCCACCTTACAGAAAACTGCAGTTTAATAACACTAGACCCTACTCATAGTGTCGTGTTTCTGTTGGTGAGTAAGGTCGCCAGAGCTCCAAGAGGATTGGCTGTGTTGACAGCTGATCACCCACGGAGCAAAGCCCTTGGCCCGTTTAGCTGTCAACACAGCGAATCCTCCTTTTTTTTTATAGGGTCGGCAACGCGCATGTAACACCCCTGGTGTTGCAGGCGTCCATAGGCTACGGTGACCGCTTACCATCAGGCGGGCCGTATGCTTGCTTGTCACCGTCGTAGTATAAAAAAAAAAATGAGATATATTTGTAATGAAATGCAATATTTGTGCAAGATCTGGCAATCTTCAGCGAAAGTAGATTCCTAAGCCAACTAACGCGGACATTGGCTTAGCGAAAGAGAAATTTGGCAGCCGCAGGAGTCTCGCTTGCCACACGTTATACTGCAACAATGTCTGTCATGTGCAATCTGCATTAAGGTGCGCCGGGAAGCATCTCGACGGGACTCACAAGCGTGCAAAGATTGGTCTTTCGACTAGAGCATTTGCAATTAAAATCACAAATCTATGATACTCATATCTAAAACTTAGACGAGCCACATTACACAAATAGTTGTGGTTTTGTTTCTTTTAATAGTTTTCGTTTTTTCTTTCTAAAACCAGGCCGGCCGGTAATAGTGCGATCTCATCTACTCTGATACAAATAGACAGTGCGCGATGATTTTTATTTTTATTATCTATGCCTAGTAGTAGGTGACTGAAAAAAACTGCGATACTTATAACGATAAGACAGACATGTAAATTATGAAATGCAATATTTGTGTAAGATCTGGTAATCTTCAGTTAAGCATGGGGTCCCAGCGCACGCAAGTTTAAGCATTGCGATACAACGAGGAAATGCCGCCAGCATCCTAGGTACAATGCCTCAAGGACCTATTTTAGATTTAAGGTCGGTAGAGGTAGCTATAATTACTGTATATATTTTGTTAGTATAGAATAAATTACGTATAGGTTTTTTAGTCAGCAGCTCCTTCCAATACAAATAAGTCCCATGACCTTCAAGCAAACGGAAAAGATGTTAGCAATTGTGGTAGGACATGTACGAGTAGGTACATGTTAGATAATTAGAAAGCGCCCAACACAATTAGAACTCTGAAACTTTGGAAATGTTATGTACATTTCGGTCTGAACGCGCGCCAAAAAAATCGTGTTCTGGTGGTGCCAAATATTTTAGAGCACTCAAAGCACGTACATTTTTCTTTTCATATCTAATGCTCTAAGTGAGTCATTGTTAACCTATGATACAGCAGGAAAATTATTAATTTTCACCCTAGAGCAGTTTTACTTTCCATAAAAAATATGTTTAAAATTGATGCATTGTATGATTTCCATTCTAATATTTATTTTACGAATCTATAAATTGATGTCATTCATAAGGTGAAGTCTAAATATATTTTGTAAATACACATGTATTTATCTTTCCTTGCCGTTTCTTTTTGACTTTAAGTGATCAGATGGTGTGATGAGAAGATCAGAAAAAAGTGGTCTGGGCCAACATTGTTGTCTGAAATTTGGTTGGATATATTAGACTCAGTGTAGTACCATTTTGCATACGTTTACATAAATGCAGTACGTTCTTAGGTTTTCTCGAAATGGAGAGCGATTACGTTTTGATGACGCATTAAGCAGTTGAATAGGTTAACTTTTCCTGTACAAAAATTCAATTTACAAGCGACGGAATATATTTAGTGGTTTTTTGTTTCAAATGTTCAAGGTTTTAAGAAAATGTGCATTTAGTTATCCGCATTTGCATGTTAATAATTCTGCTTGTGAACGTGTCTTGGGGAACAGTTAATATAAAATATAGTGATATCTTTTCAATTAACTTTAATTTGTTTAATATTAATCATTAATAATGTACCGACAAGCTATAAATTAAGATATTGATTTATTCTATACATATTATGGCTTCGAATTAAAACAATTGCATGATTTTTTTTGTAGATTTACTATGGCTCCTTTTTATTGGAAACGGTTAAAGACACTGCGGGTGTCTTATCGTAGCACTACGCCGTAGTCCGTTTCTTTGTAGTTAAAACGTAGGGGCATGCGGCCTTCCCCTTTTGCAGAACAGAAAGTGATTAACACATACAGAGGACAGAAAAAACATACAAGTACTAGGAGAATTCGTTCGTCGCGCTCAGTTAAATTTTCTGCCGTAATTTAAGTTACAGTCACGTGAATAATTTAATACTTTTATCAAGTCAATTTATCGGATTGTTAATTTCCTTAGGGGAGAGCGGGGCTACAAGTTCCGATTTTTATTTAACCTCGAAAAATGTTACGAACACTTGATTTCAGAATTAATATAATGCGATCAAAATCAACATACATATCTTACTTTGGTATTAAGATAGTTATTTAGGGCATTTTTTGTGATTTTTTTTTATTATTAATTTTTTAATGCCTAAAGTCGGAAAGCAACAACTTACCCCGACTTGGGGCAAGTTGTTAACAAGCCGGGGTAAATTGTTACCGTACCTGTTGAAGCTGTTATTTGTTAAATAAAAACCAATAAATGACAAAACTGAGCCTGTTTATTTAAGCACTTATCAACAGTATCGTATGAATCATTGGTCCAACATTTATATGTAATATAACAAGTAACCATAATTTGTACTTAAACAATTATTAATCTTTTAATAATTAACAGCTTATCAAAAAACTTGTAGCTAATCAGCCTTGATAATTAGTTCAGTATTTATTTCATTAGTTCTTGTTCTTGTTTTTCATTAGGCTAAAAACAAAAACAATCATATTGCCGTCATAGGTAGAGAACATATATACCTTCTTATAATTAATCATCAGAAGATATATCAGAATCACACTTTGGGCACAGGTAGGTTAAGTTTTGATTTTGCCTACATCTGGAATGGGCCCAGTTCTTACATTCTTGACACTGAACCCATTCTTCTCCAGAACGTAAATTAGAGTAGGTAACTGTCACAATCACAACACACTAGACGAAAATACTCCAAACTGTCCTCGTCACTTTCAGAACTTTCACTACTCGTTTGTAAAACCTGTCGCTTAACGAATTTCCCCTTTCCTTTTCCCTTTCCATTTCCTTTTTACTTTCCTTTTCCCTTTCCTTTTCACTTTACTCTTCTTCTCGCTTTCCTTTTCCACTTCCTTGCTTTGTTTTATCCTTCACTTCTTCTTTGTTTTTTCTCACTTTTTCATTGCCGATGCTCACTTTCTTTTTTTTGCTTTGCTTTTCTGCTAAAGCTAGTTTTTCTGGAGTATCAGTTAAAATAGTAGACTTTCTAAGACATCTCTTGTTTGTTCCAATCCTTGGTGGTGCCTTCGGAAGAGGACGAACTGTTTCTGGACAGAAAGGGCCTTGATCTTTGTGTTCTTCTATGACACCTGAAGATGCAGGCAGATTTATAACCCCCAATTTCGCGTATTTCGCGTATAAGTCCGCATGCTACAAAAGAAAAATTGCAGTATTTATATTTCATTGTTTATATAAATCAATTGGGGGCAAGTCGTTCCGAGGTCACAACGTGCCCCCAAAAAAAGGAACATCCAGCCCCCAACACACGTGTTGAAAAAAATTATGATATAGATTAGATTACGAAACATATGTAATTTAGGCATAGTGAACCGATACAGTAGACGAATGATTTAATTAAAACACTGAAATACAAGAGGCTTATCATTAAAATTCGCGAGAAAGACCAAAAATACCAAATACGCAAATATTTACTTACGTGAACCAGTGACACACGTGCTGTTATACCGATGTTTCGGGAGCCACTGGCCTTCTTAAGATGGCAGCCGACGGTGCGCTGTGGCGTTCCGTTTCACGCCGTATTTCCTAAATATTGTTATCTTTTTTCCTCGCAAAGTTATTTCAATCGGAACAACTTACCTCGGTAACATTTAGCCCCGCTCTCCCCTACTTTAATCTCGTCTAAAAGACATTAATCTTCCCAATCCTATCAAAGATAATGTTTGCAAACTTTATTATAGTCAATCAAAAGACGGTTGTAATCTAATCTGGGTTTAAAGTTTCATGCAATGCGTCGTAGTCACCGAGTAAATGGAGGCATTAAAAGTAAATTCTTAGAAAACCAGTGTTAAAATTAACTGGTCTAGGTGCTTTTTATACGACACGACAATGGTGCACGGTATTTTTATATATTTTTTAACGCTACCGTTTCCTAGAAAATACGTCTCCGAGTAACTCTATGAAGCATATGCAACATGTTGCTAATGCAGTGTATCGCGTGCCCCAGTCACGCGTACGTAGTATTTGTCTAGTCTGTGATCGTAGCTATAGCCACTTAGAATTTGTTTTTTAGGTGGACTTACTCCTATAACACACCGACACAGTGAACTGCACAACCGCTGCGACACGAATGACAGGATGCGAATTGTATGGGACAAAACAGAATTTCGCTGGGTCGGTGTGATAACGGCGTTAGACAGGCAAATCAGGCTACGACAACTTTGTATTTTTTTTCATCACCATATCAAACTTTCCGAGCATATTATGGGAGATCATTTTACCTCTACTCAACTTTTTTTTTGTGTCTAACTCTAACAGTTAGGATTAAAGCGTTCATCAACCAAATTCTACAATCCTTTGCCTTAGCCCTTATTTAATTAGTGAAGGAAGCATATTTGTCATACATATTTATTTATATTTTTAGCCTTTGTTAACAATAAACGCGCACTATACCTACGTTTTATCTACTCATAAAAAATACTATATATTCACATTTTAACTCCAAGTTATTCGCGTAAAATAGTAAAATGCAAAAAGCCTATAATAACTTCAAGAATGCAAGAGATAACATAATCAGTATATCCAAACATAAGAATAAATACAGCAAAAAACGGCCTAGTATCCTCCACATGCAGTCGAAAATATCATAGCAAAAGTTATATTTTATGTCTGAAAAAATCGGACGCAAAGTTACAAGCGAATAGCGATATAAACGGTCACAGAATAAAGTCGAATATAAAATGGCGTTAATGACATGCGCAGGCGCAATCACGTGATCAACGTACGGTGTCGCAGTTGTTATAATGTAACGTTCAATTTTAGATATACGCGCACGAATTGTGAGATATCGGTTACCATGAGAACTATAGGGTGCGCCAGTCATGGGAGGTAGCGTTTTTTACGCTTGTCACAAGCGCCTATTGGATAGTTTTATTTTTTGTTCGTTGAAGTGTTGTCGTAATATAAAGTCAATTTCTCTAATTTGCTCTAAGGTTGCCTTATGGCATTAGGCTGGGTTTTAGTCCGGTAAGTTTTAATTAAATAAACTTAATAAGAACTTTATTGAAAAATTATTATGAACTTGATTGGTTGAACGGTTTTTGAAAAATTGTACAAAATAATTTCTGAATATTCATTTTTAACACTAAACACTTACTTACAGAAAAAAAACATAAAAGAAAAAATAAGACTAAATCCGCAACGCAGGCTTCATCACACACAATTATGCACACAAGTAACGTCTCATACAACACACACTATATATATATTAATAAATGAAATGTGAATGAGGAGATAGTTTTTTTATATTTTTACCTATAGGTATTAATATTGTCTTCTGTTACCGCGATTGTTGTTCATTGAAATTAAACACTTTTGATTGACGGGGAGAATTCGCATTCTCTCAGTCATCATCTTAACCCTGTGGAAACGAGTGCTGTAAAGGGCTCGAAACCTAGGGTCATGGGTGTTAATAAACGCGATTAATCCATTCTAAAGTGTTTAATTTTACCTATATTATTTTTAATTTATGTTTCTACCAAAAACTCTGGAGGACTGAAAATGTTCAAAGTCACCCCAAAATGTACCGTGTGTTGCGGGTTACCTAATTTGCTTCCGTCACGCCATCTATTGAGAGTTAAGTAATATAACTTTCCCTGCAATTCCTTCAAAGCTTTATTAATGACAAAAAATGGCCATTAATAAAGTTTTAAAGGAAAACATGGCGAGGAAGATAATTACAATAAAGTGACTTACGGTGGACACCATACAGGCATTTGCATTTCCGAAAATTTCATAGGTAATAGAAAATTTCGTAGTTTTGGAATCTTCGGTATATCGATAGCCACCAGCCACTCCCATCAGACATGAGGACTTCACATGGTAAATCCACTTAGATTTGACGTACCGTCCTTGACAATTTTCCCTTGGGCCACGCCCAGAGAACGCATGAAATTCGCTGATAACAGCAATCAGCCAAGGCCGCGTTATCACACTATTTAATACTATATTACAGCAGCACAGTTCACGCACACCAGAGTGTCAACCGTGGTAATTTGTAACCAGCTCGGCATTGCTACATTCATTATTTGCATTTATTTATAAGCCTGTTGTGTACCACAGCTGGGCAAAGGCCTCCCCACACTTTCTCCAACCCTCCATGTGCTGGGCAAGATCCCACTTATCCCACTGAAACGCATCCAAGTCATCCCGTCATCTCTTTCTGGGTCTGCCTCTGCTACGACTATATATAAATATTTTAAATATTTGGGGACAATTTGACGCAGATTGACCTAGTTTCAAACTAAGCAAAGCTTATACTATGGGTACTAGCCTACTAGGTGACGATATACATATACAAAATGGTCGCGCACTGTGCGGTTTCAGAAGAATTTTCCTCTCGCGGTTTTTTTTTTTTGAACCTGGCAGGGGCTCCATGCACTGAGCTTTGGAGCGTACGGACTGTGAAGTGGGATGGTAGCCTGGGGAAAATCCAGGACCCTTCCACGACATCACACGATATTTACTACTCTGGAATACTCCTTCTGAGTTTGCGCTCCAGAGAGATCGGTTCTGGCTCGGTTCAACCAAATCTGAGGTGTGTGTAAGAAAACTAGCTACTGGGAGTTAATATATAAATGCCCTTACCAGGATTCGAACTCAGGACCTCCAACGTAGGCAGAGGAGCCAACTGGGCTTAGAAATTTTAGGAAAGATATTTGTATTCAAAGAAAAATTTAGAGATCAGCTTCCGAAGAGCTGCAAATGAGATTAGATAGCCATGATACGGATCAATGCGATAAGCTCTAAAGCCCCAGTTTAACTTGGAAAAGGACGCTGATTTTACAAAATCTAATAAGTGCCTCTTCGTATACAGTATACAATACAATACCTCTTTATTGCACACCTCACACAGATGAAATACAGTTACAAGAGAAAATAACAATACAGAACAGTAAGGGGTAACAACAGGCGGTCTTATCGCCAAAGAGCGATTTCTTCCAGACAACCTTTGAGAGACCAGATCAAATGAAATTATGTAGTAGATGGCACAGAGATTAACAAAGAGAACAGAGAGTATTTAACGTGTTTTGGAATTTTGGAACTGCCTTTGGGTCTCAAGAGCCTAAAAAGCGAGTTTTAAATCAAATAGACATAAGGAAGATAGCCCAAGCGTGACCTTTATAAATACCTTTACAATTAAAAAATATCTAAACCAATTTAAAATCGTTCTTCAAATCTTCGTCCACATTATCCATTCATTCCATTTGCTAAATGAAGCTTACTAAAAAAAGTTAGGTTTTCGGCCCCTCAGAACTGGAGCTAAAAACCTGTTTTAAGAGGGGGGGGGGGGGATTAGACTCATTGGAATGAAGGCAAACGGAAACGAATACCATGACGCATCGGACTAATATATGGACCTTATCTTCTAAGCCATAAGAACTATAAATGGTTAATTGTGGCAACTTCTACCATGACACTGGGTTCGGAGAAGTTCGCAAACTTGAAAATGTTTATGGAATCTTTAGGTTTTTTTTATGGTAGGATCGGGATTCCCTCGAAAATTGGTCCTAAAACCACTTGCCCTAACTGTTTTGCCCTAATAATCATAATCCCGAACGATCCACTCATAAAGATTATTTTCTATCCATATCCATACTAATATTATAAAAGGGAAAATGTGTCTGCTTGTTTGTCCGTCTTTCACGGCAAAACGGAGTGACGAATTGACGTGAGTAATATTAAATTATCTAAAAAGTTCACTATGTTTTAATAGGCTAGCTCTATTCATTTCCATTTTCCAAGCTATTCAAAAAAATGTTAGTGACACGATTATTTGCTCTCTGTATTACGTTACGACATCACTTGACCTATTTAAACATACATAACCTTAAAACTTCTCAATTAATTACCCGAATAATTAAATCTAGTATCAATACTATAGACGAAGTTTCACCTCCATTTATCCAAAGTCACCAGCGCATACGCATCCACTATCGTATCATGCGCCGAATTATTCAGCAATCATTCGATTTATACCTACTCTTGCTTTACTGTGCATTCATGTTACATCATCTGACTTTATCTGAAGCATGAACAAAACTGTAGTACCTACTGATGTTTGTGCCAATTCACGTTCCTCGGAAATAGACTCCATCCATTGCACAGGGCGCTCATCCACACACCCTGCAACCAAAATGGTCGCGCACCACTTCGGTTTCTGAGGAATATCCTCCCGAGGACGCTCCGGCTGAGGAATAAGGTTTGCCGAGGGTTTTTTTATTCAAAACAGGAGTGTACAAGATTTTTCGATATCCACTACTTTCACGTTCCTCAATACTCTCAGTCTCTCATTTTTGTTAATATTGTCAGAGCGCGGAGCGACATGACCTCTCTCTGCGAGCCCCCGAAGGCATGTGATGAAGCCAATGTCATAACGTGGCATATTTTATAGCGCTAAACAGAGCGATTTGAAGTGCAGTTTAAGAAAAAAAAACAGTAGAGATAGATAAACACTACAGGGTGTTATCGGGGTCGTGTAGCAAGAAAGAGAAAATAGACTTGGCACTTAATTAGGAATACAACGCTGTAGATTGGAGTGCATAAATTAGCACTTTTTTCGCAGGTAAAAAAAACTAAAAATGATTCCCTATTTATTAATTATTATGGTCACCCTACGCACTTGACAAGACTAAAAACCGTATCTAGTGAAGAACGCATTAGGTACAGTCGCCATCACATACATCGCAACGGACAAGCTGCTCAAAAATATCATATCTGAACACGACCTTATTGTCAAGGCGTTAGAGTACATGTTCATTGAGCACCCTGTAATGTACAGATGTATCTGATGGCGACTGTACTTACGGTTATTATTACACCTACTTGATAAATGATAATCTTTTAATTCAATGTTTAGTGTAAAAGAAATTAAAATAATTGACGAAAAATAACGAATTTATTGAAGTAATAAAATCCCTAAGACACTACACAAGTTTTAAAACAATTAGGATCACACCTAAACATACTTCAGGAGTTGTTCAAAGTGTGAGCCTTCTTGCTGTCGACATAATTCTGCTCGTCGTCTGAGGTTGTCTTTCAACCTGCCAAGAGCAAAGCGATTTTGCTTTACAGTTTCAAACGCTCCAACTACTCGCTCACGGAGTTCATCGACAGTGTTGGACTCATGCTCATAGACCAATCTTTTCATTTCACCCCAGAGAAAAAAATCTAAAGGCGTCAAGTCGGGACTGCGAGCAGGCCATGCCACAGGTCCGCCGCGGCTGATCCAACGTCTCGGGAACTGTTCATCGAGGTAATCGCGTACTTGGTGTTGAAAGTGAGCGGGAGCACCATCGTGTTGATAGTGTAAGTTGTGCAAGTAATTTTCCGGTACTTCTCGCAGTAATTCAGGCACCACTTGTCTCAACATATCAAGGTACCTTCGATGAAGTAGGGGCCGATAACAATGTCGTTCACTATTCCTGCCCACACATTTAGACTGAATCTCACTTCTGGACCCGCAACCGCCTCGTGGTTGGGCGTGATTCGGCACAGAGTCCGTAATCTCGCAGATTTTGAACCATCGTGTTGATTAATCTTCGGCTTGGGATAGGCAAATCAGGATAACGTTGGTGGAACAAATCTTGAGCGGTGGTCGCACGACGTACTTGGTAATAAAACATCACCATGTCAGACCGCTCCACATTTGAAAACGGATATGCCGCAGGCATTGTTTGTTCAACAGAAAAACCAGTTAATTAGCTAAACCAATCCTTAAAAGTTTTCTTTATTTTGATATTTGACTTTCTTATGACGTGACGGTTGACAATTACTTAACTACTATTTACTCATCTAATCATTTGTTTATTAAAAAGGTTTTATCATGAATTAATAGGGTAACCATAATCTGAGTTATTAACTGGGATAAATAAATTGTTGATTAGTTTAAAAAAGGCTGTAATTTTTAAAAAAATTGCCCTATACTTGAAATCGCATTAATTCTTCGAGTTAGGACCGATAGGTTTGAATCATGACCCCGTTAACACCCTGTATTTATTATTTTTGGACAGAATATTATCTAAAGTTTATAACTGCATATTCATTTAAGTATGTAAAAAAAGTTACTGTTTAGTCAGAAAACTTGGCAAATGTTCGTGTATTTCTACCAAAACTTACTAAGTTTTATAGTCAAAACTTACTAAATTAAAAAAATATATACTCAATAATTTTGTGTGAAAATATTCAAAACTGTTTCATTTATTCCGTAGATGACTATATACTGAGCGAAAACCAGATATATGTTTGAAGCTCGCTTATCAAAAAATAGTAAAATAGCTGTTAGAAAATGGTGTATTTTTCAAAAGCTGACAACAATTTTGTAAAGGTTTTTCATTTATTCAATTTCAATTGAAATGATCTTTCAATGTTTGTATTAAAACATGTAAAAATGTTTTTGTAACTATGAAAACTCATGGCCAGAAGCTCAGCTGAATCGGTAAAATTTATATACCGAGCTCTTAAAGGTCAGCTTGACTACAACGTATCTGCCGATTTATGTTTCGCGATTGTCTGTCGTCGCGACGCCGACGGACGGATGATAACAGCCATTCTCCTCGCACGTGTAGATAACACTATACTGCGCGTACGCAACTGTCTCATTCATATCTATGCGATTCGGCATCTGCGCATTGTACGCGATTGACAATGAATGAGTAAGTAGTTACTTTAATGAGTAGAATAATAGTTAATACGACTTTTTGCTAAAATATTGTCGATTTCGACTGATATTTGAACCAAGGTTTCACAAAAACCGTGGTTGAGATAGAAAATTAAAATTATTATGATTTGCGTTAAATCACACCGAAAATTTAAATTAATGAGTTTTTTAAGGATTAAGCACTTTTAAATGTTGATAGATTAAACATTATAAAACGAGTATTGTGGTAAGTTTGTCATCTTAACTTAAGATAATAAGATTAGTGACTTAAGTGAGTCTGTGAAGTTATTTAAAAAATCTTGGCAAAAATTGGATAACTGCCTAGGCCTGCCTACCTACCTACTTATAATTATTTTGTGAACCAGCTCACAAAACTTTACGAGAGTCGGTTAAGCAGTGCGACCTTTAGTTTTTTTAATACCACGTCGGTGGGAAACAAGGATACAGCCCGCGTGATGGGAAGCGATCACCTTAGCCTATGGATGCCTGCAACTCCAGAGGTGTCACATGCGCGTAGCCGACCGATTGAAAAGTAAGCCTATAAAATTAGGTAAGAAATTTTGTGAAATTCGTTTTTTTAAATGATAAAAGATGACTCATATGATCTGTCAATTCTATAGAGGTTTTTTACAGAAATGTATAGATCGGTCCGGCTCGGTTACGTCCCGTTCCGTTCTAGTCTGAGTCACCCTTAATCCGTAATTTTATTAAAATGACAATGGCAAGTTATACCTAATTGATTTGGTTTAACACTTTTTGTAACTTTCCTTTCCCAAATCAAGAAGGCAATATTCAATTCCGTAGTCATAAGTCAGACGGAGTCATATATCACATTTATGTCAATCATAATCTTTTATGATTTAGCAATTTAACATATCATTATTGATATGAAGGAGTTTGAGATACGGAACAATTTGGCCTTCATATATCTAGACTGTATAGTTCAACGCCAATGTGTATCACAGAATAAGTAATAGTACCTACTTAAGTACAGAAGCTTCTCTATCCTGCATTTGACGTTTAGATTGTCAATCACGCAATGTCAAGATGACATTAACATTAGGGTTGCCACCATGCTGTCAGGTGCGTATGGTGGTACAACAATTTGTATAAGTAAACATATAAATAGGAGCAAAATATGTAGCAGAACTTGGCCGGGCCCGGTTCCAGGAATTTCATTGGAACCGGAACTAGGAATCCCGGTTCTTAATAACTTAAAGTATTTTGTTAAGAATCTGGTTCTATAATGAATTATTTAACTGCCTCCTAACTTAGTTGGTTAGGGTAGTTAAGTGTTCAGAGCGTCTGCCGCCAAAGCAGGAGATCGCTGGTTCCACACCAGCCCTAGGACCTGGTGTGGAACCAGCGATAGTACCTAGGCACTAGGGGCCTTGGTCACTTTCCTGTAGTATATGACATATCTTTCAATTTATATTTGTTCCTCTTAATCAAGCTCGTGTTAACTAATGCACTTCGTGTAGGTTTCAGAGCTAAAACATATTGATATGCCAGAGTAAACTAATGGGACATCCGCTGGCACGCCGTGACGCAAATGATAACAATATGACGCCGCCAAATCTATTGTGACGTAAATTTTGCAATTTATAAAGCTCAATAATATTGAGTTAGGTATACTTTTAGAGAGCCGATCAACGGTACTCAAGTTTATTGAAATGAAACACTTTAGAACGGATTAATCGCGTTTATTAACCCCAAGACTTAAGATAATGAGAAATGTCTTAACCCTGTGAAAACGAGTGCTGTAAACGTAGGATCATGGTGTTAATAAACGCGATTAATCCGTTCTAAAGTGTTTAATTTCAATGAACAACAATCGCAGTAACAGGGTACCTACTCAAGTTCTCTTTGAACAAACATACAAATACATATACCTACAAACTACGGATTGTTATAGTAGACTCGAAGAACCTCGTTCGCTTCGTTCGCTCAATTATTTCGTAGAAAATATTTAGGTATGCTGGTTGTGATCTATTATATCTTACACAAATCGACCTAGTCCCACGGAGAGCTCAATGAGGCTTGTGTTGTGGGTACTAGACGACGATATATATAATAGATAAATACATATAATACTTTAATACATAATATACATCCATAACTCAGGATTCTCAGGAACCATACATGATAAACACACAAATAAATGCCCTGACCAGGATTCTAATCCGGGACCTCCTACTTCGTAGGCAGGGTCACTACTAACTGGGTTAATAGGCCGGTAACACTTAAACTTTTATACGGTTATTCATAAACGATCATCCAACCTCCGTTAACTAATTTATTTTTTGTCCTTATCTGTCACTTTTAAATTTGCGCTTGTTAAAAAAGGGCAAAACATAAATTAACCAATATGGGTCTGTTAAGTTTTTATGAATAAGGCAGTATCTGTTTAAAGACCCGAAAATAAACACAGGAAACAAAAAATCACCTTTTTGCCCCAAACATGGTCATCGACATACCATAACTATACAAAAGTCACATCTGCATACATTTACCCCACGACTTCGTTGGTTTGTCTTTCAGGTCGTCAAAATGCAAGAAACTTATAGACAGACTGGAGTACGAATCTAGAAAAAAGTGTTGAGAGAAAATTAAATTATTTACCACCTTATTCATAAAAAAGTTAACAGACGCGATTGTCAAAGTGACCGATAAGGGCAAACAATCATTTAGCTAAACTGTTGTTGAAGTGCGTTTATAAATAACGGCATTAGTGTTTTTGGCAATTCTTTTGATGCTTTTTCTAAGATAGTCCTAAGGTGAAAGGACTTTCTAATAGACGACATAGGTCTTCCATTCGCGATAGAATCACAGCCTTGATCACTTTTTCTATAGTATACGACATCTTCAATTTCTAATTTACATATAGTCTACTTAAAAACACGAATGAAAACATTTATTAAAAACATTAAATAATTTGATTCGAGGTTTACAAATGTAGACTTTTGAAACTCGTCAGTCGTAAATAAAATTTAATGGCAAATCAAGCCTTTCAACAATTTTGAATTATTTTGTACACCCATGCTGTTTTAGAGATGCCTCCGTGACAAATGACAAATTTATATGCAAGAATTTCCAGTTTTCAAGCATCCTAGAACAGATCAACCGTAAGAAAGAGACAGCGTATAAAATCATTCGCAAATCCACATTTCAACCATACCTATTCAGACTCCACAACTCCACGCGACTTCCCGTCGCATAACGCATGGTAGGTCAGGGTCCACAGAACGGGTTCTAGTGACCTCCAGACGGCAAGATGGCGATATGACCCGGAATATACCCGGAGTATGCCTCTGAACCAAAAGGACGTAACCGATATGATAATAAGCGACTTATACGCCCTTGGAGTTTGAAGGTAAATCACATTGGGTTAAAAGGCGTAAACGCCATGTGAAATCATTGTCTATATGTCTTTCTGAAGATATGACACAATAAATGGGGTGATTAACTATAGATATATGGTTTATATGATTATTATTAGGACAGACGTCTCATTCATTGATGTTGTATGATTCGTTCGCACGATATATTTTGCTTTGTTTGCTTGGTATTCAATTCGAATGTCTGGGATTCTTAACAAAGCTAACGATGTATAAAACAGCCGTGTTATATAGATATTGACAGACAACGCTCTGTCTTAAACATTGGGTCTTCCTAGAAATTTGGAACATCATAATGTTCCAATTTTATCACAGTAATAACGAATTTTTTGATATGGAATCCCGAAGAACTTATATCTTATATAATCTATAGTACATATTCATAGAATAAAGCAGATATTAAAAAAATATTACTTAGGAGCTCTTAGAGGATAACAGAACACATTCAACGGTTTTTGTCTGTTTCTCTTTCTGCCTGTATATTTGTTTTAGCATCACGTGGAAACGGCTGAATGGATTTAGATGCTTCACTGGCACGTTAAGGGTAAATCCTGACTTATAAAAAATCCGCGGACCAAGTCGCGGGCATCAGCTAGTATAATATAAGTAATCTAGTTTTTTTTTGAGACTACACTTGTTTTATTTATTTATTTATTGATACAGGTTTGCCAACAGGTGCAATACTATTACTAAAACACTTTAATCAAAGGTACAAAATCATTCCAGAGTATTCACCCAATTATAGGCAAACACAACTTACACATATTACACGCTTTACATTTTACATTTTGTGACTACACAATCTAAGTTGAAGTAAATTTGTTAATATAACCTATGGACTTAACACTGACACACTTTTGCGTGTGGCGTTAAAGCATTTTGGTCCTATCCAATCTTCCCCTTCATTTTGATAGAGGAAGGCATAACAAATTTTCATCTTTAACATCGATTGTTAAATCGATTGTTAAAATAATCCGAAATCGATTCAAATTGCCCGATGTAATGTCACGCAAATACTTTCGGAAAATGTGCTAAAACGAATATCCTACAAAACATTTTAAGAGAGTACCTTTTTGTAAGGAGAGACATGACGATAGCTAATGTTTTTTTCTTTAATGTATTTTCCTCTTATTACAACACAAAATTAATTCTGCAACATGTAATTCTAAAAATACCCAGTAAATAGACGTGTCAATGTTTAAGCTTAGCCAAGGTAAATAACTTAGACAAATTAACAAACACTCGCAGTTCGCGATACTGGGGTATTTGACGGAGTATTACCAGTTATTAATGTATGTAAATCAATAACAGTTAATAGGAATAGGGTTTTGTGGTTTTTAACGGCCTGCTAGCCTAGTCGGTAGTTAGTTACTGCCTACGAAGCCAGAGGCTTCGAATCCGGGAACTGAATCGCGTTAAGACGTCATGGTAAGGGGCCACCCTTACCATGACGTATTAAGAGTATTAACGCGATTCAGTTTGGGACCGAAACTAAGTCGCTGCCTAACCTAAACCACAGCGTAGGGATGTATTCTATCCAGTGTGGTAACTCCGACGATTTTTAGGTCACCGATGAGGGGCGCGCGGGGAGGAAACTCCGCCGAATTTCTATGAAAATTCGGCGGTCAATTTTAAGGGGTGTCAAATGGAAATTAGTTTGCCAATCACACTGTAAAAGGTGAATATCTAACATAGTTTTTTTTTATTAGTGCTTAAATAAAGACTCTCTTTGATTCGATAATAATCGATAATTGAGGATTTGAGAGGTTGCTCATAACGAATATGTTGAAATCCCTAAAAATGGCAAATTTCTTCAATTTCTAGAGATTTCATCCAATCGTGATGTTTTGTGACCCCCGGGTCAAATCAAAAGTTTACTTAATCACTTTCGCATAGTTTTAGACAACCCTGAGCTTCAGCGCGACCACCGAGCCGAGCCGCTGGCCGTGTATGAAGTTAACTCACTGTAAAGAATACATCCCTAGGCTGTGCCTAAACTGAACCGCTTTAAGACGTCATGGTAAGGCCCCTGGTCAGGCCATTTATTTGTGTGTTTATCACGAATATTTCTTCCTGAGTTATGGATTTTTATATGTATACGAGTATATAAGTATTTATATGTATCTATCTAATGTATATATCGTCGTCCAGCACCCACAACACAAGCCTTATTGAGGTTACCGTGGTACTAGGTCGATTTGTGTAAGATTGTCCCATAATATTTATTTATTTATTTAATATTTAATAATGGTACCTAGGTATATTACTCGTACGATACCATACAAAACCATATGGTTTTGACTTGACTGTACCTACACCTACTTCTGGTACATTCCCAAACGATACTCCATTGAATAGCGACTTGGCTTGGTAGATGGCACTGACTTTAAACGTATCAGTAGGTAGCGCTATTTAAAAAGGAACATTTTATTTTTCCCTTTTTGAAGTCGGTTTTTTTTTTGTTAAAACGTTTTATAATGTCTGTAGAGAATGTAGAGAGAGGGCCAATAGAGATATCTCTCCAGGCAGATGCTATGCTTGGGGACCGAAGTCCAATGAGAGAAGGTTGGAACTTATATTAATGTAACGGACGTTAGAAACTTCGATAGCGCGATGTAGGATTTATATGGCGCTTCATAGAAGTTGAAACTCGTTGTATGGGAGTGGATATTGTGTCGCCATCTGTTAGTGTTGTGGCGCGACACGGGGAATTGACAGCAGCTGCCAGGGGAGGCGCTACATGTCATACCTAGTTATTTTAAAAAGAGCTGTTGATGTCGGTATACTCGTCTTTTCAAATTGATTGTTACCAACAGAAAATTGGTCACCTATCGCAAGCTATATCGCGTTACAAATTTAAAATCTTTCACTAATTGTTTGTTCCTGACGTGACGTGACATAAATACCTTTAGCATCGTTTTTACACGTTTCTCTAAACCTCCTTACACTTTTAATTAAAATTAAACCTAATTTAGCTGGAACAGGGTTGACATTCCTTCGTTTATGTTTTTGCCTATTTGTTATATGAGGAATGCAGGTTTATTTTTTCATTTCCGGTGCAACTTACACCTTCCTAAGGTGTATTTATTCTAAATGTTAATTGAAAGATAAGTCATATACTACAGAAAAAGAGACCAAGGTGCCTAGGAGTGGAATCTAAAACGACTTTTCGCACTATGCTCATAATAAAAAAGAAGTATCTCCGAAGCTCTTACGTGTTATACGCCCTTTTAACCGCTCACATATTGTAAACCCATACACTTTACCCCGACAAACATACCAACACATACTTACCAACGCTGAATCATTTTCACACTTTTTATTTACACATCAACTCTGAACCTTTCTAATTCTCACACATACACGAACAAGTCGATTCTATAATATATAATAACAACAGCTTATGTAAAACACAAATTTTCTCAATATGTTTAACTTATCTAAGTTAGTTTAGCTTTTCTTCACTATTACTCCTCCCAAAGGTTGTCTGGAAGAGATCGCTTCTTAGCGATAAGGCCGCCTGTTGTCTACCAGTGTTTATATTTTAGTGTTTAATGTATATTGTTTTTATTTCCTTTTTGGTGAACAATAAAGAGTATTTGTATTGTATTGTACTCTTTTTATTGTCTTTTTTTTTGTTATCTTGACCAATAACCATCTTTCGATTACTTTGTTTAGCATTTTCCCACGGAGGAATCGCTGACTGCCGAGTCACAGGCTTTGACCTAGTTCGGGAGACAGTCTCAATCCTGGTGATACTGTTACAAACCTAATCAAGTAATCAGATATGTACTTTTGGTTATTTACCACCTAATTTGTTAGTTAACACGCTGTACTGTATTAGGTTTATAAGTCAATAAAGATTTATTTATTTATATTTATTTATTTAGAGAAGATACGTTTTTATGTAAAGAATAAAAAATGGCTTAACTGACCAACTTCAAAATAATTTTCCTTTAAAGTCTGCATGAAACTCTTATTTCACGTATTTTTTCATATTTTTGGACTTGCGGTTCAAAATTGAGAGGGAGACACAGTAATTTTAACTTCCAGAGCGATATTTCCGAAAGTAATCAATTTATAAAAAAATATATTTTAACAAACCCGCGGGAGTGTGCACACGACAGAGTCGAATTTCGAGAAAAAGGGGAGGCCTTTGCCCAGCAGTGGGACACTGAATTAGGCTAATATAAAATAAAATAAAAACAAACCCTTGCTCTTTTTCAAATACCTCACACTTTAGGGTTGAAAAAATCACCTCCCAATTTACATGTATTGGAGGTACCCTAAAAATAAAAGTTTTTCGGCTTTTTATTTCACCACCTTGTCAGCATTATTGATGAACAAACTACAGCTTTCTAGTACCTATTTATTATACGATCACTGATTTAACGGCCTCTTAGCCTAGTTGGTAGTGACCCTGCCTACGAAGCAGGAGGTCCCGGGTTCGAATCCTGGTCAGGGCATTTATTTGTGTGTTTATCACGAATATTTGTTCCTGAGTTATGGATGTTTTCTATGTATTTAAGTATTTATATGTATAAATCTATTATATATATCGTCGTCTAGTACCCACAGCACAAGCCTTATTGAGCTTACCGTCGGACTAGGTCGATTTGTGTAAAAATTGTCCCACAAATATTTGTTATTTATTATTATTTATTTACTGAGCTAAGCCGCACGGACCAACAGCCAAACATGGCGAAACTATAAGGGCTCCTAGTTGACTATCTAACCCTAAAAACATGCAGGTATGTTCCATATTTCAAGGTTGCAATTTAAATTACTTTTTTCGGTAAAGGAAAACACCAGGAAAGCTGCATACATCCGCGAAGAAATTCAATGGTATATGTGGATTTTCAATCCGCTTTCGGTCAGCGTGGAGACTATAGTCCAACCCCCACATGTAGATTAACCTTGTTTTTGTATGAATTAAATTCTAAGGTATGATTATCAATAATCATAGAGCTGTCATAAGGACTTGTGGACAAATCACACGATATTCGAACCCCCAACCCCCCAACGTAAAACTCAAGTTGGGGGGTTGGGAGTTCTAAATTCAAATTCAAATTCAAATTTTTATTTGTCAGAATGCAGTAACAATTGGTCTTATACTAAAAACATAAAAAAAAACTGTGCATTCAGCATGCAAGCATGCATACAAATATTAATACAAGGTAACCTAAAAGAAGAATACGCGTAAGAAGATCTTACGCGTATTCTACATTGCACGAAACCAAAAAACATTGGTAGAACCTAAATCATCACTTCATACTTCATAGTATATACTCGTACCTACTATTAGATCGATACCTACTTATAAAGTTCTCTATACAATGTAGCTAAAATAAATTCCCATTGCACATACGAAGTTAACAACTCAATTGCCTCTTATCAATATCGTTATATCTCACGGAATTAATATCATATATCATATTTGCCGACAATAAGTGAAATGATATATTAGTGTAAGTAGCCAACAGCAATTGCTTAGGTAGGTAGTAGGGAGATCAGCCTATTCAAATACAAATACAAAAATAAATACAAATCGTTTATTTCCTTGAACAAAACAATGAACATAAAATACAGAACATAATATACCTATTCGGTATATTAAAAACCGCTCTTGATAAATAGAAATAGTTTAATGTTATTAATAGCTCCAGTTAATGATATTGTCTTCTGTTTCCGCGATTGTTGCTCATTGAAATTAATAGTAGTTTATGCAACTGTGATATTAAGGGTTCTTGAAACTCTTGGGTCTATTATTAGACCCAAGAGTTTTAAGAACCAATTATGAGCTGAACTATACGCTAGTTTTTCGACGACGGCTAAAATATGGAATAATGAATGAAAATAATGTGGAAGATGTCGTATGCCCACTATCGAAAAAAAACCACAGTGCTTAATATACCTATATTGTATGAACATCCATAGGAGCAGTGTTCTTATGGAATACCATAGACAACGTTATAATGCATACTTTTTTAATATCGCTGTCAGTCATCTAATTGACAGATAGAAGTGCTGGAGTAGAAAAAAAAGGTAGACAAGACATTACGGAGGGCGTCACTGAGCTATAACAGGCAACATTATACATTGTTTATCTTTTTCTGTTGCATTAAGTATGCTGTTTAATAGATGTTTGTTTACGAAAAAATGACATACTTGACAAGATATTTGGTGTTGCCACTATGAACAATTTATTTTCTACCATTTCCTGCCGCACTGCAGTTAAGTGAATAGCCTGCCCTCTCTGTACCACGTACGAGTATGGTATGTAGCGAGCATGAATCAAGCGTCCTGAACGTCCAACTATAAATCAACCGGGTGCACTCTTGCCCTTAACTCGCGCGAAAGAGACTCACGTACACTATATCCATAGCTCCGTCCTTTTCCTTAAACAATGCGGCAATTTTTAAGGGTTTATTACGATTCGCGAGCGGACATGTTTCTGCTGGGGCGAGGCTATTCGTTCTGCCTTTATACGATCCAATCCACTTTTGTTGTAGCTCATAAACTTGTAGGTAATATGTATGAATTGTTGTTTTCAGAGCTTTTAAATAAATAAATATTATGGGACAATCTTACACAAATCGACCTAGTCCCACAGTAAGCTCAATAAGGCTTGTGTTGTGTGTACTAGACGACGATAAATAGATACATATAAATACTTAAATACATAGACATCCATAACTCAGGAACAAATATTTGTGATAACACACACAAATAAATGCCCTGACCAGGATTCGAACCCGGGGCCTCCTGCTTCGTAGGCAGGGTCACTACCGACTAGGAGGCTTTTGATCATGATAATCCCGAATCTGGCTGAAATCTGGCGAATCCGAATATTCCGAATCCGTCGGCTCCGCATAGTCTCTTCTTTCTAACGTTTTCCCGGTTTATCCCACGGCCCAGGAGCCTGGGGTCCGCTTTGGCAACTAATCCCAAGATTTGACTTATGCAGTTTACGAAAGCGACTGCCGTCTGACCTTCCAACCAGGGTAAACTAGGCCTTATTGGGATTAGTCCGGTTTCCTCACGATGTTTTCCTCCACCGAAAAGCGATTGGTAAATATCAAATGATATTTCGTACAGTTCTGAAAATCTCATTGGTGGGGATTAGAACCCGAGACCTTCGGATTGAAATTCTCACGTCATACCGCTGGGCCACCAACGCTTCTAATCTGCATAATATGTAGGTATGTAAAAAATTATCATATATTAATTCGCAGTTCCAGCGGATGGGCTGACCTGAGCCTACTAAATAATACCTCTATGAGCATTACTAATAACTATTTACATAGTAGTAACTATGTAAGTTATTTCATCCGGCCGGCAAGCAGCCAATTGCAGGCCGCTAAACAAATTCGACGCTTGCCGACTGTATCGAGCAGAAAATTGTATACAGACTCTGGGCAGTAAATAAGAAAGTCTCAAACATATTTCACCTCTGTTTCGCTTCGGCCGACAATTACACGAGATCTGAGACTTTTCTTACTTTACAGGCCTCGGTACGTAATCTACTATTATCCAGGAATTCCAATTTTTTCGAAAGTTTTTTATTGTGATGAATTAGAACCCCGAATATCAGTGGTCAGATTATCTGGCCGGAAGATCAGCGTTGACTTTCGGGTCGACATTATGCTGAGGCGAGACCATTTCGTGGTAAATTTTGTTGTGTATATTAGTCTCTATATTGAATTTTATATTTACCACGAATAAATGATTTGTATTTTTTTTTCGTAGGGCCTCAATTAACATTTCATAACATACAATTATGTTATAAAATAAGATATCTCGTTGAAGCGTAATGGCAACTGAACTAAAGGTTTACTTCACCGTCTGCCAATTGCCATGGTTACGAAACTGACCACAGCCGAAGGTTGACCGGCTTTTTACTGGGCTGACCACAAAAGTAGCAACGAAAGTGTACCAGTCAAGTCCTTACTAATATCCCGAAATATGGAAAATGTAACATCAGCTCTGGTGACTTCCTCGCACAACGTATCAGCATTGCGGCACAACGAGGAAATGCCGCCAACATTTTAGATACAATGCCTCAAGGACCTATTTAAGATTTGAGAAATTACTAAACAAATTTAGTGATGCTTTTGATATACATTTCGACTCAATGGCCAAACTAAGAAACTCAGAACTTTATTTAAGCATTAATGCGCGTAATTTGGAATCTTCAATTATAAACATATTTAATTTAATTTAGTTTAAGATAATATGTACGAGTATATACAGGTACCTATTAATCGCGGAATTTTTGTTCTTTCTTGCATGCTGTGTTTATCAGTAAGGGCATTTTCAAAAATAGGGAACCATTTTCGTTTTTTTGGAAATACAAGAAGTTTTGGGTTTTTTATAACCAGAATCAAGGGTACTTTTGATTTAAAAAAAGAAAAAGATTGTCCCGTTTTTTTTTGTCAGCTTTGTAACGCATTTTTTCATACATTTCGTATGGGCCGTTACAAAACTGACAAAAAATTTTTGTATGGAAAATTGAGGACCCACTTTCATTAAAAGGGTGCACTTTTTTCTGAAAACGCCCGTAATTAGTTATGCATTTAGCATAAGAACAACTCATGTATGTAATCTTCAAAGTATCAATGTAATAACTGTTGATAAACCTATAATAATAAAAAGAGCAGCTATGAAGTAGCTACGAGTCTTGTTAAATGCATCAAAGTGTCACAAAAATGTCATCCTAAGGTAATAAAGAACAAATGAAATTGCATAATGCAAGTTATGAAATATAGCGCTGACATAGAGCTTCAAAACGATTACTCTACAATGTTGCAAGCTGACGAGCAATAGGGTTGTCACATCGCAATACGTAGATGCCACCGATAGGTACCTATACTTTTTGTATTAGGTAGTCCATTTGTCACGATACGACGTTTAAATTGACGTGAGATCTTTCTTCTTCTTCCTAGCGTTTTATCGGCTCAAGTAGGGAGCCTGGGGTCCGCTTTGGCAACTAATCCCAAGATTTGGCGTAGGCACTAGTTTCACGAAAGCGACTGCCATCTGATCCCACCCAGAGGGTAAACTAGGCCTTATTGGGATTAGTCCGGTTTCCTCACGATGTTTTCCTTCACCGAAAAGCGATTGGTAAATATCAAATGATATTTAATACTTAAGTTCCAAAAAAACTCATTGTTGCAAGCCGTTAGGATTTGAACCAGATTGAAGTGGCAAGCTCTTAACGCTGGGCTACCAATGCTCTTATCTTATCTTTATCTTTGTTTGTTATCATTAAATCATATTAATATACTTACATCGGGTATTCTCGTTTCGGAAACGTAAATAGACAGGGATACATTACTATATTTAATGATCTGATTCAACTCTTTGCATCAATTAACGACTACGAAACTCAATGTGGAAATGAACGTAGAATTGGGTGGGAAACTAACTATGAAACGCATCAGGAAACTGAACAAGACACTGAATGTGAAACAGAGCATGAAACCGATGAGTTTTTTCGTCCCCCAGAGCAATTTAAATAGTGATATGTGTAGGTTATTGCAGCAGGACAGTGAGTTTGACAACGTACCTATAAATAGAATAAAATCGTTTTCCAATAGTCAACAATTAGCAACAACATCTTTAAACATCTTTTTACAAAACATATGTGGTCTAAGATCAAAGCAAGATTCGGTGGAATTGTACTTAGCTAGTTTAGAAGATAAACCTCATTTTGTATGTTTCTGTGAGCATTTCTTAAACAGTAGTGCAGCTGATTGTGTTGTTTTTAATGATTATGAAATTGTGTGCATGTTTTCTAGAATAAATAAAAAAAGGGGTGGTACATTGATACTAGCTGAAAAGGGTAGGAAGACTGAAACTCTATTAGAGTGTAATAAAATGTCAAGAGTGGAGTGTTTTGAAATTTGTGGGGTTAGAGATTTAGACACTAATATATGTATATGTTGCTGCTATCAAAATGACAAAAAATTTGATATGTTTATGGAAAAGTTAGAACTGCTACTACAATACTTCCTTGACAAAAAATGTATAATCTGCGGAGATTTTAATGTTAACATGTTAAACGACGATAAGAGGAAAAACATATTTATTAAACTATTGAGATCTTATAACTTTAGGCATCTTGTTCATAACAAAGTGACGTTCAAACGCAATGAATCTGAATCGTGCATAGACAATATCCTAACGAATTTACCTGAGGAGTGTGTGATAAGGACTTTAGTGGACCATAACGGTTTGTCAGATGGGCATGCGGGTATAGAATCCGGTTTTCTAGTCACTAATAATAATAAGCACGCATGCAAGAAGGAAGAAGCTATTTTTGTACATCGTAGAGTTTTTAGTAAAAGGAATCAGGAACTTTTTAAAGATTATATAAATAAAGAAGATTTGAGTGTTTTAGGCATTAATGGCTTTCTCAAAACATTTAATACTATTTTTCAAAGAAGTTTTACAAAAGTAAAGAAAAAAGTTAATTTACAAAAAAGCAACAAAATTAAGTGGATAACGAAAGGAATCAAGGTAGCAAGCAAAATGAAACGTGTGTTGTTATCAATAGATAATGTTCACAATGACCAGAGTTTAATTAACTATCGTAAAGAGTATATCAAAATTTTCAAAACAGTCCTCAAGAAGGCAAGAATGTTAACCGTGCAGAACCAAATTATACAGGCAAAGAACTCTGCTAAAAGTATCTGGGAAGTTGTAAATAAGCGTTCAAATAAGAATAAAGTTCTTGGTTACAGCAAACTGGTTCTTAAAACAGATCAATATTTAGTACAGAACGGTGCTGAAATAGCCAATATTTTTTCCAACAATTTTGATTCCGCAAATTTTCGAGTACAAGGTGACACTGAACTTGCTTGCTCTCTATTAGAGACGAATTCCAAAAGAGTACATAATAATATAGTTTTTAGGCTAACTTCATCATTTGAAATCGAGTCAATTGTCAAAGGCATGAAAAGTAAAAAATCTAGTGGTTATGACGATATGCCTATAACTATCATCAAAGATAATATTGTCCAATTAGCTCAACCACTTTCCTGTTTTTATAATAATTGCATTAATCAAGGCATTTTTCCCGAGCAGCTGAAAATTGCTAAAATTATTCCTTTACATAAGAAAGGTCCGCAAACGGATCCTAAGAATTATAGACCAATTTCCTTATTGCCCACCTTGTCCAAAATTTTTGAAAAGGTAATAAAAAAAAGACTTACGGCACACCTATTTAATAACAATATTATTAATTTAAGGCAATTTGCCTATCAAAAAGGTATTGGTACCTCGGAAGCCTTAGACACAATGATAGATGACATAACTGATAACTTAAATAAAAAGTTAAGGGTGGCTGGTGTCTTTCTTGATTTAAAATCCGCTTTTGACACTATTGATCATGACATTTTACTGTATAAACTTGATTTTTATGGCATCAGGGGAAAGGTACTACATTTATGCATGTCGTATTTACAGAACAGGAAACAGTTTGTCGAAGTAAGGGAGGTTAATGAAAGTGCCATTGAGGTTACACATAGGTCAAGATGCGTTAACATAACTAGAGGGGTTCCGCAAGGATCTGTATTGGGGCCTATATTATTTGTTTTATATTTAAACGACTTTATTTCTTATCTTTGTAAAGAAATTCCAGAAATGAAATTAGTAATTTTTGCAGACGATACTAGTGCAGTTTTGTCAAGTCCAACTCTTACTGGTCTAAATTTTAAGGTCAATCTAGCGCTAAAAAAATGTCAAACATGGCTTCGCGCAAATAGTTTGATTTTAAACAGCTCAAAGACATACGCTATACTATTTAAAACTACAGCTAGAAATAATGAAACTTTAAGTATTCATATAAATGGCGACATCATTCAACCTGTTGATAGCAACCAAAATATTGGGTATTCACCTAGATGCACTATTAAACTGGAAAGTTGAATTACACAATATTGAAAACTCAGTTAGTTCTGCCTGCTATGCTATTCGTAGCCTTAGGGATGAATTGACTGTTGAACAACTTAGGATGGTCTATTTTGCTCTTGTAGAGTCCAAACTTCGCTACAGCATAAAACTCTGGGGCAACAGTTATAAATATAACATCAACCGCGCTTTCGTGGCCCAAAAAGATGCTATACGTGCTATAGTTAGGCTTCCGCCATGGGAAAGTTGTAGGGAGCATTTCACGAATCTAAAGATACTCACTGTTCCAAGCCTTTACATTCTTGTTTTATTAACGGACGTTATCAAGCATCGAAATCGTTTTGAAACGGAATCCGAAATGGTGTTGCGGGAGGCCTCTAGGACTAAGAACTTAACCCCTAAAGTAGCACCGGGCCTGGTAGTTGTAGAGCATAGTGCCAGAGTTCAAGCGGTAACATTGTTTAACAGGATGCCTACAGAGTTTAAAGTTATAAGATGCCTTGCAACCTTTAGAGATAAGTTAAAATTATATTTATTAGAAAGAAACCTTTATGACATTGATGATTTTTAGTGACTAAGTACTTAATATTTGTTTTTGCTGACATGTATTTAATTTTTAATATTTATATTTCATTATTTAACTGTATTTATGAATTTGCTTTGTGTGTGCTTTGCATGTGTTGATATTTTTTACCTTAATATAAGTTGCACATATATTTAATATTCAAACACGATGTAAATTGTTATTGAATAAAATAAACTGAAACTGAAACTGAAACTCACGTCTATAAAGTCAAAAATGTTTCGGAACGGTCCGCGTCCCATAATCATGAGTGAGAAGCGCTCGCGGCGATACTCACGGGAGTTTAAAAAAAAAACGTTTTTACCCTGAAATTATCATACGTAAAAAAATTATTTCGTGGCAGTGAAGTTTACGGGCGGTCGACAACCCTATCTCAGTACGCTCTATTAACTAATGTAAACATGGTCATTGAATTGGTACTGTGGGAACGAGAACTATATCGCTATCGCTTCCTCTCGCCCACTGTCCCAAGGGTAGTGATGTGCTCCTCGGAAATTTCCGGAGAACCTATCCGAGCGCGAACATTGAAAATTGGCATTGACGGGGAAACCTCTTTGTCACTCCAATGAGCAAGTGTGACAGAGATGGAGATACAAATCCGCAATCGTTCGATTTTCGTGGTCCAGAGAATTGTATCGGTAGATTTATCCGGCGGATGTCCGGCGGATCCGCTATGCAGATCCGTTGGATTGGGATAAACGAATTATGAGATTTCGTATATGTTTATGAATTTAGTCACATGTATATCGCTAGCGTCGGGTACACGAAACCCGGACCGTGAACCCGGACGTGTGTGTGGAAATGACCTCTGTAAAGGTTGGACGGTTTTCGAGATATTGCCGATTTATTTATTTTCGAACTTGACCATATTTTACATTTGAAGTGACATAATTTACTTGGATAGCTCTTATTCTACAAATTTTTCATCAGAACTCTATCAAATAAAGTTAAATTTAATTATCGAAATGCGAAAAAACGCAATTAATATTAGATTTCGACAAAATATCTCGAAAACCGTCCAACTTTTATTCAGATCATGTTAGGGCAAGGCACTTCTTGGGTCGACCTACCTCATGCTGAACTGCTATTCATGGGACATCGTGTATATATGCGGGTTTTTGAAGAAGAAAAAAATATCTATTTAAAAACGCAGTTTTTCTAGTTTTTATAAGTGTTTCTGAGGAGATTCTATATCCTCGCCTCGGTCGTCTAAGTACTTATACGTAGTGTCAAAAGGAAAACGTTATCTAGGAAAGCAATTCTCTGAGAACATTCTCGCCGGCACACCACTATACCCAAAGGTTTCACAAACATAATATTATTGTACTCTACGTAAACTGAGATACACGTGGAGCGAAGCGACTTACGTTAAAAGACGACCTTATCTGTATTATTTATAGATATATACCTTTTATCTATAGATCAATATTAAATCTTCTGAAACGGTTTTTATCACATACACGTGAATAGGGATGACGACTACGTTGGAAAACTATTATTCTAATTAGTCCGTCAGAAAGATTATCCAAAATTATTTTACACGTCTTTTTCCTTTTTCAAGATAACTAAAATTGACGAATATGAAGAGCGTCAAAGTTCCGTGGTGGGGGCTGGTGACGTCACCAGTAGGTAAGAATTGTACCTAGCTGTGACGTCACGCGAAACTTTAAAGCCCTGTATTTCCGTCATTTTTCATTTGACGAACAAAAGAAAAATACGTATCGTATATTTTTTAATAATCTAACAGACGGACTTACTAGATTTTTTTTGTCGTCTAGCCTATTATAAATTGAAAGCGATGTCATATTTTACAGAAAAAGTGACCATGGTCCCCGGTGAGCTGGGCTGGGAACGAACTAGCGACCTCCTGCTTTCGCGACAAACGCCCTAACCAATGGGCTACCCAATCATTTTTCGCTTCTGGTCACTATTTCTGTAGTATATAATAATAACAAACTGTACTGGGATCGGACAATCATAACAGACAAAACCATTCATTTCAATAGACCCGACATCACATTTTTTAATAAAGAGAATAAGACTGTTTATCTTATAGATATAGCCATCCCAAACACACATAATCTCCAATCGACAGCTAATGATAAATTAATGAAATACAAGGACTTAGCAATTGAAATACGACGCCAGTGGCAGGCAACTAAGGTTCACATAATACCAATCATAATCTCCACTACGGGAGTAATCCCCAAAACTTTAGAGAACAGCCTGAAAACCCTACAGATTCCCGCACACATTATAGATACTCTTCAAAAAGCCACAATCTTAAACACATGCCGCATCACTAGGAAATTTTTGACTTCATTGATCATATCTGATTAACAGAAATGATTAAAAATATTTACTTATGCTTGGCTATGGCCCGCATAATAAATAAACAACCCTTTAAAACGGAGATAAAAAACAGATAAAAATAAATAACAATAATAATAATATGGCGTAGGGATGTGACGACCACATCGCCCACGTACTTGAGCGCTCCTGGGGGACTCCGTCGTCCGACCAAGTCCTCCGCCTCTGGCTTGCCTTAACCGGCCGTCCAGAGTGGGGTCGCGAGAGCTGTGTTCTCGAGGATAGATGTGGAAACCTAAGTGGCGAGTTGGCTATATGTTTAAAGTCCAGTGACACCTCTCTACCCCCAGCCCCCATACCGGTGTTGCCCTCGAGCCATCTTAGATGTCGCTTTTTGTGGGAGCCCATCTTATGTGGGCGAGTCACCGTCTGCCGGAAATAAAATTGATTACCATTTTATTAGGCAGACGTCCGATGTTATTCTCCATAACCCAGTATTTAGTCCAGCACTTTCACCTAATAGTCCAGTATATTTTAGATTCCATTAAATCTCAATAGTCTCTACACCCTCGCGGGTGCTGCCTCTGCGTGCGTCCCATGACTCGGGCAGGTGCAACATCCGCTCGGTTTACCCCTTACATTTCATTAAATTGTCGAAAGGGCCTCTGCGTGTTGGCTTCGGCTCCGCGTACGCCTCCCAAAGGTCCGGACCACCATTGTTCCGTGATGGGAAAGAAATAATAATAATAAATATTATGGGACAATCTTACACAAATCGACCTAGTCCCACGGTAAGCTCAATAAGGCTTGTGTTGTGGGTACTAGGCGACGATATTTATAATATACAGATACATATAAATACTTAGATACATAGAAAATCGTATATGACATCTCTTTGAATTTATAATTTATATGTAGTAGTGTGACTACATAAAAACAAAAAAAAATGAAACAAAACCTTTATTACTTACGAGTACATTTAATAAATGATTTGATTCGTGTTTTACAACTGTCAAATAGACGTGATTAGCTAAAGTACTAAAATGACTATATTTTTGATTACATTTTGAGAAGATTACAGTATGGGGTTCTTCAAAAAAGGAGTGTACAAGATTTTAATGGGTCGGCAACGCGCATGTGTCCCCCCCTGGAGTTGCAGGCGTCCATAGGCTACGGTGACCGCTTTCCATCAGGCGGGCCGTATGCTTGTTTACCACCGTCAAAAAGGGGGGGGGGAAGACAATTTTTTTGACGAAACTTTTTACTTTTTTTTTAAACCGACTTTTATTAGGTACTTTTCTTTACAATCGACAATCCACTATTATGATTATTATAAGCCACAAATTGCGAAAAACCATGTAACGGCCTCCTAGCCTAGTTGGTAGTGACCCTGCCTACGAAGCAGGAGGTCCCGGGTTCGAATCCTGGTCAGGGCATTTATTTGTGTGTTTATCACGAATATTTGTTCCAGAGTTATGGATGTTTTCTATGTATTTAAGTATTTATATGTATATATATATCGTCATCTAGTACCCACAGCACAAGCCTTATTGAGCTTACCGTGGGACTAGGTCGATTTGTGTAAAATTGTCCCACAAATATTTATTTATTATTTTATTTATTTATTCATATACAATATAGTATTTAATATACAATGCCTATTCCGAGATGTTTGTTTTGGTCAGCACATTGATATTCCCAAAGCCCGTCGTTTTCCCTGTACAGTTGCTCTCATTTTATCCTGATTCCCTTTTTTTATACGATTTTTTACTCTACAACTATGTATATCTTGACTAAGTGAATTCATTGAAAGAAAGATAACTTACATACATAAGGAAGAAGCACTTATGGCTTGGCAGTCAGAAGTTTAGCCTTCAACCCGAAGTCGCGGGTTCGAAACCTGACTCGTATTACTGAGTTTTTCCGAAATATAACACGATTTCCGGAGGCAATTGGACAGGTTATTTCTCCATAGATATGTTCTCCACTGTTTCCTCCTTGATGTTTGAAGTGAATGATTTTTACGAACCAGAATTACATTATCAATATTTGTGTCGGACTGTTCTACTATTTAGAAAAACAACTGTGTCGGACTCGCCCACATAGGGTTCCGCACAAAGGATGCTTGCCCCCATTTATGACCTTAGGTACTTCAAAATACTGGTGGCACGGAACTCTCGGTGTGCGGCAATTAAACAGTTTCCAGATTTTTTCCTGTACTTGTGCAAGCTCTTACTTTTTGCCAAATTTCGTGATTAGGGCATATTTTTATTCTGTTGTCGTTTTTTTTTTCTCGTCAGATTTGAATGAAATTTGGTGGGTCGGTAGAGTTCCTTATTCTACGCTAGATAGATACAAAATCTCAATGTGCGACAAAAAAATTGTATGAAATTTTCCACTGAGTTACGAAAACTCCATACGATTTCGTAACTCAGTGGAAAAAAATGTGGGACATACTTTGAAATTGGGTCTATCTTGAAGAGAATAAGGAACTCTACCTACCCACCAAATTTCATTCAAATCTGACGTGAAAAAAAAAACGACAACAAAATAAAAATATGCCCATTACGTGCGTACTTCCCGTTGACCTATGTCAACGGGAAGTACCCTATACATTTTAATTCCCATTGCAAATGTATGGGAAATGCGACATAAACGGCCGTATCTTTTGATTGCGTTGACGCAGAGGTTTGGTTTTTAGCAGCTTTAAGAGACCGCAGACCTGTGTATGTGGTATTAATTGTAACTTGCTCCCTCTACGCGTTCCCGGGATAAAGGGTCTTGACAGACAGACGGACGGACAACAAAGTGATCCTATAAGGCTTCCGTTTTTTTCCTTTTGAGGAACGGAACCCTAAAACTATCAAAAATGCAAAACATTCCTACACAGATATTAATAAGATAAAGTAGTTCTGAAAAATAAACACATTCCACTAGTTAAAAAAACCAAGTAATCCGTTGAGTACTTTACCACGTTTACTAAGTTTGTATTTATAAATGACCAATTGATCATTGCATGTACCTAATATAGATTTGATAATTATCTCCCGCGTTTCTAAAGTGACATTATTATGAAACTACAATTTAAGTTTGTTGTCTTGTCGAATATGTAATTATTTTCTTAAACAAACATGTATGAAACAATAACCTTACTGCTCGCACTAATGCGGCAGAAAGAGATGCACAATATACAATGTTGCCTGATAAATCTCAGTAACGTTATCTGTAACTGTCTACGTTTTTTGTCGCACTGCAGCTGAACACTAAACAGGTTTTAAATTGCAGCGGATAAAACTCACGTATTTTTATCACAATAGGCGTGAGCGTGATATGTTTCGACTGTATTGGGCAGTCATCGTCGGACAGACAGAGTGGTGTTGTTACCTACGCCGGTCTCGGTCACTGCCCGGCGTAGGTAACGGAGATAACAGGCGGATTCGGGCAAACCGGCGTCGTCGTTGCGGTAGTCTGAATTGTCGGATCCTAAACCGGTTATCACAAAAATAAGTTGTAATACTTGTAATGCATTAAAATTTCAAGTGCAAGGTTGTAAATGAATGAAATCCGGTTCTCCATCAGGTTTAGCCAACTGTACCGATAACACAGGAAGGTTGCGGTCCCATATCTGCCGTATTTCCGCCGATACACTAATTAAAGGAATAATTATATGTTTTTACCAATTATCGACGGGTTTTTTGAAAATAACTCTTTTATGTTTACAAGGAAAATACACCTTTACTTCAAGAGATTAACGTCGCTTTTAATGTTTATAAATAATGTTCTAATTCAATTAATTGGTTGGAAAATTGCGGTTATCGTACGAGGAAGGATTTTTTAGGTACCTACCCGGTTCTTGGATTAGACAAGAAGTCTGCATGCACACATAGGGAATTCTTATGGGTATTTTGCTGTTTGAAACTCATAAAAGTACCAGAAACCTAGTTACCAACCAAACCAACGCGTTAAAAAGTGAAGCCAAAAATAGGCTCCATCTCTTTCCTTATTATAATAAATAATAATAATCGAATGAAATGAAAATGGTTTCATTTGAAACAACATTACTTATGTAAATCCTATAACTAAAAACACACTGAACAATAAGAATTACCGCGAGTCGATTTTCTGCTAGGGGCGCTAGTGAAACGTGGGTCCTGCGGGAACATTTCAAACGTCACTTTGACAACTCTCATATTGACAGAGGACCCACGCACGAGTGGCGCCGTCTGATGAGCGACAATACTGTAGCTCTCATTGAAAGCTTTGTCGTCCCTAAAAGGATGCCACTCAGCATTTGTCGAGTCACCATAGTGCAGCGACGCAGATTTTCAGTGGACCCTACCAATATAACACTACAAATAGCTATATGCAATGTATGGAAATGGAGAAAAAAATCTCCATTGAAATGGCTTCATGACAGAACTACCTTCTAGTGTTATTATTCTAAGTTGATAATACATTATTATCAGCGGCTTTAGATATTTAAGTGAAATATGTATAAATTCACGAGTTTCAGGAGACATTGATGTTTAAAACCATCAACACCAAATATTTCACAGTTATGTAATTTTTTAGTTTCACAGTTCTCTCGGGCCCTCAAGTTTTAAGAACCCTTATTATATCACTGTTGCATAAACTACTTTTGTTAAAACACCCCGAAGACCCTTCCAACATTCCGAACAATGTAACCAAAAGGCGTCACATGTTTTGTCACTTTTTCTCCTTGTATCTTCACACTACCTCAAACACCACTGAAACCATTCACTACTGGAACGGTCGTGTTATCGTAACATACACAACATAAGATAAATAAGTTAATCTTGGAGATTTAATTAAAAACTTAAAAGTTAGGATATTCGTTCAATATGGCGGTTAGTTTACATTGTTCTAAAGTTCCATTGACAGCGATCTTAAAACTTATTACCTATTAAGGAAAAGACCAACACCGACCCCTAAGTACAAAAGCAACGTCGCTTGGACTTAGAACATGGCCACGGGCGACTTGCCTGTTACTAAGGTTGGATATACTCGAGAAATTCGCCGACATTCGGTGAGACCAGTTGGCCTAGTGGTTATGGCGTTAGCCGCGTAAGCTGAAGACCCGAGTTCGATTCTCGGATTGGCCTCCGTCGGTTTTCGTCTTTTTCTTTAGTATATGACATCTACTTCAATTTATAATTTATATATAGTAGTGTTACTACTTTAATAACAAATCAAAAAATATTAAATTAAATAATTTGATTTGCTTCAACAAAAAGTTGCAGCACTGTATATTGTATAGATATCGCATTCTGTCGCATAAGTGCGAGCAGTAAGTTACTGTTTGACAGATATTTGTTATCGAACAAAGAGAGGCGTTTAGATTAGATTAGATTAGATTAGATTTATTTATTTCACGAAAAACATTACATTATAAATTTGCGTTACATGTCAAAATTATACGAATATTTATCATGATCGTCACAATGAAAATAAGAATAGTAATAATATTAACAAATCATTATATAATTCAGTCTCCCAATAAGGATCGTCATTTTAATAACAGGTAAAAACAAAATAAAAGTATAAGTAAGTATGTAGATACTTACAGATCAAACATAATCAATTAATTCAAATACAAATGTCAATACATGATTTAAAAAAACAATTAAACAAGTTAGAAATAAAAATAAGCAATCATTATCTCCCAATAAGAATCGTCAACAAGTAAAGAAACAATACATTCAGATTATATCTCCCAATAAGGATTGTCAATATAATAACAACACAGACAATAATCAAAATACAAAAATAAAAACAATAATACATAATCAAAGTTGTAATTCCGTGTACTCTTTTATTGAGTACAATGGATTATTCAATAAAAGGTTTCTCAATTGGCGCCTGAATGTTTCGTCACATGGCTCGTTTCTTAGTTCGGCTGGCAGGTGCTCGAAATAAGTTGGTCCTATGACACGTGGATTCCTTTTTGAAAGTGCCATGCGACGAGGGACTGTTCTAAGGCGCCCCGTTGAGCGTAGCAGTTTTCCAGGGCAGTCTACTCGCGAAAATTGCGACATGTTAGATCTGACAAACATTATTACGTCAAACAGGTGCTGTGAGTAGTGCGTCAGTATGCGCTGCGAAATGAAAAGTTCTCTGCATGGGTGACGTCGTTTCACTCCAACAAGTGTACGTATTGCTCTCTTCTGCACAATTAATACTCTTTTAGCGTCTGTGGAACTACCCCAAATGAGAGTGCCGTATGCCATTATGGAATGGAAGTGAGCAAAGTACACCTGTTTAAGTGCTTCATTCGAGATAAGCGGTTTCAATTTTCGCAACGCGAAGACGGCACTACCCAACCTGTCACAAACGCTGTCAACATGGCACTTCCAATTTAGATTAGAGTCAATTATAAACCCAAGGAACTTACTTACGTCACACAGTGGCATCGGACAGCTGGCCACACATGTTGGTAATGGAACTCTACGACCAGAGAATATAATAATATTTGATTTGTTGCTGTTAAGTAATAGGCCATTTGCTATGAACCACGAATTTAACTGGTTACATGCATCACCAATATTTACACTCAGCTGGTCGTAAGATTCCGCACTTACCAACACAGTTGTGTCGTCCGCAAATAATACGGATGAACCAGCTGCAACGTTCGTCGGCAGGTCGTTAATAAACAGCAAAAATAGGGTATTTCCGAGGGAAGAACCCTGTGGAATACCAGTGTTGACGCTGCCTGCGTCAGATTGCAGCTGTTTACCATCCGTAAGTATTTTTACTACTTGTTTTCGGCCAGATAAGAAGGACGAAAACAATAGATGGGCTTTGCTTTGGACTCCATAGAGGTTTAACTTATTTAAAAGTAAACTATGGTTAATAACGTCAAATGCCTTCGACAAGTCGCACAATATTCCAGCCATCTTTTTCTTGTCGTCCAACCCAGACACAATGCAATCGAACATCCTGTACGCCGCGGTGGTTGTGGACATTTTCTGTCGGTACGCGAATTGGTTGTTTGTGAGCAGGTTGTTCGATTCCAGGTGACCCATAAGATGGGACGACAAGACAGATTCGACTATTTTTTTAGTTTCTCTTAATTTAATTTCTACCTTTTTCCGTCGCACTGTACATAAAAGAATAAAACTTTTAACCCCATTTTCAACTTTTCAAAAACAAACAGTCCTTTTTTGGTGGAGCTTCACAAGTAACAACATTTGAAGTAGAATCCTTTAAAACGTTAAAAGAAGAAATTAACAACAAGCTATTGTGATGGTAAAGGAAACACAAAATAATTGTATGCGTTACAAAAGCAGCAAAATTTTAATTATCAAACATTTGGGGCGTTTTTATTATTTGTTCTCCCCAAAGTTCTTTTTATTTTGCTTGTGATGTCTACTCAGAATCGTGAGCTCTTTCGATCGTTGTACGAGAAAAAGGACATTTATTTGATTATCTCTCTAAGGGTTGGATTTGACCAAACTTTTTATCCAAGAGTAACGCTTACTCTTGGATACTAATGTCAAAGTCCCATAGTAATTTGACGTTACTATCTGAGAGTAAGCGTTATTCTCGGAATAAAAATTTGGTAAAACGCAGCCTAAGGCGTATAACCAAATGAAAGAAATAGTGGAATCATTCGCCGAGGTCGATCAGGCGTCGATAGATCAAATTGGCAGAGCGATGTCGGTAAATATCAAATGATATTTCGTACTTAAGTTTCGAAAAACTCATTGGTACGAGCCGGCAGGATTTGAACCCGAGACCTTCGGATTGAAAGTCGCACGCCTCATCGCTGGACCACCAACGCATACAGCATGTTCAGAAATAAGTAATATAACAATATCAGAAAAAACAAAGAATAAAAGAAAGGCAGCAAACAACGGCTTTATCGCTAAAAGGCACTCTCTTGCAAACAACCTTATGGTAGTTATAACAATATTTATTGTGTTAATTAAAATATTTAAGTAATAAAACTGACTTATTGCAGATTAAACTGAAACTTAATTCTTAAAACAACTAAAACTCAGATCATTTGGGGGATTCCACGCTATAAATTTGATATTTAAACAATTTGATTGGAGAAATGTTCTATTTTTACGGCGTTACGGTTAGGGCGTTTCGGCCGCGAAATTAACATTCAAAGTGCGCCGGGAAGCCGCTACTTGTTGCTCCGGGGTTGAGCCAAGAAAATCCAATTTTGAGTACGGTTTTCACTGCACAACTCTCATTTTGACTTTGATTAAACAGAGAGATTGATAAACATTGCATAAATTTGAATTATTAATGTGAATTATCAGAATAAGTAACTGCTTTTAAATCAATGTGTAGTGTACTTAAAGGCCCATAAACATAGTTTTCCTTTTTTCGTCGAAATAAAAATTGACTTCAGAATTTCGTCCGCTACTTTGCCCGCATTCATATGTGAGCGAAGCAGTGGCGAAATCGTAAAAAAAAAAACCTAAAATATATTTTAATCCTTCTTTCGTCAGGGGTTGAATTTGAAATGAACGACTTGTATTTATTTATTTTAAAGAATGGCTTGGGCAAGGGCTATGTTTTATGTATTTTACAACAACGTGTCTGCTTTATATTCACTTAAATAGATATTAAAATACTTATAACGGGTTACTCACGTCAAGAAAGTCGAAAATAGCTCAACATGTTTCGGAACAGAAGTTTATTGACGTGAGTAGCCCGGTATTAGTATTTTAATATAACTCATACTAACGGGAGTTTTTTAGTTAGATTCACCCCTTTTTTTTCCGTTAATTTTAAGGTTAGAAAATAATATCGTCTTCTGTTACCGCGATTGTTATTCATTGAAATTAAACACTTTAGGATAGATTCTTCAGGACTTGAGTTCATTTCTAAGAAACTAGTGTCTTAACTATAATAGTTTTTGAGATATTCAATAAATCAATTTATTACCTGAACCAGTGTAGGTAAAATGTTACTAAACTATCTAGTACTAAACTGTGTTTTGGCATGTGCTGTCATTACTAAAGTCAAACTTTGTCGTAAGTAATTGACATTTACTTGGACCCTTTACAATTTATTCAGTACGAAAAACGAAAAAAAATATATTTTTTTCGCATTCGCCAAAAAGCGACATAACACGTAGCTCCTATTAACGTACAAAGCGACTTGTCGAATTTAACGTAAATTAATAAATACACGGTGTATAATACATGCATAATTCAGAAAAAAATATTTTTGGTAATCACACAAACAGATTACCAGGATTCGAATAGGCCCACACTCATAGTAGGGGATTACCAAAACACGGTATCCACCTCAAAAGCAGTTTCGTAATTTTGTTTTAATAAGTTTGCAACTCGAAGGACTTCTAATTTTCCGGCAGCTTCCACTGGAATGGCCGAAATGAATGCTTAGGCTTTTAATAAGTGCCGCCATTACTGTGGGCGGTATATTTTATTTGATGGGGGTGTTGAATGACTGTGGATGGATGAGAAAGGTATCTTAAAATAAAATACTTTTCTCAAACATGTCACGAAATGAAGACATGAAGTTTCCTGTTTATGGCTCCCCACATTTACTAAACGGGAGTTCTTTTTTTGTTTGTTTTATTTTAAAAAAAGATTAGAAAAATAATGAGAATACGGATGGACTGAGTGAGAAACAATGTTAAAATACAAGTGCTAGTGCGATTCGTACCATTATCTATATAAAGGCAATATATAAAGTGACAATATCTAATAAATAATAAAGTGAGAATATATAAAGAGACATGTGTTTTTAGTTAAGGACTTTTTGTAAATTGTAATTTAAGTTTATTTTATGACGTTTTGTAATTAATTTGGTTTGGTTTATCTTGGTTTGCATTTGACTGATTAAAATCCTACTTGATTACACTATAATTACTATTTAAAACGAGATATTTACCATTAAAGGGGTGTAAATAACCAAAATATATAAAGGCAAATATAAAGCTAAACTGTGGAACGAACTGTCGCCAGCGGTGTTTCCGGACCGATAAGACCTTCAAACCTTCAAGAAAAGAGCGTACTCCCACCTTAAAGGCCGGCAACGCACTTGCGACACCTCTGGTGTTGCGGGTGTCCATGGACGACGTTAATCGCTTACCATCAGGCGATTCGTTTGCTCGTTTGCCCCCTATAGCATTTAAAAAAAAAAAGTGTGTTGTATGGGAGTTCCTTAAATAATTGTTTTATTCTGTTTTTTATTGTATTTGTTGTTATATCGACAACTAAAATACACTGAAAATTTCAACTGTCTAACTATCACGGTTCATGAGATACAGTCTGGTAACTGACGAACAGACGGACGGACAACGAAGTTTTAGTAATAGGGTCCCGTTTTACCCTTTAGGTTTTCTCAGTCGCTCCGTCATGGCTGAGGATCGTGACCAACAGGCGCGACACTTAACGCAGTCTAGGGCTATATGGACTGCCTTCTGCATTGAACCACTAGATTTAATGGTGTCAGCCCAGTGCCCACCTAATCGGTATTCCACCCCTGGAGCGTTGGCCTTCAACTTTGCCTTGAATAATGTTTCTTTCGAGAGTGTGCTGATTAGAACGCATTATATGCCCGAAGAACCTAAGTATTCCCTCCTGGCTGATATTTGAGAGCCGCTAGGTGTATTCAGTTCCCATAGTATGGACGCGTTTGGTCTTAATACAGTCCATGGGATCCTGAGCTTCCTTCTCCAGCACCACATTTCAAAAGCATCGATCTTCTTCCTTTCTAGGGTACCGTACCCTTTGGGTACGGAACCCTGAATAGATGTGTATCCCGGGCGACAGGTATGGAAGAAAAATACATGCTGGACCGACGCAAAGTAAATGGGATAAGGTAACGCGACAAATGATGATGATGAGCTTACGTGGCGTGAAGAAAAAAAAATGATTTGATAATTTCACGATAACTGCAAAAATGAGCTTTAGCTTGAGTTTTAGATAATAAATTTCGCAATAGGTCATATTTTTATTTTGTTGTGGTTGTTTCTTCGCGTTAGAATTGAATGAAATTTGGTGGGTAGATAGAGTTCCTTATTCTACGCTAGATAGACACAAAATCTCAATGTGCGACAAAAAAATTGTACTAAATTTCCCACCGAGTTACGAAAATTCCATACGATTTCGTAACTCAGTGCAAAAAATTGTGGGACATACTTTGAAATTGGGTCTATATTGAAGAGAATAAGGAACTCTACCTACAGTACCTACCCACCAAATTTCATTCAAATCTGAGGCGAAAAATAAAACGACAACAAAATAAAAATCCGCCCAATTTAACGTTCATTTTTGAAATGTTATCCATCCTTCACTAAAAAGAATCTCTGTCAAATAAAATTTTGCAGAGGTCTGGCAATGCTCATTGGTCAGAGTCGAAATTTGAACCTACGACTTCTCCTTGGAAGACAACCAAGCTTGAGTGAAGCTTGAGTGAAGCTACACAAATGGACTAATTATTTATTCTAACATACTTCCTAAAACCGTTAAGGTCGACCATCTAATTTCACCAACACCTATATCCAACTGGTCATATCTCCACATAATTATAACATTTTGTATTCACGAAGACAATACAAAACAAAAGAAAAGAAACTTAACAGTAAGAGCATGATCAATGGCTGGTCATTTTCAACAATGCCCAAAAACAATAGGTTTTCCTTAAATAATTACAACTTAGTAACCAACGTACCCATTTGTTTTACGCAAAGTAACTGTCAGCGTCAGAAGAATGGCGGCCGATTTGTGACAATTCCGAAACTTTCAAAGACAATAAATGGTCGAGAAATTGTACGCAGGTACATACTCGTATATACTTTTTCATTTCTCATGCTCTGAAAGTGGATTGTTGTTTATCTATTAAGCGGGTGGAAAACCCTCTTCCTCTTGGTTCTCGACTTGTTGTCTTATTTACTTACCCCGTTATTTCGCTCAAAATATTGGAATTTATAGTGACGATTATCATAAATACGTAATACAGACTTTTCGGATCAAAATGTACGTGTCTCATTGGTTCTATTTAGCGGTGACAAGAAGGAATAAACCTAAAAATATATGAATATCGAATGAAGTTCTTTCTTTATTTCATTATTAAATTACACGATAAACTCGGAAAAAGGTACTGAATAGAGTCCAAGAAAACCGGTTGTGAGTTTATCGCCTGCTCAAGGCAATTGCTCTGGAATTTTTTGAATTTATTCTGACCACTTTTCAAGTACTTACAATAGAAAGTTAACCTGAATAAATGATATATAAGAAGAAGAAATGATAGTAAACAGTGAAACAAGTTACCTATGTTTGTTTTCAATAGAACAAAATACCTATATTATGCCGTTGTTGTGTTAAATATTATACTCTAGACTTTTGTAACGCTTCCTTCAAGATTTTCTAGTTGTTGTTTTTTTTTACTCTCCTCGCATTCGAAATGAAAAGTAGAGTGTTTAACTCGGGTAAAAGGCACCCATTTCCGACTCGCACTATTGAAACTACCTCGTCGGAAATGGGTGCCTTTCAGCCCTTGGTTAACAATCTACTATTAAATACAGTACACATGGTGTTACTTTACCGCCCCAGGCCAGGCCAATTATGACCACTTTACGTGTCAGAGTCGAATATTCAAAGTGCCATATGTACTAAACGTCGTACGATACACGTGCGAAGAGGTAATTCGCAACGAGTGAAGATAAATTGAAACACGACCATAGGGAGTGTTTTAAATCGACACGAGTGTTTTTAAATCGAAGAGGCAATACACTAATTAGGTATTTCTATAATAATTATATGATACACTGATATATTAATAATACGTGAAAATACGGCAAAATTGTCTAATTATTGAATGAAGTAATAGAAAGTCACATAACTGACCTTAAAGGTGCCTAAGGAGGCTACCTAGAAACTCAGTAGGTACTCAGTAAAAGGCACACCTACTTAAAATTTCGCCTCCGTCAGGACCAAATAACGTCAAACGCATTCCTCGTTGAGGAAAACGAACGATTCGAAGAACCGTTGCACTATTTATACATTTACCAACTTAATTCACCGTCAATAAACTCGTTAGACAAACAAATTTACACCGTATTCCTTAGTATATAAGAGCGCATGGCGCTATTAAGCAACGTAAGTCGTAAATTGTTGTTAGGACCGCGCGGGAAAACGCTGTGAGTAATGAAATGACGCGCTAATTTTAAAAGGTCGTATCTGTATATGGGTGACATAGAGCGATAAGGCTTTTAGATTTGTCTTAAAAGATTGCAGCAGTTACACGGATTTAGGTTATGGCATATCAATTAATGCTAGTTATCATTTGCATATACTACCTGGAAATATACTAAAAGGAATAAAGTAAATGACTATGAATGGTATACTGGAACTGTATTGCCAACATAATGCTTGACGAATCGATTATCAGACATGATTTTATTCAATTATAATAAAACTGAATGTAATTTAAGTCTGGCGCCATTTTATAAAACTTCACTATTTTAGTTTAGTTTAGTTTTAGTTTTTAGTTTTTACAATATACAAAGTCACTTAAAACTACACATGGTACATTCTCAGGATTTTATATTGTGATTGTCAGTTACGTTCTTTATGATTGCAATACATTCAAAATGTCAAAAATTATTCATCAGCATCACTTTGGCAACCACATGAGGTCGGAGGGTTACGTGGTATATTCACAAAACAAACAAACAAGCAAACACAACATCTGAATAAACTACCTACAATTAAAAAAATTGGCTTACGTCTTCAGAAATTGGTCCCCAGTAAAAATTGTACGACATTAACTTCTCGACCGCGTTAGCGTATCGAGAGTTCAAATTAGGTTTGCCGTTTATTTTAATCATCCGGCAACTTTCATATTTAGACCCCTCGATACGCTAACGCGGTCGAGAAGTTAATGTCGTACAATTTTTATACTAGGCCTTCTGAAGGCTTGCCGTGTTACCCCGTTGTCTGCTGTTGTTGCTGTTTGGTTACCCCCACCCAACTTTATGTAGTTAGAAAAATTTATACATGTTCTACTATTTATATTTCATTCGTTTTTCAAAGCTTGATATGACGGTAACTTGATAAACACTAGCTTTTGCCCGCGGCTTCTCTCGCATTAGTAAGACACAAAAAGTAGCCTATGTCACTCTCCACCTCTTCAAATATCTCTGCTCAAAAACCACGTCAATTCGTCGCTCCGTTTTGCCGTGAAAGACGGACAAACAAACATGCACACACTTTCCCATATATAATATTGGTATGGATTTTTTCCGCTCCAGCGCTTCTATCTATCTGTCAATTAGATGACTGACAGCGATATTAAAAAAAACAACAGTGCTAATATATTGTATGAAAATCGTTTCTTAATATGGTATTCCATACGTTATAATGTATACTTTTTTAATATCGCTGTCAGTCATCTAATTGACAGATATAAGCGTTGGAGTAGAAAAACTACTATTGGAACACTTTTTAGAACAGAATTGTTTGATTATTTTCCAAATAAAAAGAAATATATCTTCTTACAACTTTTTATAAACTGTTTCCAACGCTTACGATTCAAACAATGCCAGAGGAAAAACACGGACGAATCTTAAAGATATTCCAAATAAATCTGTAGGCAAACGAAAAACAAGGTTAAAAATCAATGATCTAGAACAGCAGGACGTCACTCGGCTTACGCACATGTTTTCCAATATGTAAACACCGACGTCACAAGATCCCCGGAGAAAGCACATGTAGTCCTTCTTCGTAAGTCACATTCGAGGTCAAAGCTGGGAGGCAACACCTGTTTGTTAACAAACATAATATATACACGGAGAAAAAAGTTAACTTTTTGTATCAGATATGTGACAATTCCATTTTTTTAAACCACTCATAGAAAGCTGTGCTCTATGTATGATCTATCTCGAATATTATGAGAAAAAAATCTAGTATTGACGGCAAGTCATACATATTGTTGTTAATGCTAGAATATTGTAAAGTCGACTTTTCAACTCGGGTGAAAGGTACTATTTTAGTCTCGGATTATTGGCGCTCTCACTACGTTCCAGCGCCAAAACATCTCGACTATTGGGTGGAATTTGCCCAACATTTCGTTAGTGGCAAAAACAGTTGCAGCCATACACAGGTTTTCCTTGGTAACTGACGTCACGACGTCCCCAGAGATCAGCTTGTGTGGTCCACTCAGTGGGCACGTAGCGGAAAGCCGCGTATGGGCTATGCTAATGCAGGCCCTTAGATGAAAACATACGGGACAGAGTTGGCCCACGCACCCGCTGCGTTCTGAGTTTGAAAAAAAGGATTAGGCAGTAGACTTGTCTTTGTTTGTGGCGTGAAATCGTTTCGATATCGATATTTTTACAGTACATTAGTGGCAGGGCATCAAATGGGCAAGTCGGAGCTGATTTGGTAGATTGGCTCACAAGGGAAGCCGGCAAGAATCGAGTTCTTTGGATCCTCGCCGCTGCTATTGCAGGTTTTTCATCGTAACTGACGTGAAGTCTATATATGTAAATGCGGGCCGTCCGTTAAAAACGTACAGAGAAAGAAGAATTACGGAGCGCATAGTTTGGGGACTACCGTTGAATAACGTCATGTTGGGACAGCTCATTTCTGCAGTACTCATCAATTACTTCTACGCTACTTTCAAGAGAATCTCTATTCTCTTAAAACAGCTTCAAGCAAGATTATTCCGCAAGTGATGTGCCATTGGGAAAGAGCAATGTGCCTTTAATCGGCTTATGACACCATAAATTTAACATCAGTAATGTCTCCCATACAATTACTAGGCAGGCACTACTATTATGGTTAAATTCTTGCGAAGAACTGAAGACTCATCGGGCGCCGCGAACATTTTAAACTCTATGGTTAAACTCATCGGGCGTCGCGAAAACTTATCGCAGACCAACTAATACGAAAATCGAACGATCGACAGTTTGTATCTTCCTCTCTGTCATACTTGCATATTCGAAGAATACAGAGGTTATTCCGTCAATGCCAATTTTTGATGGGCTTAGGATTCCCCGTATACGCGACGGTGCACGACGAAACCCCGCCCGTATGTTCTGCGCCTTACGATTGAGATGCCCTTCGAATATATGGTAGTGTATACGTTGTTGAGCATTATTGCTTTTTCATTGTAATAAGTTATTGGTAATCGCCAGGACCAGGAAGCGTCAAATCGGATAAATTAATAAAGTCCGAAACGCTTTTATCATAACAGACTTGGTATAATAAATTTTCGCCGAATCTAAATTTAGCGTCAATGCCAATTTTCAATTTTCGTGGCAGGCGTGAAGATCCGTATCTAACTCTTCGTCAACATAGTGGGATACCGATAGCATTTATGGTGTTATCTGCGAAATTGGCAAGAAACGTAGGTAATATTGACATATTACTGCGTCTCTGTAATGCTACATACAAGAAATATACAAACAGAGGAACTGTCTCGTTCCTATATGTAAATACCAGCGGCAGCGATGCCAACACTCTTAAATCTTTTAAATTGCGCCACGACCCAACGATACAATGTTGCTGTAAGTATGCCTCTATAGCGGTCGACAAAACAAGAAACACAAACAGACCAACATAAAGATTCATAAATTATATTGTTACAGATTATCTGTAGTTGTTCCCAATAAAAAGTTGCTTATGAGTGTTGACATCAAGAAATATGAAACTATAGGTCCATGTGGTCCCAGCGCACGCAAGTTTTTTTTTGAAATCACGAAACGTCTGGTTGGTGTAACTGGTGACCGAAGAGCTGGTGGCTTCCTCGCACAACGTATCAGCATTGCGATACAACAAGGAAATACCGCCAGCATCCTAGGTCAAGCCCCAAGGACCTATTTAAGATTTAAGGTAGGTAGAGGTAGGTAGCTAGGTAAGTTACACTTACTGTATATATTTTGAAAATATGTATGTACAGTAGCAGCAGTCACTTTCAGCGAGGGCTTTGTTACAATTAGTAATTACACGATTATATTCAGTAAAAAAAAAGAACATGGACTAACATTGTTATACCTGATCAGTGATGAACATGGCCTGTAATTTCCATGCCGATGACAGACAAATGACGTCAAGCTTCATACATCATGTTTCAGGTTTTACGTTTGAAATAATAATGCTGTCATTAAATAGTGTCAAAACTATTACGCTCGACGTTAGAATCGAACGTTGATAGACTTTATCTGTCAGTAACTTATTTCGTATTAAAACATCCTGTGTGTTTATATACGTCATTATGACGAAACTGGCATGAAAATTACGGGTCTTGGTGATGAAACTAAATTTTTTAGCAATTATTTCCTTATGAGGGCATTATACAATCCTAACCCAAAGCACAATACGGTAGTAATTATAGACAAATAACTAGATTTCCCTTCCTACTCACAGTTCATTGACCTTTGCCAAAATAAAGAACTTATCTACCGCATTTCCATAAGTTCGATACTCTGAACGAAGGTTAGTCTAGCTAAAAACTTTGCCAAGCCAATATACACTCCATCACCTTGAGTTTAGGTGTAAGCCAGTGTTAGAGTCGTGAGCGGAAAAGCCTTCCAACGAAAGGTCAGCATATTTTGCTCTATTCATATTAAAATAGGCTTAAGTAATGGACGAACATCAAAGAATGGGTAAAGATTATCTAAGTCACTGTCCGGGCTATGCTATACGGTTTTCTTTTGTTTTTGTTTAATTATTCATCAAACTTGCTCGTAAATGTTGATATTGTAATTATTGTATGCAATCAAAAAGTATTTAATTTAAATGAACAACAATCGCGGTAATATGAGGATTTAAAAAATCTAGGACTCAATCTAAAGGTCATGTGTTCAAAATGTTCAAATCCTGCCGGCTCGTACCAATGACTTTTACGGAACTAATGCTGTTCGGTGAAGGAAAACATCGCGAGGAAATCCCCAATAAGGCCTAGTTTACCCTATGGTTTAGAAGGTCAGATGGCAGTCGTTTTCGTCAAACTAGCGCATACATCAAATCTTGGGATTAGTTGCCAAAGCGGACCACAGGCACGCCAAGAAGAAGAAAGAAAAAATATGATAATGAAGTTATTTTTACATAACCGCACCATAATCTTAATTATTGTAAATAGGTATACTTATAAAATGATTTCTTGCTTAACATGTCGTAAATATCCTAACTAACGAAACGAACCAAATGTAGGTCGATAATAAAACTTTAATTTCGAAGTTACTAAACGGTTGTCCATAATAAATTTCATTTTAGTTCACTTGAAACCTAAATACAATATAGAAAACTGTGACGCATTTCGCTGATAATAACTTCTTATCAATTGACGTCAGTGAAGTGCAATCAGTGCAGTGTTACGAGCAAAATGTGTATGTTTCTAGTGAAAGGTACCACATCGTTGATAAGGTTGATTTCTAAATGAATCTTTATGGCATTAGCGTCTTATAAGCAACCGACAAAGTGGTACCTTTTACTTAAAACCCGGCTAAGTGCGACGGACTCGCCCACCGAGGATTCCGCACAAAGGATGCTCCCCCGCCATGTATGACCTTAGGTAAATAAATGATTAAAGATGACCTTAGGTCGGAATTCTCAGTGTGCGGCAATTATACCGTTTTCGGATTTTTCCTGTACTTGTATTTACAAGTTCTTGTTTTCTGCCAAATTTCGTGATTCTAGGTCAACGGGAAGTACCTTATTCATTTTGATTCCCATTGCAAATGTATGGGAAATGCGACATAAACGGCCGTATCTTTCGATTGCGTTGACGTAGAGGCTTGGTTTTTACACAGCTTCAAGGAACTGCAGATTTTTGTATCTGGTATTAATTTCAACTTGCTACCTTTACGCGTTTACAATATAAAGGGACAACAAAGTGATCCTATAAGGGTTCCGTTTATTCCTTTTGATATACGGAACCCTAAAAACCATCACATATGGCGAAACCCGGTTACATGTTTATGCAAATAGGGAATACCGTTATTACCTGCATTATGTGCACGGGAGTTTCCGATTATGGCATACTTTGCTATTATTTCTCAAATACCTAGTTGGAGTACCTAATTTGAGGTACTTAAAAAGTAGTAAAGTAGACTTCAACGACTCATTTTACCCTTAAACTTTGGCTCGATTTACTCACATTAGACTCCATTTATTTACGGTTTTCAAACATTTTTAAATACATTTACGGTTCTCGACATGCTCGAGCAAAAGAGAGCATGATGGAGTTAATTGCAAGAGCATGCGAAAATATGTCGCGCTTTCATAGTGATGCGGTAGGCAAATATGTCGCGTAATCAGATAATTGCTGTTTACAACTATAATACCATTTTTGTAGCGAAAAGCTTTTACCAGATCTAAAAACTAATTATTACTCAACAATTTAACTAAGCATCATGTTTATAAATTCAAGGGTTCAATTCAATTCTGACACAAAACATGTAAAAAAGGACTTATGTTTGAAAAATAAAAGTATCTAGGCTTTTGTTAAAAATCATGTTTTCACGTTTACCAGTTTGAAGGAAATATGTTGAGTTGAAGTTTTATGTATGTGAATATCAGGTGCCTAATTGTTATCAATATTGAGATTTAGACGTCTTAATGAGAACAATTTGGCCACTGTGGCATCTTAATAACCAACTCTAAGTATACCCGGGCATTGCTCACTACATAGAAACTGCACAACCGGGCTAAAAATCTATTTATAACGAGATCTAACTTCTAAGCAGTTTTTGCTTTAACTTCGTAAGTTTTACGTTTTAGGTAAGCTTATAAATTATTAATAAGATTTACCATACCTCAATTTAAAACACCATACATTTATAGGTAGGTAACTTATTAAAAATAAGTAAAAAATGGCGTGTATGGAGTTGGCACCCTCTGACCCGGGTAACCTACTCATATAAACTTGAAACTTACCTCTGATGTTTCGCCGCATCGCTCCCCTGGTTCCGGAGAAAAACAGGCTAAAGTTGTCATCAGTCCCGCCAGCCCGTAATTTTCATGTCAATGACAGACAAATGACGTCAAGCTTCACACATCATGTTTTACGTTTTACGTTTGAAGGAATAATGCTGTCATTGAACAGTGTCAAATCAAAACTATTACGTTCGATGTTCGAATCGGACGTTGATAGACTTTATCTGTCATTAACCTATTTCGTATTAAAATATCCTATGTTTAAATACGTCATTATGACGAAACCAGCATGAAAGTTACGAGCTCCTACAGCACGGATTTTCCCAAATATCCGCACATGGTATTAATTACACATGGACTTTGTTATCAAAGTTTATACACAATGAATTTACATTTTTGTTATTAATAATACTTACTTTAATTACATTAGTAAACGTGGTATGGAAAACCGCGATGCCCCGATATGGAAATAAATCGGGAAGTAACGTATGTAAATAAATCATTAACTTTGTTCTAGAGATTATGGTACATATTTGCAGAATTTCATGTTTCATTTCAGAAGTTAACAATTTCCTTTGGAGTTGTTAACTAGTTACCTAGTCTGAATACTAAATTTTCTTTCTAATTTAAACTGGGGGTGAGTGGGAGAATTGAGAACGGTGGGTAATTTGGAACGGCTGGGTAAGTAGTATGTCCCCACACACTAGCCTGTCCTGCACCTGTCCTTACGATACTTCTAGCATCCCTCGGTGCGTGAGTGAAAATGGCAGGCGGAAGGCTGCTCAAGCGTCGTCAAGGTGAGTCAATTTTTTTTTGGATTTTTGATGTAATTTTGGTCATATGTTAAACCGTATATAAACATCACATTTTTCAGTTCAATAACTTATTATTGTGATAGTATCTTGCGCATATTATGTGCTTTCAGACTGCATGTGGTTTGTAGTTTACAATAAAAACTGTTGACGGTGGCGGCCATTTTGTTTTATGTTTTATGCATGCACACACACAAACGTTAGGAACAAAATCAAACAAACTTAATAGACATACTTAGTAAATAATTTTTATAGATCGAAATTGATAGGTATACATATTTATACGGAACAATTTTTACTGAGGAGTCAAAAAATTGCACACTGGAAAACGTCGACATGATTATTTAAGGCATTTTTTTCTAGCAATCAAAATGTATATAGGGTTGACCCCCCTTGACTTAGAATTACGAAATTTTGCAAAAAGTAAGTGCTTGTAGCACAAGTACAGGAGAAAATCCGAAAGCCAGATAATTGCCACACACTGAGAGTTCCGTGCCACCAGTAATTTTAGGTACCTACCTAGATTTAATGTGTATTTACCTAAGGTCATACATGGGGGAGCATCCTATCTGTGGAACCCTCGGTGGGCGAGTCCGACTCGCACTTGGCCGGTTCTTTTGTCAGTACACATCCTTTATAATAAGTCTTTGGCACAGCTTAAATAAACGTTATCTATTCTAGAAATCACCTATTGCAGGATTTTCCCTATGCAAATATCATACTGGCGTGCACTTATTGAAAATATGCGCACATCCTGCGATACGACAGAGGCCCTTTGATAAAACGTGCGGGCTGCGTCGATTTACTAAGTATTCGGGATATTTACATACGATAACGTAGGTACCGTTTGAATGACGTGTATTTACCGTGGTGAGTGATAAGTGAAACTTAGTAAGTTCAGGGAGCGCCGTTGAAGTTTAGAGGATTACTTTTCACACCACCTATTCGAATAAAATAAAATAAATATTGTCGGCCAATCTTACACAAATCAACCTAGTCCCACGGTAAGCTCAATAAGGCTTGTGTTGTGGGTACTAGACGACGATATATATAATATATACATATAAATACTTAAATACATAGAAAACATCCATAACTCACGAACAATTCGTGATAAACATACAAGTAGGAGTAAATGCACTGACCAGGATTCGAACCCGGGACCTCCTGCTTCGTAGGCAGGGTCACTACCGACCAGGCTACGAGGCCGTTTCGAAATTAGGAGCTTGTGTCACAAGAGATCAAAGTTGTATATTTCTGGCGAGTGCGTATTTTTAGTCCCGAATGAAATGGAGTCTATGGAAAGTAGAATTCTAAGCGTGATAAGCGTTAACGAAAGCGTTAGCGTTTTCCCGGTTTAAGCCGTGGCTTAGGGAGCCTGGGGTCCGCTTTGGCAACTAATCCCAAGATTTGACGTAGGCGCTAGTTTTACGAAAGCGACTGCTGAGCTGACCTTCCAACCCAGAAGGTAAACTAGGCCTTATTGGGATTAGTCCGATTTCCTCATGATGTTTTCCTTCACCGAAGAGCGACTAGTGAATATCAAATGATATTTCGGTCAGAAGTTCCGAAAAACTCATTGGCACGGGACGGCAGGAATTGAACCCGAAGCCTTCGGCTTGAAAGTCTCACGTCAAACCGCTGGGCCACCAACGTATTACATACTGCTTATGAGGAAACACACCACCAATGACGTAGATAACCTATTGTTAAAGAAAAAAACTAAAAAAATCATACGAACACAATCATATGGCACCAAATAATGCCCGAAAACGTAAAACTGTGTGGTCCTTGAACAAACATGAAGTACTTTGATTCCTCTTTGCTTGAAGAGAAAAGTGCCCCTTTGATCCCTCCTAGCTTGAAAAGAAAAAACATTTTTCGAATAGGTGGAAAAGGGCTCGTTCTTCACTGCTAAGAATAAACAAATATATTCTACATATAGGTAAGAAGATGTGGTATTGGATGTCACTAGGATATCATAAATGCTCGGTGCATCTCGCCGGCCTCTCCAAACTTTAATATATTATAAACTATACAAATGGGATGAAAATAGGCGTTCGTGCTAAATATGCGACGTCACATCGTTGTAATATCACGCCTTCCGGATTCCCCGACGTATGACGCGGCACTATTCACAGACAGACAGGAATAGAGCACAGCATTCACAATTCACGTACACTTCTACTAATTAACAATTCTACTGTAAAAAGACCTCGGTAACCAGAATCATGTATTTTGTGACAGAACCATTTGTAAACATAACCAGACTATTCTGGTTATATGATATTGTTAATTCTATGGAGCAGATAGTAAAAATAACAGAATATTTTGTATCATTTACATTGGTATATTTCTTACTACTTACATAACATTTTCTTCGTATTACGATACAAATATAAATACAACGAACATTTTGTTTTTCTATAATGTAGTTGTTAAAGTAGGTAAGTACGGTTAACTGCAGAGTTAAGTGATTCCTCCTGCATAGAAAATTTCTATGCAAAGGGGGTCACTTAATTCTGCAGTGTACGTAACTGCGTTTTACTAGAATCATACAGTATATTGTACTCGATACAACATTCTTGATTATCACTCTGGTAGATCAAAATCTGGATTTTAGTTGCAGTTACTACATTTTTAACAACTACACGTTCTGGTAGTATTGTAAAAAAATATTTTTCATTACAATTGCTCAAAAAGTGCCCTTCTTTTGGCTGTTATGCGTGCGCAAAGTTAGTTTTTGCAAACTAGTGCTTTTTACTTTTCCATTTTCGATCTAGCATTTAAGGTGTGGTCGGCGCGGCGTGATTCTGAAATACTCCACCATTTTACCAATCATGCTAAATCAGAGGATCCGTACCCCTAAAATTATAACCCTCAACACCTCTTCCCTCTCGTAGTCACTATTTCTGAGTCCTTGCTGCAGAACTGATGGCTGGAGTTACCACAAGAATCAGAATCAGAATAAACCACCGCGAATGTGTCGTTCTGACTTTTCCGTCGACAAATGACAACTTATAATCATTTGTTTATTTAGGTTTTCGTACCAAAATGGTAAAAAAAGGCTATCGAAGGCAACAACTCACGGTAAGCTCACTTAGGCTAACAGCCACGTACAACGTTCCACTCATGGTAAGCTCACTAAGGCTAACAGCGTGCCAACTATTGCGGAACATGCGTGAAAGTTGTACTTTCAACCAATGATGTTACATCTGAATTTACGTGAGGAGAATGTGGCTTTACATTGACAAAATTTAATGACGAATCGTGCCTTGGCTTTACTACTTGACGACGTCATTGGACGTAATTCTGTACCTACCTAAACGGTAACCACATAATCGAAATAAAATAAATTTCAAATTGAAATTGAAATAGATGTCAAAAAGACTAACACCGACGAAAGCCAATCCGAGGATCGAACTCGGATCTTCAAATATTAGATAAAATAATTTGATTTGTGTTAACAAAAAGTTAAAATAAATTTCAATAAAATTTCAAATTACTTAGTTGTATCAATATTGCCAGACACAAACAATTACACAATCTAAACACTTGTGACTATTCTATTATTCATTGAAATTAAACACTTTAATATTATATTCTATTATTGTTGCCATTTTAAAATGTTTTAAATTAAAATCATATCAAATTAAATTTTTGTACGTTCATTTTTCGCTTTTTAGTTACATTTAACGAGATTTTCTTCGAATTCTACAAATTCAATAACTGCCTTTTTTCTGCACTGTATGGCGACTGCAAATCAGACACCTCTCTATTATGTTATTTTACTTTTTAATGCAAATAATTAGTTAAGTACATGTACTGGGTGCCCTACCAATACTAAGTAGCGGTAGGTACACAAAATACATATCGGGATATAATTACTAGTAATATCATTAATATACCTATGCTTTATATTTACTGAGTAAAACCGCTGTTAGGTATATACGGACGAACTGACAGATAGACGGACTCGACGAAACTATAAGAGTTCCGTTTTTGCCATTTTGGCCAGGGATCCCTAAAAACGAATGGTAAAGCCTCGTGGATAGCAACTGTAACCAATTCGTCAAACATATACGTACACTTATTAATATGTAAATCAGTCCACGTCTTCACAAATCTTCGCTATCACCAGTCGATCAGTTCAAAAATCATAAAAACGAATGCAAAAAATCATACTTACAGTTTACCTACTGACCATATGTGACCCTTATTACAAAGAGATAAGATCTATATTAATCAGGCCTTTTTTACATATCACACTTGCTCGATTGCGTATCACCTGTCCAGCTTACAACGTTACAGATGCCGTTACATATGTCGCCACTGTTGTTATTTGAGTAGTGAGGTAGTTCAGAGATATAGTTTTTGATTATTGACCACCGGCATACTTAATTTGGTATCATCGGCGAGCTTATAACGCTGCTTTTTTTCGGGTTCGATAGAAGTGAGATCCGTTGGGGTAGGATGGTTCATTTTGAGATCAAAAGGAGGAAAAAGCCTGAGAAGGCCGCCAACCAGATGACCATGGACAACATATGGGACATCGGGCAAGGGGGGCGCGCGATCGGTATTTGCCGAGATCCTTGGAAGGAATCTGTAGTTCATTGCAACCTCTGACCTTTAAGACATCGTATCAGGGTAACCAGAGTTAACAGTATGTATTGCCTGTTAAAAATAACAAGTACTTACCTAAAATTATATGTACTTCGAAAATAAGTTGCGTTCAATGGTTGTTTCTTGCCTCAAAAAGAAAGCATTTTATTTTTAATCGAGATTAATCACCGACTAAATAAGAGGTCGAAAGTTTACAGGAGTGATCGTATTTTGTCTTGTGTCAACTGACACACTTGCCCACATATCCCGCGCCCGGCAGTGCACGTCTCCGCCAAGAGTGGCGCGGGGGGGCTGTTTTTCCATAGTGTTCCAAACGGTTTGTATTCGCTATTTCTTTGAGAAATAAATATCTGTAAGAACTACTTAGAACTAAGATAAGAGTTATTAAGTATATAATCTGTACTTCTATGCAAACGAAATCACAGACAGACGCGGGTGTGATTGCATTGCAAAGCAAAGGATCAAACATATATAGCAAACAATAAAAGCTTAAGCCGGCATAAAGAAGAAAATATGTGCAATGTAGCAGAACCCTTTATTCTCAGTTCCGACTCGCCATCTTTTTTCCTAACGGTCTTAAGCCGGTGTGATTGTATCACCATAGAACAAAGACCAATCAGATGTCATGTCAGATCCAGTATTACTGATGCAGAGATTGGTAATTTGAATTGAACTAGACCTTAATCGTTTTCATTACGGCTTACTGAACGGAATACTATAGACAGATTTAACCCCTTTAAATGGGATTTATCTGTAATCATGATCTACTTTTGCTACACGTGTTTTTTGAGACTATAGCCAACGTAAAGTTCGAAAATTATCGTATTCAGTCCAATAACCAATTATATACATTCAGTGGGTCACTGGAAAAGTGGAATCTTGCAGCTTTACGGTCCCCGGTGACCTCAAACAATTTTTTTGACAAATCACCCACCGATTTACGGGCGCCTGAGCACCATGGTCCCAGTCTCGACAGCGAGAGCCACAAATATAAATAAGTAATTGACACAAAAGCCAAAAAATGTCCCAGAAACAGCTATCATTCATGCAGTTAACCCTGTTGGTGTTACCGGAGCGCTGCACTTATCAAAGATGCCCCAACTGTCCCAGATTTGGGACATCTAACCCCCAAAATCACAACGTCGTATGTCCTTACAGCCAAAAGGTACGAGTATACGTAGATGTAACGTTTTGGTGTTGAAGTTTTTTCTCTTAATCTTCAGTTTTTGGGGTTATCAATGCAGAGGAAAGTTACATTGCGATAGTGCATTTCGACGTTGCTCGAATTAAATATTAAAAAACATTATTAAAGTACGGTATCCTCCTCTTAAGACGTTCGATAAAGTTGAGACCTTAATTGATAAGATAGGTATCGATATTTAAGTGCAGAGCGTTGGTAACCCGGCGGTATTGCGTCCGACTTGCAAACCTGCGTGCGTAGCCAAGATGCCAATCGCTCACGCTTAATAACGTATCGTAGCTACCTCTCTCTATCACTCTTCCTTATTGGTGTGACAATGACAGTTGCGTTTCGTTAGCGACTGAGCGTGAGCGATTGGCATCTTGGCTACGCACCCTGAAGTTTTAAAATTACGGGTGGCACTAATGTGTCGGGACTTTCTCAGAGAGAAAAGTGGAAAGATTCATGACTTGGGCGGGACTCGAACCCGCGACTCTGAGATACCAGCTCAACGGCAGACGCCCTATAATGTATATTTTTTTAATATCGCTGTCAACCATCTAATTGACAGATAGCAGTGCTGGAGTAGAAAAACGATATTTATGTATGCACAGTACGCGTGTAGGATGTAACTGCACTGATTTCCCCACATGTCACCCTTTCGTAATAACTCGAATAATGAGTGTGCATTAATTTGCATTGCTTTACACCTTGGATGCAGGTTGGTGCATCATATGCACCATAGCGTGCGTAAGCGCATGAAACGGTGCATAAGAATTCACTTATAGCTGCACAGGCTTACCACGAACATCGAAACTTGGCATTGAAGGGAAAACGTCTTCGTCACTCCAATATGCAGGTGCGACAGAGATGGAGATACAAATGCGAAATCGTTCGATTTTCTAGGTATAGGCCCAGGCCTATACTGTAACATTCCGAGCAAACTCAAATCGATTGTCTCTTGTCTTGTGTCTCCGAAGACATTAAAGTTATTGACGGGCTGCCACACAACAACCCGCGCTATGATTGAAGTTTTGGATCTTCATAAGAACAAAATAAACTTTCCCAGTCCATTACTATTTTTCTGAATTCACGTATTTTTTATGATGTTAACGGTTGGTGAGACAAAGGTTGTGATTCTGGATAGAAATAAACAAACTAATGAAATAAAAAGTTGGATAAGGTCAATGGTGTTAATTACGTCTTAGGGACTATTTCGTCTAATACTCGCTTGCGAATATAAGAACAGTGTGCTTACCATGAGTTGCCCGCAACTGTATGTCGAGACGAGCGAGACGGACATATTTTCGAATGCCACAGTCGCAATCGAATGCAACTCATACATACATATCCTCATATAGACATATCCCCGAACGCCGCGGTCGCTATCGAATACGGCCAGGTACCACACATGGTAAAGATACAGTAGACAGCAGCGCTGCCGAGTGCCGCCTCAGTCGGTAAGCAGCAAGCTATCCTGAGTTCATCAACTGAGTCGGCAGCTGCGTACTGTGTTTATATTCAACGCAGGCAACCATTAGTCGGAATAGTCCCTATGACGATATTATATTCACCTTACATTTTTCCAATATTCTATTTTACTTAGATAGCTCGATTTTACAGTCCACTAGAAAATAGTTCACCGTTTATTTTTATGAATATTCCTCAAGATATCATGCATATACCTACATGTACAACGAAGATCGAACCCGTGACCCCAGTCACCTTATCACAACCGATGGCATATATATCCTTCCTGAATGCAATTTGGCAGCTTTGATAACGTATCTTCTTGAACTGTGAGTTCAATGCCTATTTGAAAAGGAGATTGAGTCCGGTTGGTAACATGTACTTAGAATACAATGTTGCACATTCTTTCGACTTCATAAATGTATATACATCTGTATTCAATTTTGACCCTTCTTCCCTTGCAATAAGTTCCAAAATGTATAGATATTTATAGACGTGACTGTACGTACCATACAAACACTCATCCACAGAACTATATTGAGGTTAGAGATGGGCCGAATACGGACTTGCCGAATACGAATACTCGACCGAACATTCGGCCTGGTTGCCGACTCTGGTTGTTCTTTCATCCTTCGTAACCCACCGCGAATTAGCGGGCTATCATCCCGTACATTAATGCCCAATAAGTACCTCCTTCATTAATTGTTGAATAGTCATTTTCTGTTTTAACTCCCGATCTCCCGATGCCCTCATACCGGGTGTGTCCTGTAATAGGAGTAGTAAATTTAATCTCGTAGTACTAACTAACTGAACAACGTTTCTCAACTCATCGCTCTTCCAACTGAGCAACCGAGACCACATGAGCTGGTATCTCAGAGTCGCGGGTTCGAGTCCCGCCCGAGGTCATGCATTTTTCCACTTTTCCTTTCTGTAAGATTTAAGTATTTATATGTATCTATATATTATATATATCATCGTCTAGTTCCCACAACACAAGCCTTATTGAGCTTACCGTGGGAGTCGATTTGTGTAAGATTGTCCCACAATATTTTATACTATTATTATTTATATAATTCGTGACAACGACAAAACCATCTCAGACCTTTGCTGACGCACGATAAGCTTACACGCGTATAGATTTATAGGTATCTATATAATTAGAAACGACATATTTCCGGATTACAACGTAGTATCACTAAAAATATCGTCGAGATGACGATACGCCATTAAATTCCGGATTTAAAACAATCAGCGTCTCAATCTCAATGAAGCGAGCGACAGATTTGTTGCCAAGTAGAAAAGGAGTAGGTGAAATAAAAAAACTTGGATTTCGTCATCTTCAACCATTATTAGTTTGCACCACGCACGCTTATCATATACAGCCGTGGCCAGATGATCAAGAGCAAGATTTTTTCCATACAAATTCCTACGACTTTGCAAATTTGATGAATTTGATACAAGAAGGAAAATTTCTTATTTGATCTCTTTCCTCAAACTTAATTTTATCAAATAATTTCATTCGGTAGAAAAATAACAGAATAAAAATTGACTAGCCTAAATGATTGGCATTTTTCATTGACCTCTATTGTCAGGTAAAATAAGGGTGATAGTCAGTAGCTACTGTAGCTACTGTACTGTACTGTAATTTGGGAATACATAGTTGAAAGTTTGTGTTCACCTCGCATCATATCTATGGCGAAGCGTTTCAAAAACCCTGTGGTGTAGTGTATCTTTTGCAACCGGCAATATTTAAGGAGGTGATTATACATAGCTGATACAGAACCCAAATCAATAAAAAAAGTATACCTTAATTTTACCCAAAATTTTCCTGAATTTTCATAAATCATGGACACCGAGCGCGCGGCAGTGCATCAAAGTAAACAAAAGGCTTGCAAAAGCGACGATGACCTTGCTGTGAACCGATAACATCCCGCCCCTTAAACACCGCCCTCTCACTCGCTCCCTAAATAGTCCCTGACACAAGAGGTGTTTCCTACCAATTAGTCTGATTTTGACAATCGTACATTTTAGATTCCAATTTTTTAAATACGCCTAAACAACTTTTTTTTAAATAGTCAGATGCAGAAAAAAAAGACTTCTTCTAAACATCGTAATAATCGGTATTTTTGTCGGACCCTAAGACCGAAAAGTATGAAGGAACAATTAGATAAACGGACGGTACGGTTAGAGAAACGGTGTTTTCTTACGAATGTGTCGCCCGAATCTCCCGATCAACTCGCCCCGCGCGTGACGTCACCGCAGTACGCACGCGTTAGATTTTTTTTGACACAATGAACGGGGTAAATTCTAGGTAAAATTTAACGAAATAGTATGATATTTGATGTTTTATATTATTTTTATATAACCAGCCCATCATACCCAGAAAATATTGCCGGTTGAAAAAGACACACCCTGTATAATTTAGGCAACCTCTGTTGCCACCCAGGTGCTTCAAAAAAAGAATAATTACTAAACCATACACACATTTACAAGCCTAACACCGCAATATTTTTTCTCCCAGTAATAGTTTTTACTGTCTTCGATACCACGATAGGTAATCTTGGCAACCTTAATGTATAAGCAACTAGGGCGACTATGGTTTGATCCGCATGTCATTGTCAGAGTCGATGTACTGATACATTTTTTGAACTATCGCCGTGTCAAAAAGGAAACTTTCACGAAGTCGTATCTCGTTCAATTTTATTACAAATGGAACCTAATATCTCTTTAAATAAGGATGAAATTCAAACGTCAAAGTCAAATAAACGGTTTAAATAATTAATAGTAAAAAATGAGATAGCTGTTGTCAAGCCCATTATTGTGGTTGATGACCGACTTTGCAAAAGAAGGTATCGTCCGATTCATAGTGACGATTAATGGAATCGGACAACCAAAACTTTGACATATTGACACTGGTGATCGGGGACTGATGTAAGTATTTTCAACAAGGTGTTCCTATAGGTGTTATATGTGTAGGTTGGTACGTCATAATCATAACCTTTTAGGACAAACAGTATTTAGGTATAGTCGTTAGGGTTTTGAATTTTGATGTTTTTGTCACTATGACAAGCTACGAAATGGAAAGTAAATCAATTGTATTCCATAAACACTGCTCATGTGGATTTTCATACAATATATTAGCACTGTTGTTTTTTTTTTCTATGAGTACTAGGCATAATACGACTTGTTCCACATTCTGCCACTTTTCAAGATTTAGCTTTTTTCTTTTTTTTCTTCGTTTTCAGAAGTATTAGGATTGCATCCCGTAAGCGACATTTTCATGGAATGCAGAAGAAAGGAGCAATAATTTAAATCGCAGGTAGTATTCTTCAAACCTAACAACTTTTGAAAACTCCCAGCCCTGCTCAGTTCCGGACCTTGGTCACTTTTTCTGTGGTATATGACATCTCTTACAATTTAAAACTTTTGAAAATTATGTACTCTGTAGGTTTTCACTTTTTCGTACAAACTAAATAGTACTTTCAATGTACGTTAACATCAAACGAATTGACGTCTCTTGTCATATTACAAAAATGACAAAATTCGCAGGGTACATTGCGTTAAACAAACTTTTAAGTATAATAAAAATTAAAATAAACGTTATTTTTAAAAGTAGCTGAACAAATATTATTCAGTTTGGCGAGTACTACCTACGATTAAAATTGCTCCTGTTACAGGCACCACCCGGTATAAGTATTTCGTTCAAGCAATAAAAGCACGATATGAACTTTGATTATCCAAACTGGTATGCAACAGTATTACATTACAAGTACTACAAAATAGATGACCATGTAGCAGTAAATTATCAATAACGCCAAGTCTTATATTACTTTCTACAAACACCGCAAACCAGGGCACCTAGACCCCGCGACTATGCACTTTAGAATACTATTAGTCTAAAAATGGAAGAATGTGTGTATCTAGTTATAAAAGTGGTTGGTTGATGGAATGCGAGCTTCGTATTACAAAGTAACCGACATGTCGCAATAAGTTTATTTAATCCCGAATGACGTTAATGTGCGATTTTTGTTTTGAAATCATCATCATCATCATTTCAGCCGAGAGACGTCCACTGCTGGACATAGGCCTCCCCCAAAGATTTCCACAATGACCGGTGCTGCGCCACCCGCATCCAGCGGACTCCTGCGACCTTCACCAGGTCATCAGTCCACCTTGTGGGGGGCCTACCCACGCTGCGCCTTCCGGTACGCGGTCGCCACTCGAGAACCTTTCCGCCCCAACGGCCATCGGTTCTACGTGCAATGTGTTTTGAAATATTGTCTTGAAACTCTTCGTTTTCCTAGCGTTTTACCGGCTTATGCGACCGCTCAGGGAACCTGGGGTCCGCTTTGGCAACTAATCCCAAGATTTGGCGTAGGCGCTAGTTTTACGAAAGCGACTGCCATCTGACCTTCCACAACCCAGAGGGTAAACTAGGCCGAGGCCTAGTTTACCCGAGGACTAGTCCGGTTTCCTCACTATTATTTCATTCACCGAAAAGTCGAAACATGTCACGCCTATTGTGATAAAAATATGTAAGTTTTAACCGTTGCAATTTAATATCTTTCTCACTCGTGAAATGTTCATTAAACTATTCTCTTTTGCTCACTTCATTATTTTTTAGCGTTAACTCCATGAGGTACACACTCAATGCAAGCAAAAAACTATTAAAACATATAATCAAACTATGAAAAAATAAGATACCTACTTCCACAAGCACTTCTCAAAAAAAACATAAGATAGGTTCAATTTAATACCAGTCTAGGTGTGTCCACACTGACCAGTTAAACCGTGGGACAAAAAGCGCAGATAAAAAATCACATTACATATTTAAATACAAGTCCCGGTGAATGGCCTGGTGATTGATAGTTATCTGCCATTCTGATGGTGGTCCAGTTAGTGCATATTTCTGATTCATCTTTGGAATTAAACGCTTAGAGGCCGGGCACACCTAGGTAGCGACTTTCGAGAGTCTTCTTCGAAACCTTTGAGCTGATGCGCGTACATTACCTAACCGTAATAGTACATAACCTAACTAGTGCGGTAAAACAAAGAAAGGCCGAGATCGCAGATGTTTGCGACCCGAGCTGCAAGCGAAGGACGTAAATATGCGATCAAGGGCTATATTTATTACCTCACGTGTTAGGTACATCATTTTATGCCTACATTTGGGCAGAAATCGGCTTTATCTGTACGCGCACCGTGCGGAAAAAGGCACATTATGGCCAGGTGTGGCATAAAATATTTTTCATCACACCTGCTCGTAAATGGTGATATTATATGTGAGACTAATGTCTGATGATTATTCTCAATACGTCAATAAGATACATTCTATTATTATTCAATGAATTATTCGGCTCATGAATTAATTAGTAGTTTACGTTAATAATTAAATTAAATGGCCTAATTTGACGTCAAAGATGACATCTGTACAAATTAAGTAGTTATCTGAGAGGACTCTACGCAAAACTGATGATGATGAGCTGACAAGATTATTTGAAATGGTTTAGTCACCAGATGGCGTAGGTTTTATATTGGTATGCATCAGAACAACCTCCAGAATGTTCAAAGTATTAATAAGGCTATTGAGGTTACTAGTAGCCGATTATATATCATATATAGATGCATATTATAAAGCCATATTAATAACTAGGAACAAATATTCGCGATTAACATATAATATAATACCTCTACCAGGAACCAAACCTTGAAAATTAAACTTAACCTGCGGATCGGGCCAACCTGTGGCTCTCTAGGAAACGACGCGGCAGACGAGCTGGCCAATAGAGGTTCAAACCAGGTAGCAACAGGGCCAGACCCAATGCTTCCCTACCCTTCAACTAGCTAAGGTCATGGCGACAACGAACTCGGACTCAACATGCTCATCAGTGGGCAGATGCCAGTACATGCAGACAATCCCGGGAAACGGTGCCACACCCGGATGCACGCTTAACAAAGCGCCTGCTATCCCTCGATAGGGCGTCCTTACGCATTATATATCGTAGGCAACATAACTGGACACTGCCCACTTAACAAACATCTATATGTTCTAGGTAAGACCGATAGCCCGCTAGAGCCTGCCTGTCGGCGGATTAAAACTGTCGCCCACGGGGTCGCTACACAACGGTCTCAAATCCTAGAAACAACGAGGTTGCTTCGAAGCCTGCGGAGACACCAAGAGGATCCTGCGCTTCTGGTCAGAGCTAGGCTGGATAAACTTTTAACCAGCAAATATTTCACGAATAATGGCCCGATATTTTGCGGGCTAAGTGCGGAAAACGGAGCCCACAACCATAACCATCGGCCCAACCTTCGTCTCACCGCCATTAGGAAGAGACAAGACAGTAATAACCAAAAACCTCAATCTTTAGCAGCTAAATGACCGGTGGCAATGTTAAAATGGTTCCAAAAAGTATAAATCAATAGTCCTCGATGTTTTTACTATCGATATCGATACAATTTATTACAATAAAGAAAATAAAATTGAATAAATACTGATTGGTCATCTGTAGTCTAACCTATTCAAACACTTTAATTATGTCATTAAGTAATCCAACAAACAATAGTTCCGCTATCACTTTCAACCTAATACACTTAACCCACTTCCGCACAGTCGGTCAAACGCCAAAAACAATCCCACGGCAATAGTCGCGTATAAAAAATATAAATTGTCCAATTTACAATTTATGCGGCGATCGGCGGTGACGTAAGTGCGGTCTCGCTGCGCGTACGCAGGTATTCTAGCTCTCGACTAAACCAGTGTAAATTGACCTTAAGCACACCTAGCGCCGTTCGAGCGTTTTGTAAACGAGTCGTTTCCCGTCGTTCCGTTGGGGCTGCGCAGGTGTTTACGAGAGGATCGGAAGACGGTCTGCCAGGGCCCTAAGATCTATAATAATCGGCTTATAGGCTAGCACAGTTCAGTTATAATGCACTTACACGGTACTAGTTACTTACCTCGAACATACTATAAAATATAATCTCATCGTGTTGATCATGTGTCGATTCCTAGAGTGCTACTAGAAAGTTCTAGTTGATTAACAAGACAACAAGGGGAAAATATTTTATAAACGATGTCTGATTCTGTTTGATGTTAACTTTAGCCAGTCATTCATCGTAAAAACAAGGACAATGTCGCTCTCAAAACGTTGAAAATGTTTCGCCCTTTTGATGACTTAAAATCGCCTTAAATTGTTCGATAAACTCGAACTGGTTTACTTCAGCCTTCGACTCGCTCATACGTTGTTAACTTTTGCAATGATACCTGTCCAGTCATTCTTATTGCTTGCCTGATTCCGATTTCTCGAACCAGATTAGCGTGACCTCGTCTCATTTCAACCTTAAGCGCGTTTACACCGGTCGAGTAGATGTTAGACTCATGTTTGGTAAGTTACTGGAATGCTACCAATGCCAAGGTTGGGGTCAGTAAACTGTTGCGCAGTTAATTGTTGTCGCCATGTTTGGTGTCATGTGATGTGGGATATTTTGGGAAAAAACGTGGTGTGGAAATATGCATAGATATGTATAAGGAGTGTAAGAAAGAGCCCATAGAGCCTTTAGACGGGAACATCCGACAAAAGGCATTTTGACGATTCGTCACTGCCTTATAATCTGACACAATCAGGAATCCCCATAACGCCGTCTTCGCTCCCAGTCCAAGATGCTTCAAAAAAACGTCAAAGTAAGTATCACAATATTTTACATACAGTTTCCTCTTTCATTGCCTAGGTGTAGGTACTCGTAATTAATGAGATAGAATATCTAGACAATGCGTCATCTTAGGTGACACACCCTCGAGATCGTCACAGACTCTAATTCGTCTTAATCAGCGTCTTAAATGTCTTAATCACTTTTAAGCTGAGTGTACTGTGTCTCATTTAATTATGCAACGATTTAGATGTGCTCGTTTTCAGTGAAAGGTGCCTTTTTATCGTGTGTTGATACGGTTCATTTCTTTATGGAATTTGCGCCTTAATGTCAAGCGACAGAGTGGTACCTTTTACTGAAATCAGTCACATATATCGGGTCTTCGAAATGCTAAATGTAACGCTGGAACACGCGTATCATGCATTAACTCCATTTATTTATTTTTCTTACGAATTTTGACTGTTTCTGACCGTCTTTCTTAATGTACGAAAAAATTTAAATTGGTTGACCGGGGATACATTAAATAGGTATAGAAAATGTGTGATCACCATGATCACCATGATCACACATTTTCTATACCATACCTTTTGCTAAAACCGAGCAAATATACAACGTGTTTTTGAGCAATTGCTTTGAAATTAAAGGGTGCATTATTTAGCTTAAATTAAGTTCATTTGTCAAAGACACTGGTTGTCTAATTAGCGCGATTTAAAAAATAACTACTAATTTAATTTTATCTCATATGGGATTTGCATGTGTGTAAAGTAAACAGAGTATGAGTATTCGACATGAGATGGATATGTCATAGTTCTCACTTACTTAGTAAAGTCAATTCTAATGCCCGTTTTACATTAGCGGTTGATGCAATATGTAATTATTTTGTATGAGAAATTGAAAAAATAAAATTTATAGAATTTAATAAAATACTACGCCATTCTGTTTCCTTAATTATACCATGAACTGAAATGCTCAAGTTAGTTTTATTTTAGTTTTATATTTCTAGATTTAAATTTGTTTTTTAATAATTTATTATTTATTTGAAAATATATCTAAAATACAAAATAAGTCACAATTAAACAGTGCCAAACACATGGCACTAGTCAAATAAACCGCCCCGTGTCATCCCTGGTGCAAAAGTGCCCATTAATTTGTTTTTTAGTTAAGTTTATTACAATAAAATCTATACACCATAAATAATTGATTGTGGTGAACGAATGGTCAGTAACTGATGATTTTAATTGCCTCGGAAAAACTAGTAAGTATCATAGTATTTAGAAGGCTTGATTTCTATCTGTTTACGTCTACTTTAAATACTTACCTAATGATAAACACTAGTTGGCCAAAAACTAATACACCAAATACCCGATTACGTATGGTTGGTTCACCAAACGATCGTACGACACTACTGAATACTGGAACCACGGGTAGTATAATTTACTATTTTCCCAACCGTTTGACTTAGTCTGTCTACGCTAATGGTGATAACAACACTTAACTGGCCCGCCATATTCATGATGAGCCAGGGAAGGGGTTTTCACTTTTCAGTTAGTACATGCTCTTTAAAAAAATATTTAAATGTATTAGTAGTAAAAGTAAGTAAAGTAAAAAAAAAATTTAAGTACTTACTGGAAATTATGAAAATCTCGTAAATGGTATCAAGTAAACGTTATTTAGAAAATGTTTTCAACAAACAGCCATCTGCAAGCAACAGAAAATGGTTTTGCGTATTTTTTTCTAAAGAAAACTGTTTTTTTATCGTATGGCATTTTTTACCGCCCAGCCACCAGTCATAATGTTAGGTCTAAGGTGTTCACCCATCGGGCGAAGAAAAGAAAACTGCTGTAACACAAAAATATCAACTTATTTCAAAGACATGTTAAAACTATTTTTGTCTGTTAAATGTCGTTTATGGTTCCTTAGAACACTTTTAACAATCTTTACAGTACATATGGTGCTACATTACCGCACTATTGTGATAATGAAAACTTTACGTGCCTTATGCTTGCTTGTGCTTTATGTCAAGCATTCAAAGGGCCGTATGTACTGTAAAACGTTGTACGATACACGTGTGAATAAGTAATTCGCAACTCGTGTCGATTTAAAACACTCCCTTCGTTCGTGTTTTAATTTATCGCCACTCATTACAATTTTCCTACTTTCCGCACTTGTATCGTAATGTACTATTAGAGTATCAGACTTCAAATGCAAAGTACCAAAAAGAAATGTGCTGGTCTACTGAATATGTTTACCCCAGATACCTACCCCGAATATGGGGCGAATTAAAAGGATTTTTTTAAACTCAGGTGCGTTTAACTTTATATTTGCACCAAGCGGTAGGAACAAATATACCTACATTGAAAGAGATGCCAAATAGTAAAGAAAAAGTGACTAAGCCCCAGTGGCGACCAGACGTCCTAACCACTAATGCACTAATGCGAATGCAAGTAGGTCGCTGGTTCGATCCGAGCCCCGGGAAAAAGTGACCAAGGCCTGGGGGGGACTCTTTCAATTAATAATTTATAAATAGTAGTGTGACTTGTGTACTTAAAAACATGAATCAAAACATTTATTTTAAATAATATTAATAAATGATTTGATAAATAAATAAATATCGTGGGACAATCTTATACAAATCGATCTAGTAGATCGATACATATAAATACTTGAATATGTAGATCACATCCATAACTCAGGAACAAATATTTGTGATAAACACACAAATAAATGCCTTGACCAGGATTCGAACCCAAGACCTCCTGCTTCGTAGGCAGGGTTACCAACTAGGCTAGGAGGCCGATAATTTGATTCGTGCTTTCCAATTGTACGGTAGGAAAAATGATAAATGAAACTCCTCGTGGCTCGGGCACTATGACAAGCAGGCCGGATGTCACCGATTTTCTGGTGTATTTGCGCACCTCCATTGTTATCGTTAGATTTGGGTCATGAGCTAGCACCTGTTATTACTGAACATGGCTTAGATTTCCATCCTTCCGCCATTTTACTTTAAAAAAAAACTACGCCTAAGGGGTATATCTAGGGGACGCTACCGGTACTGAGTTTGTGTGGCAAGAACCGGGGATTCCGCACCACCGCTATAACATCACGTTGCATACACTTAGAAGACACCTCAGACACCATAGAAGGTTTGTATGCAGGGGTCACTTACAGATGTACAGTCGCTGCAGAGTTAAGTGACCCCTAGTGACGCTAGTTTTTCTACGACAGCTACTAATATTTGCGTATGCAACAGCTCATAATTGGTTCTTAAAACTCTCGGGTCTCGGCGACCCGCAAGTTTTAAGAACCCTTATTATATCACTGTTTCATAAACTACCATTAAACTTTTGTGAGTCTTACTGACATTGAATTGCAACGGTTAACACTCACGTATTTTTATCACAATAGGCGTGACATGTTACCATTTGCCTTACCAACAAGCGACAAAGTCTAAAGTCTAAAGACTTTCACTGAAAACAAGCACATAAGTATAACAAGAATCTATTACCTGCTTACAATACAAGTTTCATTGCGTATTGCCAAACGTTGCCAACCTTATATGGTATGGTCTTTGAGGCCCTTTTGGGAGCAATCTTCCAACTCCTAATTAAATATGACGAACATTGACTGACACATTGATGACAGGAAGAATTAACAATTGAAATCTAAAATCAGCTATGATCCCAATATAAAAACCAAGACACGTTCCAATTTTAATCAATCTAAAACAGAGGAAGCCCAATAAGGCTACTCTCAAACCCTTCACGATAAAGGTACATGACCCTGTAACAAATTTATCATACTATTGAAAAACATATTTATAACCCTTATAACTTAAAGCATAGGGTCGATATTCCCTCGCTCTGATTGAAAACAGACGATATGCGTTGGACTGATCATGACAATGTCACGGTCTATGTCCTTACATGTGATGTTAGACAGGAGTTTCATCGTCTGTTAATCGTTGTTAAGAAATAAGTTTATGTGGTTACAAATTGCAGCTTGCGTTGCAATGAAAATCACAATGTTAAGGGGGAAATAATAGTACATTACGATATAAGTGCGAACAGTAGGAAATTGGCAATGAGTGGCAATAAATTAAAACACGACCGAAGGGAGTGTTTTAAATCGACACAAGTTGCGAATTACTTATTCGCAAGTGTATCGTACAACGTTTTACAGTACATATGGCCCTTTGAATGTTTGACATAGGCACGTAAAGTAATCATTGTCGCACTAGTGTGGTAATGTAGCACCATATGTACTGTAAACTACTATTACTTTTTTATATTTTGCGTTAGACGTTTTAATGGTTCTATATTCTCTGTAATTTGTTTCACTATCTACTAAACGTTAAGAATACCTAATACATATATTGCAACATCTGGGAATGATACCACTTGAACGATTGCATTGCATATACTCGAGAAATTCGCCGGCATTTGTTAAGACCAGGTGGCCTAGTGGTTAAGGCGTTAGCCGCATAAGCTGAAGATCCTCGGATTGGCCTCCGGTAGAGTTAGTCTTTCTTTAGTGCATGGCATCTGTATCAATTTATAACGATACCAAGTTTCCCAGAAAGCTACATAAAGTAATGTTACGTCGACTAGACAAACGCAGCCATATTTAAATATGTACTTATAGTGTCGCTTTCAAAATAAATCAGTCAGGAAAATATCCGGATCCGGTTCTCCAGTTCCCAAGCTCGGCTTGCACATACAGACGGACAGGTTTGTCTCACGCCCGAAACCTGTTCCGTATGAACATTCCATACGGAAATATGTGCGTATTGCTTATTCAATAACTTGTCAAATATGTTGGTCTTAAACCCTGTTTAGTAACAAATATCTGTTGAAATTAAACACTTTAGAACGGATTAATCGCGTTTATTAACACCATGATCCTACGTTTCGAGCCCTTTACAGCACTCGTTTTCAGTGTTAAGATGATGACATCATCTTAATAATCTAACAGGTGAACTTAGTAGATTTTATTTGTCGTCTAGCCTATTGCATTAGGTAATATTTTGTCATAGATCAACTTTATGACAGAATTATTACTAAATTAATATATGTTTCATTTCAAATTTACTTCTCTTGGCTGGACTGGAAGAAAATTTCCTCAACTTTAGTGACATGGCGCATAAGATGTCACGATAAAATTTAAACAGGTAATGTTTATACAAATTATAATTTCCTTACACTAATATCTACCTACGAAAAAAATAGATACCTTTTTTTAAGAGAAAAAAATAGCTGTCGATTTTACCTATTCATCAATTATTTCAGTCATTTCTAGAAAATATTAAATTATAACTACTTATTTCCATTGTAATTATGGTGAAGATAATAACATGCAAATATGCAGTTTTTAAATTGTTTCCCTAAAACCGCACGACGACAATCGCACGAAATTGTTAAGTAATCCTATAAAAACGAAGTATAGACTCTTCTAGGTCTTCCTAAAAATCCGAGACATTGCATAGCTATACTACCTATGGCATTTAACATTTCTGAAATTGCGCGGCAGTAGAAGGTTGCTTATCAAACGACAACAACAAAATAAGATAGTAAATGTCTATTTATAGATATTGAATTTTAGCTCCTACGCAGCTAAAACTAAAATGCGTCGTAAGTGGCGTCGTTTGATATTAAGTAGATACAATTTCACATAGATAAGATCACCTTGTTATCGTGAAAGTACTTAATCGCATTATCCTCCGCCTTAGGTACATCTTTTGTCACAAAAGGGCTCTTGCATCAACCAGAGTTAGATCCAACTAGGAGTTAGCTGTCAAATTCTATAAAAAACCGGCCAGGGGGAGTCGAACTCACTCAAAGAATGCTCCCACCCTGGTACTGGTGCCAAGGAACTCTGAGTGCGCACAATTATACGGTGTTTTCGGATTTTCTCCCGTACCTACTTGTGCTCCAAGTTCTTACTTTTAGCCCAATTTCATAATTCTAGGTCCACGGGAAGTACTCAATACATTTTGATTCCCATTGCAAATGGGAAATGCGACATAACGGCCGTATCTTTTGATTGCGTTGACGTAGAGGTTTGGTTTTTTAAAGCCTTAAGGGACTGCAGTTTTGTGTATGTGGTATTAATCTCAACTTGCTAGCTCTACGCAATCCAGAGATAAAGGGTCTTGACAGACAAACGGACGGTCAGACAACAAAGTGATCCTATAAGGGTTCCGTGAGATACGGAACCCTTAAAAACGGATGACGCAAGCCGCGCTAAGTTACATTTAGTCTTACGTATTTAAAATCAAACCAAAAAAGGTACCCTTACCGATAAGGCGCTAAATGCACCTTACCATAAAACGACAACGTGGTACCTATCACAAAAAACAAACACAAACAAAAGCTTACAAACTTAAAAACGAGAATGTTCTCAAGAATTCCTTAAACTAGCGTCTATTGCATCACCTCGTGACAAAACCGGCGTAACCTCTGGTAACCACTTTTGGTTTCAGCGGTAAAATGGGACATCGCGCGTTATATGGTAATAGCGACTCGTTCGGCTTAGCATACTGACGGATATACGTAATATTTGACCGTCACACAACCGGTTACCACGGGTAAAAAAAAACAGACAACTAATTGGTCCATAGGTTTCTTAGTACGATTAAAAGTAAAAACTAAATTAAATTATAGCAAAATTAAATTATATTATACATGACATTTGTAAGATAGAGGCATTTGTAAAAGACTCAAATTATGACTGTGGGTAATTTTCACCAAGTGGTGGTTTTTTTTTGCATTAGCTGTATTTATTAAACTCTGTGTGTAATTATATGCTGTTTGTTTCACTTTGCAATTAAAAAAAACTGTAATTATGCATTACTTATTACTTAAATATGTTACTCTGATCCGGATTTTAGGTCGCAAAGGAGCAAATACTAAAATTTATTTCGTGTAATAATACGCAAAATCTTGGGATTAGTTGCCAAAGCGGACACTAGGCTCCCTAAGCCGTGGCATGAGCCGTGGAAACGGTAGGAGCAAGAGACAGAATTAATTTCGAGGAAGCATTACTTAAATAGTTTAACAGGATTGGGGCACTCTTTAGCAGTTTATAGAGCATTTTTATTTTATATTTGTACCTATTTGTTTTTTTATTCACGTACTACAACAAACATCCTTGTTAAACAAATTGTAAAATACAACATTGTACGTCAAACCCTTAAGGTCAAACATATGGAAAAATACGTTACTGCGGACAAAAGTAATTTAGCAAAAGAATTACTCGCCATCATTGGGTTTTGTGAGTGTTAATTTTATTTTATTTTTACTACTTGTGGGGTCCTTAATGAGGATGCATTTGGTAAAGAGCGGGTATAAACATAAAAATAAAAGCTGAGTGGTGTTCTCATTGCCTAGGGGCACACATCGTCTTACACAGCATCTTTTGGCTGTGATGATTATGAAAAAGCTGGTGGCAATATGGACAATGGCAGACCTAAGGTACTCTCCGCGCGTACTCGAATCGATTGTCTTTTGTCTTGAGTCGTTAACTACACATTATCAAGGGGCTGCCCGGACAGCCCGCGCACGCCAGCGCTAGTATTGTATAATACCTCTAATCGTAAGCTGCCCTAGTAAGTAAGTAAGTAATGAATAAATTACTTACTTGCTTACTTAGCGTTTGTGCGGTGGAGACGGGCCGATCGTCAATTGTTTTGCGCTGTTCAACACGGTTGGTATTCGCTTTGTCTATGAGAGATACATTTAATATCGGTCCTTAGAACTATTATAATACCCGTGATAGTATACCTACTATCTTCTTCTTCTTAGTCCTTCCCTCATGGCTGAGGATCGTGGCCGTATGCGACTGTTCTCCATGCAGTCCAGATCTTGGAAGTGGACCGCTTCGTAGACACATTGCAGCCCTCTTGACTACGTTGCTCCAGCGCACTGGTCTTCCCTCTGCGTTTGCCTTTTATATGCCCCAGGATTATCTGCTTCTCCAGACAATGTTTTGGTGTCCGCATTATATGTCCAAAGAAGCAAAGGCTACGCTCTTGACAGATATCCGCAAGTCGTTTGGTGATGCCGAGTTCCTCTAAAATTGTTTTATTTGTTCTCATGGATGTCCATGGAATCCGCAGTAGTCTCCACCAGCACCAAAATTTTGGAGGCGTTAATTTTGTCGTGTTCGCGGGTCTTGGCACACCAAGTCTCAGCGCCGTACATAAATATGGAAAACGAGTGCACCTACTATACATACATGTGATTGTGTGTATCTTAAACTGGTTTTCGTGAGGCGAATCCTCGCTCGGCGATTGTAAAGACACCCCGCCGTAGGCGAATCTTAACGGCAGGAACGTGAACATTCAAAGTATTTCCTGCCGCAGTTTTTCTCACTTTTCCAGAAAACCCAGCCCGTAAGGTAAGCGCTAATAAAAACAATCTAACACAATGCTATTGTACTACTTAAATATATATAAAATACACACGACATTATAAAATGCAGGCCCATTCCGAAAACTAAAGTGATAACTTATTTCCGATTTCCAAGAACAGGGCAAATGGGCAAAATTTCCTAAAACCGGGGAAATGGAGGAATTCTAAGCCGCATATTTATTTATTTAACCTTTATTGCACAATACAAGAAAGTACAAATGGCGGACTTAATGCCTTAAGGCATTCTTTACCAGTCAACCGTTGGCATATTCATTAAAATAAACAGTTATATCGAGAACTTTCTTAAACTAGTAGTTGTCTTTTAAACTAACCTAACTGCTTACCATGCGTATGTTACAACCACTATAAGTTATGGCATTATCTTATGGGGAAACTTAAATAGTAGCAAAGAGCAAGTTATAGATTTAATTTTAGACGTAAATACGTCAAAAGATATTATCGTTTTAAATTATGAAAAGGTCAAATAATAATTTGGCTAATTTGAAGAGGGCCGTTGAAACTGTCATTATCTCATAAGCTCCAGTAAAGTATGGGCTCTGAACCGTTTCACACGGAACGATGCACTTGGCGTACCTTAAGGCTTTTAAGGAGCTGTTATAGGTCAGTGACCTGGGATAATGATGATAATTTTGCAAGCTTCTTGGGAAAAAATGCTTCGATATGGCTGTAGAGTAAGCTTTCATTAAGCCTGTTTCGAAATACCTTAAAATGACAATCTGATAACTTTTAAGAGATTACTTCCTACAAAACATATTTCTATCATAGATCTATTTAACTAATTAATTCATACAAAAATACTGAGAAAACTCATACGTTTTTTCTACTGGAAACTGTATCTTACGATGTCGAACAATTATAAAAGGTAACCACAGACAAATATTTCGCATAGTACAAGTCTTCAGCGTAAAGTATGGCAGCACCTGGTAGAAAGCATGAAACTTGGCATGAATGTAGCTTATAGAGATCCAAAAAAAACATTAAGTAACTGGAAACAATTAGTCACGTAGTTTCCACCCTTCTTTTTTCCCACTTTTGTCTCGCAAATTTGACTTTTTCACGTTTTATATAAAACCGTAGAAATTACAATAAAAGCATCAATGAACAATATATTCTCCATTAAATTCTCTATAATTGTAGTTCAGCAAGTATGTTAGTAGGGCTTGTAGTTTACGAAATATATGTCGCGGGATCGAATACACTCAAAAGCTGCCCTGCTGGAGGAATGGCGGCCTGTTGTGAAGCGGGTCGAACAAAAACCTGCATAATAGCCACGACCACTCTGCCAAGAGTGCAGCGATGAAGAAGAAGAAGTTGCGGAATCAAAGGCCAACGCGGAAAATGAACTGACCATTTTGTACTCGCGTTTAGAAATATATTGTAGTGGTATGATATATATTCATTGTATACTCAACCTTATGTACACTATATCGCCGTGTATTGCACCGAATACAGTTCAGTTAGAGCCTAATAAATAAATAAAATAATAAATATTACAGGACATTCTTACACAAATTGACTACGTCCCGCAGTAAGCTCAAGAAGGCTTGTGTTACGGGTACTCAGACAACCATATATATAATATACAAATACATAAATACATAGAAAACATCCATGACTCAGGAACAAATATCTGTGTTCATCACACAAATAAATGCCCATACCGGGATTCGAACCCAGGACCATCGGCTTAGCAGGCAGGGTCACTACCAACTACGCCAACCGGTCGTAAGCTAATATTTGTTCGATTTACATCCTGCCCAACGCCTTCCGTACATGGCGACCGTGACGGGTTTAAATGGTAATGTTAAAAATCAGTTTGGATATGAAATGTCTGGTAATACCTTCGCGCGATTTAACAGCAGATACGAGCTAAGCCTACCCATATGCTATTGAAAGTAGAACCTTAATAGATTACGTACCGAGGCCTGTAAAGTAAGAAAAGTCTCCGATCTCGTGTAATTATCATCCGAAGCGAAGCGGAGGTCGACAAACATGTAATCTGAAGCTTTCTTATTTCACTAGCCAAGGTCTCTAGGTACACTATTTTTCTGCTCTACGCAGGCAAGCGGCAAATTTGTTTAGCGTAGCGGCCTGCAATTGGCTGCTTGCCGATAGATTCTTCAAATGTTTTTTCGGGGGGAAACCGGGTTGAAACCTCTAACAACTTTTACGGGGGCAAAGTTACGGGCGGAGATCAGTTTGACATAAATACTTGATTCCTTAAAACTAATTCAACACGATTAGCTTAAAAAGGCCATTACTATACAATATTTGATACGCCACATATGGCCGAGACCTTCGCGGGTGTGGCAAATTCTACCAACCGTACATAATTTAACGGAGATTGCCAATATTAACATACTAACGAATGGTAATGCTAAATCTTTTAAATAATAATTTATCGTCAAGTCGAGACAGTCAAGGTTATTGAGATTCCAAATTTTCCAAGAAATGATAACGAGAATAAAATTGGCAGCTCAATAGTGACGCAGTATATGTTCTAGAAGGATTTTGGATACTTAAGTGTCCACAACTCCAGATTCTCGAGCAAACGCAAAAGAGAGCGGGATAGAATTGCAAGAGCACGCGAAAAATGAAAAGGCGATAGTCGGCGGGCGTGTCAAAATAAACCGCGTAATCAGATAATTGCTGTTTACAACTAAACTACAATTTTTGTAGATAAAAGTTTTTACCAGATTGAAGAACTAGTTATAACTCACCAATTTAGCTAAGAATCATATTGTTACGTTTGAGGGGTGGGTACTTTATAAAAAATGCACTAATTAACCACTAATTAAAACTGAGGCTTTACTGCTACTTACAAGTCACTAAACACAGTACTTGAACACAACTATCACACACTAGTTTATCGCACTTGTCACTTTTACTTCACTTCAATTCGCTCTTGATCCGCACTGTATCGCATTCAGTATTGAACTACCACGTGGCTGCAGGCTGCCGCTATATATACCCGTCGGCGGTACTCCTGATGGTTCCAGAATGTTCCAGCCAAATCTCGCCTCGACAGGTCGGCTTCGATTCTAGTAAGTTCGCGAGTAGGTACCTAAGTACTTCTCGCGATGCTTCTAGACGCGGCTGGGTACTAGGCAGGTGTGTCCGCGAGTATTCGAGAACATTCTCGACTCTTGCCGTCTCTTTCTATACTTCTCTTTCACACCCTTCTCGAATGTTCCGTATAGCTATCTCTTTCTAAGGGTGGTCTCTTTCACACAGTTCTCGAATGTTCTGTATAGCTACTAGGCAGGTGTGTTCGCGAGTACTCCAGAACATTCTCGATTGTTGCCGTCTCTTTCTATCCTTCTCTTTCACACACTTCTGGAATGTTCCGTATAGCTAGCTCTTTCTAAGAGTGCTATCTCTTTCACTCCTTCGAGAAATTTCGCCATATACTGAATTGTACTTCAGGGGCCCATAAGGGGTCCTGAAAACGCCTGAAAACGGGTTTTCAGGTTATTGTGCCATCTGGTAGAGGGTGGCCTGAAACGAACTGAAAACATGTTTCAGGCGCCTGAAAACAACGGTAACTGGGGTAAATTTTGAATCTTCTAGTATGTGAAAGAGGCACCTCTAAAACGGCCTGAAATCACTTTTCAGCCTGCTGAAAACGCTTCCAAGGCATGAAAAATCACATTTGAAGTTTTGTTCACATGACCGGCGTAACACTACCCCCTCCTAAGACATGCTCGTCCCGAGCATCATCATTATTGCCATGGTATCTCGCCAGCCGATCAACGTGAACAATCTTACATGGGCTTCGTGAATTTCGCTGTATCCGATACGTGACGTCGTTGATTTTTGTGACCACTTTATATGGCCCTTCCCAATTTGGAGACAGTTTCGGGGACTTCCCTTTCCTTCGCATCGGGTTATGTAGCCACACCAACGAACCTTCCTCGTACCCCATTTGGTTAGACTTCCTGTCATATCGAGTCTTCATTTTTGTGCTAGCTTGAAGCCCCTGTTCACGAACTAGGTTGTGAACGTCATCAATCCGATCCCTTAAATTGCACGCATATTCTGTGATGCACCTAGGAGTATCCGGGGGTCGACCAGTTAGGAGATCAGCAGGTAACCGAAGCTCTCTTCCAAAATTCGCATACGCTGGCGTAACTGCCGTACTTTCATGGGTTGCTGACCTGTATGACATCAAAAACAGAGGAATATGCCGGTCCCAATCTTTTTGGTGAGTCTCAACAACTTTGGCCAGGTGTCTCTCCAACGTCTGATTGAATCTTTCGACCATTCCATCCGATTGTGGGTGATATGCAGTAGTTCTAGTCTTATGCAATCCCATGATTCGACAAGTCTCCTGAAACACCGTAGATTCAAAATTTCTGCCTTGGTCACTGTGTATTTCCAGGGGTACTCCAAAGCGACAACAAACTTCATTCACTAACTTTTCCGCAACGGTGACTGCTTCCTGATTAGGAATGGCAAATGCCTCAGGCCATTTGGTGAAGTAATCCATTACAACAAGTATGTATTTGTTGCCGGAGTCTGTTGTTGGGAATGGGCCTGCCACATCTAACGCAACCCTTTCCCAGGGCGCACCGACGTTGTACACCTTGAGTGCTCCTCTGCTTCGGGTCTGCGGTCCTTTAACCGAAGCACAGTTTACACACTTTTTGCACCAATTTTCGACATCTTCACGGCAGTGGATCCAGTAAAACCGCTGTCGAATTTTCATTAAAGTCCTTTTCACTCCAAGGTGTCCACCAGAAATACCGTTGTGGAAACTTTTTAAAACATCTTTCACTCTTTTTCTCGGGACGATAACTTGTAGGTGAGCATCTTTCCCATTAGCCGATTCCCATTTCCTGCATAGTACACCGTTATGCATAAGCAAGCTGTCCCATTGTGCCCAGTAGCTTTTTGTTGTCGTACTCATTGGAGCTACTTCACACCATTTTGGTTTGACTACACCCGCACTAATCCACTCAAAAATGGGTTTCACGTCGGGGTCCTCTTTTTGTGCTTGTTGCATGACTTCATCGCTCCATTCCTCACTAACGGTGTCTGTCCTCAACATCCTCAAACATTCCTTGCCCTCTTGTTTAAGACAATGCTTACAGTCATCTGGGCAAGGTCTTCGAGATAGAGCATCCGCGTTTCCGTGCAATTTCCCACTGCGATGTTCGATGACAAAGTCATATTCCTGAAGCTGTTCAATCCACCGGGCCACCTGTCCCTCGGGATTCTTAAATTCCAACAACCATTTCAGGGCAGCATGATCAGTCCTAATTCTAAATCTTCGCCCTAGCAGGTATTTACTGAAATGCTGTAAAGTCTTAACAACTGCCAGTAGTTCCCTCCGTGTGACGCAGTAATTTCTCTCAGGTTTTGACAACGACTTACTAAAGTAGGCGATTACGACTTCGTTATCTCCCTTCTTTTGTGACAGAACTCCTCCAATACCTGTATTACTCGCATCCGTGTCAACAATAAAATCAACTTCTGGATCTGGATAACCCAGTATTGGAGTTTGGCAGAGTCTTTGCTTGAGGTTGTTGAAACTTTCCGTACACCGCTCGGTCCAATCAAATTGTCGATTTTCTTCAGTCAGTTCATGCAACGGTTTTGCGATATCTGAAAAGTCCTTCACAAACCGCCTGTAGTATGAACATAGTCCTAAGAAGGCACGTACAGCAGTTTTGTCCTTTGGTATCGGCCAATCCTTCACGGCGCTAACCTTTTCAGGGTCTGTCTGAATACCATCCTTCGAAATCACATGTCCCAAATAATTGACTTTTCGTTTGAAGAGTGAACATTTCTTTGGACTCAGTTTAAGGTTTGCCTCTCGTAACTTAGATAATACTTGCTCCAATTTGTTGAGGTGATCATCGAAGTCTCTTCCAACGATGATTATGTCATCCAAATAGACCAAGCAAGTGTCACCTAATAGACCAGCTAGTATCTGTTCCATCAACCTCTCAAATGTTGCTGGTGCGTTACATAATCCAAACGGCATGACATTAAACTGCCAGAGTCCCTTTCCGGTCGAAAAAGCAGACTTCTCTTTATCTTTATCCTTGATTTCGACTTGCCAATAGCCACTTTTTAAATCCAACGTTGAAAACCATTTCATTCCATTCAAAGTGTCTAAAGTGTCATCGATTCGGGGCAATGGATAGCTGTCTTTCTTAGTAACGTCGTTCAGGCGGCGGTAGTCGACGCAGAACCTCATAGTCCCGTCCTTCTTCTTCACTAAAACTACGGGTGAACACCACGGGCTTGTTGAAGGTTCGATAACACCGCTCTTCCTCATTTCTTCAATCATGTCCTCTACTTCCTTCTCTCGAGCTACTGGAACTCGCCGAGGTCGTTGTCTGATAGGTGTAACTTCACCAGTGTCGATCTCGTGTTGTACTACTCCAGTCCTTCCGATGTCACTGTCGTGCGCAGAAAAAACATTGGCGTATCGCAACAATAATTTCCGTGCCTTAGTCTGCTCTTCCTTGGTAAGGTCGTTACTTGACCCATCCAATAACCTTTCTATGTCGATTGAAGACAGAGTATCTCGAGATTCCTTAGCCTCTATAGGGTTCTGACAGCTTCGTATCCATGAAATTTCCTCGCATGATCCAACCAGAGCTCCTTTATTAAGGACGCACTCAGTGTCACTAAGGTTAAGAACTCTCACAAATGCTTTAGATGATGTAGTTACCACCGTGCGGGCTGCCATCCATGGTTTATCATTACTGACTTTTTCCACAATTACGCAACGACGACATCCTTGTCTTGTGTCACATGGCAATCGTACAGGAACTAGCACCTGTGCCTTAGGCTGGAGGATAGTCCTTCTACTACAGTAAACATTTCCACTTACCCCACCCTCCATGGGCACCTCATCAGATCCGCATTTCAAGACTCCAACTTTTAAGTCAATTTTACAACCATGGCCTCTCATAAAATCCAGTCCAATAATGCAGTCATCAATTATGTTAGCAACGATAACTTTATGCCAGTAGCTTTTCTCACCAATTTTTAAAGCTACTCCTCTCTCCCCCTGGATGGGAATGTACTGGCCGGTAGCGGTTTGCAGCTGGAGATGCCTAGGTCGGACTAGATGACCTCTGGTCAGGTGTTTCAGTAGCCGAGAACTGATCACCGTCCGAGAAGCTCCGGTGTCGATGGTGAGGTGACATGGTATTCCACCAATTTCTCCCATGACGATCAGACTATTCCCGTCGTTAACCTGTGAGATCACTATTGGGACATTTCGACCACCAGCCAGCACTCGTCCCTTAGTCCTGGCTTTTATTCGTTTCCCTGCTGCGGCTCTGATACAATAGAGCCAGTTGTCCTTGGCACCAGGGTTTGCCCTCGTTCGTTCCCACTGTGATTTTTCGGGCAGCTGGTTTGGATGTGGCCGCGCTCTCCACAACGGTAACATCGTGGCCCAAACTCACGACGGGGTGCAGTGGGCTCCCTTGCTGACACTTCACGCACCCTGAAAGGCCTTGATGGATCCTGGCGCACAGCTTCCACTTCTAGAGCGTGGGCCATCGCGTCCTTTAGAGTCCCATGGTGCCCTAATCGAACTGCCGCTCGCACTTCCAGGTCCCGTATTCCGTCAACGAAGGCCTGCACAAGCGTGGTGTCCACGAAAGAGGCCGATGTACGTTGGTACGCCTTTCTAACCAACTTCTCAATTTCCAGGGCCCACTGTTGCAAGGTCTCGTTACGTCCCTGTGTTCTGTCCTTCAGCTGAGCTCTGTAGACGTGTTCCAAGTGGCTATCACCATAACGGGCCTCCAACGCTTCTAGAAGCCGGTCGTATGATTTATCTTCTCCTAAGGCTTCGAGTATTGTAAGAGCCTCGTCACGAAGCGCCAGGATTAGAGCTGTGCTGGCTTGCTCCTTACTCCAGCCATTAGCCTGAGACACGGACTCGAACTGCAGCTTATATGCTGTCCAAGAAGATGTACCGTCAAAGGGAGGTACCTTAAACCTTCCACTTCCTGGCACGGGTGCATCAGATACGCAGGTACTCGTACCACTGGCAACTTTTATTTCCAGTTTCTGGAGGCGGTTCTTGTATGTTTCGACTTTTTCCTTGACGTCATTAACGGTTTCCTTGACGTCCGTCAATTGAGCTGAGTGCTGAGAAACTTGAACGTCTAAGTCCATTAGTTTCCCCTGGACTTCACTCATCTCCCGCTTCCATTCACCTGTGGTCTCATGTACCTCCCGAAGCACACTCGCCTGTTCTTCATGTTTTCGAAGAAGAAGTTGAACCTGTTCACGTTGTTCTCTCGCTTGTTCCTCCTGTTTTCTCGCTTGTTCACGTTGTTCTCTCGCCTGTTGCTCTTGTCTTATCGCTTGTTGCTTCAAGAGCAGAAATATCGCGTTGATGTCTACATCTTGCTTGGCGGGGGCGGTTGCGTCCGATGAACCGGCTTCTGGTGCAGGATTCTGACTTGCTGCAGCTTGGCTCCGGGTCTGAACTCCCGTCGGCACGTCTTCACTCGCTGCATCATGACTCCGGGTCTTGTCTACCGTAGGCACGTCCTCACGTGGCGTAAATGGCATTTTCTATCCCACTTCTGACACCAAATGTTACGTTTGAGGGGTGGGTACTTTATAAAAAATGCACTAATTAACCACTAATTAAAACTGAGGCTTTACTGCTACTTACAAGTCACTAAACACAGTACTTGAACACAACTATCACACACTAGTTTATCGCACTTGTCACTTTTACTTCACTTCAATTCGCTCTTGATCCGCACTGTATCGCATTCAGTATTGAACTACCACGTGGCTGCAGGCTGCCGCTATATATACCCGTCGGCGGTACTCCTGATGGTTCCAGAATGTTCCAGCCAAATCTCGCCTCGACAGGTCGGCTTCGATTCTAGTAAGTTCGCGAGTAGGTACCTAAGTACTTCTCGCGATGCTTCTAGACGCGGCTGGGTACTAGGCAGGTGTGTCCGCGAGTATTCGAGAACATTCTCGACTCTTGCCGTCTCTTTCTATACTTCTCTTTCACACCCTTCTCGAATGTTCCGTATAGCTATCTCTTTCTAAGGGTGGTCTCTTTCACACAGTTCTCGAATGTTCTGTATAGCTACTAGGCAGGTGTGTTCGCGAGTACTCCAGAACATTCTCGATTGTTGCCGTCTCTTTCTATCCTTCTCTTTCACACACTTCTGGAATGTTCCGTATAGCTAGCTCTTTCTAAGAGTGCTATCTCTTTCACTCCTTCGAGAAATTTCGCCATATACTGAATTGTACTTCAGGGGCCCATAAGGGGTCCTGAAAACGCCTGAAAACGGGTTTTCAGGTTATTGTGCCATCTGGTAGAGGGTGGCCTGAAACGAACTGAAAACATGTTTCAGGCGCCTGAAAACAACGGTAACTGGGGTAAATTTTGAATCTTCTAGTATGTGAAAGAGGCACCTCTAAAACGGCCTGAAATCACTTTTCAGCCTGCTGAAAACGCTTCCAAGGCATGAAAAATCACATTTGAAGTTTTGTTCACATGACCGGCGTAACAATATTTATAAATTCAAGGGTTTCGACGTTCTGACCAAAGACGTACAAAAAGGAACTGTATATGAAAAATTAAAGTAACGAGGTTTTTAAAATTGTCACAAATTTAATTTTTTTTTACGTTGGACGTTAGTTTTCAATTTTTTTAAAGCGATTGATCCCCGTTGTAGTAAAAAAAATATACAAAGAGGTTTTTTTCATCATGTTTTCACGTTAACCAGTTTGAAGGACATAATGTTATAGTTTTATCTATGTGAATATCAGGTACCTATTTGTTATCAATATTGAGATCTAGACGTCTGAATGATAACAATGTGACTACTGTGGTCTCTTAAATTGAATTAAATGTAAATGTATATTCCCAAAATGGTTAGGCAGAACTCAGGAGACTGATCAAGTTTCAAGTTTTCAACAATCAGGGGGTTTAAGATGACGAAATTGTGATATTGCATAAACAGGTTGATAGGTTGCCCACTTCGACCCATACCCCACAGTCGACTTGTACAACAACCGTTTTATATAGAATTGACCTATATATATTTTTTAATGTTATGTGTTTCCTACTCAGAAAAAAAGAGTCAAAAATTATCAAACCATCCATTTCGTTACCATCATAACTACTAGAAAATCTTAGGACATATTTCTTCTCCTACTAGGATCGATAGAGCTCGCGATTCTGTGTAGATATCATTAAAACAATCAAAAAGAAAATTGGGGAGATAACTTTGAATAATTGCCCACCCCCAAGGAAAAGGGCAGAAGGCCTAGTATAAAAATTGTACGACATTAACTCCTCGACCGCGTTAGCGTATCGGGAGTTCAAATTATGTTTGCCGTTTATTTAAATCATCCGGCAACTTTCATATTTTGACCCCTCGATACGCTAACGCGGTCGAGGAGTTAATGTCGTACAACTTTTATACTAGGCCTTCAGATGAAATTCTTAACTTGTCACTACATGTAAAAATACTAATTCAAACAAATGTAGGTACATATTATAATCTCAATAAAAATGCAGTTTTCAATTGTTAAGTAAATTCTTACGTACATTTACCTGTACAGTTGGCTGACTTCATACAATGGAATGGTAATGAATGTTTTAATAATTTGCCGTGTTTTAATAAAGAAAACAGTATTTCGAAATACCAAAATGAAACTAGAATTTCGTAGGCTAAAATATTTAGCCTACGGCACAAGAAAACATTTTCGCATGAAACTCTGCATTCCGCGTTGAGTGCCTAAAATTACATATTTGAAATGAACAAAAGTAACATCGTGTCGTGTTTAACAGATTTTAAGCTTTATGTTTCAGACAGTAAGGACAGATATCGAATGAATTTTTTGGTAAAAAAACTAACAAGAGGGGCAAATTTACAATATTACACACGTCTCATATTATTAAAATAGATACCCAATCAAGCAAGAAGACATCTGCATTTCAAACAACAAACATTTTTCCGCCAGTGCCGCAGAAACTTTTGACAATGTCAGCCTTCAGAAATGTTAATATTACTATGTCACGGAGAAGGGTTGGTGGCCCGGCGGTTATGCGTGCTACTTTCAATCCGAAGACCGCGGGTTCAAATCCCGGCTAGTGCCAATGAGAGTACCAATCGTTCTCCGGTAAAGGAAAAAAAATTGATGAAAACGGACTAATCCCAATAAGGCCTAGTTTACTCTATGGGTGGTGAGGTGGCATTGCGATCAGTTGCCAAAGCGGACCCCAAGCTCTCTGATCCATGGCATAAGCTGGGAAAATCGACAAACGAGAAGATGAGGCCAAGTTGAAATGGGACTGGGCTGATCATGTCTGCCGCTGCCGCACGATTTGTGGGCCAAGACAACCACAGAGTGGGTGCCACACAACTCTAACCTTGCAGACCCTGTCGGCGATGGCGGGATAACTTGGACTCCTTTTTAAGAGATTGACCAGATGTTGCACATGACCGAAACGAATGGAAGAAGAGAGGGAAGGCCTTTGCCCAGCAGTGGGACACTATAGGCTAGCAATAAAACTATTTTAGACTTGGATGCAGAAGTGCGATTCAACGTACCAAAACTGACAGAGTGAAGTTCTGCGGATTTGTCATTACCCCATTCGTCACACGAGAGAATATGGCGGGCTAGCATATCTAAAGTTCTCAACAACACAATGACAACTTAATGTATTGAGGGACAGGCGACAGCGTAAGTTGTACCTGAAGGAATAGATGATGTGGATATTTGGATCCCCCTTCTGGATAACCCACTAAGTCAAATTAGTAGTTCGAGTAAGGAAGAAAGTATATATAGGTACAATTAATGTAAGTTGTGCCTATAGGAATAGATGATGTGGATAGTTGGATACCCCCTTCTGCATACCTGCATACCCCCTCAGTCAAATTAGTAGTTCGAGTAAGGCCGCAAAAAGTACAGACAAGTCAAGAACCAAACAAGCGTCAACAAAGTTGCAGGAATCGTGTCTCCAAAACTTCGGCCAAACATAATTGACTCCATTCACTGCGTTAATCATCATATCTTTGCCCTCATCTATTAATCTTTAACAGATCTCAAATATTCAATGCAGAGAAACCGTTCCTTAAGCCCCATATGGCGCAAACCGAAATGGTCAGTGCCTGTTTCGATACAATTAAATTCGATTCAGAGCTGATTGTCACAGCTCAGCTTGTTAGCTACTTAGGCAATATGCCACCAAAATGGAAGACAGTCGTGATGCCTTTCTATAAATATTTCGGTGAATTTGACGGAGATTGCCTTCTGCAGTGATACAACTCCAATAAAACATTTATTCAAGTAAACTCTTGACTGGTAAACACGGATTTTTTAATAATTTTTAGGCTTACGAAAGTTACGCAATAAGGAGTTTAGCTAAAGGCGTATTTAACCTTTATCCAACTTGATACTTACTGATATAAATGAAAAAAAAAACAATTGCTTCTGTTATTAAACACATTTAGCACATTAGCTTTGAATTTTTTATTAGAAATTATCTAACATTGAATGTAGTTTCACGACCAATTGTCTGATACAAAACTTATTCCTACATAGATAGGTACTTATAACTTCGTGTCTTGGAAAACATTTTGAAGCATGACAACATACATGGAGCATTCCACTGAATTGTCTACCGCGTTTCCCGTACGAACACGAATTTTATGAAGATTGTAAGTTTTGGAGTTTCTCTCATTGCGGCATAAGCGTAAAAAAATACTCAGAGAACTAATTATCGACTTAAAACGTAGAAAATAATTCTTTAACTAACTAAAAAAAAGCGTTTGTACGGGACAGCCCCGTGGAATGCTCCTGAGCTTCAATTTGCAGATGAGCAAAGCAGAGTCGAATCAGAACATTCCGGAACTCCAATCAAAACCCTAAATTAAAACCTCTCACGTTTTACCTCGTAGTATTTATGAGTGCGCTTAAAACGTATTAGTCTGTTGTAGTTTTTTCAATCACAGTAGGTCGACAACCGGCATCATACAAAAACTAGCCAAACGCTCCTCTGGCCTTCGGGGCAGCCGTTCACCTGTCTAATCTCCGAATGATAAGTGCGGCGAACGCGTGACGGCAAAATTTGGAGGTCCTTCTAAGGATTGCGAGACGGTTGTTCAAATACGAACAACAATGGATGTACAGTCCAAACCATGTCAAAATTAGAAGCAGCAAGAGACTTCTTACTATCTGATTTATAGCGACTAAGAGATAGTTCTACAGTGGCCTAGGGTTCCAATTGGTTGACTGTACTTTGAGATGAACGAAAGATGAATGGATAATGTGTAGTTAAAGCGGAAGCGTTTGTTACTTGTGTGGATGACAGTTCACTTGGTTCTAATGTAGGCAGAAAAAGGTTAGTGATACCTATTGTTAAAATGTTAAGTGAACTTAAACAAAAGATCATAATTTATTAACTATGATGAGCGAACATATTGAATGAAGGATGTTTTCATACATATTCAACAAGAACTATTCGAGATTTGGAATTTAACGTAAAAGGAATGGAAAAAATGAAACAGTTTGACATAATTCAACAAAATACTTGAAATCTTACAAATTAAACTAGGTATTATATGAGTAGCGCGTTAAAAAACTTTGATAAAGAAACCTGGAGCTAATTCGGACTTCCTTTTCGTCATAATCCGTAGTAAAAGTACTCATCTGACTGACAGTTGATCAAGCCGATGGGACCCGAGTTCTTCCGACGCCACATTCCTCAGTATTCCACAAATGTATTTCAAGAATTTAAGTTATCTTGCTTCTCAGTATAAAATGTTTTTAGTTAGTTGATATCACTCAGAAGTTAAATCTTCAACATTTTCAAGTAACTATTTACAAAATGCTTCATGATTTGATTATTTGAAATATTATATATACCTATATAATAATCTCAAATATTTTCGAGAAATTATTACTACTATCTTTTGCCCGTGACTTCGTCTGCTAAGGATTAGAACAAAAACTGTCCTATGTTATGTATGTCCTTTCCAAAGAGTCAATCTATTCCCGTACCAAATGTCATCCTAATCCGTTCAGTGGATTAAGCGTGGAGAGCTAATAGACAGACAGAGTTACTTTCGCATTAGTATGGACCGATTGCATGATTTTTTCCTATTTGCAAAATATTGTACTTAAGTGTACTCAAAACGAATTCACTAATATTCTCAAGCTACCAGCATGACGCTTAGAATAAGAGGGTCACGTAAGACCTTCGAAACAAGTTATCAAACAGGTGCTATCCATCAAGATCTCGTGAGGTCCATAAGGCGATGTTTATGTTGTACCCTAATTCGGTTCGGGTCATATTTTAAAGTCAGCGATGGTAATTCTGCACTCGTTTTTGGTACAGCTGTTGACATTTAACGTTATATCTTCAAACTGGACTATTTTTACAAGACTTTGGCAACAGACGGAAGAGTTGTGAATGTTCTGCAATATTGTGTATACTTTTCCCAATATCGTTTTTTTACTCAACGCCGACTCACACTTGACTGTTTAATATTGATAGTACGTTTTCAACCAAAACCAACAGTGACGATATAGGTATTTACATATAGGGCAAGTATTTGTGTATTTATCAGTTTATCACAGATATTTTTTATTGATTTATGGAAGTTTTGTATGCATTGCAGTGTAACTACTTATGTCTGCCCACCGTTATATTACGTCCTCTAATACCCAGAATACAATCCCACTCATCAACTCTTAAGGTAAGCTGGAAGAGATCCCTTACAGTTCTATTTATTCCTTTTTGTAAACGCATATCCTTTTTTGTGCAATAAAGCGTTTATTGCTTATTTAGTTCGCCTTTGTAGTAATTTTTTGACTTGTGCTTATGAATTATAAATTGAAAGAGATGTCATAGACGCGAAAGCAGGAGGTCGCTGGTTCGATCTTAGCCCTTTGGTCACTTTTTTCTGTGGTATATGACATCTCTTTCAATATATAATTTATATATAGTAGTGTGCCTACTTAAAACATGAATTAAAACATTTAGTATAAATAATAAATTATTTAATTCATGCTTTACAACTGTGCTTATGATCTATTTTGTGTACAATAAGGTGCTTACTACTACTACTACAATCATCAATAAAGGAAAAAAATAAAATTCACGGCCTTGGTCGAGACTCGAACCCACGATTTTGGGATATTGTTCCTCATTTGGAATAAGTAGTAGTTTTAATTTTAATCCTTTTTGAGCTTACAATGCGACTATAAGTAAATTTGTAACAAACTTTTCTTACCTTTTATAGGCTCAGTTTCATAGATGGAAAGGGCCTGATGGGGGAATTTCCATGGTGGGCTTTTTCAACTGCAATGCGGACTAGGATAGTGCGAGATGGGTATCTCCCGCATCCCGCACGAGGGCAGTATCGACCAATGAAACTGAGCCTTAAATATCGGAAGGATATTCTTAAAAGTCCTTCACAGCAAATGAAAATATTTAACATTATTTTAGGTTCAAGTGTGTTGTGGGAATTTTGAAGCTGAAGGCATAGTAACCTGGCAAGCTTGTCACTGCAATATAACATGAATCCCTTATTAGCTCATTGGCGTCTCAATTGGTAGTGGGACTAAAACTTGTGCAGTTTTGCATGCCTACATTGCCTTTTCTTATTATTTTTGTAAAAATATTTGCGAGGATGTATGATTTGGGCGCAGTTCGTTCCTGCCGGTTTCCCTGGCCTGAACGAATCTAGCACATTTTTTCTTAGCGACTCAAAGAAAAAGCAGGCCAACTCGGCGCCGACTTACCCAAATTTAGACGAACATTTATACTGACCACATTATCGGCGAGTCTGTTTCTCCCAGTACACCCAATAAACTTTGAACCTTTGAAAATCGTTCGAAATTCAAAATTTGTTCCCCGGCGATGGTTGGACGTCGAGGGTTACTGGCGCGATTATTATTCGAAGTTTAACTGCAGGATTAATCGGAGTACACAATTACACACCTGACTGTACTCATCCCAAGTCCAACTGTACTTATTCCAACTTATCCCAATTACAAAGTGGCACGAACAGGGCGGGGTGGAGATTTAGTGCATTTCCGTTCATCAGTACGGTCGGAACGAATTACTGTTGGCAAAGCGCCATCTCCGAAGAAACAAGAAACTAAAATAAACTGAAATTTTTCACTGAAAGCGGAAAATTCCGGTTAGTACAAAGAGCAACACTTAAACATCAGTAGACCTTAAGCTGGCGGGCTAGCATATGTTACGTTCTCGCGCGCGAGTCCATACATCGGCCGCGACTTAATGTATGAAGTGACAGGCGACAGTGTAAGTTGTGCTAAGCATACTGTTGTGATATGTACTTACCAATGGTACAGAATTATTATTGCAATGAGGATTACCGCGAGTCGATTTTCCGCTAGGGGCGCTAGTGGAACGTGGGTCCTACGGGAACATTTCAAACGTCACTTTGACAATTCTCTCATACTGACACAGGACCCACGCATGAGTGGCGCTTTCTGGTGAGCGACAATACGGTAGCTCCCATTGACTTAGTAGATGTTTAGCTGTAGTTTATAAGTACCCCCCTTCCGTAATTGGATGTTCAGGCACGGGGAGCAAATATACTTACCCTTTCGTAGTTAAACGTTCCATTTGTCCGCATAAAACGATTCCTCCTTCTGTAATCCCTGACAAGTACGACCTCGCTCTCTTTACCGGTGAGTTCCATTTTAGACTTTGTCTTCACTTTCCATCAGGTGTAACTAGAGTTAATCGCCGGTCAGTTTATAATAAAAAAATGTGAGGGCAGCAGCCTTGCTGTTGCGACATTGCGGCTGCGGTGGGAGTGCGATAGCATCGTAATACTTGTCAAATTTCCTTGATATGAATTAGCAACATTGATCCATAAACACCCCAGTTAATTCCCAAGTGTCAACCAAATTTCAAGAGAACTTGATTGTCATTAGTCTCGTTATTGTATCATAAATGCATCATCATGCATTTAAGGGTTAAATGACGGGGTTGAAAGTTGCAATCACTATAGCAATATAGGTACATATGACAGCAACTGTCTAGAAAATCGACGGTGACGTCGACCCGGGCCTATACCACGAAAATCGAACGATTGCGGATTTGTGTCTCCGTCTCTGTCACACTTGCATTTTGGAGTGACAAAGAGGTTTTACCGTCAATGCCAATTTTCAATGTGCGGGGTAGGAATGCTGCACAGTGCACTGGCAGAGTGAATAAACTACTGCACCCTGTAGTTTACTGTAATGGTGTCTTATGTCGAATGTAATGTAACTTTGATGAACCGCAGTTGTGGATGAAGCGAAGTTCCGAAATCCGGTGACATACCTGTAAAGAACAAATATATTGTTAAGATAATGCATCCCAATCGTTAGTGCGACTTACTTAGGAGTCTACAAACCACGAACTACCATAGTAAGTATACCTATTTCTTCTTAGTCGTTCCGTCATGTCTGAGGATCGTGTCTGAGGACCCTATGCAACTGGTCTCCATGCATTCCGGTTTTTGGAAAAATGGACCGCCGTAGAGACTACACTTTGCAGTCCTCTTAAATGGCGCTCCATCGTACTGGTATTTTACCTACTTCAAGCATTTACCAATCGAAGACCGAGACTGGCTGACAAACTGCCTGCTTAACTGACTTAGGCTTTTCTTAAAATTGACTCCAAGGTCTCCAAGGTAGGAATACGCTTTGGGCTCTACTAGTAAACAATTTATTGTTAATTTTATATGGATACTCGTATGTGGACTAGGGGTTATATGGATTGGACTATATGGGTATGAGGACCAGTGGACTTCTTTTGGAAGCAGAAATGGCTATTTCAGGGGTTCTTTTTTATAATAAATTGACCGATTGACTCTAGTCATACCTGGTGGAAAAAGAAGACAGAATCTAAGATAGAGCTTACCGATTCAGTAATGGTCTATTCATTCGTGTTTTTAAAAGACCAAGGTCCTAAATGAGACGGAGATCTTGTGCTTGAGAGATGGGACCAGCAGGGGAACGTTTATAGGCAGTAGTGGATGTGTGAGGCTTGCAATGGTGACCCCTACATCAACTGAAGACCGCATTCCTCTGAATAGTTTCAACTTTTCATACAACGAGTCAATTTGCGATATTTGTAAGACATTAAACGTTACTAAATCTAAATAATCCACGGCCAAGGCTATCGATGATGATATTACCATATTCATCACTACCAAATTAACCTAAAAAAAACAATTTTAAACCTTAAATCAATCCAGATAAGATTGTCATTACAACGGTCTTTATCACTTCATAACACATTTTAGAATCAAATTAGTGTTATGTAAGTTCAGCCAGCGTTCTACACTTGAACATTGCCTTATGGATTACATATTAAAGTTAACTTTCGCGTGAATTAGCTGCATTGTTAAACAAGTTCAAGTACACGTGTATTGGAAGTGCAACAAACGAATGCATGTGTGTGAGTGTGTAAGGAAAGAATGCGAAACGTAATTGATTTACCCACATTGATTGAGATATTTCTTTTGGATTATTTGACTTGCCTGATTCAAACCGGTCGAGGTCAGAGTTCTGGGAACCATTAAGGATTCGTAAAGTAAATTAAAAAGTCAATCACGCCACACTGGCAGATGAGAATACTATGAATTTACACCCACTTGCAGCGATTTTAGTGATTTCCAAAGACTATAAAATCGCCGTCAATGGAACATACTTGAGAGATGTCAAATGTGCACTCTACAGTATTCATTTTTAAGAAAAAAGTACTAACACCAATCTTTTTTTGTAATTGGTTAAAGAAGTCACCGGTTACAAAGTTGATGATTTTGAAAACAACTTTACTTAAATCACTTACGCCTAGACACCTTTCAAAACCAAAGTGATCCCACTATCCCTCGAGGATCCAAATCAGTACTAAATCCAAAAAGGCCACCTCTGAGGTATTTCCTATCGAAAAAATAATCATTGAAATCGAATTATAGTTAAAATTCGACCATCTACAATCAAGGGCACTGAAAACGGATCAGTTTGAATCAACATAAGATAACCTGTACTCATAAATAATCCATGAAAGGTAACATTTACCCAAAACATCGGACGGTAATGTAACCCCCTACGAGTACATATCGTGTGCCCGTGGGAGGGCGTCAAATTAAATTGGCATCAAATGTACTGTTACTAACACAATTACTTTCGGCCCTAGGGCTCAGCCGGGCTAATACACAGCCTATTGAGTTAACCACGGTAATAACTAGCGCTTGAGTGAGCTAACTCGCATTTTATCTTACTTTTACTGATATAATGTGAGCAAGATGCACTGATTTTACTAGTTTACGCTGGTACTAGTGAGTATGGTGGTGTCTCGCATTGTAACTGGAAATATAAGCCACGGCTAAGCTATCGTTTTGTCACAAAGGCGAGGTATGTATTTCGAGCTTATACGAGCGAGTGAATTTATTAAAAATAAAAATTGATTTAGCCTTCATGTAGCCCGTTGTTTGCTTTCTTTTGTTCGCTATATTCTCTGTATTTACTTCATTTGAGGCGTGCCATGAAGAGTATTTGTATTGTATTTTATTGTAACTTTAAGTATCACAAATAACATAGAAACTAGTATATAAAAAACAGAATTATTGTTAAAAATCATTTAACAGAATAGGTAGCATGTAACCCATTACTACTTTATGGTGAAAAACCGGCCAAGAGCATGTCGGGCCATGCTCAGTGTAGGGTTCCGTAGTTTACCGTCCGTCACAATCTCACTATAGTCGAATTTAAAAAGGGTTTTAATATATATCATGCTCATAACAATAAGTAAGGAGTATCTTCGCTGCTCTTACGACTAATACGCCTTTTTAACCGAAAAAATACTTATTTTAGCAAAAAATCGATAACTCGAAAATCGTAAACTGAAGTTCAAAAGTTATGACATTTTTTTAAATTGTCACCGCGCTTCGGTGTGCTGAGGGAGAGGGCTTAACTGTGACGTATCACACTTTAGGGTTAAAACAAAGAGAAAATCAATTGACTTGTATGGGAGGTACCCTAAAGTTTTTTTTTTTTTGGTTTTTTACTTTACCACTTTATCGGCATGATTAATATGTATATTCATACCAAATTACAGCTTTTTAGTACTGTGCTAAGCCGCAGACGGACGGACATACAGACATGGCGAAACTATAAGGGTTCCTAGTCCACCACGGAACCCTAAAAACTGAATACCTACTAAACACTGCTCTAGATCGCTGCATTGTGCGGCCAGGAAGTTGCCATGTTTAACTTTTACTGGCAATAAAAGCCACTGGGCATGCGCGGTTATCAAACACATTATAACTAACATACACCGGGTCTTAATCACGGTTTTCTATATAATAAAAAAGTTATTAGTACAACCGCGATAGTATAAAAAGGTGCATCATTATGTTCCTGAGCCTCACAAACAATGACAGTAACATCACAATTCGATTGTATCTCTCTGTAAGTACCGTACGTACTTATTCGAGCGAAATAGATATGAAATTTCGAATTTTCGATGCCAGGTGCCAGTGGCAGGCCCTCTGCTGGCTTGTAAGTAACACTTTATTGTACAGAAACACAGTTGAAAAATACAGTTAACAAATAGAGCTGTTCAGTACCAGGGCGAACTTATCCCTTTAAGGGATTTCATTCAGTTAACCTTTGAGTATTTGAGAGAAGCAGTCAAATAAGGCTAACAAATAAAGCAGCTTGGCTTGTCTATGCCTATTGCTTTTAAAGTCACGTCAGGAAACTTTATTAGGAAAAACAGTTAAGGTACTTTTTAACTAGGTACTGTGTCCGTATGTCTAATGTGTATATCTGTGTGACTTTGTCATCGAAGCATCAAATTTAAAAAATCGTGTGATTTTCACAAGCTTTTATTTAACTTGCATTGTATGTGTGTTTGTTAGGGTCAAAGAATGCCTTTTTTTAATTTTTTTAACATTGAATGAGCTTATTCAAGCACCATGTTTAACCGCACATAAATAAACATAGAACCATTTTTTTAAATGTCGCAAGTATCTAGTGGTCGTTGGCTGTATGTAATTTTTTATACGTCAGTTTAGTGTAAGTACGAAAATTTAACAAGTTAGAGTAGCGGACAATAGTGTTTCGTTCATACTTACGCCATACATTACTTCACGGCCTAAAGGCTAAGGCCAAGAAGTTAATGTGGGAAGCCATGAACAAGAAACTTCATGTCTTCATTTCGTGACACTAATGCAAACATTTCTGATCATATTTAAGAAAATGAATGAATGAATGAAAATGCTTTACGCATACCCGGCCCAGGGAAGGCCGACTCATGGTATGGTAGAGTTATGGGTAGGGGGAGCGCTGGTGGCCCAGCGGTTAGAACGTGCGACTTTCAATCCGAAGGTCGCGGGTTCAAACCCGGGCTTGTACCAATGAGTTCTCGGAACTTACCTCTATGTACGAAATATCATTTGATATTTACCAATCACTTTTCGGTGTAGGTAAACATCGTGACACCGTAATCCCAATAAGGCCTAGTTAACCCTTTGGGTTAGAACGTCAAATGGCAATCGTTTTCGTAAAACTAGCGCCTGCATCAAATCACACACTACACTCACTGAGCTGTAGCTGTAGCATAAATCGGGAAAACGCTCTAACAAGAAGGAAGAAGATTCTGCCAAATTATTTAGAAGATTTCTTTAAATTATTTAATTTAAACCTGATTGACGAAAATTCCATGAAAGTGCAAAACCATAGTGTACACAGCTTACAGAGAAAATAAAGAAGAGACACGCAACAGACGCTACCCAGGAGTAACTATAACTCGTATATTTCACCCCCTAAGTTGCAGAAACTCATAGGCTTCAGTATCAGCATACCTGCATATATTAAAAGTACCAAAATAAATAATTAAAATAACCTAAAACTCTGCAAGCAATGACAATAATAACCCTGTAATAAAAAGTAACGCTCATGTCTGTCATTATTTCATCTTTTGCCGCCAAATAAGACGCGACTCTATCTTCGAAGTATAAAGTCCATTTCCCAGTGGCAGCAAGAAAAGGGTAGGTTTGCCCAAGATGGTTACGTGGGTGTTACGCATTTCGTTCTAATTCGGTTTCGCGTGGGACCGGCGTGGCCTTGACACCGGAGGGTTGGAATTAACTGGCAAATGTAGACGTGTATGTTAAATAAATAGACGTGACATTATTGAGCTTTAACACGTGCAAGGTGTATTTATTTACAAATGTGACTCAAAATAGGACATTTATGAACCAGTACTTGGAATAATAGAAAATCTTCGGCAAGACGTAGGTTAGTCAACCTCCTTTCGCCGCGGATAATACCCATTGTTTCCAGGTACTAAAGCTTTTGGAGAGTTTCCTGTAAACAGAAGGTGAACAATTTGGGAGACAGCGGATCGCCCCATTTAACGCCCTTTCAAAATTTAGGGCAAGAAACATCTTTGCTTGAGACTGGCTGTACTCTGCTAATATTATGGTTCCAGTTCCAGATTATGGTTCCGAGTACAACATAGGCATTGTCAATATTTTGCTGACGCGTCGCGGAGAATACAGCAAAATGTTTAACACATCAAACGCCTTGCTGTAATCCACGAATGTAAGGCAGTACGTTAAACGCGTCGGACTTCTCCATTATTTGGTTGAAGGTATGAAAGTGATCTGTCGTGGAAAAACTTGGACGGGAACCAGCTTGCTCGAGCGGTTGGTGTCAAGCAGTGGACCTATTATATTTTCAATGATTTTAATGAACAATTTGATACCAGATTTTTATTGTCTCGCGATAGTTTTAACCCCACAATCATAGCATACTCGTGTTTAGTACCTAATCTTAGTATAAATAATACATGAGATTTTCTACGTTCACGAGTGACGCCCTCAAATATCAATCGGGTTATATAGTTAGTTCACAATCATACACAATGAAACTAAAATTACTCTAAAACGTTTAAAGCAAACTCTTCACACCAAACTACAATCTAAACAGACAATAGCAAACAGCTGTACCATCGCCATCATTATTAACAGAGTTAACAGGCCATTTGTATTCTCTATTCCCACGTCATAAAGTCCAATCTAAGGCATAGGTTTGCACAACAACGCAGGTGCTTGGCCTTCAACTTCAAAAACCGTGACGTCACACGTCTACTTAATAAAACGCGCCACCAACTTACATCTGCCGTCCCAGAAATAAAATTCCTAAACAAAACTGAAACGTTTCGTCTAATACTAACCGCTTTTGTAAGTTGGTGATTCAATTACCAAAATCCATTTGCGATGTGTAAACAAAACGCTTCTACGTAGGTAGTAGATTTTGCGTATTATCAACCGCTTATGTAAGTTTGTGTTTCCGGATAGTCTAGCAAAGTTAGAATGGTTTGTGAGTCAAGCGATTATAGTCTTTTTGTTGGGTGGATAAAGTGCATGGTATGTGTTTCGGGTATGTTGGTGGTAGACATCAGTTTCGGCCTCGGTGGGTCATTCGCCTAACCTAGGCCTTCAAGTGGCGTAACGCTCAGCTCATTAGCAAAGTAGGACGATAGTTATAAGGCTTGGTGTAATGTAATATTGGTATCGGACATATTGGTTACTGAAAGGTCGCGACCCTGCGCTCTGGAACAAATGATGATTTAACATTCATCAGAATCATTTAATTCTGTCTGACCACAATTATACGCTTAAGTAAAATTGCAAAAAATACAAACAGAAAAATAGTTAATAGTCCATGGGCGACGATACTCGCTTACCATCAAGTGATACGTCTGCTCGTTAGCCTCCTATATCAAACAAAAATGATTGTAAGAGATGTAAATTGTATAAAAAAATATCAAAATAGGTACAGTCAAGGGATAAATATCTATACACTTTTTGACTTTTCAGCCATATGATTCCATATAAAGTACCTAATGAAAAAGTTGTACATATATTTATGCCCTTGACTGTACTTGGATAGATTTGAATTAGCATACTTTCCAATTTGGTTTATTTTGGTAAACGTCTAGAATCGTAGCCTATTTGATATTTGTATTACCATAAGTCTAGCGGAAAAACACAAGTGAGGTTTTTAGTGAGGTTTTAATATATAAAAAAGTCAATATCCTTATTATATTTCGGATCTCAACAGTCCCTATCCTGCTGACTAAGATTGCGTTCCGTAAAAAAACAGCGACAAGTTCGTTGGTCGATGTATTGGCGAGCGTGACGCACAGACAAATGATATAATTTAGACATCATTATGTGGTTGTCTTCAGTAAAAGGTACCACTTTATCGCTTGTCGATAAAGCGCTAATTCCATTAAGATTCATTGAGAAATTAACCTTATAAACAAGCGACAAACCTTTTACTAAAAACATTCACAGGCAGCCGTCATATGTATTTCCCCTATGCCAAAAAAATATGCAGAAAAATCATATCATTAATTGTGCCAAATTAGAGTCTAGTAGGTACTTCTAACTACTTCTAAGTAGCCTATTACTTCACGATAAGATAACTTTATAAACTTTGGTACCATCTGGTTACATTGTTACTGGTTATTTTTGCAACGCCTACTCTTCAAATCTCTCTCTTAATGTTTCCGCTACCCAAAGGTTGTCTGGAAGAAATCGCTTGTTAGCGATAAGATCGCCCGTTGTTTACCTCTGTGTCAATCAAATGTTTGTACCTTGTAAATGTTTTTGTTTTTCATGTACTGAGGTGTGCAATAAAGAGTATTCTATCTATCTATCTATTTCTATCTATCTATCTTTCTACCATCTGCATAAAGTAAATGCGAAGTTAAGAAAAATATTGTTCAAGTCAATTACGTAAAGGGTAAAAAGGAGTGGTCCCAAATGCGAACCCTGAGGCACACCGGAGGGGATAGGGCGGAAACTAGACATGTATAAAGCATTTTAAAGCAACCGCTTGACTGCTGTTAGATATATAAGATTCAATCCATCTTACTAAAATCGCCGCCAATGGAACTTCCTGACGATGTTAACAAAAGGCGTCACATGCTTTGTCACTTTTTTTCCTTGTATTTCCACACTATCTCATCAAACACCACTGAAACCATTCACTGCTGAAACGGTCGTATTATCGTAACATAAGATAAATAAGTTAATCTTGTAGATTTAATTAAAAACTTAAAAGTTACGTTTTTACGATCAATATGACGGTTTGTATACATTGTTCGGAAGTTCCGACAGCGATTTTAGATCCTCGGTAAACACGATCTTTTTTAACGTATTCAATAATGTAAATGTACACACGCGTTCAGAATTGCATGGGCACTTTATGAATGAATTCATTCATAAATTGACCATGCAATTCTGAACGCTATAGTACAAGCGTACTTCCGTTGTGTGTGATGCTGTAATGCCTCTCTCAGCATCCGCTTGAAGGATCTTTTTTTTTATATTTTTGGGAACTTTAGAGAAAGCCTCTATTGGCCCAAGGAATGACGCCGCTCGGGCCAGAGCGGGGGAGTTTTGTTGCCTGTTACCACAAGGATAACAATTAAGGATTAAGGATTTTAAGACTAAAAGACCTTCTACACACACGACTGACTAGACAGTCAGTCGGTTTTTATGTCCTGATTTGACGTATGTCATATATTCAATCTGCCGGTTAGTCGACCTGTTCAGAGGGGGAGTCTAAGCCATACACACTTTCCCATTTATAATATTACGTATAAGTATAGATTAACAATATCTAAAACGTACTGAAACTTTATGTAGGTATTATAGACATTTTTTATGTATTTAAATAAATAAATATTGTGGGACAATCTTACACAAATCGACCTAGTCCAACGGTAAGCTCAATAAGGCTTGTGGTGTGGGTACTAGACGACGATATATATAATATATAGATACATATAAATACTTAAATACATAGAAAACATCCATAACTCAGAAACAAATATTCGTGATAAACACACAAATAAATGCCCTGACCAGAATTCGAACCCGGGACCTCCTGCTTCGTAGGCAGGGTCACTACCAACTAGGCTAGGAGGCCGTTCGTATTTTTTCTTATTGTTCATTTCTATGTTGTCACTAGGTACTATAGCGTTCAGAATTGCATTTCATTTCATTTATTTCTTGCAACCATGGTATTTACATGCTACATGTATTTACATTATTGCAATTTATGAATGAATTAATTCATAAGCTGCACATGCAATTCTGATCGTCTCATTAATATTTTGTTACGCAAAACTCTTTAAATAAAATACATAAATTGATAAAATTTTCAACACAAATAAAAAAAATAAGACGGAAAGTAAATAACTGTAGAAAAAGTAAAATGGCCGAATTGCAAAAACGATAGCGATCAACACATAGGTGCCGTCCTCGAACCCCATGCCTCGGTGACCCGGCAAGGCCGTGACACGTCCACAATGGCGATTTCACTTTCGGCCGTATTTGTTTACTTTTCCGGCCAATTCCCCCAGGTACCGGGTCCGTTCTGAAGGCCGATTTGTATTTTTTGAAGATTAAGTTTGTTTTTCAAAAAAATTTTAAAGGTTTGTCGTGTGTGTACGACCAAAACATAATATTTCTTATAACTAAAGACGTTAAAAATCATGCTTTTCTCTTAAAGCATAGGACATGTTTTTAGGGTTCCACAGTAAAATAACCCCTATAGTTTCGCCATGTCTGTCCGTCCGTCCGTCCGTCCATCTGCGGCTTAGCTAGGCTATGCCGTTAGCTGTAATTTGGTATGAATATACACATCAATTATGTCGACAAAGTGGTAACATAACATGCAGGAATAAAAGGTTTTTAGGTCACCTCCCATACACATAAAGTGGGGACAGTTTTTTTTTCATTTGTTATAGGTATATAATATTGTCTTCTGTTACCGCGATTGTTATTCATTGAAATTAAACACTTTAGAAAGGATTAATCGCGTTTATTAACACCATGACCCTATGTTGAGAGCCCTTTACAGCAATATTTATTAATATACGTAGGTATTTTAAAATTACTAGGGGTTTGTACGCAACTGTATTCTATAGCGACAGCGACGCTCGAAAGTATGTCCGTCTGGCTCCTACCAATACTCTGGCAGGAGCGAGACGGACATATCCTCGAACGCCGTAGTCGCTATCGAGTACAACTCATGGTAAGCACACTGCTGTCTAATCTAGCGTCCGACCGAAACATGTTTTTTTTGCCGTAACCGAAACCGAAACTAAAGGTTCGGTACTTATTCTTGTTTCGGCCGAAACCGAAACCGATCCTTTGATAAATGTGATTAAAACGCATAAAATGTCAGAGAACCGTTTTTTTTTCAAATATATGAATAACGAAACATTTCCATGGCCCGAGTATTTTAGAATTATTAAATGCCGTCATATTGCCAGCGGTGCCGAGTTCACCTGACGTCAGTCGAACGCGATCCGAAACCACGATACTGTGAGTTTCGAGTTTTCGACGCAGCCGAAAGGTGCGGCGGGTTTTTGCCCGAAATCGAGCCTTTGGCCGAATTTTTAAGCCGAAACCGAAACTTCGGTGGGACACTAGTCTTATCCGAACAGCTAGAAAATTGCAGGTGTCTTTACCGCGAGATAAGAACTGTGGCAGCACTTAATGCTAGGGCTACATATTCGCTTAAAATCGTATAAATGGCGACAACTCGACAAGGATATTCATAATACAACACAACAATGCTTTCAGAATGCTGCTGAGACTCCCGAAATGGTGTAGCGCGTCAGAAATGTTCGCAAAGGCCCACACTGATGACTTTCATGCGATAATGCGGAAAAAAATTACGTCGCTGTTGGGTCGCGTCAGGAAAAGTCGGAACAGCATTCTGAAGGTCATTGCTAATAGATTTCAGTGTCATATACTGTGGCATTGGATTGAGCAGGTCAGGACAACACTGACATATGGCAAATAGGCCAGGACCACAAGTGTCTCTTTGTTTTGGTTTCTTTTAAAATACTAACATTCGTTTTTTAAGTGTTTCGTTGTTTTTGTTTTTTTTTGTTTTGGTACTAACAAGATATGGATCATGTGTCTGAAATAAAAGATTTTTATTTATTTATTTATTTATTTATAATTGCAAGACCTTTGGACTTATCTGCGATTGCGACCAACCTTTTCCCTATATGATTGAACTAGGTATACCTATGTTCGACGCCATATTTTTTTAACAGTTTTGTAAAGTGAAAAACAAAAATCTAACACAGGTGATACTGCCCTACTTCTATGTAGATAATAAGTTGATAGTACATAATAATACAAGGGCGAAAAGGAAGAAATTAACGAGTGGCGATAAAGTAAAACATTGGAGGGAGTGTTTTAAATCGACACGAGTTGCGTTGCGAATTACCTCTTCGCACGAGTATCGTACGACATTTTACAGTACATATGGCCCTTTAAATGTTCGACGCAGGCACGTAAAGTGCTCATTATCGCCCTAGGGCGGTAAAGTTACACCATGTGTACTGTGAAATAATATACTTCTATATAATAAGAGAAAGAGAACTTGCATCCGATTAGCTTCAATTTGTTACTTTATAAATTTTCAGGTGTCCATTGTATTAAAAGGAGTAATCACCTATTTCTTGTCACTAGTTCCCATGGTTACACTAGTTACATGGTCTCCTGGGTCACTTTTAAAAATTTCGGTTCTTTTTGGTAGTTAGATTCCCTTTTCATGATGGGCATCTACCAAGCATAGTAGAAATAGAAAGTATAGAACACACTACTTACAACGTTTCTTCTAACAAACTGCTGCATTTATCCCCTTCTGATGGGACAGAATAAAAACAAGACATAGTTGGTTCACCCAAAATCACAACCTTTTAGTACAATTGGAAGACTAAGTCCAAAACAGAACCAAACGCACAAAGTAGGTACACGTTTTTATAATGCAAACAGCAGTCCACAGATCCTAACGTTAACCTAACGTTCCATTTTCAAACATCGGAACCAGGAAAAAGCGCAGACAACACACGATCGCGTAATTATAGACCGGAGGAACGTAACGCAGGATTATTATTGTGGAGACTACGCGAGTCTTCTACTCTGGCGTAAGATTTTGATGACATGGAATTGATCTGGATTTTAGTTAAGGTCAATATAATTTGGTCGAGATAATTATGTGTGCGTTAGCCGAGATGCCAATCGCTCAGTCGCAAACGAAGCGCAACTGTCATTTCATTTACATATAAGGTAGACTCGAAAGAGATAATTGCGGTACGCTTCTGAGCGTGAGCAATCGGCATCATTGCTACGCACGCTGTAATGTTATCATTTCGATTTATTCTTACCTTTGTTTATTATCACTTCAAAAATAAGGCTGGTTGGCCAGACCAGACTATATCATGTTGTGTTATTTTCGTCTTTTGGTTCATTTATCTATCTATCTAGCATATCTATTCTATCTATCTTTTTAGCAAACTGCAGTAAGTAAAAATCACGAGTGCTGAAACTGAACCAGATGCGAGTTGAGGTTGCTCATCACGGCAAGGAGAGGGTCAGACACAACGACATACGGACCGGAACCGATCATACCACTTTATCGTACATATAAAACCAACTAAACCAATATCACACCTTCACAACAAATACTGGGATAACCTGGTGACATGTAGACAAACCAAAGAAATCTTACCAGAGTTAAACTACAAGTTCACGAAAACCCTACTCAGGCTCAGGACACCCAGACACCAACTCCGGAAAATAGTAGAGCTAATCACAGGACACAACACACTAAACAAACACCTATATAACATGGGTAAAACAGATAGTCCCATGTGCAGAGCCTGCATGGGAAATGAGGAAACAGCAAAACATATTCTAGACTGCAGACAGGTAGAAGAATACAGGAGTAGGTATTTGGGGACTCCAAACACACAACACTAAGGAGACATTTAGCAACCTAAAACCGATGCTTGGTTTCGTGGAGGAGCTATGGTGGTTGGAATAGGGCTACCTCGTTAGCACACAAAAAAGGCACAATGTATGACGAGTTACGGAAAAGGCCCGGCTAAAATAACTAACTAGGTCTACCCTGAACATCTCGTCTACCTCTCACTCGGGTTCCGATCCTGGTTCCGGTTCCGTTTCCAGTTCCGGTTCCGCCAAATTGAATTTGAGTCATCAGCTTCCGCTTTCGGTTCCGCTGAAACCACATCCGAAACATCCCTGGTACAATAACACTTTAAATGTTTGACGGTTCATTTGTTTAGAAGAGCTTGACTCATAGCTCCCCAGGAATCTGCATGGGACATGAATACAGGCATATAGGAAACATAACGCGCGGAAACGGCTAATGACAGGGGTTATATTGGCGCGGACTTTCGCTTGCGTTTCGTCCGTTCGGTTGGCAGTATCGGGTTTGTTGAGCATTTCGAATAAATTATATGATAAAATTATTCGGTTACATCAGTTTACGGTACAGTCGAATTCATAAATATCTGTGCAGCTAAATGCATAATATGTAAACACTTACACCTTATTGTTAATGTCCTAAGAGCGTACAGATATTTTTGAAGCTTGGAAATGCTAATATATGCTATCATAATACAAAAAATTAAAAAATTAAAAATACAACAAAGTAATCAATCAGCGCGACCGTCAAAGGAAAAAATCGACATAAAACCAACCACACATCCGCTTAAAAATTCAAAGTAGAATGAAGTCCCCAACTGACTTTGGGAAAACGTGGGGACCATAGTCTAATAGGTTTCGTACAGCATGTGCAGAGGCATGTGCCCAGCAGCGGTACATTTATAGGCTGGCGTGAGTGGAAGATTCTATAACTTATTTTTATATTAAAACATTTTAATATGTAATATGTATGGAAAGATTAGTACCTATATAAGTGAGTGATTCAATTATTGAACTTGGTTTGTTAGCTATATTATGTCAACACAATATAATGCAATTGTTACATTGTTATTAAACATTAATTGAGGTAAACTACTACGATTTTCCTCCTGTACGACACTTTTAAAACGTTTAATATTCTAAATATAATGCATTACAAATTTCTTGTAGGTAATATACACAAATAGAGGAGCGAGATGACCATAAAAGATTTTTAGATTTTTCTAAAATTCTTTCCAAGTGGAACTGACTATTGTCAGACTGATTAACTGATTGATGGCACTGATATCTCAGCAGTCTAATGACTAGACTCAAGGATACTAAAAATGGCGAAGTCTTTTCGGGTTTTTTTTTGTTCACTAAAAATTGTTTAATGTGTAAGTAATATTGCCACTAATGAATAATTTAACTCCGCGAGTGAAAAAAGGATTGAACACTTTTCCCCGTAGACGCGGACCAAGTCCTGAATGAAGATTAATAGGTACTTATTTGGTAAAATTAACTTGTCTCTCTGATTTTTTCTCATGGGTGAAGTTATGCCGTTCAAATATAACAATGCTAACAAAACTAAAGCAAAAGTCAAATAAAACAACAAGTAAACTAATTAAGTCTTAAAACGAATTAGATGGCGGATTCAAGGAAGGCGACTCGTGAATGGGCAGCGATTAAAAAGCGAACTGCGTAATAGTTCAACAGCGTCGGAGCATTGCCTTTAAAATTAGAAGTTGATTCGCCAACGGTTATATGCTGGAGACACACCGCGTTAAAAGACGCAGGGTCTTTCGAGAAACATCGACTTATATACGTACCTACTCCGTAGTGGCACACTTAATACAACAAAACAAAGTTCTTCATTTAATTTGTTTTAAGACAGTATGGGGTTCTTCAAAAAAGGAGTGTACAAGATTTGAATGGGTTGGCAACACGCATGTGACCCCCCTGGAGTTCGAGGCGTCCATAGGCTACGTTGACCGCTTTCCAGCAGGGGGCCGTATCCATGTTTGCCACCTTGGCATAAAAAAAGTTAAAGCCATCACAATTATCACACAGTCGGGGACACCTTTTTTGGTTGAACTAAGAATAGTTATTTATTATACAAGGAGGCAAAGTTGTTGTTTAACTCTCGGGCTTATATTGAGACCAGAGCAAGCGAAAGATTCCAAAATTGAGCCACGAGCGTAGCGAGTGGTTCAATAACTGGAATCTTGAGCTTTACGAGGGTCTCAAGGCACGAGAGTTGAACAAACTTTGCCGCCGAGTGTAATACAACATTTTTCCCCTCACTATTGCGAGGAAAATACATACGATTATAAATCCTATCCACATGTAAGTTATCTTGTAGAAACCATAAAAAATCAATTTCAAAAATTGTCATAGAGTAAGTACGCTCCTGATACTTAGATATTGCCAACAGCTTACCAAGTGCGGGATAAGACATAATCTCATGACCAATTTAAGGTGTGACCTCCGATTGCGCATATTTACTATGGGCAAATAGGACTCACTTATACTGGAATGGTGGTAAGTGATAGGAATTAGATTACTTTGCCTCACATGTGGATAAAATGCGTTTTTCCAGCTAGTTTCGCTAGTTTTAAAGGACAAAACAGCGCTTTCCGAGCTAGTGAGGGGAAAAGAAATATATAATTGTGGCATGTGTAATGGCATGAGACAGCTGTAAGTGACGATGTCGTTAATGGGAGCCACCACGGAACGGTCTCACTTAGTTTTCTTTCCATCATGATGGCACATATAAGCAGTGAGGCTTAGCTGAGGCTCAGGTTTCTTTATTCAACATAAGGCGGTTTAATTGGACAACTAAACTACCTAAGCCAGCGTTTTCGAGCGCCGGTGTGTCCGCATCGCCACAAAACGCGCGGCCTCGGTAGGTCAGTGGCACATGATGTCACATATCTAGCCGCCAAATATTCCGCCATAGAAACAGAACGTTTCCGTGTGTTTTACGATTTTGCCTTTTATGCTTACGCTATAAATGTGATTTGATAATGGCGTTTGTCATGTTAACATTGTGCTTTTGTTTTTATTTATTCATTCCTTAAAACTTTCGTACGCCTTTCAGGATTGATACCGCATATGTATATATAAAGGTATATACAAGATATATGACATAGGTACTGTAGGTACCTATGTGCCATATAGAACCACATTAGTTTAAATAAATAGCTATGGATGCTCGATATTTTAATATAAAAAGAACAATTAAAATGTTTCAACGAAAAAAAAAATATATAAAGTCAAACCACGTTATCTGTTCCACGCAAATAAACTGTAAAACTTATGGATGTTATTTTAAACGTCAAACTTCTATGAAATTACGTCGTTTACTTAACACTTTCAGTTTGTGAATTTGGATTGTCGATTGATACTCGAGGATGGCGATGGCGACTATGCAATCGGTATTTTACAAGATGCATTTCGGGGAGTGTGCGGTGGGATTGCAGGATCTAATCCCCCCAGCTCCGTTCTGCCACCGGGTGACTAGACGCGTACAATCGTTTCACCCTTACGTGGTCTCCCTGCCGCTAATTCGCACAAAGCGCTTTGCCTCCAGCTTTGTTACGCGAACAGCTAAGGAGTGGAATTCTTTACCTGCGAATATATTTCCTGCCCACTATAACCTAGATCTTTTTAAATCGCGAGTGAATAGACATCTTCTAGGCAAGCATGCTCCATCCTAGACTACATCGGCACTTACCATCAGGTGAGATTGTAGTCAAATGCTTACCTATTCCTCAATAAAAAAAAAATCACGGTCCCCTGAAAAACGATATCTTAAGTCCTATCTATAAACTTAACATATACCGAGGCCAATTACCGAACAACGTCGCCCAAGCGGCAATATACTACTCTATTTATATGATATACCTACTTACTGAGAATTTGATAATACCTACTTAACATTGGCAAAATTGTCCAAGTCTCGGACAGAAGCCATTATTTAAAAGAAGAAATCTGTGCTATTAAAATCTAGGAACATTAGCATAGTCGGACTCTTAAGTATTTCGTATTTTAGATATAATGTTCTAGAAGTATTTGACAAAAAGCCATGACGGAAGAAGCGGAATGTTATACGTTTAAAATGTATGTATATATTATATTGTCTGTGCCACTGTAGTTTCTAAACGAATGAACCCATAAGTGTGGCTTTATTAAAAAGCAACCACACGATGGTTCTTAAATAAGTAAGTAAACCCATGTGACACGCCTAGAGTTGCAGGCCATCATCCATCAGAAGGGCTGTATGCTGTATTTGCCACCGATGTGGTATTAAAAAAGTAAGTATTAAATGTACTAGAGAGCGCTATATATAAGTCGGAATTATTAAACTTTCAATGTTTTGAAACCTGTTTTTAAAACAGATTTTGCGTCAAAAACGACTTTTTTTCGAAGATAAATGAGTTAACACCTGTTTCAGGTTTTTAAAGAAAACAACCCCTAAAAGGGGGTAAAGGGGGTAAAAGTAAAAAAACAACAACATGGGTATCGTTTTTATGGTTTTTTGGGTCGCTGATTACGAAAACAACGTAGATTTTAAAATCCAACGTTGTGATTGTGAAATACCATCTCCCCTGTTGGGACGCGATGGGGTCGAAATCTAAACCTATCACTACGGGTGTCGTTATATGTTTATGTTTGGTTCTAGAGATTCCAAGTTTAGCACTGAGATTCCTTATAAAGCGTAAGGATGCACAAAGAAAGGAGTTTTCAAATTCTTCTCCAAAGGGGGTGGAATGGGGGTACACAATTTTTATGGGGAAACAAAATTAGTTGGACTATTCTATTTGGAACTTTACAGGAGTATTTACAAAGATAAATAAGTTAACACCTGTTTCAGGTTTTAAAAAAAAACAACCCCTAAAAGAGGATAAAGGGGTGTAAAAGTAAAAAACAACAACATGGGTATCGTTTTTATGGTTTGTTGGGTACTTGGGTCGCATTATGAAAACAACGTAGATTTTAAAATCTAACGTGGCGATTGTGAAATACCATCTCCCCTGTTGGGACGCGATGGGGTCGAAATCTAAAAAGATCATTACGGGTGTCGTTATATGTTTATTTCTGGTTCTAGAGATTCCAAATTTAGCACTTAGGTTCCTTATAAAGCGTAGGGGTGCCAAAGAAAGGAGTTTTCAAAATTCATGGGGGTACAAAGATTGTGTGGGGAAACAAGACTAGTTCGTTTATTTTATTCGAAACTTCACAGGAATTTTCCTAAAGATAAATGAGTTAAAGAGGCCTTTTGAGAAATCAACCCCCAAAAGCGGGAAAAGGGATAATATAGTAAAAAAACAACATGGGTATCGATTTCTGGTGTTTTGGGTAGCTGATTTCGAAAACAATAACAATTTCAACATCCAACAAGGCGGACCTGAGATACCATCTTCCCTGATGGGGTGCGATGGAGTTGAAATCTCAAAATATCAATATGGGTGTCGTTTTTATGTCTATTTCTTGTTCTAGAGATTCCAAATTTGGTACGTACATAGGTTTCTTATAAGGTGAAGGGGTGCACAAAGATAGGATTTTTCAAAGTAGGGGTAAAATGATGGTCCAAAGTTTGTTAATGAGAAAAAAGAATAGTTACGACTATTTTATTTGATATGGGTGTCGTTATCGGGTCGCTGATTTCGAAAACAACAACGATTTTCAAATCCAACTTAGCGGACGTGAAATAAATAAACCTACTTTTTTGTATGACACTTGAAAATTACGTTAAGTACGCGGGAGAAGCCGCGAGTTAAAGCTAGTATATAATAGACAGATACATATAAATCGTACTTAATAATACTATAATACATAGAAAACATCCATAACTCAGGAACAAATATTCGCAACTCGTAACTCAGGAACAAATATACACAAATAAATGCCCTGACCAGGATTCGAACCCCTGCTTCATAGGCACTACCAACTAGGCTAGGAGGCCGTTTATTATCTCTTAAAGAGGAAGCTTCTTGCAACAAAGTATTACTCGTGATCGTGATTCTCACATTACTGTGCGTACGCGCAGCGTAGACTTTAGACAAACAGTCTATGCAAGCAGACGGACCAAAACGGAGATGACTGCTTTATAAATAACAAAGTACATTACATTCACAAACAGTACCTAGTCTAGGTGAAAAAAATCGAAGGCCGTCCGAATAGACGATGACGATACAGGGCCCTACCCTACATAGGGTTGCCATATGTCAGGATTTTTTACCCTTTGTCCGGAATGTGGGCGGACTTGGAAAGTGTCAGGATTTTTAAGTTTTTTTTAATACCAAAACGGTGACAAACAAGCATACGGCCCGCCTGATGGTAAGCGGTCACCGTAGGCGTCCATACGCCTGCAACTCCAGGGGTGTAGCATGCGCGTTGCCGACCCTTTAAAAAAGGAGGATTCGCTGTGTTGACAGCTAAAGGGGCAAGGTTTGCTCCGTGGGTCCCCAGCTGTCAACACAGTGAATCCTGTTGGAGCTATGGCGACCTTACTCACCAACAGAAAAACAACACTATGAGTAGAGTCTTGTGTTATTTAACTGCGGTTTTCTGTAAGCCCTATTATTAAGGCTACACCGTCCGTCTGTCAGCAGGCTGTATCTCAAGAACCGTGATAGACAGTTGAAGATTTCATTGATTATATATTTCTATTGCCGCTATAGCAACAAATACTAAAAAGCAGAATAAAATAAATATTGAAGGGGGTTCCCATACAACAAAACGTGATTTTTTTGTAATTTTTTTAAACAATAGTACGAAACCCCTCGTGCACGCGCGCCTCGGTGCGTGCGACTCGCACTTGACCGATTTTTATCATAACACAACACCTACCACGAACATCGAAAATTGGCATTGACGGGAAAACCTATTTGTCACTCCAATATGCAAGTGTAACAGAGATGGAGATATGAATCCGCAATCGTTCGATTTTCGTGGTAGGCATGCAGTAGATATATAATACAAACAATAATACACGGCCAAATCTCTGTTACCGACATGAAATGTCCGGATTTTTAACACGATATCAGGATTATTTAATTTATCCATTAAGTAAATCCTAAAAACCTGTTATCGGCTGCCTATTGGTAAATAGGTTAAGATACTTATCCGGAAATTACGCTAATGCTTTTTTTAGTAGACAGGCATTTGATGGTTGATGACTTAATGGAAGACAGTGTAGGATAGGAAGCCATCCACCAAAGCTGACTGATCACAGGGAACTGTAGATTAATCCTGTAGAGGACATATTTTATTTAGGTATTTAATATCTATTTCACATAAAATCACATAATACAGTACAAATTACAGATTTTACGCTAACACGGTAAAAATAAATACAAAAACAAAGGTTGGTCTACAATGCCCAGAGGGGCTTATAAAGCTAGTGACAAAAAAACATAAAACTCTGGTGGAATTAACATACCAGAAGCGTGAAAAAAAGAAGTGTTTAATTTCAATGAATAACACAATATTAATACAGACCTCGTTTTAAATAGTCGACTATTCCTTGGACTAAACAGAGACGGGCCTACCAACAGCGGTGTGGTCAGTGTGTATTATTATACCAGCATGCCTACCACGAACATCGAAAACTGGCATTGACGGGGAAACCTCTTTGTCACTCCAATATGCAGAGATGGAGACACAAATCTGCAATCGTTCGAGTTTCGTGGTAAAGGCCCTGGTCTAGGGAACTCTCCGCGCATAGTCGAATCGATCGTCCTTCGTCTTGAGTCGGTAGCGACACATTATCAACGGGCTGCCACACAAGTCGCGTGCGCCCGACGCCGCTAGTATTAGGTGTACGGGAATTCGATAGCTGGGTTATAATTATGATAAATACAAAATAGCTGACCGTTCGTGTGAAAGATTTATTGACAACTGATGTAACAAAAGAATATAAATCAAAAATAGTATCAAAAACCATAGACAAAAGAACATATAAAAACCTAAAACCTATTTATCCTCGACATTAGGTATATGATATTTCTAATCATAGGCCCTAGCGTTGTGCCCGCGTGTCAATTTTTTTTTGCATAGTGTTCAAAAGGGTTTGTATACTATGATTGATAAATCTGTTCTTAACAGTCTCTGATTATACTTACATCCATATCTGGCATAACAACATACATTGTACCTACATAAACGAATGCAAATATTCCTATCGAGTTAATTACGAGTCAATTAATCGAAACAATACATCACTATTGTATTAGTTAATCGATTTGAATCAGGCTTATTATCATGATAATCTTCTAGGTTAGAAAATACGCCTACATAAAAGGTATACAATTTTTTAAAAGTGTTTTACTTTTTATGAAAGTACAGATAATAGGTATTGGTATTAGTAAAAAAAAAAAAGATTTATCGACGAGAGCTGGCTCACGAAATATAATTTGATATTATACCAATCCGTAAGCCGGACTTTCAACAAAGCCTAGTTTACCCTCTGGGTTGGTAAGGTCAGATGGCAGTCGATTTCGTTAAACTAGCGCCTCCGCCAAATCTTGGGATTAGTTGCCAAAGCGGACCCCAGGCTCCCTACATGAGGAAGAAGATGAAGAACACCATTATTCATTAACAATATTATTAAAAATTTGTCATACCTAGTTTAAAAAATTACGCACACTGTTAATTGTCATGCGTAATACATGGTCGCCAATTAAGCTATCGCTAACATCGTGTCATGTAACAATTGAATAATCAGCCCTGCATTTGGCGGGCAATTGTATACATTAGCTATTGAGCTATTCACATCGCTAATAAGCCACCAATTATCCTACTATGGACGTCCGCGGTCCAATGTTGGACGAAGGCGCGAGGATCTCTACAATATAAACCGTAGGTTCAATAAGGGTACATGGAAATCTCTGCCCGTTACCCTAATGGGAACTATAGTATTGTCGCTCACCAGACGGCGCCACTCCTACGTGGGTCTGCGTCAATATGAGAGTCAAAGTGACGTTTGAAATGTTCCCGAAGCACCCACTAGCGCCCCTAGCGGATAATCGACTTCTCAAATGTTGTATTTCGGTTGCCGCTATAACAAATACTAAAAACAGAATAAAATGTATATTTAAGCAGGTACCCATACCCATTCCCATACAACAAATGTGATTATTGATAAAGACAACAGGTAAACGCACAGAATATTTAGATTCATTCATTCATTCATTCTACAGTTTTTATAGATACTGGTACGGAACCTTTCGTTGCCTAGTCCGGCTCGCACTTTGCCAGTTTTTTTTTCTATGTGGATATAGTTCTGTGAGTACCGTCGTTGCGCTTTCCAAAGCTGATATGTGCTCGATTTTTTATTGATACTCGTAGGTAACCTAGCAATTAAACAAATAAGGTTTTAATTCATTTAATCACAATCACACATATATCAGATTTGGTAAGCGCAACGACGAATGCTCCAAAACCGTTGGCATAGCAAATAGCACGTCCCATATTCAGACATTCGAAATTCAAATGTGTCCCACTATTTGGAGATCGAGGTTGCGACTGGCAATGCCGCATATTATTTAACATTGTTTTTATTGTATTTAACCTCGTCGCGCTTCTATAGTTCTTGTCGCTTCTTGGTGCCCCATAAGCCAGTTAGGAAGTAAGTTGTATGTATGTTAATCCTCACAGGATTTTTGGGATCGAACCAGCGACCTCTTGCTTCGCGGCAGACGCCCTCGCGAAGCAGGAGGTCGCTGGTTCGATCCCAGCCCTGCTCACTGGAAGCCTTGGTCACTCTTTCTGTGGTATATTACATTTCTTTCAATGTATACCTAATATATATATTCACGCTTTCCAATTAACATTATTTAACTAAACAAATACTACTGTGCGTGTATTTGTGTATGTTCTTGCATCGTACTGTCCCTATTCACCAATTAACCGAGCTATAATTAATTCGTATCAGAGGTTTAACTAACGATGAATAGTCAAACTTGACACGGTGACCTGGCTGCGCTAGAAACGATTACACGACTGTTTGATTACAAGAACAAATCATTATTAACATTGAATTACAGCCCTATTCTAACTATGCCGTGCAAGCCGGTTTTTAATTGTATGGAAAAACCGGTTGTTAACCGAAATATCATACAAATAGAAACCGGTTTAAACACCCTAATTTCAACTTAGTAATTTGACTTTATTTGGCCGCAGTGTAATACAAGGCAAGATACATACAAGATTGAAGAATAAGAAAAATGTTTAAAGAGATTTTTTAAAGTTTTAAATAGGATCGGCTTCGAATGGCTTTTTGAGAGAATGACGAAAAATAGGTCCTTAATAAATATTATTTTTATTACTAAACAGAAGCCATTATACAGTGTGTAAATCTAATACGGGCGAACCTCTTAACGGTGGTTAGTATAGGACATAAGAAATGTAATTAGGTAACTTTTAAATGGAATTGCAATTAAAATTTTATCCATACAAAATAATTCGGCCCGCAATGTAATGCAAACACACTCGCCTTAAACATCCGTTGACAACTGTCAGCGTCAAATAGTTTATAGTACATTGCTGCTGAAAATTTTATAAAAAAATTCATTATGGGGTCATAATTAAGTGTAACTTAAAAATATGTTTTCTTTATTGATAACAATAATGAATTCTATGTTTGGTTAAATTTATCGCCCGTATTAGACTTACACACTGTATAAACATTAAATGATATTTCGCAAGCCTCTAGATAGGTACAATTCCGAAATTCACATATCGCTCGAAGCAGATACATTTAAAGGACTTATAATTACTTACTCCGCAAATCCATTGATTTTGTTTCGCGTTAGTAGAATAGAACACGATTCCCTACGGCTTGCTAAAGTTAAAGAAGTGGGATCATTTTTATTTCAAGTATAAACGAAAAAGCAACCCGATCTCTGGCTTACAATTATTTTATTAAATACTCTTGAGACTCCGCAACCGGCACAACCACGTTTCGTTTGGTTGTTTTTCCCAAATTATCCCTTAGATATAGATCGATTCACGAAAGGGCAGAATGTCTTAGAAAATAATGACATGTTCATACATTTTCCGACCCAGCATTAAGCGTTGAAGGCCCAGCGGTAAGAGCGTGGGACTTTCAATCCCAGGATCCCAGGTTGGAACCCCGGCTCGTACCAATATTTTTTTTTGGAACTCAAGAAATATCATTTGATATTAACCCATCGCTTTTCGATGAAGGAGAACATCCCAAGGTAGCCGGAGTAATCACAATTCGACCAGGTTTAACCCTCTGGGTTGTACTATTATTTATTCTGTGCTCTGGGGCCTCTGGGTTGGAAAGTCAGATGGTAGCCGGTAAGAACAAGGGTGTATGCCAAATAATGAGGTTAGTTGCCCAAGAGGACCCCAGGCTCGTGGAATAAGCCTGGAAAAAGATCCCTTAGGTACCCGAATGTAAAATACACGGCCGCAAAAAACCGTAATTAACCTTTTAACGATTATAGGCGTTAAAATCGTAACGTGCTTGTAGCGTGCTCAAAAATCGATTAAAACTAAACGGATGAACTAATAAATTGATTTGTACGAGGCCGTAAGGGCTGGGGCCTTCGAGGTGTTAACAATTGGTAATGTCACACAATAAAGTTAATTTTAATACAATTTAACCATGTACGAATAATACTTCTGTCCGTTATTCTTGACGCCGAATCTTCGAGCAACACAGGTTTACAACACGTTGGGATACGGTAAAGCGACATCTGACCGTAATTAAAATTCTGACAATTTTTGCGGGGGAACGCACACAGACGCACTTCTAACACATCGCACACAAACACCAGTGACGACACTGACACAGAAAATATGGTGTGTTGCTGAAGCGCCGCCCAATGTATAACAAATTGTAAGGCTCAGTTTGGTCGATGTCGGACCCCGCCTGTGGGAGTCGAAAGATTCAAATGTTACACTTCATAAAGCACGCATTGCACTTTCCATCCATCATCAATTAGACTGAGCTCGATGGAGGCTCAGGAGGCGGAAACTCAAGAGGCTGGTCTAGAGAGAAGAGCACAGCGCCATTTTTTAACCTAACAACATCAGGTTCACTACAGCTCAAAAGACTATTCGGTTCTATAGTCGAATCATGATATGGATGTGATAATATAATTACGCCTTCGAACAACTCGGGCTTCCAAGTTCCAACACGTAGCAAAAGGGACGTCAAAATGATATCTTCCCGTATAAATTATTCTGTCCATTTTTGCGGGGAAAAACGTGCACACAGATCATCAATGCGACCCTGTTCTCGATGGTTATAATTTTCAGAACGATGTTTGTAAACAGGGACGGTAAATGATACTTACACGGCTAAGTCGATGGCTTGGCCGTCTTAGGACAGTTCTTCAGTTATCGCTGGTCAACTGTACATTTTCAGATGATTACTTTCAAGATGTCAAATAAGAGTTTACTGTCCTGCTCCTCGCAATATTTTAGCAGCAGGCCTAAGATGTCAAAGGGATAGCGTGATACTTGCTGGATTAGAACGGTTTGTCAGCATTTTATGACAATATCAAGTCAATGCATACGTATAGCATTATCAGATGATACTCGTGGTTAACATCTTAGACCTGCAGGATACTTCTCTTGAAAGTAGGTAGCTCTCACGCTGCACCTATTGGCAGATGTTGACCTATAAGCATTTTGATGATCAGTGACTTGAACACGTGCTGCACTGTCCACATGTAAATGACACTAGGCAAGGCAAGCAAATGATGATGATAACCACTGCCGTGATTAAAAATAGATGCTATGTACACACGCGTTCATAATGAAAACGAGCCATGTGACGAAACATTCAGGCGCAAAGTGAGAAATCTTTTGTTGAATAACCCTCTGTACTCAACAAATGAGTACATGGCACTAAAATTATGATTATTGATTTTAATGTATTGTATTGATTTTAGTTTAAATTGACATTGTTTTTTACTATTATTATGATCATCCTTTATTGGGAAATGTATGTACTTATTTGATTATTATTTTTTGTTTTTTGTTCACATTGCTATTGACAATTCTTACTGGGAGATATAACTCTAAACTATACAACCCTATTATTCCGCCTACATGTATTTGACATTTCGATTCATTGTTATTACTATTCGATATTTTTGATTTGTAAGTATTGACATACTTACTGTTGATTTTTATTATTAGATATTACACTCATGACGATCCTTATTGGGAGACACAATTTCATTATTATTGTTAATTATTATTATTATACTTTAATTAATTCGTGTTTGTGACGATCATGATGGAAATTCGTATAAATTTATTGAAATGTAAACTTATAATGTAATTATCTTTCATGAAATAAAAATCTATCTATCTATCTATCTATCTAATTGCATGGGCAATTTATTTTATGAATGAATTCATTCATAAACTGCCCATACAATTCTGAAAGCGATAGTACTTGAAAATACGACCTCATCGTAGAAACGACAAATGACTGTAAAAGTCTTTTGAAAGTCACTCGTACCTCACGTCAGACAAAACACGAAGGACGGGGTTTTGAACGTTTTAATGAAAATCTATAGTGAGTCCTCATTTGTTTTGCTAAACAGCTACTTTTTGTGAATCTATCACATTTTTATTGCCAATAAATTTACATACAATAAGTTAATGTTAATGTATAATGTAGTGGCAATCTTGAAGGTTCGTACATGTTATGTTCAAACTTTTATTTTGTTTCACCATTCGCCGTAAATGTAATCATTCATACTAATTAGATCTTGCAAGATAGGCGTTTTAGCCCCGCTATTCGATTGACGCCCTACACTAAGCACAGGGTCGTCAGCGTCACAATATTATTTTATGAATCTTTTTTTGTTTTTAATACACTGCACCATTGCACGCAGCGTAAAGCGTCAACTGTGTTGTGTAACTTGTATATACTCCAGAAATTAACTAGCTTGTCATCGAGACCAGGTGGCCTAGAAGTAATCGCCGGGTTACTCGCGTAAGCTGAAGACTCGGTTCGATTCCTGCGGAGTTGGTCTTTTTTCTTTAGTAGGTATATGGCTTTGAGTTTTAAACCAGACAGTAGAAATTGACAGCCTTACCCCTCCGCCAAATGGGTATGACATAGTGTCATACCCATTGTATAGACTAACGTTTATTTGACATAGCTATTTGAACGTCTCGTACGAATAGCTTTACATTTGACGCGACCCTCCCCCGCAAAAAATAGCAGACTATTTGTACAGGAAATCACAGACGTTGATACACCGTCTGGTTTAAAAATAAAAGGTAATCGTATATAAAATCAATTCCAGTTTATGATTAATGTGGCTTACAACTTTTATAAATAGTTAAATACCTTTAAAAGCTCATCGCTAGCAGAACAAAACTATCCTAACCATAACAATTCCTGTCATTTCAACTTTCGCTAACCTCCAGCCGATCCATTGTCTCAAGCCGAAATAGAATATACTAGCGTATCTAACGTATAACGTCATATGTGCAGGCTTCGGATTTCCATCCTAGGTTAAGAAAGACAGGTATGGGCACAGCGGATGCACATCGTTTAGTGTGGTAGGGCACAGCGCAACGAATGTCGTCTCGCTCAGATCTGGAGCAGAGCCCATCTGGGGAAGTACCTCCACCTTGCAAAAAACCGCAGTTTAATAACACTAGACACTACTCATAGTGTTGTGTTTCTGTTGGTGAGTAAAGTCGCCAGAGTTCCAAGAGGATTCACTGTGTTGACAGCTGGGGACCCACGGAGCAAAATTTGCCCCTTTAGCTGTCAACACAGCGAATCCTCCTTTTTTTTAAAGGGTCGAGAACGCGCATGTAACACCCCTGGAGTTGCAGGAGTTTATAGGCAACGGTGACCGCTTACCATTAGGCGGGCCGTATGCTTGTGTGTCACCGTCGTAGTATACAAAAAAAGACCATGCGCCCTGTAGCCCGGTCAGTATAATACGACTACAGTAACTCCTGTCTGTAGTTAAAGGCGACTAGGTGTCTTTGGGGTCGTAGGCGGTAACAATCAGGGACTGCAACCGTCCAAAACAAAAGGTAAGACCCACCGGCCCTGGGATATCCAGTGGAACGCGCCAGTGCCGCCCTGATTGCGTCGACGAAGACCAACGAGGGGTTTTTAGTCGGTGAGAGTCCGACATAATTACTGCACTATTCCTGCGGTGCATAATTGCATATGTATCCATAATGGAAGGTTAAGAAAGACCTTAATGTCAGAGGGTGATGCGGCATGTTGATGGTCAAACTTACGTTGGGACAGTAGGTAATTAATTACTTCGGAGGTATTAACTCATCCCTACATTTGAATGTTTATTTGTGATAGTTATAAATTTGGCAGAAGATTTAGTGAGCTCTATTATACAAGGGGAATCATCAAATCGCCGAGACTTGTGAAAAATGGTTCTGCAACTTGCCCTTCATCAGCAACGTTCAATATTGCGGCACAGCTTTCATCCCATAGAAAATGGTCAAACTTTTCACAACAGCAAGCTTTGAGTCTACAATTTTATATCCCATTTTCCCATTTATGTATTTATGTATATGCCACCGTTAAATTGTGAACTCCCGACAGATTATAATTTGACTGGGGATATTATAAACTAACCTAAAGAAGGTAGATACGACATTTTACCAGAGCACTTGGTGCAAATGCGCCCTTTTGTTACTGTCGCGAGGCCGTCGACCTGTCCCTTCTACCTAGGACGCTGTATTATTAGACTACATACTAACACTTTTTACTCTAATTTGTGCTAGTCGATGTTAACACGGATCCCGCTATGTTGATGCCGATGAAAATACCACTGGTTCTATATTTTAGGAATTCCGCCCAAACTACGGTTTTTGCTTGGATTTACGCTGGATAATTAAGGATCGCCCACACAGATGCTCAAAAGTTTAACGCACCGTTTACGCAGCAAAGTCTGTAACAAAAACGCAACACGTCATTGCGTAAACGCGGCGTTGAACCCTGGTGTGGGCGATCCTTCAATAAACGAGAAGTCTAATGGAACGATAAGCTTTGTTAAAAATGTCGACGTGCTTTATAAAAGTTGCAAATAAATTCTTGCCTGTGATTAAAAAAAGGGCAACAACCCTGTTACCCAACATTGGCAACATCTAGTGTAGATTTTGGAACATTTACAACTTTTTTTTAGAACCGTCGGAATTCGGAAAGCTAGCGCACGGCGTTTCTGAATGAATTCGTATTCTGTCTGTCGGAAGAGTTTTCAACAGGTAGCCAATTGGCCCTCAAATTATCACTCGGCTAATTAGTCATTATCATGGTGGTCTGCGTTGAAGGGAAAACACCTACGGGTTGGAGTGACGCCATGCCATTGGCCGTTGAGTTCAATATACCTAGTGATATACCTAGGAATCTTCGTTTTCGCTGTAGCCTAACTGCAGCACTGGGTATTTAATTGATTGAATTTTGATTTGAAAAGCCAATACGAATCTTCGAATACTTCAAGCCCCAAAATAAAGTTCCTTAGAACTACTCGGGGTATTTTAACGCAGAATTGACCTGACCAACCTGATACTTCGTCACGAACCATCATAGTCCATTGTTCCCGTAATTCTGAAGACTGTAGCATTTGGAGGCGTATTGCAAAGGCTCAATTATCCATCGTTGTCCCGTCAAAATGAAACTACGACCACTCTTCAAGAAGGATTTGGTTGACTCTTGTCGAATGGTCCTGGCTCCTACTGTCTTGCAAATTTGAAAGATTTGGTGAACAAAGAAATCAGGTAATTAGCTCCAGCAAATCGCGTCTGTCGACTGAACCTCAGAACCTTTAGCCTAGGCCCTAGAAGAAATTATGAAGAGGAGAAATCATTTCGTCGGGTCCACGGAAGACCAGCTTTGGAAGTCGCCTGCATTAAGCTGAGAGGAGTCCATTTCATGGCATTGTTCTTTTATGTTTTTCTTTTTTGATAATTGTATTGTGTTTATGTCTGGATCTGCGAATAAATTATTTATATTCTATTATATTATATTCCAAATATATATTAAGGTTAGAAACATATTTTTTTAATATATAAAGAGCTGGTGGCTTCGTCGCACAACGTATAAGCATTGCGATACAACGAGGAAATGCCGCCAGCATCCTAGGTACAATGCCTCAAGGACCTATTTTAGATTTAAGGTAGGTTATCTAGAGTTACACTTACTGTAAATATATATTAATAGAAGTGCATGTTTATTCATGATATCTTAGTCTATGCTTATGTGTATGGCGAATGTAAAAAAATATAAGTAAGGCGCCAAGCCGTGCAAAAAGGTGTACGTCCTCCTAAATACTTTCTTAGCTTAGAATTGTAAATATTGATGTTTTTGTTTCCAGACATTGTCTCCCGTTCACAGAACATTACGTGGCAAAAGCCCTTTACCCAACATTACTTTTAGAACATGATTATGAGACACGCGACCAAAAAAGCGTCTTTTTTTATTTTTAAACAGACCACAGACAATGACCCGTCTATGATTTGGCAGTGGCGCTGTCTGTACAGTTGGCAAACTTTAATAGACAAAAATAAACCTTTTTTTCTGAAGTTCGTAGACCTGGGAAGGTGTGCCAAACATATTTTGCATGTAATTGCTAGTTATCCGGTATTCAGGGTATTTAACTCTGTACTCTTAATAATTTAGAAAGATTTTTTAGAAAAGATGTGGCAGATAAATTCTGCCATTTGTGTAATTTAATATCGCCATCAATAGAACTTACAAACGATGTAAACAAAAGGTATCACATGTTTTATCATTGCTTTTCCTCATATTTTCACACTTCCTCATCAAACACGACTAAAGATATTCACTAATCATATGGTCGTATTATTGTAACACAAAACGTGAGATAAATAAGTTAATCTTGAGATTTTATTAAAAACAAAAAAGTTAGGTTTTTATAATCAATATGGCGGTTTGTTTACATTGTTAGGAAGTTGGATTGACGGCGATTTTAGGAGAAAGTGTAATAGAGAAGGCTCTGATGAGATGTTCGTTTGCAAAAATAGGGGAACCCGGAATGTTTTCATCTCGACATTATAAAAAGCCATGTTTTTACAGCAGGTCTCAAAACGTTGTAGACAACCAATTAGTCAACCTAATCTTTTCTAGACACAGCCCACTGTAACATTACCCCACAGCACACATGGCAAGCTGGACAAACGATAAAAGTAATCAGAATACTTTATCTACTGCGAATTTACTGGTCCAAGGTCTACAACGATTATTCCGCTGGTTTCGACACCACTGAGGTCCTCGGGTCAGCTAGATAACACTGCTCAATCTTGTTGTAGACATACCTATATGGAATTAAAATAAAATAAATATTTGGGATAATTTCTCATAGATCTTACTCGTCCCAAATTAAACAAAGCTTGTACTATGGGTACTAGACGACAATATACATATACATACTTATATACTTATATATCCGAAATATTTTAACGGTGTTCTCCTGACTGCATTTAAGGATTATAAAGTCATATGAAATTATCTGAATTTGGCTTAGTTTCAGAGATGACATCTTTAAACATAATTATTAAACGGGTCTAACGCGAATTAACTTGTTTACCTTACATCTTTCTCTAAAACTGTTCTTCGTCATAACTCGTACAAAAACGCATTTTAGACTGCAGTGTTACCACTATGATTTTTAGTTTTGACATACTTATTGACTGATATTAGTAAAAATAGAAATTTTTCCCAAAAAAACCTCTGCATCAAAAAATTTATTCAAAAAAACTTTAATACACTTTTTTGATTGTGACTTACTACAGGCCATGTGTAAAAGTACATATTCGCAATAAAAAAAATACTATAAAAATGTTTGTTGTCAAATAATGACAAAAGTTTTATGACATTTTTTGCTTCTTTTAACGTCCAGAATACATAGTTAAAATATTTCTTAAATTTTAAATTATATATAGACTCTTACCGCTGGGTAAGTACCTACTAGACCCTAGACCTACTGTAGGATTTTGTAGCAGCTTTATATAGTAACTAAAATATAGACATAGTATTAATTCCGGAATTGTAGGTGATACCTACTTGAGTTAAGATGTATGACATGGGAAATGGTTATAACGTAACTAAGTATGAACAGTTTCGTAATCCATCCGGAATTCTTGACCCCTACGGTTTGGTGCTATATAATTCGAAGGAATTCCACGAGATATAATGCCAGCTTTTAATAAGTATTCCTTCAACGAATATTAAGGCAGGCTGCTGTTTTGTAAGTATCCTTATATAATTGACTTAATCACATAAGTTCAGCGTAACTATGTCAATGCAGGTTTAGCATGGCAAACCAAATGTGACGTAAGCCCTAAGCGGATCTGGGTGTACTAAAACGCCCCCTTTTAACGTTTATCTACTGAGAGAAGTATTATTACAGTGGACTGAGGCCGGAGCGCACCTTGCATGTGTCAATTGAATATAAAGGTTCAGTTAGACACGTTGCATCACTTCACATTATCGCCCAATGACGTCAACAGTTTGAGTGGACCTCCTTCAAAATTTTACAGGTTTAGTGGGTGTAGTGGCCCAGCGGTAAAAACATGCGACTTCCAATATTTACCAATCGTGAGTGGCGGACTAATCCCAACAAGACCTAGTTTACCGTCTGGGTTGGAAGGTCAAATGGCAGTGGCTTTCGTAAAACTAGTGCGTACGCCAAATCTTGGGGTTATTATAGTTTCCAAAGCGGCTCCCCCCCCCCCCTACATGAGCCGAGGCATAAGCCGGGAAAGCCCTAGGAAAAAAGAAGTACCTAAATGCGCAACGCCCATACAGACTCCATGCCACGGAGGCAGTACTTATGAGGTCTCTTATGTCTAAAGGTAGCATTCGTATCTGATGAGCAACCGCTGCCAGGCACCCTCTCACCGCTCAGTAGGGATTTCTATGCAAGTTATGCAACGCTTTCAGACGCGGGTAGTGGCTGCCCAGATCCAAATGCTACCTTTACATACCCACACACGACTCAAAGCTCACAATAACCCTTAAGAAAGTAAGGATATTAAAGATTTGTATAGCACTTTGTACGGGTGACATACGGAGGCGGGACATGCGACATCCAGTTATAAATAGATTATCCAGAGCACATTTTATGACACGTCTAGATTCTAGATCTATGACGTCACGGACGCCTTCAGATCACGTAAACGATGTCCAGTTCTAGTGAGAGTAAAGAATCGATAAAATGTGTACCAAAATACTCAACTGACATCATCTAGCCTTTTTTCGTCTACTTAAGCGATTTCCTGGTTGCATCCTCGGTTATTCTCTTAGGCTCACTTACACCACCCGGGGTTAGCCACATAACCCGGAGTTAAGTGTTTTTTGTATGGAATTTGACAGCTCAAATCTGGGTTAGCGGCTAACTCTGGGTGGTGCAAGAGGGCCTTAGAGAAAAAGAAATAACGGCCTCCTAGCCCAGTCGGTAGTGACCCTGCCTACGAAGCAGGTCCCGGATTCGAATACTGGTCAGGGCATTTAATTTAAGTATTTTTCGTGTTTCTCACGAATATTTGTTCCTGAGTTGTGGATGATTTCTATGTATTGAAGAATTTACGTATTAAAAAACGAAAACCAAGTTATTAAGGTACGAGTAGATAGGTACTATTGGTAATGACTCTGACCAAAATGCTTTTTTTTAAGTCTGGTGGATGCCCGGCAGACATACTCGCTATGGAGTACCGACGGATTGCCAGAACGTATGGCCGGCTAATGGGATTTTTGGACAAAAATATGTTTACACGATCTTATAAATTATATCATCCATATAAATTATTAAATTTTGACTTACCCAACTTTCTATATGGTCATCGTCAATTCAATCTCAGCGCATCGCCACCACCTGCAGGGCCCCACCGATAGGGTAATTCTGATCTATCCTTTAGCCATGCGCACGCGTCGATTTAGCTGCTAGATTCTAGATTACGTATCTAGGTGCCAGAAACGCCCCGTGACTCACTGTGGGTTGCAGATGGCCTCGGTGATGTCATTCGTTAGGCCGTTATGAATTGTGATAGAAAATTAGACGGGTTCATAGTTGTTAAACCAATGTATTACATTACAATGTTGATGGCCCAGCGGTAAGGGCGTGCGAGTTTCAAACGAAAGGTCGCGGCTTCAGACCCTGGCTCGTACGTGAGCTTTTTCCAGAATAAAACCCAAAAACCTGATTCTTCCAGATCTGGACTTGCTTGGGCTTATTCGAATCAGTATGAGGAGCTGATTCGATCTTGATAATA